>BSBM01000088.1:5320000-6520000 GCA_027924585.1 Larix kaempferi
CATCATCATTGTCATCTCCCCCTTCTTCATCAACATCTCCATCATCATCTTCTTCTTCATCATCATCATCATCATCATCTTCATCACCATCACCATCACCATCAACGTCTTTATCATCATCACCATCATCATCATCCTCAACATCTTCATCATCATTGTCATCTCTAGGTTCTTCATCAACATCTACATCATCATCATATTCTTCATCATCATCAACTTCATGACCATCACCATCACCATCATCATTAACATCTTCATCATCATCACCATCATCATCACCATCATCATCATCATCAACATCTCCACCACCACCACCACCATCATCATCATCTTATATCCTCCTCTTCATCATCATTGACATCTCCATCATCGTCATCTTCTTGATCACCATCATCATCATCGTCATCACCCTCATCATCATATTCAACATCTTCATCATCATCACCATCATCTTCATCTTCATCAACATCATCATCTTTATCACCTTCGTCTGCATCATGATCATCTTCATTGTCATCATCCTCCTCCTCCTCATCATCTTGTGCACTTATGCACTTATGGATTAATGTTTAGAAAAGGGTCTAAAGGTCTAAATTGATTTTAGATTTACAAAACGCGTACGCGTTATGTAACTACGTGTTTTGTAAAACTTATTCATGTTACATAAAAATATAACGTGTTTTTGATACTTAGCACTTGGTATGGTAAAACCTGAGCTTGACATGTCATTAGACATGTAGGTTATGTAAACACAACGCGTACGCATTATGTAACTACATACTGTGTACGCGTTTTGTAGTTCTATAACACGTACGTGTTGTGTTTACATAACCTACATGTCTAATGACATGTCAGGCTTGGGTTTTACCATACCAAGTGCTAAGTATCAGAAACACGTTATATTTTTATGTAACGTGAACGAGTTTTCAAAAACTAGGATTGCATCTAAAGTGACCCTCATCTTCTTGCACACACCCATATATAGATATGTAGGAAAATATCAAATATGAAACATATAATTTACTATTGAAATTTGTAAATTTTGGTGAAAATTATGATAAAAAAACATATTTGATGTATATATAGGTGATATTAGAGACTAAAAATGACCAAATAACGAATTTATTTTTTGAAAAAAGTCCGAAAAATATTCAATTGGCGAAATTTCGCCCCTAAACACCGGGTACTTGGATTTAGGTATATCCATTGTTGTTGCATTGAATTATTTTTTCACAAACTTGTCATTAAGCTCGACCATGTGAGTATTGAATTGCGTCGTAATTCTCAAAGAAGTAATGGACATAATAGGCATGGAAAGATCTCTATTTAAATTCTTTTGTTGGTAAGGTGCTCCAAGTATGTCTAGAAAGCTTATGTTAGCCTTCAAGGGTTCCAAATCAATGGCCATGTTTTAAGGTGTGTAACGATTAGGAAAGGCGGCAGAAGATTGCAACACAATGCTAGCATTGTGAGCTTGAATGATAAGTGGGGGTTGTTGATGCGTAGAATGGAATGTATTTGCAATGACCTTCAACCTCTCGTGTGGCTAGGGGGGAAGAGGCAGGAAGGATACCATGGGATTAAAGCCTTGCAAGATGAGTTGAGGGCATGTGAACAATTGCACAACTTAACCCCATTGCCTCTATCGTGGGTGATGTAGAATGAGAGGAACCATCCTGCAGCTTGTGTATTCGACGAAAGTATCAACTAAGTGACAAAAAAAAATCTACAAGAATGCAAAGGTGTCGAGGAGAGGCTATCATCTTACGTAATCGATTAAAAATTAAAACAAAATCTTAAACAATGTGAGAACCTCATATCATATTATGAACTTAAACGACAATGATACTCGCCGAATTGTGCATACTCAATGATGTTCAAATACTCAATGATTTCTATCTTAGATCTCAAATAGGCTTGATGCAGCATAAGATTCCATCTTTTTTTTGTTCTTATTATTCTTTGATTCATGAAGTGAAAGCAAAATATAAATAAATGATCAAAACACTATGCAAAGCATGTAGAATAAATTAATAATGAAGGTTGAAGAGAAATTATATATATATAAGACTAAATATTAATTACATGCATTATATTGCATCAAAGTTTTTTTTTAATTTCTTTCTTTTGAACTCAACAACTAATATGAAACAAACCTAGCAAGAAAACAACATTCGACACACTGAACATATACTAGAGCTAATTAACTCAAAGAAGGAAAAGGGAACACCACACAAACAAATTTACACTCGTTAAAAGATGAATATTCATACAAGACTAGGAGCATGTCGAGTATAAAACAAAAAATGAGAATGTAGGGCTGAAATGAAACTTCATACAATCAAGACTTGGTTTGACATAGGTCTTTGAGCCTCTGTGAATGCTCGGACCGAGTGTGACTCTCAAACTACTAGCTCATTTTTCAGAAGGAGAAAATATATAAGCTTGCACTTGAATGAAGTAGTTGAGAATATGGTTGGGGATGGTCTCTGCAAAATTCTCATCAGTTTTCTCCATAATCCTATGACAAAAATTTGTAAAGATAACCAAGAAAGCATTAATACCTAACTGGATAGCTCAACCTCTTGATCTCAACCTGCTCACATCTTTGCTTCTTTAAAGGGAGACCTACTATCAACAAGTAATATTAATACCCTGTAGAAACTGAAGGGAAAAGGGGGGGGAGAACCTATGCAGTCAAAAACAAATTGATCTGCGCGGTTAATATCATTCACTCACATGCACTATGAATGAATGTATTTCTTTTCTTTTATAAAGGACCTACGCTCCACTTAGAAAATACTTTGCTCTTTAAATATTTTGTGAATACTTTTCTTCACAAATCACCTGCGCAGAAATTACCTCTGTAATTTCACTTTTTCTGTGCGTAGGTTAACTGGTCAATTCTACTTCTTACTGCGCGGTGACTACCTTCGCGGAAATTCTTAACTTCACAAAATACTTTGCGAAATACTTAACTTTGCACAAGCTTTGCACTTCATGCAAATTACTTTTGTAAACTTCTTTAACTTTACCAAGATTAACTGCGCACAGGTTAATCTTCAAATACCTATTTAGCTGCACACCCAAACTTAAACAAACTTTGTATGAATGTATTTCATGCTAAAACATAGGAATCAAAACATAAGTAGAAGTTATTGCTCAGTTAAACTAGGAATTCTACCACCATGAAATACTTGGATTCTTGATTTGATTTACAAACCATAAATGTAAACAACATTTACCCAGGTCAATATGAAGAATATATGTGGGATGCATAAACCACCATTCTTGAGAATGAATACATAAAACTAAAGACTTTATATATTACCTCTGTAAAACAGAGTAACTTTGCCACACTTACAGAGAGATGAGTTTTACTTCAATCTTTACTTCTTACACAGAGCTTGGGCTCTTCATACATTTCATGGGATGAGTGTCTCCTCTTTCACTCTTTTTCCCTCACATACATCTCTTATCTCTCATCTCTAACCTAATCTTTCTCCATCAGCTGTCCAATGCTCATCAGGTTATGCTTCAAACCTTGAACATAATAAACATCAGACATATATTTCTGCTCCCCCTGTTTTGTTAGAATATCAATAGTACCCTTACCCAAAACAGTAACTTGGATATTGTTTCCAAGTGTAACATCAGTTTGAACTAGTTTATCTAGACTAGAAAATAGATTTAAATTACCAGTCATGTGATTGCTACAACCTGAGTCTAAATACCATATGTCATTTGGAGTTTCTTGGACAACATTGAATTCTAGTGGAGATGCACATGCTAAGAAAAGTGAGCTGTTCGGAGTGTTGTTGTTGCTTGATTGAGCTTCACCTTGCTTTCCTTGGTCATACTGCTTCTTCCTACATTCATATGCGAAGTGTCCATACTTCTTACAGTAATGACATTGAATTTTTGTTTTTTCATACCTTTGTCCACTTGACTGAGTGGGATTTTGATTCTGACCTCTACCAGTGCCATGCGCAGGGCTGCTGCTATGACCTCCTCCAAAAGAACTTCATCCTCTGCCTCTAGAGTTTGATCTCCCTCTACCTCTTCCATGGCTTATCGATGATTGTGCTGCGAATGCACCTTCCAACGATTTTTCTGAACCGTTGATTCCATGTTCATGATTGAGTAATGAGGCTTGCAACTCATCAATAGTAAATGTGGACAGATCTTTGTTTTCTTCTAGAGTTACAACAAAAGATTCAAATTTCTTTGGAAGAACTCTAAGAACTTTTTCCACAACTCTTTGTTCACCTAAAGTTTATCCATGAGACTTTATTTGATTAACTAGACCAATAACATGAGTATAGAATGAGTCTACTGACTCTGTGTTTTTCATTGACAGAGATTCAAAATCTCTTCTAAGAATCTGTAGTTTGGCAATCTTTACCTTGTTCAAATCTTGATATGTAGTTTCCAGTGTGTCCCATGCTTCCTTTGTTGACTGCGTTGCTGCTACTCTTGGGAGTATTGATTCATGTGTTGCTTGATGAATGTAAAATAATGCCTTTCCATCTTTCTTCCTCTATTCCTTCAGAACATCCTTCTCAGCTTGTGTGAGATTGTTGTATGCTGCTAGATCTACTGGTTCTGCATAGCCCTGCTGGACTATTTCCCATACATCTTGACCTCTAAACAAAGCCTTCATAGTTGGAGACCAATATTCATAATTTTTACCAGAAAATATTGGGGTTTGCAAATTACACGAAGTGGAAGCCATTCTTAATCACTTTTCCCTTTTGTAAATACAATTCTACTTTCCGTAAACCTGCGTTCTGATACCAGATGAAGGGAAAAGGGAGGCAAGAACCTGCGCAGTCAAAAACAAATTGACCTGCATGGTTAATATCATTCACTCACTTGCACCGTGAATGAATATATTTCTTTTCTTTTATAAAGGACCTGCGCTCCACTTAGCAAATACTTTGCTCTTTAATTATTTTGTGAATACTTTTCTTCACAAATCACCTGTGCAGAAATTACCTCCGTAATTTCACTTTTACTGCGTGCATGTTAACTGCTCAATTCTACTTCTTACTATGCGTTGACTACATTCGTGGAAATTCTTAACTTCACAAAATACTTTGCAGAATACTTAACTTTGCATAAGCTTCGCACTTCATGCAAATTACTTTTGTAAACTTCTTTAACTTTACCAAGATTAACTACGCACAAGTTAATCTTCAAATACCTATTTAGCTGCACACCCAAACTTAAACAAACTTTGTATGAATGGATTTCATGCTAAAACATAGGAACCAAAACATAAGTAGAAGTTACTGTTAAACTAGGAATTCTACCATTGTGAAATACTGGGATTCTTGATTTGATTTATAGACCGTAAATGTAAACAACATTTACCCAGGTCAATATGAAGAATATGTGCGGGATGCATAAACCACCATTCTTGAGAATGAATACATAAAACTAAAGACTTTATATATTACCTTTGTAAAACTTAGTAACTTTGCCGCACTTACAGAGAGATGAGTTTTACTTCAATATTTACTTCTTACACATAGCTTGGGATCTTCATACATTTCACGAGATGAGTTTCTCTTCTTTCACTCTTTTTCCCTCACATACATCTCTTATATCTCACCTCTAACCTAATCTTCTATGAGTGATTTTCATTTATAGAGTTTCATTATCACTGACTCAAGATCGCTTCTCTTGGAAGCTTTTAGGGTTACATTAAAGACTGTAATAAATTCTATCTAAGAAGTTATGAGCCTTCGAAATACAAATGGCTATTTAAATACTAACTTGCCGTGAGCTGGATTGGATGCAAATTGATTGACTGACTTTTGACATTGCAGACTGACTGAGTGTCTGACAGAGCCGTCGCATATCAAATATGCTATCATCTCATTAATTACAATATTTCTTACAGAAACGAAAGTAAGAGAAATGAAACTAAAAAAATAAAACTTGCTAGCTATACTCCTCTTGCTAGGAAATGATATGATTTTGGAACCTTTGCTTTGCTGCTATGCGGTCATTTTAAAGAGTTCTCAGCTGTCAATTTTGGCAAAGAGAGAAGTACACTTCTAGGAAGAAGAAAATTAACCCTAAACATAGACAGGTAACAAGATTGTAATCACCTCAAGGTTTACCAAAGTCAAGTAAATCTTAAAGATTTTATTAACACAATATCATCACGCAGCTTCTGAGCAGATTTTATATATTTAAGTTCATGTTTGTATTTGATGTCGTGTAGCTTATCTTGTTCGACGTAACCTATTTGGTTACACAAGTATTTTTCCACATATCATTCAGCATATATATGTATGGATAAACTAGAGTCCATATGACTTGAAGTAAATAACTTTGATCGGAGTGGTAGCAATATTCTTGGCACCTGAATCTTCAAAATTAACAATAAACATTGAACATCTATCTCCATCAACCCTTACATGCATTAGTTATGGGATGAGTTTTAGTGTTTTTTCCAGTTGATAAGTAGATGTTCTCATGGGAAACAAAGATTGTTTCATTTTCAAATGGAACAAATTTTTATGTTCCTGTGGATCAACATCAGAAGAGGACATGTACCCAAAATATATCAACATCTAATACCCAAGAAATTCATGATCTGTACTAGTATTCCCATCACTCTCTTACTAATTCTGCTAAGTTTTGTCCTTTTGAAGCAATCACTTTATTAGTATTGATATCCTCTATTAGCATACCTTTAGTGTCTTCGACATGCGCCTGATTGTGAGCAATTCACCATTTATTCCAACAACAAATCAATACCATACAACCTAACTCCAATGATTTATTAGAAGATTATCACGAAAAGTGTAGTAAGAAGCTATGTAGCTTGAACCAACAAATTCCATTCATGCCACCCTTAGAACAAGTGCTAGAAGCACTAATAGGCTAGAGAGGATGAGTACAAACAACCATAAAAAAAAAATTTCGAATTACTTCTTCAAATAACACTATCGGATGGGACTAGCCAAATGTGTGCAAACAAACATGTATCAAGCCACTATCTCATGCCAAGTTCAACTAGTACCCTGCTTGAACATTTTTTATTTGAAGCAAATTTGTCATTGTATGTCACCAAGTACAATTGAGCATCAAACCATCAAATGTGAATTATTAGATTAATTGTTTCATTAAAAATCTCAAAGACTCCCAAGGATGTAAGCCCCAAGACAACGTCCAGTCAGCTAAAGAACTAGGTTAGGATTGCAAACTTGCTAAGATGGTAGATATTTTGACTAAAATGAGATACGGGTTTCAAAATCGGAAGGGGGCATGGAAACACTTTATCGGCTAAATGTGTTATGACCAAATATGTCATCAACAAGGGTCTCATCTCAAGGACTGAAAGCTTGACTATTTTGTCATGGGGATTTGTCTTATTCATTGAAGGATTGGGATTAGATATGGCTTTGAGTTTGAACTGATATTGAGACCTTGTCAAGGAAACAAATACCTCATTAATGGGTTCCTCTTCAATTACTTATAGCATAGGCATACCTCTCTCTCCTTTGGCTCATTATTTGGATAATAATAAAGGTTCACAAGTCATAGGGTCATGGTTCTCGTCGCAAAAATTGCACCAATGACATAGAAAAATTTCACTAGACTGAGTTGTATAACATTTGGTCAAAAGACGAGGAGGTGGAGAAAATGATGGTTGAGACTAAAAAATAAGCCTATGATCAAACGAGATCATTTGATGATGCATGTCTTGCATCATTTGAAGCATGTCGGTCATATCATTTTTTGAGCTGGATTGGTCTAAGGGTAAATCAGTTCATTGATTCTCCTCTTCGAATTCTACGCAAGTATGTAGAGATGAACAAAGGATATCCACATTTCCCTCTTCTAGCTAATGTTGGTAGAAAGGGGGAAAGCTGTTATAATAGTGGAATAGAGAAGCTTGCTGAGAGGGTTAGATCACTTCAAAATTTTTATTGAAAATCTTCATAAATATGAGGTTATTAGATTTAACGGTTTCATTTTCTTTGAAGGATAAGTGTTTAAATCTCCTCAGGTATTCAAAAGGATCTTCGATGGTTACGGAAGTTAGATTTAAACCAATACATCAACTAAAATCGAATGGAAAATATTTTATTAGGTAAGTCAAAGAATTTGGTGACAACCCTCCCTTCTAACGAGTTGAAAAATAATCACATGCAAGTATCATTATCATGTGCACCAAAAGGTGGAAAGATGTTCATTTACTAATGTCATGTCGTTTTCAGAGAACTTAGGAAAGTAGTCTTTAAATTTTGGCAAGGGAGTGATAGATGGAGCTAGATTTAGGGGTGAATCTATAAACCATGGAGTGGCTTTGACATCGACCTTGTATTGAGAGATGCCTGACTTCTTAAGGACATTTTGGGGACTATTGGGATTCACAACGAAATTGTTGTGGCTAAACATGCTTCCTATTGTTGTGGATCTGACAACAATGACACTAGTACTAGACCCAACACTACCATGATGAAGGGAAAAGGACTGGTAACCTGCGCAATCAAAAAAATTTGACCTGCGCAGCGAATAAATAATTTCTTTTCTTTGATATAGGACCTGCGCTCCACTTAGAAAATACTTTGCTCTTTAATTATTTTTTGAATACTTTTCTTCACAAATCACCTGCATGGAAATTACCTCCGCAATTTCACTTTTACTGTGCATAGGTTAACTGTGCAATTCTACTTTTACTGTGTAGTGATTACCTGCGCATTTTGACTTTTTACAGCGCACAAGTTATTTCTACTGCACAGGTGAACTTTGCTACGCAGTTCACTACCTTTGCAGAAATTCTGAACTTCACAAAATACTTTGCGGAATGCTTAACTTTGCATAAATGTGCCCTACTCTAACCTTGAGGAACTTGACTTTGCGCACTTTATACAAATCACTTTTGCACACACTTTTCACTTTTACAAAGATTAACTGTGCAGTTAACTTTGCATGCCTTTCTAAGTGCGCACAACTCAAACTTAAATAAACTTTGTCTTAAAACATTTCTTCTTAAAACATGAGAACCGCAACATGTGATGAAACTTACTGCGCATTAAACTAGGGCATTCACTAGAGTGAAATACTTGAGAATTCTTGATTTCTTTTACAGCGTGTAAATGTAAACAACATTCACACAACTAAATATGAAGAAGATGTGCACAACACAACATTTAACATTCTTGAGAATGAATATGCGAAACTATAGACTTATATATATTACTTAGTAAAACAGAGTAACTTTGTGCACTTACAGAGAGATGATATTAACTTTAATCTTTCACCATTTACACAAGGCTTGGGCTCTTGAATTACTTCACAATTTTCACTTCTTCTTCTTCACTCTTATCCCTATCTCTTCATCACTTCTTCTATCTCTGTGAATGATTTACATTTATAGAGTTTCACTTCACCGGCTCAAGATGTCTTCGCTTGGAAGCTACATGGATTCATTAAATACTGTAATAAATTCTACCTAAGAAAATCTGATCTTTCCGAATATAAGAGCGGCTACTTAAATACTAACTTGCTGTGACTGGGATTGGCTGCAAACTAGCTGACTGTCAGACATTGCAGACTGAAAAAATGACCGACTGGGGTCTGATAGAGCTGGCACATATCTGATATGCTATCATCTCATTAATTATGATATTTCTAACACTCCCCTTTAATTATGAGCGGATGGGGATCATTAAACAAAAAATACAATATTACAAAATATTTCAGAGTTGAAACATTCTCTGTTCATGATAGAGTTCACTGCGCATAACTTGTCACTCCCAAACAACTTCGTAGAAATTGGAATGGGTCCTTTGCCAATGGTTTTGTAAATATGTCTGCAACTTGATCTTCAGACCTACAAAATTCTAAACAGATTTCCTTGTTGTTTATCAATTCTCTGATGAAGTGATACCTTGTGTCAATGTGCTTGGTTCTCTTGTGAAACACATGATTCTTTAACGGTGCGATAGCTGAATTGTTGTCATAGTGAATGACTATGGGTTCTTGCTAGTTCTGTGACAAATCACTTAACATTCTGCGCATCCAAACTACTTGACATGCAGCGCTTGTAGCTGCAACATACTTTGCTTCCGCTGAAGAGAGAGTTACTATGGGCTGTTTCTTTGAAGCCCATGATACAACACCTGTTCCTACATGAAATGTATTTCTAGATGTGTTTTTTCTGTCATCCATACTGCCTCCATTATCGCTTTCAGTGTATCCAATGAGTTTGAAATTTTCTGAGGTTGAATACAAAATACCAAAGTCTCTTGTTCCACTTACATACCTCATAATTCTTTTACCTGCTTGCCAATGCGATTCTTTTGGTGACTCCATGAATCTTGAGATTAAACTGACACCATACATGATGTCTGGCTTTGTTGCTGTAAGATACATAAGGCTGCCAATGAGCCTCTTAAACAACGTAGGATCTACAGTGGATCCATCATCATCCTTGCTTAATTTCAAACCTATTATCACTGGTGTTGGAGCTGTCTTGCAATTTAGCATCTTAAATCTGTTCAAGACATCACTTGCATACTTTTTCTGAGATATAAATATCTCATTTTCAGACTGTTGGACTTCAATGCCCAGAAAATACTTCATAATCCCTAAATTAGTCATTTTGAATTCACTTTCCATGACTGTTCTAAATTATTCTATGCTAAAATCACCAGTAAATATTAGATCATCTACATACAGGTAGACAATTAGATTATTACCTTGTTGGTTGATTTTTGTGTACAGCGTAGGCTCACATTCACTTCTGTGAAATCCATTCTCAATGAGGTATGATTCAATTCGACTGTACCAAGCTCTAGGAGCTTGCTTCAAAACATATAGTGCTTTCTTCAATTTGTATACTCTATGTCCTTGTCCTATAACTTCATACCCTTGTGGCTACTCAACATATACTTCTTCTTCTAAATAGCCATTTAGAAATGCAGACTTAACATCCATTTGATAAACAAGCCATGTCTTATGAGCTGCAATGGCCAAAACTGTTCTGATTGTGTCCATCCTTGCTACAGGTGCGAAGGTTTCATTGAAGTCTATACCAGGTTGCTGTGTGAACCCTCTTGCTACCAATATTGCCTTGTGTTTCTGCACATTCCCATCAACATCTTGCTTTGTTTTATAATCCATTTCACGCTTATCACATCCTTGTCCTTAGGAACATCAACTAGTTTCCATGTTTGATTCTTCTCAATGCATTCTACTTCTTCATCCATGGCTTGTGCCCAAACTTTGTCTTCAACTGCTTCTTCAAATGTTAAAGGATCATTAACTTGAGAAAATAATGCAAAACATGAGAATGAATTAGGTGTACCAGCCTCATATATTTTGCCCAGGCTTCTTGTCCTTGGTGGAGTTGCTGGTGTCGAACTGCTTAATGGAGTTTGCTGCACACTTGATGTGCTTATCGGAGTTGCTTGAGCTGCAACTTGTGTCGGAGTTCTTTGTTATGGAACATGCTGCACAATCCTTGGAGTAGACGGAGCTGTGCAGTTCTGATTTACCTGCGGTGTCTCAACCACATCTTCTACACTATCATCATGTTCAACATGTGACATGATTTTGACTTTCTTCTCTACTGTTCCATCCCACGCTTCATTTTCTACAAACTAAACATCTCGATTGATAATAACCTTCCTTGCAACAGGATCATACAACTTGTATGCTTTTGTGTCTTCACAATACCCAATAAAAATACATTTCTGTCCCTTTTTGTCTATTTTCCTTCTTAGATCATCTGGAACATGTGCATATGCTACACAACCAAAAACTTTTAAATGTGAAACGCTATGTTTCATACCTATCCATGCTTCTTGCAGAACTTTGTTCTTCATGCTCTTTGTCAGACATCGATTCATGATGTACACAGCAGTTGCCACTACTTTAGCCTAGTATTCATTTGATAGATGCGTGGATGCCAACATGATGCACGCCATCTCCATGATGGTTCTGTTCTTCCTCTCTGCGATACCATTCTGCTGCGGTGTATACTGCGCAGTGAATTGCTTCTGTATGCCATGAGTCTTGCAAAAGTTTAAGAAATCATTTGAAACATACTCACCACTTCTGTCTATTCTCAATATCTTGATGCTGTATCCACTTTGCTTCTCCACAAGTGCCTTGAACTACTGAAAATAACCAAATGCATTAGATTTATGTTTTAGAAAATAGAACCATGTTTTTCTTGTGAAATCATCAATGAATGTGAGAATATAAGTGCATCCTCCCATGGATGGTGTTTGCATTGGTCCACAAATATCAGAGTGCATGATTTCAAGTGGTGTGCGAGCTCTGTATGACATTCCGACTGGAAAAGTCTCTCTATGTTGTTTTCCGAAAATACAGCCTTCACAAATTCTCTCTGGTCTTTCGATCAATGGTAATCCTTTCACCATGTCCTTCAAGTGCAGTAGCTTCAGCACACCAAAATTCAGATGTCAAAATATGAAATGCCATAACCAGGATTCATCCTTTATTTCTGTCTGAAACGCTGCTTTCATTGCGCTATCCTTCTTTTCCTTTGTGCAATCAATGTCTGCTTCTTTGCTCTCTGCGCTGAACGCAGATCAGAATTTTCATTATGTATTTTATGAACAAATTCAGTTGTTTTTCCTCTTATGATGGGTCTTATCCTCAAGGGAAACAAGTGGTTGCTTGTCATCTACACTTCTGCTATCAACTAATTGCTTGGGTATATGTCCTTGATCACACAACGCTTTCCTACCATGTGAAATCTGTAACCTTTTTCCAACAAATGACCAATGCTCATCAGGTTGTGCTTCAAACCTTGAACATAATAAACATGAGACATATATTTCTGCTCCCCCTATTTGGTTAGAATATCAACAGTACCCTTTCCCAAAACAGTGACTTGAAAATTGTTTCCAAGTGTTACATCAGTTTGAACTGATTTATCTAGACTAGAAAATAAACTTAAATTACCAGTCATATGAGTGCTACAACTTGAGTCTAAATACCATATGTCATTTGGACTTTCTTTGACAACATTGCATTCCAGTGGAGATGCGCATGCTAAGAACAATGTGCTGTTCAAAGCGCCGCTGCTGCTTGACTATGCTTCACCTTGCTTTCCTTGGTCATACTGCTTCTTCTTGCATTCATCTGCGAAGTGTCCATACTTCTTACAGTAATGACACTGAATTTTTGATTTATCATACCTTTGTACACTTGGATGATTGGGGGTCTGATTCTAGCCTCTACCAGTGACATGCGGAGGGCTGCTGCTGCGACCTCCTCTAAAAGAACTTCGTCCTCTGCCTCTTGAGTTTGATCTTCCTTTGCCTCTTCCATGACTTATGGATGACTGTGATGCGAATGCACCTTCCAGTGATGTATTTGAACCGCTGATTCTATGTTCATGATTGAGTAATGAGGCTTGGAACTCATTAATGGTAAATGTGGACAGATCTTTGTTTTCCTCCAGGGTTACAACCAAAGATTTAAATTTCTTTGGTAGAACTCTAAGAAATTTTTCAACAACTCTTTGGTCAGTTAGAGTTTCTCCATGAGACTTTATTTGATTAACCAGACCAATAACATGAGTATAGAATGATTCTGCTGACTCTGTATTTTTCATAGACAGAGATTCAAAATCTCTTCTCAGAATTTGAAGTTTAGCAGTCTTTACCTTGTCCAAACCTTGATATGTTGTTTCCAGTGTGTCCCATGCTTCCTTTGCTAACTGCGCTGCTGCTACTCTTGGGAGTATGGGCTCATGTGTTGCTTGATGTATGTGGAACAATGCCTTTCCATCTTTCTTCCTCTGTTCTTTCAGAACATCCTTCTCAGCTTGTGTGAGATTATTGTATGCTGCTAGATCTATTGGTTTTGCATAGCCATGCTGGACTATTTCTCATACATCTTGACCTCTAAACAAAGCTTTCATAGTTAGAGACCAATATTCATAATTTTTACAAGAAAATATTGGGGTTTTCAAATTACCCGAAGTGGAAGCCATACTTAATCACTTTTCCCTTATGTAAATACAATTACCTTTCTCCGTAAACCAGGCTCTGATACTAGATGAAGGGAAAAGGATTGGCAACCTGTGCAGTCAAAAAGATTTGACCTGTGTGGTGAATAAATAATTTCTTTTCTTTGATATAGGACCTACACTCCACTTAGCAAATACTTTGCTCTTTAATTATTTTGTGAATACTTTTCTTCACAAATCACCTGCACGAAAATTACCTCCGCAATTTCACTTTTACTGCGTGCAGGTTAACTATGCAATTCTACTTTTACTATGCGGTGATTACCTGCACATTTCGACTTTTTACAGCACGCAGGTTATTTCTACTGCGCAGGTGAACTTTGTTGTGTAGTTCACTACCTTCACGGAAATTCTTAACTTCACAAAATACTTTGCGGAATACTTAACTTTGCATAAATGCGTGCTACTCTAACCTTGAGGAACTTGACTTTGTGCACTTTATACAAATCACTTTAGCACACACTTTTCACTTTTACAAAGATTAACTGCGCGGTTAACTTTGCATGCCTTTCGAAGTGCGCACAACTCAAACTTAAATAAACTTTGTCTTAAAACATTTCTTCATAAAACATGAGATCCGCAACATGTGTTGAAACTCACTGCGCATTAAACTAGGGCATTCACTAGAGTGAAATACTTGAGAATTCTTGATTTCTTTTATAGCGCGTAAATGTAAACAACATTCACACAACTAAATATGAAGAAAATGTGCACAACACAACATTTAACATTCTTGAGAATGAATATGCGAAACTATAGACTTATATATATTACTCAGTAAAACAGAGTAACTTTCCACACTTACAGAGAGATGATATTAACTTTAATCTTTCACCATTTACATAGAGCTTGGGCTCTTGAATTACTTCACGGTTTTCACTTCTTCTTCTTCACTCTTATCCCTATCTCTTCATCTCTTCTTCTATCTCTGTGAATGATTTACATTTATAGAGTTTCACTTCACTGACTCAAGATGGCTTTGCTTGGAAGCTACAGGGATTCATTAAAGGCTGTAATAAATTCTACCTAAGAAAATATGATCTTGCCGAATACAAGAGCAACTACTTAAATACTAACTTGCCATGACTGGGATTGGCGGAAAACTGACTGACTGTCAAACATTGCAGATTGAGAAAATGACCGACTGGGGTCTGACAGAGCCGGCGCATATCTGATACGCTATCAGCTCATTAATTATGATATTTCTAACACATGAGAAGCCATGTTAATGGGAGACGTAAATAAACAAGGGTTGGGGCCTCAGACAACAGATTGGGTTACAATATTTTTAAATTGGTTAAGTATTCTTCTCCTATTTCTAATGGCTACAAGCAGTTCAAACTCAAGAGTTTCACCTTGGATTCTACGAGATTTTCCAGGATTTAAGGACATGCACCAAGGTAAAGGGTAAGGAATGACTCAAATTCACCCCTAGTATGGTCACCAATTTATGTTGATGCCCAAAATGATTCAAGAATGAACAGTGAGGAAACATCGTTGGAGGGATGGTAAATGGGGTAGAAACCCGGATATTGTTTAAATCCCTCTATATTGATTAAACCTACAAATGTTAGTAAAAGAAATACATACAATAATCAACTGAATAAAACTATGAAATAACTTGGATAAAACTAAATTAACCAAGAATTGCAAATAAGTAAAGAAAAAAAACTAATAGCATTAGTTATTATGCGAAAGAAAATTGATTGTAATTGATCTGAATGAAAAGTAATGTGTGCATCAGATTGTTCAACTCAAAATATGTGCGGAAACACTACGTCAAATGAGCATTAGAACCAACTTGTTAAAATTGGAGAATACAAATATTTACCCTATATGCACTGCAAGTTGTAATGCATACAAATATCTTTATGTGGAACATTATTCATTAGCTGCAAATGTATTAGTTGCGACAATTAGCTTGCTAAACACATTTGGAATGTTATTGAGACGCTAAAAATATTTCATCAATGAAATACACAAGAGTTATAATAAAATGTAAATGTTGTTAATAATATAGTAAGTAAGTGATTAATATATATACAACCCAATTTTAACAAAATGAGAAATCAACTAACTAACAAAATCAAAGACGATTAAAAAAAAAAGTCTTAAGAAAAAGACATAGGTATTCCCAATAATTTTTTTAATAAACGTAGTTTGGCAGTCTTTCAATACATAACATCCCACAACTAGTTTGGACCCCTGAGGACAAGAGGTTTTTGGGACCCTATGTTGCTCTCGACATTCGACAACTCAGCGAGGTGAATCCCCTGATAATTTGAATATGTTGAGGCTCAGATTATATCGAAGTAACTTGCATACATGATAGATGTTGGTCTTAAAATAAATATAAAATAACAATAAAATGAATATGAATAGAACGTACCTCTAATGGAAAGAAGATCTTCTTTCACTGTAGTGGGTGGACCTAGAAGTAAGTTAACCTTTCATTGTTGCATTGTTAGGAAAGTTTTACCTTCCATTGATGTATTGTTAGGCTATCAGATGACTGTGTATGAAATGAAAAAACAAATTGCTATGAATCACAACTATACCTGGCCTTTCTACACAACATCGTATTTAAAGAAAAGCAAGGGGGGATGCTGAAATGTTTCAGGTAGCTGGAGACGACCAAGCATCTCAAAACGCTCCACTTCTAAGTAAACCAACATACACATAATAATGTTTTGAAATGGATTGATATGCACGACATTGGGGAGTGGCCAAAGTTGTAAGTTGAATAATGCTGTCAAAACTTTGAGATTGCTTGTAATTAAAATATTTAATCTCTAACAAATTGTGGTCCTTCAAATATATATTTTTATAGGACATCCTTCCATGTTTTTGTTTTTGTTAAGAAGATATATACCAATAAATAGTTTTACCTAGAATTAACATTAATACTTATTCATGTACAATTAGATCCAAAAAAAATCTAGATGAACAAGGACAAATCTCCCAAATCTCCTAGGTGTACGAATATGAACGTTATGAATTAGTTTTCTCTGTTGTCTTCTAACAACTTCGTTCGTCGTATTAACCTCTTTGTCCTTGCATAACCGCTTTGTTCGTTGTATTTTTTGTTTTCTCAATTCAAAATTTTTGCACTCTTACACCATAGTTTGCCGTTTCAAAATCCGCGGGCTTAAAATTGAAGGTTGGAGGCAGAAATAAACACAAAGATTATGTAGAATGAGCCGGAACTCTTCAATCTTTATTGATAAATGAAATATCAACTAATGCCAATACAATCAAACCCTGAAGGTGTATTTAAACACTTATTGAAAAAATGAAAAATCTAACCTAGCTTTTGCATGCATTCTTTATTAACTCAACTGAACTAAAATTCTAAAATAGAACTAAAGCTAGAGGTAAAGCTAGAGGTAAAGCTAGAGAGAGTAATTACTATTTCTAACCCTCCCTCTTAATTACGAATGCAGACCACTACAACTTTTATAGTGCCTTTAAAATGATCTCTACGAGTTTCAAAAATTTCTTTTGTCAATGGCTTTGTGAATATGTCATCCAATTGATCAATCGAATTACAATGCTTAACATGAAATTCACTATTGTTCACAAGTTCTATTATGAAGTGAAATATGGTATCAATGTGCTTTCTCTTCTGGTGAAATACATGGTTCTTGGATAGGGTGATCACTGAATTGTTGTCACAATAGATTGTTTTTGGTCCTTCTTGTTTTTGTTGAAGACCTTCCAAAACTCTACGTAACCAGACTTCCTGACATTCCACTGATGTCATTGCTACATATTCTGCTTTTGCTGATGAAATAGTCATAATGGGATGCTTATTGGATTCCCATGAAATCACCTTTGATCCAAGATGAAAAACATGACAGGAAGTGCTCTTACTATCATCTAAAATTCCAGCATAATCACTCTCACTGAAACCTGCCAAAACATCATACTCAATGCTTGAGTATAAAATTCCATAGCTTGAATTCCCTGCAACATATCATAAGGTCCTTTTTCCAACTTGCCAATGCGAGTCTTTGGGAGACTCCATGAACATGGAAATCAAGCTGACAACATACATAATATATGGTCTCATAGCTGTGAGATACATGAGACTTCCTACAAGTCTCTTAAACAATGTTGGATCTACTTTGGAACTGTCATCTTCTTCGCTCAACTTAGTACCTGTTGTCACTGGTGTAGGTGTCGGTTCACAATTAAGCATTATGAATCGCTTAAGCACTTCATTAACATATTTACTTTGAGACATAAATATACATTTTTCTAACTATTCTACCTCTAATCCAAGAAATAAATTCATTAATCCAAGGTCTGTCATCTGGAACTCTTTCTTCACAGCTTCCTTGAACTCATCTACTGAAAGGTCACCTATAAAAATCATATCATCAACATATAAACAAACTATTAAAATTTGTCCATGCTGATTTACTTTTGTGTAAAGAGTTGGTTCACTGGTGCTTCTACTAAAACCCTTGCCGATTAAATAAGAATCAATTATGATGTACCAAGCTCTTGGAGCTTGCTTGAGCCCATATAGAGCTTTCTTCAACTTGTAAACTTTCTCTTCATGTTCTTTGATTTCATACCCTTGTGGCTGCTCCACATAAATTTCTTCTTCAAGAATTCCATTCACGAATTTTGACTTGACATCCATCTGTTACACTTTCCATTTGTTCTGGGCTGCTATTACTAGGACTGCTCTCACTGTGTCCAATCTTTCCACTGGTGAAAAAGTTTCTCCAAAATCAATTCCTGGTTGTTGCAAGAAACCTTTTGCTACTAACCTTGCCTTGTACCTATCAATCTCACCTTTTTCATTGAGTTTGGTCTTATAGACCCACTTCACACGAATAGGTTTCTTATCTTTTGGCAAGTCAACTAGATCCCATGTACCATTTCTCTCAATGGAATCTATCTCTTTGTCCATAGTTTGTACCCAATTCTCTTCTTTTACTACTTCTTCATAAAACACAGGTTGACTAGCAATAAAATTAAAATTGATATTTGTATCCAATTCATCATAAATATCTTCTAATATTCTAGTCTTTCTATTACTTTGATCAGATTGATTACATGATTTTGGACAAGGAGTATATCGATCTGTTGATCTTGATGCTTCACCTTGAACTAAGTTTCTAGGTGTCCTTGCTGGAGTATTTGTTGTTAGTGAATATGCTATTGGACCTTGTTTTCCAATCAACTCTTCTTCTTCATCATCTTCTGGTTGAGGTATTGCAGCTACCAAAACATTGTCTATGGTTGCATCCCATGACTCTTCCTCCTTGAACAACACATCTCTACTGATGATAGCCTTTTTGGTAATAGGGTTATACAGTTTGCAGGCTTCAGATTCTTCATCGTATGCAAGAAAGATACATTCTTCACTCCTATCATCTAGCTACTTTTTTAGCTGTTTAGGAACATGAGCATAAGCAATGCAACCAAATATTATGAAATGAGAAACATTACAACTCATACATGTCCATGCTTCCTTTGGTACTGTGTTCTTCACAATTTTGGTTGGATATTTGTTCAACACATGAACAGTGCAATCCACTGCGTCTCCCCAAAATCCACGGGACAAGTTTCTTCCTTTCAACATGCTTCTTGCCATATTCATTATGGTTATGTTCTTGCGTTCCACAACACAGTTCTGCTGAGGTGTATATCTTGTAGTGAATTGCCTCTTGATTCCATGATATTTGTAGTAATAATGAAATTCCTTTCAATCATACTATCCCCCTCCATCTGATCTCAATACATTGATTTGATGACCACTTTTTTTTAAATCTAGAGCCTTAAATTCCTTGAGCATGCCAAAAGTTTCAAACTTATGATGAAGGAAATATACCCATGTTTTTCTACTAAAAACATCAATGAATGTAAGAAAATAATAGATTCCACCAATTGACTAAGTTTGCATTGGACCACACAGATTAGTATGAATAAGTTCTAGAGGTGCATGTGCCCTTCGAGACATACCTTTAGGGAAGCTATCCCTGTGTTGCTTTGCAATGATGCAACACTCACAACTATTTGTTGGCTCCTTCGTAGGGGGTAATACTTTTACCATCTCTTTCTGTTGCAACAACTTTAGACCACCAAAGTGAATATGTCCATATCTAAAATGCCATAACCAATAATCATCCATACATGTGGATTTTTGAGCAAAAGAGCTTACCTTGCTTCTGCAACTCATGACTAGTGGATACATCATGTTCCTAGTCACTGGTACTTTGATGATCAACTGTATATTTGGGGTTTTTTCATATATTTCACGATCTGGTCTATCAAAGAAAACTATGTATTTCTTTTCAGTAAGTTTCCCAATGCTAAGTAGATTATGCTTCAATCGTGGAGCATAATATATATCTGTGATTGTCTTTTGTTGGACTTGTTTGGTCAGAATGTTGACCACTCATTTTCCAAGAACTGGAACTACCTCATCCGTGTCGACTTTAACCTCTGTATTCACTGATTCATCTAAGTCTGTAATTAGACCTCTATCACCTGTCATATGGTTACTGCAACCACTATCTAAAATCCAAAGTCCCTTTGGGATTTCGTGTGTAGCATGACATGTAGGAAATAACATATCTTCTTTGTTCTCCGAGGTATTAGTCACATTAGCATTCTGTTTTTCCTGATTAGACTTTTTCTTTTTACATTCATTAGCATAATGGCCAAATTTATTGCAATAACACTTAACATTAGATTTATCTGACCTCTTTTTGTCGCAATTCCCGCCTTCATGGTTATGATCGTGATCTTGATCTTCCTTGCCATTGGTTCGCCCACCTCTTCCTCTTCCTCATGATCCTCCTCTGCCTCTGCCTCTTCCTATGCCTTTTGAGAATGAGACTTGTTCTTTGAAATCATTCTCCAGAGAGGATTCCTCGTTTCTATTGAGTCTGGATTCATATGATAGCAACGATCCTATCAACTTGTCTACAGACATAGTGCTTAGATCCTTTGCTTCTTCAATTGCTGGAACTTTCAGATCAAATTTGTTGGGTAGGTATCTCAAAACCCTTTCAACCACCCTTTGATCGTCTATATTTTCACCATAGGTATTCAGCTGATTAACAATCCTCATGAATTGGGTCATGAAAGAATCCACTATGTTTGATTCTTTCATCTTCAGATCTTCAAAATATATTCTTAGGTTTTGGAGTTTAGCAATTTGTACCTTACTAGCACCCTGATAACTGGTAGCCAAGGTTTCCCAAGCTGCTTTGGCATGCAATGAAGCTAATAGCTTTAGAAATACGTTATTATCCAAAGCATTCATTATGTGATGCATTGCCTTCGCATCCGTCTTCTTCTGAATCCCTGGGATATTCTTTTTTTTGTTTGATAGGGTTTGATAAGTTGCATCATCTACTGGTTCAGAATAGCCATGCATGACATATTCCCACACATCTTCTGATCCGAGATAAACCGCCATCCTTGTGGCCCAGGCATCATAGTCTTTTTTCCCCATAAGAGGAGAAATCTGAGACTGATTGTTGCTACTAGAAGCCATAATCTTTCAATGACATTTAAAAAGAAAATCTCCTTTAAAAAGAAAAAAAAAACACCCATTTACAAAAACCTTTTATAAAAGTTTTTGTAATAAAAAACTTAGAAAAAAACTTATATATATATATATAAATAGTCCTTTTAAAAAAAACTTTTATATAATATATAAGATCAAGCACGAATTTCAAATTAAATTTTACCACGAATTTCAAATTAAATTTTACCTCTTTACCTTATGATAGAAAAACCTCAAATTTTAGCTTCTTTCAATGTATTTAAACATTTATTGAAAAACTAAAAATTCTAACTTAGCTTTTGCATACATGCTTTGTTAACTCAATTGAATTAAACTTCTAAACTAAAACTAAAATTAGCCAGAATAATTACTATTTCTAACAAAAATAGCCCATTTTGTTGTTATCGAGTAACTTGATCTGGCTTTTCGATGCTTAACGAGAAAAGATCCGGTTTAGAATGGTAGATTCTTGCGTCAAAGAAGTGATCTAGATTTATTGTCACGTTTTGCCTTACTTTGGATAAATTATTTTCATGTTTTTCGTCGTTTTGCTTTATTGCTTTTAACATTTTGTTTTGTCCGGATTGACTTGAGAGTAGATCACTGTAAGTAATGTGGCAAGATTAGAACGGTCGTGGTTGTTTGATAAAGGATATAAAGTTGATGTTCATATATATGTAAAGTCAGCAGTGAACGGAAGCAATAGACTTTTCCACAGTACCATTGAAGTTGAACAATTCAACCATTCTAGAATGCAATTTCATTGTTTCATCAGCTTCCTGGCAATTGATCTGTATTCATTGACGCAACAAAACACGTAGCCGAAGAAACCTTTTTTTATTTTTCTGTATTCTTGGCTTGCAAGGAGATGGACTTTTATTTTGACTAACGTATAACCAGACAATAAAAATAAAATATCCACTGGGTAATGTTCTGGAAATTTGCTTATTTACAAGTTTCTAAGTTACAGTAAAACTGCCAAACTGCCTATCGGCATTCACTGCCCAATTGGATGCGGTGTGCTAGTTTAAGTAGCAAGATATCCTGGAATAATAACATAATCTTGTGGTGTGAGTTAAACTCTACACCGGACAATAATTCTGGCCAAAATTCGGTTTTTTGGAATTGCATAATTGAGCCCCACTGGTAATGGAGGGTGCTGAATTCATCCATTGCAAAAATATAAGTGGTCCAGAGCACAATAAAAACATCGAACTCGTTCACAATCTCGACATTGTTCCTAAGGAGGTGCACAAGGAGGAAATTGGCATTTTCTTCGTTTCTTGGTGTCTATTACTCAACAAGTTCTTTTTGGTTTTGGAAATAAGTAAAATAATTTTTTTGACGAGGCCCTCTCTCGCTCTATCTATCGTAGTTGAATAAACTCTCTCAACCATGATGTTCTAGTTGAGAAGTGAAAAGATTATATGCATGAGCTACTGGTTATCTATGCATCAGCTACAAGTTATTTTTTATATTTTTTTTTTGTAATTGTTTATTTTGAATCTTGAATAACAACTATAAAATCAATCTGGACAGTAAACAGTATATTTGTCTCATTTTACTAAAAGCATAGATAGTATTCCACCCCAAATTCTAAGATATAAACACCTATCAATATAATCAGTAAAAACTCACAAGATATAATCAGCACAGGCTCATGCTCACGAAGATGAAATGATTCTATCGAACCATGGAACCATGGGAATTTAAGAACCACTTTATGATACCGGTCCTCCAACAACTATAAATCATCGCTCGCAAGAGAACAGAACTTACGTGTTTGATTCCACAAGTGCAAGATTACTTTAATATCATAAAACTGGTCTTGCATTGAATCTTTATCTACAGATTTTGACACCACTGCCGATTTGGGTTTGTTATGTTCATTTTGCACTTCAGTGCCATAGTTATAATAGGAACTAGTGTAAACCTCTATTATATGTGGTCATCCGAAGGCTTGGTTAATTTTACTATCGATCCGGCCCCCTATTTCACGTGTCGTTTGTTTTATTCGATGAAGACTACTCTAAGATTATAGAAAGAAAAGAAATAGAAAATCAAAGTCATTATCCAACTTACAATGGGTCCATTAATGGAAATATTAATATCTTCTTAATTCATATATTTTTATACTGCCCTCAAAGTCTGGATGAATTGTTTTAGGGAAGTCTTGGAACAAAATCAAGACCCCAAGGGAGTCAAACGTGAAAATTTGCAAACATATGATTTTTAGAATGAATCCAAGCCCAATTAAATGGTTCTTAATGGATGACTAGTAGAGTTAAACACTTCTAGATTGAGGTCAAATATCATTAAATGCACCTTTATAGAGGTTACGACAATTGTTTAAGTGTAACCTATTAATTTGTAGTCAACATTGAGAATAGTTTTTAAGCTGATGTCTCCTAGATTCATTAAACATGTGCTTGGAAGATTTCCAAAAGTTTGCTAGCAAAATCCAATAAAAGTATTCTAACAGTTTTGTACTCCCTCTAATAATTGATTTTACTGATGTTAACATAATTATTTTAAATGTTGACCTAAAGTATTTTATATTGAATGGCCTCTGAGCAAAGCCTTACAACATTGCTGTTTATGGGCTCAAGGAAATAATTGATAGCAATGATAATAGTTCCTAAATGTGGTTTGTTTAGTATGGTTACTTTTAATTGAAATCATAGGGAAATTGGATGTAATGGCACTAGTAGTGTTAGTAAATCCAAATACTCATATGTGGATGATAGTGCGAGAAATAAAAAAATCCCATCTTACAGTCATCTCTATTATAGTTATTTATTTCACAACTAGTCTTACAAAGATCATCATTCTAAATAGGATTTATCTCTATTTGAAAATGTAGACTTTGATTTGCACCCAAATTCCCTCTAATTATCTTTGTTAGATGCATACTTCAAGGATTGGCATAGATATTTGGTTATTCTCTGTGATTCAGACTTCATTGTAGCCTTTAGTAGGTTGAAAGGTTAAATTGAAACAAAATTGTAAATCCCTAAGAGACTTGAAGGAAGAAGCAAGAGTTTTTACAGATTTTCTAAAATACCCACAGATTTTATGCACATTCTCATTACTCGGGTTTCCCTTTTCTATTAACCCATGATGATTGTAGCTTTGGGTTCACATTGTTTAACTGAACAAGATTGATGTTCCACAAGAATTTTTATTTGAGTCTGAACAAGAAAACCTATATGAAGTTGTTTTGTGCCATCTATCATTAATACACCTACCATATTGAATACTTTAGAGTGCCTTTTGTTTGATGTTATGGAATGTTAGCATCATAAAGATATTAGTCATATTATGACTAAAATTATATTTGTATTTGATTTGTTTTGGTATCCTTAAATATTGAAGAAGAGCCTTGCTTCTTCATTCAAATTTTGCAATTCAAATCACATTTATCAAATTCACATGAGATCACAATCCAACAAATAGATGATAAATCAAATCACGCATTACACACTAAATCCTTGATAAAATGATACTTGACATGAGTAATAACAAGTGTTGGAACTTGTTGTTGTTTGGCATAAAAATCTCATGTTTTGTAGAAACCAATATAAAAAATGACATTAAATCTTCATACCTGGAAATTATGCTAAACAGAAAGGTGATTTCAAGCCTGAATTGATGGTATGCATGGCTAGAAATCTCATTGAGATGCCAAGCAATTTTAAGCTTAGTGATGCAATTGTTCAAAGATGCAATCTAAAGAATACTATAGATGGAAATTTCAATACCAAAACCAAGCTCATTATTTTAAAACAAAAATATCTTGAAGGTAACTATCTTCTTCATTTAGACTTTAAGCAATGATTTTTCCTCTTGAATTTTACTATGCAAACTCCATGGATTTCATAAACACTTCCCACTGCTTTGTTAGGCTCAATCTTCATGAAAAATCACTTCATCTTGATGCCCAATTACTTTGCCATATGCTAGTGTTGTTTATGGACATTCAAAAGAGCTATTTAATGGCTGCTATCTCTTTTCATTCACAAAACCTTCTTGGAGTGTTGGGAAATGAATTGAATTTCCCAGCGTTCGACTTGAATTCCTAAAGGTCAAATCACTTACATGTGTCCGACATAATTTCTTCAAGCTAGAGCGTTGATGTCTTTGAATCAAGCTTTCGTAGTGTGAGGATTTCTTATGCTTGTGTATGAGTATTTCTTATGTTTTGTGCTTGTGCTTACTTGTGTATGAATATTTTAATTTTATACATGACATTGTTGAGCACCATTTGCTAATGAGCTAAAGAACAAATATTCGCTATGATTTATATTCCAATCTCGTTTTCAAGCTTTTAAGAGTTCACATTATGCATTAAGGGATTGTTGTATGCAAACCCATTTTGAAGTAAATAATTTTTAATTTTTAATTTTTAAAAACGCGATGGTTATATCTTTGACAATTATTTAATAAAAAACTTGTGAAGTGAAAGAAGTTGTTTATAGACATTGAAACCATTTCAGAGTTTGTGTTGCGAAACCATTTATGTGACAAGAATATTTGACTGTCCTCGTTTCATATATTGCTATAATTGAATTAGAAGGGTGCTCTTTCATGGAGCCAAATAATTAACCTTTACCACAACAGAGGATTTAGAGAATATTTATCTCACTAATATGATGCATTCCTCTAAACGTAGTGAATGGAATAAGACATTTGTAGCCCATGTCTTTTAGAAGTAACCGAAGGTCACCTTGGATTGCTTATTGATTGTGTCGGTTCACTGTAAACTTGTCTAAGTATACAGTTCTATTAGGTGAACTAAGCCGTTGGCTTGATATTAGTACGAAATATGGATTTTTAGTCATAATTATAAAAATCCTTAAGCATTGCCAATGCTCCAAGGTGGAAAAACAACTACTGAAATGTCATAAGGTTATGCCTTTTATTTTTCAATGAAGATATAGGCCATCAAAATCTCCAAGATTATTAGATTTTTTGTGATGATTAAACATGTCTTATGTTATTTAAGGAAATACTGTCACATAAAATTAGAAATTGTATGTTGTCTCCCAAAGCAAGTAATGTAAGAAATTAGATTCTTATTACATTGAAAAAATGACAAATGTAGAGTTTTTTATTGAAAAACATTTATAAATCAAGTATTATGAAATAAGTAACCAAAGGGATTATCTTAATGACCATTTCAATTCGCACAATTGGTCTACTTTACACATATGTTTATATAGAACTTTAACTGGACAATAGAAAAACCTAAGGTAACTATGTAACATCCCATAATTAACCCCAAGATGTGAATATGTATGTAATGAAACAAAGGATAGTTGTGGTCCAAAATTCCATGGATATTGTAAGTTTGTACATACTTGTTAATATACAAATCCCTAACATTTGCAAGTGAAGATAGATGAATAAGAGATGGGGGCAATGATTCCACAAGTGGGGGAAGTGAGAGGGGCTAAGGGGTGATGACCATAGTTGAATTCAACTAGCCTTAATTAACCTTTTTAACCCAAAATTCATTAACCATTATTTAAGTGTCACTTTAATTAAGCATGGGATTAATTATCTTAATAGGGGATTAAGAGAGGAAAAAAGACCACTTTTTGGGAAGCCACTTGTCGAGACAAAATCATGCATATTTCTTCTTAAGAATTATTCATTCATCATTCAATTAAATAGGGGATTTTATCCATCAAGATATTTGAGTGTCAGTTGTTATAGAGAGGAAAAAGTGAGTTCTATACTTTCTCATAGAAAGTGCCTTGATAAACTAGTGCCCATGTGAGAGACACCCAACTTGTAGTTGGATTTCCTGGGACCTGTGACAGGGAGACTTCTTGCTCGGCTTGTGCTGGAGCACTAGAAGGGGATGGGGAAATCCTAAGGGAATGTGGAGTTGAGAAGGGGGTCCATCCCTTGTGTTGTAGAGGCTAATGGGGAATGAGTGCGGATATGGGGAGATCTTTGGAGGGGGTTTCTACACCTTTGGGTAGTATGAGTGTGTTTGAGTAAAGAATCAAGAATTCACCTCTTGTGGATTGATTGCCTTAGCTTGGGGGTGCTCTCTATGATATAAAGAGTAAGTTTAATAGAGTGCCTACAAATGGGAGGAATGTTCTTCATTTCCACTTGATTGGACGACATTTACCATAAATATAAGTACCAAATGTGCTTTGAATTACATGCATATAGTTATGTTATGAATTTATTTAATTTGTTGATCATGGAAATGTATGGGTGCATTGATTTATTAGTAATTTTATGTATGAATAGCTGATAGGGTTGCATGTTTACTATAGAATGTGTAATTTATATGAATTATGGATGATTGAATTACTTCCATTGTAAACAATAGCATAGGAAACCCATGGAATTTGGAATAAGGATTAAGAATTTCGAGCTTTAAAAGCAAATTTGAATACCCTATCACCTCAGTAGTATTAAGGAGGTGGTTGGCTATGTCACAAAGTGGTATCTGCATAGCTCCATATTACAACATTGGGTCTATTTGGTAGAAATCAATATGTACGGGAAACATAGTTACATGTCCAACACTTCATAGAAATATAGCTTGCAAACTATATGTTTGACAAAATGGCTCAATGGGAACAATTTGGAAAAATTGCAATGCGCAGGTAATTTCTTTGTTAATTGTCAAGGAATTCAAGTGCATCAACTAGAAATTGATAGCATGAATGGAATTTGAAATTGGTTGTCAAATTATGGTGTTTAAAAAGTCTGCTCTATAAAAAATGGAGGCATTGTTGTAATAACCAAGTCACAAGGTTGATTTTGTGGTTGAAATTATCACTGTTGTAGGAAAAATAACCTACCAAGTGTTGACATTCATAAGAAATCCAACGTCAGATGATGTCGAGATGGAGAACACTTAAAAATTGACTCGAAAAATTTCTATCAAGCCAAGGTGTAGGGGAGGATTTTTTTATGGAATGGTAAATTTCATAAGGTGATTTTTTAGGGTGATTTGGTGGTTTTGGAATTCCATATGGTAGTATTCGAAACTAGGAAGGAAAGATCCAAAATGGTTTCCTATCAATTTTGACAGTTGAAGAAGGGTGCAAATCTATGGCTGGGAGGGATTTCAAGAGTAGAAGTAATTGAGGATTAAGGTGTGCCCTTGCTCCTAAAATATCCTATGGTTGTAAATCATCCATGATATTATACAATGCATGATATTTTTTGGATTTAAAGTGATCAATGTATATTAGATTCTCTCTATTCCAAAATGAACTAGCAGTTGCATGTGTTGAGTGGACCCCATTGCAGAAAAAGTTAAATAAGATGGTTTTATAAAGGTGGTAAGCAGTTTCAAAAGGCAATAAATATTTTCCATAAATTAGTTCAACTCGATCTAACAGTGGTGAGATAACATAGATCAACAGTGGAGGATCATTTCGAGATGGAAAGTCCTCAATGGTTAATGGGTACCATTGTTTCAAAAATATCAGACGGTGGTGGATCATCCACGATATACAATGGGTGATCATTTTAGGATGGAAAGTGCTTGGTGTTTAAGGGGTTCCCTTGATCCAAAAATGAATGGCAAGACGACATGTGTGTAGGTGTGTCCTCACTAGTGACATCATTCTTAGGGGTTGTGGAAAGCAAATAAACAAAAATGGGGTCCATGTGTACATAGTACGTGGCATTAAGGACAATGGAATATGGCATGGTTACACAAGGTGATGAAACATAGGATCCCACTACCACATAGGAATCCACATGTTATGCCATGTCATAAAAAATAGAAGTTAAAAGAAAGATTCAAGCCAAAATTTTGTTATAGCCATAGCAAGAGAATAAAAAATCATAATTGGCTGAAAATTTTGGATTTTGTTTGGGATAAGGACGACTACATAATTGTTAGAGAGGGGCATGGGCCTATTTTTCTCTAGTTTTCTGGAAATGGTGAAATAGTGACTTTTGAAGGATTGTACCTAACGATTCGACAAGGGATCTATTGGGGATGAAATTGTTATGGCACATTCAGTGTCTAGGCACACAAATAAATCAAGTGGATTTTGGAGAAATCCCAAAGGATTTGGGGTATAGGTTCTGAAGAATGCCAAAACTATTTATTTGGGTGCACACAACTACCATATTGGAAAACTTTGAAGAGGTAAAATTGACCCAAGATGTTAAAACTAGAAATATTTATGGGCTTGAAATATTAGCTACTCTTTGAGATGAAAAAATTTGGATCAAAGGGGTTCCTTGGAAATTCTTAGCAAGTGATATAAGAGTTTCTACTAAAATACCCAAGTCTAGAGAAAGTGAAAAAATTAAAAATTGACAATTCCATAATTTTATAGGAAATGACTATAGCAATAGATTAGTGATAAGAAGGTTTCAGGTTACTCATAGTAATATGGAATATCAATGCTAGACACAAAAATAATTCTTGTTCTTCCCCTATTTTTGTGTACGGGTCTCCAAAGTTAGTTCCTATGATTTAGTACAACTACTGGAAAACTGCAAAATTGGGAAAAATGTGGATTTTGGAGGACTGTAACTTTCTGGTCTGAGATCATAAATGAAAATGGGTATAATCATTGGAAAGAGTACCTGTAGGAGAATAAAAAACAAGATAAAAAAATAAGTGTGTTAGATATTTTCAAAAATTGGACAAAAAGAGGCCTATAGCCTTATTTGACAAAATTGTCAAATGGGTGGTTTCCGGGATCTTTATATATATATATATATATATATATGAAAGCATATTTGAATTATGGAAATAAAGTCTATCTATCATATTCATTTGTATGAAAATTTTGAAAATACAATATCACATAGGTATAATTGCATATCGGAGTTCCAAAATAGTAATGAAGAGGAAAATGGAAGAAGGGGAAATTCCATACAAGCATGAAGAAAAATTCAAAGGTTTGATTATCGATGTGGTTAATGAAGTGTTTGAGGATGGAGGTGAAAATTTATAAGGAAGAAAATGAAAGAATTTTAAGGGATTGAGAGTATAAAAATGAATTGAATACTTAATTGATGCAGAGTTTGAATATGTTACGAAAGAAAATGTAGATTGCATCAACCTCACTCCATGAGAAAGGAGACAAAATATTCAAAGAAGATATCCAATGAAATATCTAGACATTCCAAGAGTGCTACCGGGAGTCATAGGCATTATTCCTCACCACATAATGAATCTAGAAAGTATTAATCATCTAAATAATTAAGGAGCAACCCAAAAATGTGTTCAGTAAAACATCATAAATTAAGAAATACAGAGAAAGAGTTTCAAGGGGAGATTAGGAACTTAGATTAAACTAACCAATTTTGTGATGATATGAAGGGAGAGGATGTTGAAGCTTGGTTATCGGGGATGAGAAAGTATCTCCAATTGCATAATTATTTCTCTAATATGGTCATTTATAGCTTGGAGGGAAAGGATTCCATTGGGTGGGATCAAGTAGTTCAAGTTAAGCATATCAGTGAAAATCAGATCTCATGGAAGCAGTTCAAAAGATACTTTCATAAGAAGTATATATCTGAGGATTACTATGAAAATAATATGGAGGAAGTTTTTGAACTTAAGTAGGGAAATATGACTATGGAGGGGCATGAAATATTTTTTTTAGAATTTCTTCTATATGTTGGGTTTATGAAGGAAGTGAATGTAAGATAAAGAGGTTCTTGAGTGGGTTACCTTCATTCTATCAAGAGATAATTTAGTTTGACAAGCCAAAGAACGTTGAAAAAACAACCCAGAGGGCCAAATGCATATATGATCAGAATAAAGGAAAATAAAATTTTTAGATGTCTTCGAGAGATAAGAAGAATGATAAGTAGGATTAGAAAAAGAAGGGATTTAAACCTCCTTTATTTGTGAACTATCCAAATTATTATCAGCAAAGCAATCCAACTTGGCATAGACCTAGAATGGTATATTCATGAGAAAAAGGGATAAGGAAACAACTCAATTTCTAGGTATGTGAAGGATATCACCTATATAGATATCACACTTTTAGGGGAGATAGAATGAGGAGTGTGCACAACATTCAAGAATCAAGTATAGTGGAGGATGTGGTAAAAACCACAAGTTCCTATAATATATGCAACTTTAGACAATAGACAGGAAGATCATCAGTCTAATATGATTGAGGTTGAAGGTAAGATTGTCAATAAACCTATTTCCATTTTAAACGATTCATGAGAAATTCGCATTTATATTGCTCTTATTTTTTTTAAAGATTTCAGATAAAGAGAAGAAGCATGATAAACCTTGGATGGTTCAGTTGGAAATTGGAACAAAGAGGAAAATCAATGTGTTAGTAAAGGATTGTCCATTAGATTTGAATGGACTCCATACTTTTACAAATTTGAACATAATCCCACTTGGTTCCTATGATATGCTTATTGGGATGGACTGTTTGGATGCACATAATCCCACTTGGTTCCTATGATATACTTTTAAAATTCTGAAAGAGATGTTTGATGCAGTAAAGGGACTATTTGAAGGAACCAACATCAATAGGAAGATGACCTTGAGGACTCAACTCAATCTTGTGAAGATGCAAAGAAATGAAAGTATCCAATCTTACTTCACAAGGGTCTCCAACATCAGACCTCAATTAAGTGCCATTAGAGACGAGGTTGAAAATTAAAAACTAGTGATGACTACCCTAAATGGCATTCCAAGATCATGGGATACATATATTCAAGGGATATGTTCCAGGAAGAATCTTATCTTGTTCAGTGCACTTTTAGAATCATGCACCCAGGAGGCAAAAAGGATTTCATCCAGAGAAGAAAAATTAGGAGATGAAGATAATCAAGTTATGGAAACTCATGCCAAGAGAGGCAAGAAAAAAGATTAGAACCATAAGAAATCACACAAGGGTAGAAGATATTCTAGAGACTATTCAAGCTTCATATGCTACCATTGTGATGAGATGGGACACATTGCTAGGAATTCTCCCAAGAAGAAAGGAAACATGAAGGGAAACAAGAAAATGCATCATGCTCATGCTGAAGAAAATGTATCATGCTCATGCTGCGGGGAATGATGAACTTGTAAGGAAGAAATCAAAAGAGGATTCTTCAAGTGATGAAGAATATGTTATGATATTACCATTCATAGGTACAGTCTCACTTGGTAAAAATGATTGGCTTGTTGATAGCAGTGCTTCTAAGCACATGCCAGGTTTCAAGGATGCTCTCAACAACCTAACAAAAAAAGACTCACCTCACAAGGTGAATCTAGGAGATGATTATCAAGATCCCCTCAAAGGGGTAGGAGAAGCTTCCTACAAGCTTGAATATGGAAAGCATATCAAAATAAAGGATGTTCTATATTTATCTAGATTGAAGAATAATTTACTTTCCATCTCAGCGCTAGATGAGAAAGGATTTAGTGTAGCATTTGTTGATGGACAAGTACTTATGTGGCCCAAAGGTAAGACCTTTGATTATGTAGTAGTAATTGGAGTGCACGAGGGAGGATTATACAAGTTCAAGGGCCAACTAGAACAAGCCTTGGTTCATGAAACTATGGAACCAAGTGAATGATGGCACACAATATTTGTTCAGAGAAACTATAGGGCATTACCAATCATGAGCAAAATGGTGAAAGGAATACCCAAAATACAGATTAAGCATGAAGTCATATGTAAAGGATGTACGAAAGGGAAGAATATGAAGAATCCGTTTCTAATCAACGAAAACAAAGCAAAGGAGATTTTGGAGCAGAGTACACTTCTCCAACACACATGAAAGATAAGTACTTACTATCATTTGAATTTCTGAGTATTTTGAAAGATATTGTTGTGATGCAGCTTTATTTTATACACTTATATATGACTAATATTGACTAGCAGTAGGCTCATGTAGTGCATGTTATGGGTAAGTGGCCTATCGTGTTGTACAACATCCCATTGTTGGGCCCTAGAAATGCCCCTTTTTTACCACACTTATTATATCATTTGCCCTGTTATACCCCACTTTCATAAACCATATACATGCCTTTCTTCTAGATCATTCAACAATCCAGACAAGGTATAATTCATTATTGCTTCATTTATTTAATGCCTAAGATTGTTATGGTTATGAATTCTATCTTGTGTTTTATGCTAACTTGTGTTGATTTCATTAAGTCAAGATCAAAACACAGGTGTATCAACCGCAATGCCTTGGGAAAGAATCACACGTGGTGCTAGTTGTTACTCTTCAATATTCAATTCCGCATATTAAAAGGGACAACGCATATTTCCACATGAAGCTATAACAGGACTTCGCTGAAACAGAGCATTGCTACGACAGACAAGATGCCTCTCATTAGTTGATCCATTGATCCATTGACTGCCAGAGTAACAACATCCTTCATGACCAACAGCCTCATTCAATACGGCTGTAACAGTTTAGTTGTAACTCCGCAGCATGAAGTTCAAAGATCTTCATTGCTGTGCTAATTTAGTGGATCTCAAATTGTATCTTTCATGTATAAATATGGGAAGGCTTTCCAAGTCTTGGGGTTGGTTAATTATCATGTTGTATGGGCTGTAACAGAGAGCTGAGACTATGCATTACCATCTTTAATGAAGAGCAGAGTTGTTCATATTTATGTGTCTTAATTTGTGGTAGTTCACGGCGTCTCTGTTAGAAGGCAAGGGCCCACCTTCTCACAGAGATTGTCGAGTTAAGTAGGTAGTTAAATTTATTTATTTTCATGTTGTGTAGTGTGGAATCGCATTAGGCGTATTACTGTTAGCTGCAACAGAGAATCTATAATTGCATTCTTTCCTGGTGGTTTATCAATGCATTTTGAATAGCTGCAACTGTGTGGTGCGACAGTCGACTGTGTCGGTTAGTTTACTTGATGCATGGTGTGTTAGAATTAGCTATTACAGCCAAGCTCAACTCCAATTCCTTTTAGTCATTTATGCTTTCTAGGATTTTCAATATTTATCAATTTAGAGTTCAAGCTTATTTCTAATTCTTGTTGGTGTTGTATCTTTATTGAATTCATTAGATTAGGAAGATTGTGATTGAGTTACAATAGTTGCTGGATGAATCATTTTGGTAAATATTGAATACTGTAGTTTGATAATTATAGGATTTAACTTCTTGCAAAAGTAATCTAGTTCATTTCTATTCTTAGATCAGTAACTGCTAGGTTGATTTCTGTAGGGAGGTAGTTGTACTTTGAATTCCTAGATGTATGAGTTAGATTAGTTTTCTTTATGGAATGAGTTTGGCTGAGCAGATAGGTAGGATTATTATCTCCATTTATTTAATCAACTACTTGAATTGTTTATGCATAGATTGTGCATATTTCCATTGAAGTAAAAGATTTCCCTGGGTTGACAATTTATATTGAGCATCCTGTGTTTTGGTTGTAATTAATTAGCATATAGGGTGACCAACATTTTGGCGCCGTTGTCAGGGATGGTAATTGATAGACATAGTTAGTAGTTGGTTAATTGATTTCATTTTGGTTTAATCATTTACAGCATGCATGAATATAATAAAAACAAATTGGGAACCCCCTTTGAACACTAACACTACAGGTGGAAGAGGTCGAGGTCGTAACACAGGTCTGGGAAGAAAAAAATTTATCGACGAGATAATTGCTAAGGATGATTCTTCTACCAGACCACCGCGAACGACTACAGGAAGAGGAAATTTTGTTCCTCCCAATATTGAGAATTCAACATCAACGGTGGAGAACGCAATGGGACCATCTACTCCCAGCGTAGGAAATAAACCTCCTGAAGACAAGGGAAGTATTGTGGGTGCACCGGATAAAGAGGAGATTTATCATATTATTGGGACCAAATTTACTAAAGAAGTGTGGTTGGATACTCGCTGAGAAATAGAGGAAGAGAGAAGGCGAGAAGAAGAAAGGAGGAAAGAAGAAAAAGCAAAAGTAGAGGAAGAACGAATAAAGAAGTCCATTGAATTTTGGAAAAACATGGCTAATAGAGAACATGAAGGGGAGAATGAACATCGTGAGAACCGGGAAGAGGAAGTGGAATATAATCATCCTAGTGACACTATGGTCACACTTGAATTCTCTATCCTCCAAACACCTGGAGTAGCTCCTATTAAAAATATCTCACCATCAGTTTTCCTGAATTTCCATGGTAAATCTTCTGAAGATCCCGATGAATTTCTTTTTGAGTTTGATATCGTCTATCAAAGTTATGATTATACCTCCAGTGCTCATAATCTAAAATTATTCCCAGCCACCTTGAAAGGAAATGCTCTACACAGGTTCATGAGTCTAGGTTGTGAGACCATTACTACTTGGGACCAAATGAAACCAAATTTTCTTTCTAAATATCAAGAATATTGTAGAACTGGGATAGAAAGGAAGAGTTGTTTAAAATGGTTCAGAAGGAAGAGGAGAGCTTGGAAGACTTCGTGGAAAGATTGTTAGATAATTTACAAAGGCCTGGCCACACTGAGATTGGAAAATATGTACTCAAGATTATCTAGCTACGAGGAATTAAAGAAGATTGCCTTGATATGTTGAATTTGTTGGGGAAAGGGGACATCTCAAAGGAACCCTTCGAGAAGATCATTGAATTATGCCGAAGGCACTCAAGGGGATCATCTAGAACTAACAAACAAGACAAAGATCGAGATCAAGATGTCTTCACTAGGACACAGAAGTTAGCTAGTGGAGGAGCCACTCGAGCAGAAATATGCAACTTACTAGAGAATTTTAAAACTGATATGATGAGTTACATTTCTTCATAGTTAGATGTTTTGAGAGAAAAATAGAGGCAAGCAGTAGAGGATCTTACATTTGGTGTATTCTGTCCTAAATGTAGGAAAAACCACCCACTAAAAGAATGGCTGTTTGACAAGGCGGAGATATGCAGGATATGTGAATTGGAGCATGACACCAAGGAATTCCCTTCATTACCCAAAGTCAAAGCAGTCCTGTGGGAATCCACTTTAGATGTGGAATAGGATTACTTTATTGCACAGAAGAAACCTTGGTAGCCTCGCAATCAAGGTATGAATCCAGATCCATCAATTTTATTGAATAATATGAATACACAATTCCCTTCACATTATTCTAATAACCAGTGGCATCCATCTCAGAACCCAATGCAAAATCCAAACTCTTGGACACCATGGCCATAACTGTCAAATAATTAAGCTCCCTGGAATTCCAACTGGAGAAACTCTTACCAAGGAAATAACTTTCCCCATCACCAGACTCAATATCAATGATACCCTCCTCAACAGTATCCTCACCAATCATATCAGCGGCCACAGCTACAATTCCAAAGCAGTGCCGCAGCTATGAATGCACCACTTCGACCACAACTACCTACACAACCTAACCCAAACCTGAATAATAAAGCAGTTCATCAGTTTGAGACTGCCAACATGCCTGTGTATTCCATCTCCCAAATTTCCTGTAATGATATACAATTATGATCAAGGAGTGTAGTGGAACCCATCATCACTAAGGATGTTCCATGCCCAGTGACTGAAACTGGAGTGAATCAGCACTTTGAGAATATGGTTAACTCAACAATCCCCATCATTGAGGATGCTGACATTCCTACCGAGACAATAGCTGAAACTCAGGAAGTAACACACGATGAAGCATAACCTACACAATTAATGAGAGAACCGCCATATCCCGAACGATTGGCCCTACAGAAAATAGTGGAACAACCTTGATTTAATCTCTTAGGAGAATTGAATAATTTGTATGTCAAATTTCCACTGGTACAAGCCCTCCATGGCGTGCCCATTTATGCTAATACTGTTAGAGATTTATGTGTCAAGAAACCAGGAAGAAAGCTTAGGGATCCTCCCACTATCCATGTATTGGCAAAACTTTTCGAATTAATAATGGGGAAGACTCATGTGGCAAAATTTGATGACACTAAGAATCCTACTGTTACAGTTCACATAGGAAACACATAAATCCCCAATGTCCTTGTAGACTTATGCGTGGCTATTAATGTTATTACCATAGAAACTGTGAAGAAACTTGGACTCACTAACCTTCGGCCAACCCATACCATTTTAGAACTTGCTAACAGATCAACAGTCAAGCCTGAGGGGATCCTGGACGACCTAGTAATCTCTGTGGACTTGTGGGAATACCCTGCGGACTTCTTGGTGTTACAGCCGAAGTCTCAATTGGGGGGACACCCGCTGATTCTGGGGAGACCGTGGTTGGCCACAACAAATTCCTGTATCAGCTGTCGGTCAGGATCCATGACTATCTCAGACGGGACTGAGATAAAAATCCTAACCTTATACCCTCCAACCCGATCAAGCACATAAGCTGAAACTCCACTTTGGGTGGATTTGGAGGAGGAGGAAGGCGTTCAGCCATTATTAACGATAGGGAGAGCCTTAACTTTTAAATATGAAACAAATGATGATATCATTAGTAGTTTCATTAGTGAGTCCACATCCATCAATAAGCATGTTAACCAAATTCTTGGCAGTACACTAGATGAGCAAGAACAAGAAAATCTTACGGAGGAAACTCTAGTCAGTGATGCCAGTATAATTCCAGTTCTCAAAAATTTGAAAAGTGTCCCAGTAAAAGTTGAGCTAGGGAAAACATTGAATATCAATCCAAACCTTGCGCCTAGTGAGTTGGAACAACTAATCACTCTGCTGAATCAACATAAAGGAGCGTTCGCTTGGGAGTACACAGAAATGAAGGGTATTCCTTCTAATCTGTGTACTCATCACATTTATATTAAGAGCGACTCCAGGCCAGTGTTTCAACCACAATGAAGGATGAACCCGAACCTAAGGGATGTAGTGAAAGAGGAGATCCAAAAAATTATGGAAGCAGGGTTTATATACCCAATTTCAAACAATGAGTGGGTTTCTCCACTTGTGATTGTGCCAAAGAAGAACGAGAAATGGAGGGTCTACATGGATTACAAAGAATTGAACAAAGCAACGCAGAAGGACCACTTTCCCTTACCTTTTATCAATCAGGTCCTTGATACCTTATCTGGGAAGAAGTATTTTTCCTTTTTGGATGGCTTTAGTGGTTATAAACAAATCTAGATTGCTCCAGAAGACCAAGAAAAAACCAATTTCACCTGTCCCTGGGGCACTTTTGCATACAGGGTACTTCCTTTTGGGTTGTGCAATGCACCGACCACATTTCAAAGAGGAGTGATTGGAATCTTTTTAGAGATGGTAAACAACTGCATGGAAATTTTTATAGATGACTTCACTCCATATGGTAGTAGTTACGAAGAAGCATTGAAAAATTTAGAAAAGGTCTTGAAACGCTGTGAACAAAGCTAGCTATATTTAAGCATTGAAAAGTGCCATATGATGATGAATGAGGGCATAGTTCTAGGGCACTTCATCTATTTTGATGGTATCAAGGTAGACCCATCCAAAATTAAGGTAATTGAAAATATACCAACTCCTGGAACACAAAAGGATGTACGTAGCTTCTTAGGGAATGCTAAATATTACAGAAGATTCATATAAATTTTTTCCAAACTAGCTTCTCCTTTGTTCACTTTGTCGACGAAGGATGCACAGTTTGTTTGGAATGATGCATGCCAAACAATGTTTACTGAACTTAAGAAAAGGCTTTCTATAGCACCCATCTTACGAGGGCCCAACTAGTCTCTTCCTTTTCATATCTCTTCAGATGCTTTGGACACTGCCATTGGAGCAGTTTTAGGATAGTAGGAAGGTAATGCCCCATATGCAATTTATTACAATAGTAAGAACTTATCCCCTACTAAACTAAACTATACCATCATAGAGAAAGAATTCCTTGCCATAGTTTATGCCATCAATAAATTTAGACACTATATTACTTGATACTCAACTTTTGTGCACACTGATCATTCTGCCATCTAATATTTAATGAATAAACCAGTCACAAATGCTAGAGTTACTAGATGGCTGCTACTGTTATAGGAATTTGACATCACAATTATTGATAGACCAAGGAAGGAAAGTTTTTTGGCAGACTTTTTATCTCGACTTACTAACAGTGATGACAATTTACCAGTTGAAGATTCCTTCCCTGATGAACATTTGTTTGTAGTATCATCTCATTTCCCATGGTATGCAGATATTGCTAATTTTTTGGCTACAGGTAAGCTTCCAACACATCTGTCGAAGAGAGAAAAAATAAATATCATACAACATAGTGCTAGGTATTGTTGGATTGATGGACATCTTTTCTACACAGGGCTTGATTTAGAAATCAGAAGACGTGTCAGAGAAGATGAAATTTTCAGTATCCTTAAAACTTTCGATGATGAGCCCTATGGGGGACACTTTGCTGACAAAAGGATAGGTCATAAGGTTTTGGGAATGGGTTATTTCTGGCCTACATTGTTTAGGGATGCAAAAATGTATGTTCAGGCATGTGATAGCTTCCAGAGGATGGACTAGACCAATAGATTAGATGAAATTCCTCTTTAGCCATAGCTTGTGGTTGAATCATTTGAAAGATGGGCTCTGGATTTCATAGGGCCTATCAACCCTCCCTCAAAACAGAAAGTTCACATCTTGGTTTGCACATATTACATGACCAAATGGGTGGAAGCTGTAGCCTTGGTCAAAGCTAATGATCAGGATGTAATTGATTTCCTTTATGAAGAAATTTTTACTCGGTTTGGAGTACCTAAGGAAATCATTGTAGATGGTGGACCACAGTTCATGTCTCACAAATTGAAAGCCCTATTACAAAAGTTTCACATTCAGCACAAAATAACCTTGCCATATCATCTAGAGGCCAATGGCCAAGTGGAAAATACAAACAAGGTCATCGAGGATATTTTGATAAAGACAGTGAAAAGTCATTGTAAAGATTGGGCTGAGAGACTTCCAGAGGCACTATGGGCCTATCGCACTGCATGGCGTAACACCACTGGTTTTTCCCCATATGAATTGGTGTATGGTAAGAATTTTGTTTTACTAATTGAATTTGAAATTAGAACTTTGAAGACAGCTATAGAATCAAACCTTGATTTATCAGAAGCACAGAGGAACCAACTGAATCATCTCAATGAATTGGATGAGAAGCACACAACTCCAGTGCATCATACAGCTTTGATCCAACAACAGCGCTCTAAATGGCATGATAGATTTATAAAGAAGAGATTCTTCCGAGAAGGAGACTGGGATTTGTTATATGATTCACGGTTCAAGAGAGATTTTCAAGGGCAAATTGCGCACTTGTTGGTTGGGGCCTTATTAGATAGATCGAGTATTTGAAAGTGGAACAGTTCGGTTGATCACCATTGATGAAAACAAGACACATTATTTTCAAATGGTCATCGATTGCGGCTGTATCAAAAACCAATCTCAAACAATGCCTTCATTTCACATGTTGCAGCTGATCCAGATTATCAGCTAACGCCAGTGTAGGGATTTTTCTCAACCCCTGTGAATTTTTAAGAACTACAATTTCCACACATAATTTGTACATAAATAATTTGTTTTCCTTTCTGAATTTTATTTATTCTTTCCTTTACACTTGATCAGGTTTGTTTTGAAGAATTGTGTGCAGGAATTAATTTGAGGAGTAGCAGTCGTAATTGGGCCAGATGATTGCAGACACCTTACATTTTTTTCCTGATCTAATAAAGCTCTTTGAAGAAGATGAATGATTCGTCGGCCTTCAGCAGCCAGTTGAAAAATTTTCCTGTTACTCCACTATGTGCAGCTGCGACTCCTTACCTTGTTTATTCTCCCAAGTCTCATAGCTATGACTCCACTATTTTCATCCACTTTACTTTTCCAGCAGCTATGACTCCGCTAATTTTTCCCATTCGGCCAAGTTTCGCAGGTGTGACTCCATTACTTTCATCCATTTCACCTTTCCCAGCAGCTGCGACTACGCTATTTTCGTCCATTCTTCGAAGTTTCGCAGTTGTAACTCCGCTATTTTCATTCATTTCATTTTTTTCTAGTAGTTGTGACTCCGTTATTTTCGTCGATTCTGCTAAGTTTCGTAGTTGTAACTCCGCTAATTTCATCCATTTCACCTTTTCCAGCAGCTGCGACTCCACTATTCTTACCTATTTTTCCAATTTTCATAGCTGTGACTCCGCCACATTTCGCCGAACTCTGCCCAAGTCTTCATTCCTAGTTCCTCTTATTCATCAACTGCAACTCTGCTAGATTGTTTGCTTCTTAGAACAGTCTCACCGCTAATGATTTGACCAGGCTCTAATTTAAATGATGACTCCACAGTTCCAATCGTAGTCTGCCAAGAATGAAGTAAATTATTGGGCCGTCTCATGTATTCGTGAACATGGATGTACTTATCATCCTGGTTGGTGGTGGACAACTCAACTTAGCACATGCATATTTTAGCAGTGATGCGACTGTGAAAATGCTATGGTAGAATGGCGGCATGAGCATTAATCTTGAAGCTACAGGTTCTAACTATAATCATGATTAGGAATATATTGACGTCGGAAGCAATCATGGGTGTATTTGTCATTCATCCCTGTCACCTATCCGCATCCAATCAACTGAACCAAAACCAAGTTTAAGTTGTTACCCGTACTTATGATTATGACCATCATTCCACCTGACTTGTGCAATAATCCTACCACGGATTTTACTCCAAAAACTAACTGTGCCACCTTTCTGGAAATGCTCAATTCAAACCTCAACTATCCATCAATGATGTTTGCATGCAGCTAGCTTAACGTTTGAACTTGTAACTGGTGTATTGGCTAAAATATTGCGCAGAAGTTCAGCGGTATGGGTATCCCTGTGAGATATGAGCCTCTAACAATAGAATCTCTGTATAAGAGCAGAGAAGTCTTTGTTATATTTCAAGAAGTAGGGTGGACAGATTATTTTCAATGCCTGAATGGTTTTCACGAAGAAACAACCCTTGAATTTGCCAAAAATATTACAAGGACCCATTCAGAGGTTTGAGGTATCTGGATAGATGTTTCAGAGGCAATCCCGGTGGAGGTAACGAGATTTCCCAGAACTGGGAAGCGTTGGTTTAGTCGAAAATGCCATCATCCGACTGCAACTGAGGATTTCCTGGCAATAGGAGAGAGTGTTTTACCATGAGGGCGGAGACTCTTTCGAGTCCTTGGGATCAAGTTGCACTCTTCTTGAAGAAATATATCACATGTGAAGGGAGGTACAGTGTTGTTTACATCTATGCATTTTTCCTCCTATCACATTTACATCATCGCAAGCTGCTAAATATGCCATACTATCTTCTTAAATCCTTGCAATGCATGGATTATTATGCTAAAAGAGCTCAACACCCCTTATCATCCCTCTCAAATCATGGGCTAATTAAACTATTAATCTTATGGGCCCTTGCATACAACAAATTGACCTGGGGACAACTTTTGGTTCACCTAGGGGTACCTTGTGAATTTTCTGCAAAGATAGTGGATGAGGATTGGAGTTCCTCAAACTCAGTTGGGGGGAGGATTGAAACGCTAGAAGTTTGATTGGAGGATGAAGAGGAGATAGATATAGAGGAGGTTGAAACTGGAGTAGCTAAAACTAAAATATCAGAAGGGAACATCAAGCAAAAGCAGTAGCAGGGAGCAATCTAGAAGAATTGAATGTGACATCCTGCCCTCAAATAAGAAGAAATTTAATTCAAACAGAGGGATTCAACCCTGTTTCTCAAGTGATAATATTTTCTCTTCCTTAGAGGAGAAAGGAAGGGTTAATGAGCAAGGGCCAGACGTCCAGCCCAGCAAAAAAGAGAAGAATCGAAATGGTTACTGCAGTAGAAGCGGGCCATTTGATTGGGGTAGATATTGGAATTCCCATCTTAAAACCTCGACCACTTGCTGATACACAAGAACCTACTATAGAAAAACCTCAAGTAGGGAATCTTGTTTTTGAGAATGAGCTGTTAAAAGAGGAGGTACAAGTGCTTCATGCAGAAGTAGAGAAATGGAAGGAGACATGCAGGAAGCAGGCAAATAAGTATGTGAATACAATGGGGGAGGCTACATACCGACCGAGGAATCTATCTTCCATTTGGAGGAATGAAGGATGGAAAGAAATGATATGCCTAGAATGTGGAGATATATTTAATTTGGCAGGGCATAAAGTTACAGTGTTGGACTTAGAGGTACAAAGGTCTACAGGAGCAAAATAATCAGAGGAACTATTCCTAAGATCAATATCATTGTTTTGGGGACATTGAATCAACTCAGCAGGCTCACAGAATCAAGAAATAGGATGTTGTTACATAAGAACCAGTGTCCTCAAATTTTTTTGTTGGGAATACAACTCGGATAGAAGATGCTGCAATGGAGATACAGGGGAAAGATGTTGTTACACAAAAACCAACACTATTGAAAATCTTTTGAGTTCTAACATAGGCTGAAGTTGCTAAGGGTAGGGGGATGCTGTTACATAAGAACCATCGTTTCCAATGATTAATTGTAAAAGCTGGTGCCTTCAACTCATCTACATAATATGAACAAGGATCAGATTCGGAATCGAACTAATCAGCTGTTGCATGAGGACATGCAAATGGATAGTTGGGGGGAGATGTTGGGCCCTGGAAATGCCCCTTTTTTGCCACACTTATTATATCATTTTGCCCTGTTATACCCTACTTTCATAAACCATATACATGCCTCTCTTCCAGATCATTCAGCAATCCAGACAATGTATAATTCATTATTGCTTCATTTATTTAATGCCTAAGATTGTTATGGTTATGAATTCTAGCCTGTGATTTATGCTAACTTGTGTTGATTTCATTAAGTTAGGATCAAAGCATTGGTGTATCAGCCGCAATGCCTTGGGAAAGAATCACACATGGTGCTAGCTGTTACTCTTCAAGATTCAATTTCGCATATTAAAAGGGACAACGTATCTTTCCACGTGAAGCTGTAACAGGACTTCGCTGAAATAGAGCATTGTTGCGACAGATAGGATGCCTCCCCATTGGTTGATCTGTTGATCCATTGACTGCCAGAGTAACAACATCCTTTATGACCAATAGCCTCATTCAATACAGATGTAACAGTTCAGTTGTAACTCCGCAGCATGAAGATCATAGATCTTCATTACTACACGAATTTAGTGGATCTTGAATTGTAACTTTCATGTATAAATATGGGAAGGCTTTCCAAGTTTGAGGGTTGGTTAAATATCATTTTGTATGGGCTGTAACAGAGAGCTAAGACCGTGGATTACCATCTTTAATGTAGAGCAGATTTATTCATATTTATGTGTCTTAATTTGTGGTAGTTCACAACGTCTTTGTTAGAAGGCGATGGCTCGCCTTCTCACAGAGATTGCCAAGTTAAGTAGGTAGTTAAATTTATTTATTTTCATGTTGTGTGGTGTGGAATTGCATTAGGCATATTAATGTTAGCTGCAACAGAGAATCTATAATTGCATTCTTTCCTAGTGGTTTATCATTGCATTTTGAATAGCTGCAACTATGTGGTGTGACAATCGACTGTTCAGGTTAGTTTACTTGATGCATGGTGTGTTAGAATTAGCTGTTACAGCCAAGCTCATCTCCAATTCCTTTCAGTCATTTATGCTTTCTAGGATTTCCAATATTTATCAATTTAGAGTTCAAGCTTATTTCTAATTCTGGTTGTTGTTGTATCTTTATTGAATTCATTAGATTAGGTAGATTGTGATTGAGTTACAGTAGTTGCTGGATGAATCATTTTGGTAAAGATTGAATACTGTAGTTTGATAATCATAGGATTTAACTTCTTGCAAAAGTAATCTAGTTCATTTCTATTCTTAGATCAGTAACTGCTAAGTTGATTTCTATAGGAAGGTAGTTGTACTTTGAATTCCTAGATGTATGAGTTAGATTAGTTTTCTTTATGGAATGAGTTTGGCTAAGCAGATAGGTAGGATTATTATCTCCATTTAGTTAATCAACTAGTTGAATTGTTTATGCATAGATTGTGCGGATTTCCATTGAAATAAAAAACTTCCCCGGGTTGACAATTTATATTGAGCATCTTGTGTGTTGGTTGTAATTAATTACCATATAGGGTGACCAACACCCATGAGCCCCTGATGGGGCTTGTCTAGGATGAAACCCCTTTTCTAACATGTTGAGAATAGTGCACACTCTTAATAGTTATGGTAGAGATGGAAGGAATCTAGATAGTTACCATGTGTACATGGGATATGGATGAGTGTTGTGCTGAAGCATTGTCTAAGATGCAATGGTTACATGACTATGTACATTATGCATAAGAAGTTTTAATTAAAATAGTTATACTAATCATACGACTAAATTGGACTTCTAGGAAAGATCGTTTTCTATGACCTACAAGAGAAGTATGATAAGACTTGTTCCAAAGAACAAGTGATGAAGGTTCAAGCAAATTTACAAAATCAACATACTACGGAAGTACAAGGCAAGGTTCATGGTTTCTCTCAAAAAGAAGGAGTTGATTGTGATGAGAAGTTGTTTCTCTTGTAGCAAGGTACACTTTAATTAGTGCTATACTTGCAATACTCGTAGTGATGAAGTGGAAGGTACAACAGATGGACGTGAAGACAACTTTCCTGAATAGTGCAGTAGAAGTGAGACACATGACAAGCATAATCATGTAGCAACAATGAAGAAGGCCTTGTATGGTTTGAAATAAGAACCTAGGATGCGGTGTGGAAGAATCTAGAAGAGATATGCAAAAGAGATTCTGAAGAAATTTAGGATGATGGATTCAAAGGCCATGGCCACACCTATGGCATCAAATCTGAATTTGTTGTGTGATACTTCTTCAGAACTGGTGGATGCCATGGTATATAGGTATATGATTGGTTTGAAGATGTACCTGTTGCTGTTATTATTATTATTGCTGTGATTATTATTGTTAGGTACGTTTCTTGCAGCAGACAGATGAGATGAAGATAGGGTCGACAAACACCCAAGGAGGCCTGGTCCTCCCAACCTATTCCAGAAGAAGCAGCCCAGTTGCTAGCTTCTTGTGAACCCCCGAGCTTGATTACTGAACCACTAAATGGGTGGAATTTGTGTAGAAGCAAGGCACTCAAAATTCCTTCAGCACTCAGCATCAACCTCCTATAATAACATGCCTTCAGCACTCAGCATCAACCTCCTATAATAACATGCCTTCAGCACTCAGCATCAACCTCCTAAACTCAATAAGAGTTTGGAAGACTCACAACATGCTAAAAAACATAGAATATCCCCTCATCAAATCTCTTGGGTGCAAACACAGCAAAATACGAAGGTAAATTTTCTCGTCAGGAAAAGTGATGAACCTCAGTTCAAAATTTGATGGCTATTATATAGACTTCCTAGGTCTTTAGTGGTCAGTTTGGAATAAATGAGCCTCAAGCTCCAGTCCCATCTTTCAAGGCACTATGACCACATTTCAAGGGAGTTGTCCTATACCAACAGCTAGTTAGTTGCATCATGATGCTGCCACTTGTCCATTTCCTTGTACCCCAGATTCCATTCCACCTAGTGGATCAGTAACCACTCTTTCAATAGTCCTCTTAGGTGTTTGTCTCCTATTTTATTTATTTAATAATAATATATTGTGCAAATTACAGTCATCCTTGGACACCTGTCCAACATAAAACTTTACAATAAAAGTTATCATAATGTTTTCTAACATAAAATGTTTTCCATCAAAAAGGGTATGTTACAAACACCCCCACTTAAGCTCAACATCATCCTCAATGTTGCTTATTCATCATCAAGTTCCTCATGGAACAGAACTGGATATGATGCTTGCATATTACTTTTCAGTTCCCAAGTAGCCTCATCAGGGCTAAGGTGCTTCCATTGCACCTTTACCTGCCCTATGGTGCGATTCCAAAGCATAATTTTCCGCCGGTCAAGAATACAATCCTGTTCCACCTGAAAATCTCCTTCGGGTTCCACCTGTATGTCATTCCAATTCAGCACATGAGTAGCATCGTGCACATACTTCTTTAAAACAGAAATGTGAAAAACATTATGGATTTTGAAATTATATGGCAATGCCAATTGATATGTGACAACTCCTATCCTTGATAGGATTTCAAATGGTTCACAATATCTTGGTGCTAGTTTAGCACAACTCCCAAGCTTCAAAGAACTTTTTTTGCATTTTACCTTTATAAAAACATGGTCTCCTACCTGAAATTCTCTTTCAGTGCGTTTCAAATCAACATAGTTTTTCTGCCCATCTTGGGCAACCTTTAAGTTACCTTGAACCTGTTTCATTGTTAGCTCCATTTCTTTCAATAAATCTGGTCCTAAGATTAATCTGTCTACAGGGTTATGCCAAGAAATAGGAGTACAACATTTTCTTCTATACAAAATTTCAAATGGACTTAACTTAGCAGTTGCTTGATAATTATTGTTGTAGAAAATTTTTGCTAAATGTAAGAAATCTTCCCACTTAGATGGTTGATCTTTAAAATACAATTTTAACATGTTTTCTAAAATCTGATTTACCCTTTTTGTTTGACCATCAGTTTGTGGGTGGAAAGAAGTGCTGAAATTTAGTTTAGTGTTTAATCCTTTAAACAGTGTTGTCCAAAAATTTTCGGTGAACTTAGAGTCCCAGTCTGAAATAATTACCTTTGTAATTCCGTTTAAGCAAAAAATTTGCTTCATGAAAACATCTGGAATGTTAGAAGCCTTGAAAGTAGTTTTAATAGGAATAAAATGAGCAGCTTTACTAAGTTTATCAACAACAACCATGATTGAGTCATTCTGCTTCTGATTTTTAGGCAAACCTGTAATAAAATCAATGCTTATAATTTTCCATTTCCATTTTGGAATTGGTAAGGGATGCAATAGCCCAGCTGGATGTTGATGCTCAGTTTTAATAATCTGACATTCAAAACATCTAGCTATATATTCAGCAACTTCATTCTTCATGTTGGGCCAAAAATAGTCTTTCCTTAACATAGTTATCATTTTTTGATAACTAGGATTTCCTACATAAGGACTATTATGAACTTCGTCCAAAATCAACAACTTAACTTTCGAAATATTAGGTATATAAATTCTGTTTTTATATGTTAAGAAGCCTTTTTCACTAATACTATAATTTGTTATTAAATTTTTAGATGAATTTTCAACCACTTTATCATGTAATTTTTGGTAAACTTCATCTTGCTTAATTCCTTCTTCGATTTGATTTTCCAGATTAGTCTTAAAAGTACTGATTGCTACCACAAAACTTAATCTAGCATTTCTGCTCAAAGCATCAGCAACCTTATTCTCCTTTCCATTAATGTGATGAATCTCAAAATCGTACTCACTAAGGAAAGCTAACCACCTAGCTTGCCTTGCGTTAAGATTTGTTTGATCCAATAAATACTTTAAGCCCTTATTATCAGTCATTAAAATGAATTTTCTTCCGATCAAGTGATGGCGCCACATTTTTAATGCATGTATCACGGCTGCCAACTCAAGATCATAGGTTGCATAATTCTTTTCATGTATTTTTAACTTCCTTGACTCAAAAGCAATTGCATGACCTTCCTGACTTAAGACCCCTCCAATTCCATCGTTGCATGCATCCGTGCATACGACAAAATCCTTATTGGGATCTGAAATTTTTAAGATGGGTGCTGTAGTTAATAAGTCTTTTAACTTATTAAAACTTGCTTGACACTTTTGATCCCATAGAAATTTCTTCTCTTTCTTTTGCAAAGAAGTGATGGGATTAGCAATTCTAGAGAACCCTTCAATAAAATTTCTATAATAACTAGTTATTCCCATGAATGACCATACATAAGTTACATCTTTAGGGATAGGCCATTCATTAACTGCTTTTATCTTATCAGGATCAACAGAAATACCATCTTTAGAAATTATATGACCCAAATACTGAATTTTATCTTTATAAAAATCACACTTACTGAACTTAGCGTAAAGCTGATGTTCTCTAAGTACTTGTAAAATGATTTTTAAATGTTCGTCATGCTCTTCTTTAGTTTTTGAGTAAACCAGAATATCATCAATGAATACCACTACGAACTTATCCAAATATTTATGCGGAACGTTGTTCATTAAACACATGAACACTGCCAGTGCGTTGGTTAGCCTAAAAGGCATAACTACGAACTCGTAGTGTCCATAACGCATTCTGAATGCAATTTTGAATATGTCCTTGTCTTTTATTCGGACTTGATGATAACCCGACCTTAAATCAATTTTAATGAATATCTCTACTCCGCGTACTTAATCAAATAGATCATCTATGCGGGGTAAAGGATATCGGTTCTTAATTGTCATTTTATTAAGCTGATAGTAATCAATGCACAAACGCATGGTACCGTCCTTCTTTTTAACAAAAATGACTGGTGCTCCCCAAGGAGACACACTGGGCCTTATGTAGTTTTTATCTATTAATTCTTTCAGCTGAGATTTTAACTCATTTAACTCCAGAATATTCATCCTATAGGGAGCCTTCGAGTTTGGTACCGCACTCGGTACTAGCTCAATGGTTAAATCAAGTTCCCTTTTTGGAGGTAATCTTGGAATTTCTTCCGGGAATACGTCAGAAAAGTCCCTAAGGATGGGAATATTCTCTAGTTTTAACTTGTCTTCTTTAGATGTACACTCGTCATTAATGACATTAACAACAAACAATTTACAGCCTTTTTTGGCAGCTCTCTTTACTTGTAGAGCATAAATTTTCCTTACTGAAATCTTCCTATGAATTCATTTTATTGTTTCTGACTTACGTTCATTATTTACGCATGTAAAAGATTTGTCATAACAATTCAGCAAAACTCTATGCTGTTCAAGCCAGTCCATACCAATCAACAAATCATATGACCCTAAGGGTAAAACATTCAGATTAATTTGCGTTTTCAACTGACTTAAAAATACTTCACAATCCTTGACATAATCTGTAACCTTTCTTTTAGTTCCTGTTGCAAGCTGAACTAACCATGCATTATCAAATTTCTCTATTTTTAACTTGCAACGGTTCACTAAAGTAGGTGAAATATAACTCAAATTTGCACCTGGATCTATTAGAATAGAAATATACTCGTATTGTATCATACCGTCAATTTCGACCATGGATGTTTGATGGTCCGCTTGATGGTTCTCCAGTGCTGCATTTATCTTGGGCATTTCTCTTGCGATATCTCCAACTGTAGGTTCTGCTTGCATAGTGTGCATATTGTTGGTTGTCCTCTTGTTGCGTGGGAAATCTGCTCTCTTATATGGTCCGCCACATTCATGGCATTTCATGGGTCCTTTCTGTTCAGCATACCTGTTGTTGTTATTATTATTATTGCTGTGATTATTATTGTTAGGTACGTTTCACTACAACAAAATATCCCTTTAGGGGTGGTTTTGGCTTGCGGGGCTCTTGGTAAAAGTCTCCCTAAATTTGTTTCCAGACCTTTGGAGGCGTTCTTTTAAAACCGCCCCTAAAAGTCATGGAAATTGGTCTTTTGGGGGCGGTTTTATTAAATCTGCCCCCAAAAGTCCTGAAATTTGACTTTTGGGGGCGGTTTTTGGAAACCCACCCCTAAAATCCCAATTCTTATAACTTTTGGGGGTGGGTTTTCAAAACCCCCCCAAAAGTCATGAGAATTGAACTTTTGGAGGCGGTTTTTTTGGAACTCCCCTTAAAAGTCACGAGAATTGAACTTTTGGAGGCGATTGTTTGAAACCCCCCCTAAAATCTCAATTCTCATAACTTTTTGGGGCGGTTTGTCAAAACCCCCCCTAAAAGTCATGAGAATTGAACTTTTGGAAGCGGTTTTTTTGGGACCCCCCTTAAAAGTCATGAGAATTGAACTTCTGGAGGCGGTTGTTTGAAAAAACCCCCTAAAAGCCCAATTCTCATAACTTTTGGGGGTGGTTTGTCAAAACCCCCCCTAAAAGCCATGAGAATTGAACTTTTGGAGGAGTTTTTTTTTAACCCCCCTTAAAAGTCATGAGAATACTCTTTTTGGTTGATTTTGGTGACTGTAGAAAAATGTTTGCCACCGTTGATCATTCTAACGAGTTTTTTATGATGCTATGTACAGTCTCTATAGTTTTTGAAAAAAGATAGTGGTTTAAGACCACTTCTATGGAGTCTTTGTCATTATGTGTCCAAGGTCATAGAGGTTAGAGTTAATGAATTTCTTAATAAGTTAGTGTGTCAATGGTATTAGGTGCAATATCACTTATTTTGGGGGGTTAAGTGTGATAGTTATGAGTATCACTTACGTCCATGGGTTAAGTGTGACATTTATGGATATCACTTATTGCTTCCACTACTTTTACATTCAATATTTTTCTACAATTTGGCTTCCATGTTTGCACCATCCAATATATTCTCATGAGAACAAACGACAATAAATTTTGAATTCTTTGTTAGGAGTTCTTGACAATCTGAAGCTTATAAGTCAATCTCCTACTTATTTTACTTGTCACTTGACAATTGGCTCAAAATTAATCTCACTTACTTTGTCATAAATGATGTCAAGGTTGGGATTTTTTACGGCTTCACTACATGGGACACTATCCATTATTTGTTCATTAGACACAATTATTTCTATTGTGTCTTCAATTCTTTTCTTTTTTTCTTCAATTTTATCAGTGGCATGAGGGGTGTCATTTCCCTCAAGTAATGAGAATTACTTAGTTGGCACCTCTTAGTTTTATCACTAGCAATTTCCCTTTATATGAAGTTCCACTGGTATGTGTAGGAACCATATTATTTAAGTCATAATCAAATCAATTAATTCCAATAATGAATGAGACTAACTTGCTAACTAGCTGCGCAAAGGTTCCCCTTCATGGTTAGCTTCTTAGAGGGACTATGGCCATTTATTCCATGGAATTTTGATGTTATGGGTTGCATGAAGGTTCCCCTTCATGGTTAGCTTCTATGATACCTTAGATGTTATGGGTTGCACGGGTGCGACACTGATGCAGCCAATGGGTTTTTCTCCCTGGTTTGAGAGGATTGGGAAATCTTCTTAGAACGTTGCAATTATTGGTATTCAATAAGGAATTCCTAGTAAGCATGTGTCATCAGCTCATGTTGACTATGTCCCTACCCTTTGTTCACACCGCTCATTGCTCCTACTAATTGAATGATCTGGTGAAGTGTTTGGATCATGTTAATGAAGGTGGCTCGCCACCTTCAACGTCATGAGAAGTTTAATGAAACTTATCATTTAGAGGAAGGAGAAGTCATAACAAGTTTACCATATGTGAATCTATAGTAGGATCATTAACAAGCGAGTATCAGACGATACCCCTTTGTGGGTTGGGGGATAGTTGCACGACCCATGAGGTCAGCTTTGTTGTGGGCAGTGGTTCCTCTCCATTCCATCCACACAATGCAAATACCTCAGTTAGTGGGTGTAGTAGGTTGGATCCCACTAAGATGTGTGGTAGGAGATGACTACGACCCATGTGGCTGGATTCATTGATGGTGGTGGTTCCTTATAGTTTCATTTGCATGATGTTGTTTCCTCGATCATGGATCGTGGGAAATCAGCTCTCCAATACAAGCTATCACAAGCCCCTTTCTTCCACAATGCATAATCGTAGGTCTGTTCAATGGGTGGATGAAAACACTATGCAATGCATTGGGTTGTCTACCGTAGTCCTCCCTATCACCCCCTCAGGAAAGAAACAATACGAGATAACAAGGCAATGCTTGGTAAGGCAACCAAATCCATCTACTCCTAGAATGGACATGTGTTTGTAAATCAGTGATAAGGGGAAAGATGTTATCCATTAATTTGGATCTCCCAAATTGAAGGTCTTGTAGAATATATGGAACATACAAGGTGATATTATGCATCCCATGGTGGTCCCAATTACTTGACTCAGCAACATAGATCTTGGGGATGAAATGGTTATATATCTAGTCTTAAAACATTGCATTAGATCTAAATTAGTAGAGACTATTGACATCATCACTCCATAAGAAATTAATCATGTTAGTACACTGCCACCATCCTTTCCTATCCATTCCTTGATGATGAAGATGACTAATTTCCCATAAGTAGACACAATGCTCCAATTGGTGATCCACCTTCATATGCATTGTAGAATCCCAACACAAGTGCCACTATGTAGGCCACCAATACATAGTACCATTTCATAAGATGAAAAATATATGGGATTACCCCTGTGGATATAACAACAAGGGAAAAATACCTAGATTTGACTAGCTAGGGTATATTGTCTTTCATAAACATCTTATTTTACTATTGCTCACATTAGGGCATTGATGCATCCATTACTTGTTGATTTCCATCACTAGTTACCAAGAGAAGGTCCTTTTGAGTTCTCTTCTTCTTCCATCAATTATACATAGTGTTCAAAGTGATATACAATATTTTGACACATTGATTTCATTCGCACCCTCTAGTTTGGGTCATGGCAACACAAAAAATAGAACAAAGGAAGCAAGAGGGTTTGATCCTATTCTATTGGAGAACACCCAAGCCTAGGGAAGACCATCATAGCCAATATGAGGATTTAAACCCTATTCCTATTCAAATCATTCTTTATTGTTATAGCTCCATAAAAGTGGTGGTTTTTTCTAATCTACTTGAAATTGAGAGGTGTTTGAATAAAAGGAGTCAACCCAACTTAGTTCAAAGTTTCAATCGAAGATTAAGAAATTATGGGATAAATTGGATGTATTTTACTAGATAATTGTCCTAATTAAAATATACCAAAGTTTTAGTTGTAGACTAAAAAGTTTTGAGGAAAATTAAAAATATTTTACTAAATAGTTGGTTTGCTAGTTTAGGTGAGAATAACACTATATAAGTAGCACTAGTTGCACTTGCCTCCTTCAATAATTTATGTGCATTTGGACCTTTTCCCCATGGAATATGATGTTTTTGGTGTGCGATCACTACAACAAAGTACCCTTTTAGGAGCGGTTTTGGTTTGCGGCGGTCTTGCTAAAATCTCCTGCAAAGGTTTTTTTAGGCCTTTGGGGGCAGTTTTTAACCCCCCCTAAAAAGTCCTGAGAATTGGACTTTTGGGGGTGGTTGTTTTAAAACTGCCCCCAAAAGTCCAATTCTCAAGACTTTTTTTGGGGGGTTAGAAATACCCCCCATAAAGATATTTTTGAGGGCGTTTTTTAGAACCCCCCCCCCACAACAGTCACGAGAATTAGACTTTTGGGGGCGGTTGTTTTAAAACCTCCCCGTAAAAGTTCAATTCTCATGACTTTTTTTTAGGGAGGGGGATTAAAGACCCCCTCTAAAAATATTTTTCAAGGGATTTAAAAAAAACCCTCCAAAACATTTGAGAATTGAACTTTTGGCGGTGGTTTGTAAAAACCCGCCTCCAATTGTTAAATTCTCATGACGTTTGGGGGGGGGGTTACAAAGACTGCCCCTAAATATATGCTTCAAGGCGGTTTTCTAAAAACACCCCCTAAAATTAAAGAGAAATTTACCTTTGGAGGTGGTGTTTTAAAGACCATTGCCAAAATTTCAATTCTCATGACTTTTGGGGGGGGTTAGAAGGACTGCCACTAAATATATTTTTCAAGTATGTTTTCAATATCCATCTACTCAAATACTACTTAAATTTACCACTAATTACCCTATAATTTATCCCTAATTAACCTCATAATTGACCCCAAATTACCCCTAAATAATCCATTGTTACCACTAATTAACCCTTAATAATGTCTAAATGACCCCTATGTTTTTCCAAGGAAAACCTCATGGAGAAATCCAAGGGATGCTTCCAAACATTCATAGATGGCATATTCCCTAGTAAACCCATCAATGTAGCCTAGTGTGCCTCAAACATAGGGATTCAAAATGGGAACATGCCATCATGAACCTAACTAAATGACCAACATCATGGGAAACCACTGGTTTCACTAATCCCTTTGGCTTAAAGGGCCCCTACATATCCATCACTAACCCATAATAATTACCATTAATTACCCCTAGTTAACTTATAATTGACCCCTAATTATCACTAATTAACCTCTAATTACCCCATAATTCACTGCTTATTAACCCCTAATTACCCACATTTGACCACAAATTACCCATAAATTATCACTAATTAACCTCCAATTACTCTTCATTTACCCATAATTACCCATAAATGACCCATAACTCTGCGTGAGTACATCACTTAGGCCTTATAGAATGATTTTTTTGCTTGTGAGTGGGATATGGTGGCCATTTGAGGATGCATAACACCATGAATATGTTTTAAAACTAGGCCATGGTTTGGGATTAAATTCTAGGGCCTAAGTTCATCTAGTTTCCTCTAGGTCTCATGGGTTATGTGTAGCACCCCAGACAACCACACATGCCCTACATAGGAAATATTTAGCATATGAGTGAGATATGTCCATCATTTTGAGAATTAACATAACAAGGATGGTTCTCGAGGCCCATGCCATGGTTTAGGGATAAAATACAAGGTAGTAGGCCATAACATATATTTCTGGAGCTCACATGCCATGTTTCATTGCTCAGGGCATCATCCATGCTTAGAATACATAATATTTGGCCTCCAAGTTTGATATGGTGGTGATTTTAAGGTATGAAGGACTTTATATGTTTCTTGGGGATAAGGCCATAGTTTTGGTGCATAAACTAGGTTCTAAGTCCATGGAATCTATCTCTAAGCCTTACATGCCATGTGTGGGGCCTTAACTCACAACATAGGTCATGTACAAGAAATATTTGGGATGTGAGTGAAATGGGTTGTCACATTTGAAGGTTTAGTACACCAAGGATGTTTCTAACGACCCAACTCATGTTCCAGGGTGAAGATCCAGAGTTTTGTTCCATAACATGTGGCTTTCGGGTTCTACATAGGCCATACATGAGTCCCTTTCCCATATTTTCCCTATGACAGGGATATGGTGGTCATTTTGAGTTTGTCACATCATGGATGCTTCTTGGTCACTAATCCATGATTTAATACCAAAACCCATGTTGTTGGGATAGGACATTTCTCTACGGGGCTCGTGTTCTTTGCATAGTAGCCAATGTCATTGCATAAGGCTTGTATAGGGAATCCTTAGCCTACAGGTGACATATGGCCGCCACGTTGAGGAGGGGCACAATAGGTATGGATCTTGAGGACCATTCCATGGTATAATGAAAAGTCTAGGACTTTACGTTGCATCATTTTACTATGAAGCTCATGGTCCATGTGTGTGGTCCCAAACAACCATATTGGCCCTCCATAGGGAATCTTTGGCCTGGAAGTGGGATATGGTGCTCATTTTGAAGGTTAGAACACTAGACATGGTTCTTGGTGCATGTTATGTGGTTTAATGCCAAAATGAAGGGTATTATAGCATAAAATTTGTCCATAGGGCTCGGGAGACATCCCTTACATGATAAATATTATGTATGCAATGATTAGTTGTGGATTTGGGCCTTATACGTGGCCCTTATAAGACCCAAAATTTTGGCCATGTACCATGGCCTATGTTTCAAGAACCAGCCATGGTATAAGAAACCTCAAAATGGCCATGATATCTTGTTGTTAGGGGTTTTAGTTGTTAGTAGCCTTATGGTCACGTTATGGCATATGCATGTGTTGCACAATATACATAGTCACTATGGTCACTATGATCACATTTAGTGGTTAGGGGCCTCAAGGGTTAGGATACATAGGGGTTAGGATATATTGGGTTAGGGTTTAATGGGGTTATGGTCATTATGGTCACGTTAGAGGGTTAGGGGGTTTACGAGTTAGGTGTATAAAGGGGTTTAGTTTTAAGGGGTCAAGGGATTAGTTGTTAGAGGTTTTAGTGGTTAGGGGCCTTATGGCCATGCTATGCCATATGCATGCATTGCACAATATGCATAGTCACTATGGTCACATTTAGCGGTTAAGGGCCTTAGGTTTTAAGGGACTTAGGGATTAGGATTTAATGGGTTAAGGGGTTAGGGGATTTTAGGTTAGGGGGTTTATAATGAGTTAGGGATAGGGTTTAATGGGATTATGGCCATTATGGTCACATTTAGCAGTTAGGGGCCTTATGGGTTATGGGACTTAGGGGTTAGGGTTTAAGAATTTACGTGCTTAGGTGATTTGGGGATAGGGGGTTTATAAGGAGTTAGGGTTAGGGTTTAACATAATTTTTTTCACCAAAATCGTGCTTCATGACAAATTTGATGCCACTGGCATGGATCAATCATTTGTTGTTGGTAGACTTTTGGAAGGCAAAATCCAAAATCAAATATATTTTTTTATTATATATGGCTGAATCGAGAACTAGCACGATGCTTGTACTCACATGACACGAGGTCAATTCCCGTCCGCTACCACTATAATCTCCAGGTGCACCCACACTTCCCCTTCATGGCTACACAATGTATTAGCGGTTTGAAATTGCGTCATCACAATGAGTTCCTTAATATTGCGCCTTATCACCAATTGGTTTAGAGCTCGGGGATATCCAAAATAAAATCTTAGTAAATATTAAGAAATAATTTTAATCATAACAAACTTTTTCTTCCTTATAATTTCGATAAATAAGTTTGAGGAATTGTTAAAATTAGAAGTTTTAATTATAAGGTGAGATAATTACAAGTTTTTTAATTTTATTTATTTGATTAAAAATTATGAATTACATAATAATGAGAAATATAATTTTTAAATACCCAATTACATCAATTTACCTACCATAAAATAATTATTGTAGATTCAAGGTTTTTGTAAGGATCACAACCTCCTCCATGATTACTAGGATTATTTTCAAGTTTGCAGATTCATGGTTTTATGGAAATGTAGGGTGTTTTTGGGTGCTGGCCTCTGTAGCCGCTTATTTGGATATTGGTGAGGTACTTCACATTTAGGGGGGGCAATGTGGCAACCAGATTGACTCCAAGTTATGGGAGGTGGCATGTGAATAACATGGGATTGATCACACTGGGAGATATCAGGGGACTTCAGATCTACAACTCGAAAGGGGCAATGTTTACTATAATGAAGTGAGCTTTGGGAGATTTGTGCCCCATGTTGTTCTCATTGATCTCGATCCTGGTACCATGGATAACGTGAGGACTAGGCCTTATGGCCAGGTATTTAGGCTTGATAACTTCAATTTTGTCTACTCTAGGGATGGAAACAATTGGGCTAAGGGGAATTACACCAAAGGATCCAAGCTCATTCATTTCGTGTTTGATTTTGTTGGTAAGGAGGTTGAGATTTGTGATTGACTTCAAGGGTTTCAAGCATGTCACTCATTGGGAGGAGATATAGGATATGGTTTGTGAACTCTCTTGATCTCCACCACCTATTTCCTAAGTTTTCCTAATCAGTTGAACTTATATTTGAGAAAGCTAGCAGTGAATATAATCCCCTACCTTGTATTAATTTTTTCATAGGGGAATTCCCCCCCTTTACGTCCCATGAATCCCAACAATACAGAGCACTCACAATCCCTCAACTGTCCCAACAAATGTGGGATACAGAGAACGTGATGTGTGCTGTAGATAGTTGCTCAGTGAAGATTCCTTTTATGAAAGGAGCATGTATCTTAGTGGTGAAGCAACCCATCAACTAAGGGCAAGTCCTGGGTTCAATTTTTAGCCTGCCAAATTTTCAACATATATTTAAAAAATGTAAGCGTTTCTTTATATTATGTCAAATTTTCAACATACATTTCAAAAATGTAAGAGTTCTTTTATATATAGATAGATATGTATGTATCACTTATTCTTTCAATCCTTTGGTCATATGATATGTAACATTTTGAAAGAAATCACCACATGATGATTATAAAGTGCAGTGAAAATGGCAACTTGAAAATAGTCAATGCATGATGGTTGTAAAGTGCAGTAAAAATGGCAACTTGGTTTCCTTTTACCCGATATGACAAAAATAACATATGTTAGGAAAAATAATCTATTACAAAATAGGCTTGGAAGTTATACATTTAGAATGCCTTCCCTAAAAACCTTTCTTTCATATGTAATCTAGTTCCTTAATTTATTTGCAACATTGCCTACCGCATCCTTTACAAAGGAATCAAAACATTCATTACAACACATAGGCATCAAGATTGGAGATTATCTCTACTGGTTTGAATGGGAACATGATGTTCGTTGGAAGGGATGCTACCACATGCCCATGCTCATAGCAAATGTTGCACTAGAATTCTATATTATCATGGTCCAAAAGGATCATAGCAAACACTGCACTATAATGCTATATTATCATGGCCAAAAGTTTTGTCCAACTACAATTATTGCACTCCAATGCAATTTTGTCCGTAATTCCTTTGTTTATACATGCCTAAATTCATATTAAAGCATCAATGGTAGTATAATACATTTCTATTTCTTGTCTCGGAATGTTAAACTTTCCATAAGTGTTAGAAATGGCCTTAAGAGTATTCTTGTTACGGTATTACATGGAGAGGGTGTACATTCTTACCTAAAATAGAACCCATGTTAATGTTTATGTATGTGGGTTGAATTAGGTTTCCATGGATTCATACATAGGATATTGTTGTTCATAAACTAAGGGCCTTTATTAGCAACTTGTGCTCTATCATCCCTTATATAAAATGAAGTATAAATAAGCCATTTAAATTCAGGGTATAATAAACAATCCTTCCAAGAAATATCTCCATGAATCAACAATCCACTATTAAATGGATGTTCGTATTCTTGTTCCTGTGTTACATAGAGAGGCTACCTTATCACAGTCTAAAATTTGGGTGCAACTATAATTCTTTCACTTTGACACAGTTTTTCCCATAAATCCTTTGCTTAGATCTATGCAAATGAATATTTAAGTAGCAATGGTGGTACATTGCATTTTTGTTTCTTGGTACATTACATAAACGTTTCCAAAGTGTCACCAATGGCCTTAAGAGTATTCTTGTTCCAGTATTATATAAAGAGGCTATACATTTACCCAAATTTGAACCTGTGTTAGTGCTTTTTGTAAGTGATTTCTCTCCTCCCTTGATCTAAAGTCAAAATAAAAAAGTCCATTGAATTCAAGGAATAATCAACAAATATTCCAAGAAAGATCCACAAGAAGGTCAAGGATAAAAAATCGTTTTAAATTCAAAGGATAATCAACAAGTCTTCCAAGAAAGATACCCAAGAAGAAAAAAATCCATTGTTGGAGAATATATCAACAATCCAATGTTGGATAATTTTTAGGGTTAGCCATAATCCATTAAAGCAATATATCATCTTATGTTCAAAGAAATGATTGTTTTCCTCCTTACCCTATTTTAGAGCAAGCTTTAGAGTTTGTAGTAAGGTTTTGTTATCCACAATGAAAGGTAGTACCGTGTGAAATATTTTCACACATAGTGAAGAAGAATTTGTTGTGTTACTTGAAAATTTCTATGATCTTTACAAGAAAATTGAACTTTATCATCAATAATCCTAGTTATAGAAACACTCCCACTTACCCATTAAATGGAATTTTACATGTACAACCTTACCTTACCCCACATAAATAGTCTATATCAATTCCACATGTACATAGAGGTTCCATAACTTTTACTCTTATATTTTTAGTAAAGGGAAAATACAATTCGAGGGGAATAACTCAAATGGTTGGGAGGTAAGTTTCACACTCATCATACTAGATTAGGGTTTATAGTGGCAACTGACTCGAGTTGAACCTTCGTCTTGCCTAGGTTATCTCGGTTCCCTAGACATTAAAAAACAAGGAGAGGATACCTTAATATAAAAAAAATAAATTACAAGAGATTTCTATATGCAAAGTAAAAAGTTTCACCAACCCACAATGGGATTCCAATTTAATTTAAGTGAGGAGAGTGGGTCCTTTCCTTAAGGAGAGTGGGACCTTTTCTCTGGAGCCCCAAATAGCAAATGCGTTCACAAGGTTTATAACAATATTCCTTCTTATTTTTAAGAGATACAATATTCCTTCGGATGGAGCCCCAAATAGAAAATGCATTCACAAGGTTTTTAACAATATTCCTTTTATTTTTAAGAGATACAATGAAAATTTTTTGGTATTTAAGAGATATAAAGTAAATGTATTTGCTTGAGAGTAGCACAGTGCGGCCATAGAGATCCGAACTGCCTTTCTCATATTCAAAACATTGCACAAAAATACACCGCTTTTATGGTGATAGGAAGCATTTGAAGGGTTTAAGCTGAAGGAATTTTCTTAAGCCTCCCTCCCTCAAGGTTCAAGTCGAAACTGTGCAAGAAAGGAACAAAAAACACAGTAAGGTTTTCAATGTTGAAATGAACCCACAGAAATAGAAGAAATGCGCCAGAAATATCTCGTATGCTTCTTCATTGCGCATTCTTCTCCATTCCCCAGTTATTGCGCAGGAGCTCAAATTTTACACACTATAATGCTCTTAATCATCACGTCCAAGATTTTTCTTCCATTTTTAAAGAGCTAAAGCCTGTCCCCTTCTGGAAAGTGCCAACACCTCTTTCCAATGGGTGGACCACTTGAAATTTCTCCAGTGGAAGAATGGAGGACATCAAGCAGATGTTAGCCGAGCTCCAAAAAGAAGAAGAGCGCGAGAAAAGAGATACATAAGAACATTAATAATGGAGACTTGTGGAAGGGGCGATGGAGACTTGTGGAAGGGTTGATGGAGACAAAGACAATCAAGAAGAAGTGAAAGAGGAGGAGGATTACATGGGTTTTGGTGATATTGTATAGAAGGCTGTTAAATAAAATGAGCAGGAATATGAGGAATACTATAACCCTTGGGATGTTGTTGACACTGATGAGGAGGACGAGAGATTCCCATGGAAAACTCAGCATCTATGGGGGGGGAAATTTGACAAAAAGGTTTCAGAAATACGAGGACCTCTTGAAGGGCTTTCACAAATCAGGTGACCCATTATTCATGGATTTATTTCCCAATCCAATATGCATATTAAATTGAATTAAATGGGTAGTGTGCATTTCCTGTCTTTCCCATACAAAAAGGTCGATTTGGAAGAGTCATTTGCTCAAATTTTCATCTCTATTTGTTTTCTATGTTGAAATTACTAGCCTTGAACCACTTTACTAGAGTTTCATTGCCATAATTCTTTTTTTCTTTAAATGTTTTGGAAGAAAGAGGTTGTGCAAATCTTTATATGGCATGGTTTGAAGTTTGAACTCATAGGGAAGTTGTATTGTTTTCCAATTAATTTATAAGCATTTACTGTTTTATAGATGCGATCTATTAGCTGGAACTTGTAAGAGCATTTTGATTTCTAAAAATTCTGATATTTTCAAAGAAGTTATCTTAGACATGCATGTGCTTACTTTATTACAAGTTTTGCAATCTTCTTCTTCAAGGATTTCTTATTTGTGAGAGTATGTGGGTTGGTTCCTTCAATGAAGCATATGCAATTACAGACCAGATAGATCGATTTGAAGCAAAGCACTTTGCATTGTCAAACGATAAATTTTGTTGGATGGTTAATAAATAGGCTGAATGAAGCCACATGCAAAGAACGCATCATTCTTTTGATGAAGACTCAGCGAGCTCTTAAGCAATTGGAGTGGGAAGAGGCATTTGATCCCCAAAACCCTGTTAATTGGGGATTCATCAAGCAAGATGATGCACCCTTTGCAGAAGACCTAGAACATAATGAGAAAGAAAGAAAAGAGCAGGTTGAAGGACAAGCTATTGCAACTGATATCAAGGATGAAGATCTTTCTGATGAGGAATATAAGGAGGAAATATTGCATAGCAAGCTCTTCTCTATAGATAAAGAGATTAAAAATAAACTTGAATACATGGAACTGAATTTTGGAAAGGATTCTAGAGAATTAGAAGAGGAGATCAAAGAGCTTGTAGAGCACAACAATTGCTTAATGGAAAAGAAGAAACAACCCTCTTTATAGAAAAGTATTTCTCCTTTCACCTTACCTATTGATAAATAATAAGGTTTTGAGTTAATGTATTTGGAAATCAGGAAATCCATTGTCTGCTCACTAAGTAGTCTCCTGGTAACAGACCCTTTTGACTGAGCATAACTCATATACAATGGAGGCTGCATAATTAAACAAGTAACACAGTAAAATGTAGTTCCAAACTTAACTCAGTCACAATGGGAAAATAGGGGATGATAAGAGCAACATTAAAACCTTTACAATAGACCTTGTCATTAATTTGTTGTGCACAACTTATGCTAAAGAACTTAGGTTAAATAATGAAATGGATGTAGCATTAGGAATATAAATTGGAATGTGCTTTGATTTCTAAGAGTTGCATTGAATCAGGAATCTGAATTGTGTTGTTCATCTTTCTTGCTGGTTTATTTCCAGAGGATTCTATTATTTTTAATGTAATTATTATATAGCTACTAGAATAGCTAGACTTTGGGATCCAAAATGATTCAATGTTGTTCACGATTCTTTAGAACAACCTTCAAAGTTTCTGCTTGCAGAGTTTTGCCCATAGGGCTGATTGTTTAGGTAGTTATCATGGTTATTGCAGACTAGGTGTGTATAACTAATTGAAATCAATCCTTGCTCAATCCATAGAATGAGATTTCACTTGCAATTGAGGCCCTATATTACACTTAGATAATTCTGAGATGTTTGGGTCAATCACTTGAAAGTTGAAATGTTATGCCCAAATTTTAGGAACTATGCTAAAACAATAGTCCTAGGAATTTCTCTATAGACCTGCAGTGCATCTTCACCATTTTTTCTGTTATGTGAATGATATCTAGAAGTGTTTTAGATTTTCCAAGACCATTGATATGACATTTTGACCATTTTCATCCAAGTTCCATATCATTTTTCAATACAATTTGTTCCTAATCTTGATGTTAGTTATAAAATCTTTCTCTGCTGGACTGGTTTATACATTAGTTCATCCACCCAATATCCATGCAAACCAATATTATTACTTGTCATCGCAGTTAGTTGGTTCTCATGCCAATATGTCATTACCTACCAATGATGGTCATTCTTGGTATTTTTAGCATCTGCTTATTGCTTCCCCAGAAGTAGTTTCATATATTGCTTTTTGTTCTGTCTTTTGCAACTCTAGCTTTTGGTCTCCTCACTATCTTCAAGGATTGCTCAACTAAATCTAATTTCCACTGTTGCATGCCTTTCCTATAAGAGAAAATTATACAGCTTATCTAATGTGGTAATCCCTTAGTAGCTGAATGAGTTCATGTTATGAAATTCGACATGAATTTATAAGAAATTATGGTAGGAAATCATAGATTGAATTGGCATTTCTAATTATTACTTTAGTGAAGGTTCAATCATTCAGGAAGGCCACAGATATAGTGGTTTATCCCATGGTGGATGTTAGTGGTTCAAGTATATTTATCTCCAGCTCGTGATCCCATCCAATAAAATGGTAATTTTATATGATAGCATGAAATTCTTCAGATCCAATTCAGATGTTTGATCTATGATTTCTCATTCATGGATTTTGATAAGAGGTTGCTTGATATCATTATAAACACATTTTATATTATTGAAAACCTCAAGTGGTGAGGACTTACCTTAGAATAGAATCTCATTCCTTGTGATCCATAAGGCTCACGAAACTATGACTCATTATTATATATGGAGTCCCAAAGATGGATCTCCATCCACCTTCTGAAGCCATCAGTTGAGGTGTCCCCATCCCAACTTGCTACACCCCATGCCAAACTCATATCTTCTTTCCAAGCTTCTTTTGGAAAGGGACATTCCATTAGAATGTGCATTCTAAATTCACAATCATTTTTTACCCAAAACACACAGGTTATGACCCTGCCACGCTCTCATTTGAAATACCTCCTAGGTAAGTACTTGATTATTTATTGCCAATAACAGAGTACTTGATTATTTTATGGGCATTTTATAGTCATTTTATTATACAATAAATTAATGTTGACTAGGTTGATCTTAGCCAATTCTAGAAAAGCATACAATAATGATTACTATATTATGTTGGTTGTGGTTGAAAGTAAAGCTTACACCATTTTCAACATCTCTCAAGTTGAATAGGGGGCTACAAAGAAAAATAATGAAATATAAATGAGAATGGCTTTATGGATACCCAATTCAATATAGGTTTGGTCATGGCCAAAATACACATGATTGAGTTTATGGATACCTAACTCAATGTAGGGCCGGTTGTGGTTGAAATAGAGATGAAAGCGGGTACTTAGATTTTCAGCCAAAAGAATATTGTACTGCTGGAAAAACTTACACAGGTTGTGGCTAGGGCACTAGGGAAGCAACAATTAACCTATACCCCATTTTGCTGAGGGAAAGGTCAGTGCCATGCCTTCTTAATTTTCTTGTAGAGTCATGTTATTTGTATCTTAATTGCTAAAGGAACCGACTATCTGAGAATGACATCAAGCTACATGAATTACAACTAGGGTAGGATCTGCTTGAGGACACAAAGTGGGAGATTGGAAACCACAGATACAACTACTATCTTCCTCCATAAACACTTCCCCCATACCCCTGCTCAACAGAACAATTCTGAGTACTGACCACATTTCCAGTGAGTAACCTGTCTAGCAAAAGTAGAGAGGAATTTAAAGGGTGTGAATCATGGCTACTCTGAGCACTTCTCAAGTTAAATTGTTTGACCCTTCATTTATACTTTTCTATCAACCATAAGCATATCCATCCTTATACCACTTGAAATTATAATTACAAATTTACAAGTAGGCCAATCTCCAGGTCCTTGAAAAAATGGGAAATTCATGTCTGAGTGGAAATTTATTTGGTTTTTGTCTTTGTGTTTCATGTATTAGTGGAAATTCATCTGAAGTTGGGATAAATTTGTAGTCATATAATAAACAACAGGAATGCAGATATTTACTGAGATTTATTCTATCTTGCAAATTTCAATCCTAGATTTATCTTTTTGTCATTTTCAATGTGTAAAATGAACATAATGGTTGCCATTTTCAGTACTTATCAACTTAAATACCATGTAAAGCTACAGTCCATAAAAAAACATGTTATGTCAAGAGGATAAGATAGTAAAGCTGCCATATCTTGTTTCAGCTTTACAAAATTTCACGTTGAAAGGAAATATTCAATTAGTTTACAGGATTATCATGCCTGATTTGTGAGACGTCTTGTTATAAAAACTGCAAATGAGTGGATGGTATTATTAACCTGAAAGTCTGTGTTGTTTTGGCAGTATATTCTTAGGGTTTCCATGGGAATTCTTAGTTGCTTTCCCATAACTTAAGATAAAACCACTTATGATAAGAAAACCACTTGCACAGGTTACTCAATATATATGGTCCTCAGCAAAATTATAATTTGTTGCGTATAAAAAGGATAATGATAGAAGAATAAAAATATATAATATTATGTAAATAAAATTTTGTTCTGCTTTTCATGTGATGCAAGGAGTTCAGAGTTGTAAATATATCAACACCTAGGTCTTCCGGCATGACTTCAACCTTCACAGAATTATGCAGTTGCTTAGCATCTTGTAGGTCATATCACAAGTCATTATCTCTTACTTGGTCATTTCTTTTATAGGCCGAGATTTTATTGCTAGTATCATTGAATGAAGCTGTGTTTAGATCGTATTTGCTTTCTATAGTCACTTCTTTGTCAACCTCCACTGTTTTATTAGGCCCCCCTGCACCTGCAAAATGCTCCATGACTATAAATTGATCATCTACACTATTGTCTAGAATATCTCTGGCCAATCTGGCTTTACCAGCGAGGATACCTTCTCCTTCAAAAACACATGTTTTCATATCTATTTGAGTTTCTTGTTCACCATCATCTTTAATCATATTGGATGCATTTAAACCATCCTTTGTCCTCTTTCTAGAAACACGAGCCATTTCTGCACCTGCAAAATGCTCCATGACTATAAATTGATCATCTACACTATTATCGAGAATATCTTTGGCCAATCTGGCTTTACCAGCCAGGATACCTTCTCCTTCAAAAACACATGTTTTCATATCTATTTGAGCTTCTTGTTCACCATCATCTTTAATTGTATTGGATGCATTTAAACCATCCTTTGTCCTCTTTCTAGAAACACAAGCCATTTCTATTGGTACATTAGAACTCATATCTTTCATTGCTTTACCCAGTTTCCCAAATCGAGCAGAGCTATGTTCTATAAAGTATTCTACCTCTTGGTTGGAGGAAAGACCTTTCCTCTTTCCAGCAGATTTATGTTCAAGGGGTATGCGTGGATAGACAAGAATATTGTGAATTCCATCTAAATAAGAGTTTAAATCCCCTGAATCCTCACTAGATGGGTGCTCTAAATCCTTGGGGGTATTAGGTGTCTCTTTCTAAGGATCAAGCCATCAAATTTTCTGAATTTTATTCAACAAGTAATAGCTGGAAACATCAGGACTCTCTCTAGAAACGGTAAGGTCCTTCACTTCCTTTATGCAAAATGGTACTTTTTTCATCTGCATGGTCAGTGGGATTAAAATGGATTTTACCAATAGAGCACGTTATTGTAGACTCATCTAGGCTAGCCTCTCCTACTGCTAAGGAACATCTTTCACTGACAACAACACACACTTGCTTGTCCTTTGACTTTTTAGTGGTTGCCAGATTTACCGGTAGCTTTATACCCCCATTATCGGTATAATCTAAAGTTACATTAGAAATTTGTGAGCATCCCTTCTTTAAAACAATTGGGAGGGAGCGAGGGAGTGCAAAACAATTAAATACCCTGCTTAATATTCTTCCCAATCCTTTATCCACATTGAATTTTATTGGATTAATGATTTATATCTTCCCAATTGTCACCCTTGTTGAAGACATTAGTGTTCAGGTTCAGGTTCAGGTTTCATCTCTTCAACTTATATCTTCAATTTCTTGAATTGTAAAAATAAACTACTCCACAATTGTTGTCAAAATATTCAAATTTTCTCTTCAATTCTACTTTAGTTACACCTAAGAAACTTCTATAGTTCTTCTTACACTTGCCCTTAAGCAACTTTTGTAATTCTTCTTACTCATGCCCTTAAGCAACTTCTGTAATTCTTCTTACTCATGCCCTCAATTCTCCTGCTGCTTCTCAAGGGTAACACAATTGAGATATGAACAATGCCATAGGAACACTGCCAGGACCAAAGATGGAGAATGTTGCAGGTCTAAATCCTCTGCCTTAGGGTCTTCAGTTTTAGTATTGTATATGGGATTTATATCATGATAATGAAAATCAATATCTACATCATCTCTATACTATGATAGATATCTGTCAACAATATTACAATAATCAAAATCCTCTGATTTAGAGATAGAATTTTCACTGCTAGATTTGTTAGAAGCATATATATCCTTATCATCCAATTAGGAGCTTAACACATCATCTCTTTTTGAGGTGCAACCATGTATTCATTTTACTAGGGTTTCTCTACAATGTGCCATATTCAAGTCATGGAAAGATTCTTCATTATATTCATAAATTTGAAAAGCAGTATCATAATGGATTACCAAATCCTTTTCCATGATGAAAGATGCGGCCCCCACTAAAATGTCCTCCTTTTGAAAATATGTACTAGCTCCTTAGGAAGGACATTTTATTCAATGAAGTCTTCAGCACAACTTTTGTAACCAAGATCTTCTTTGGGAATATGTGCAATAAGGTATTCAGGAACTTCATTTTCTAGATCTGCCATATACCCTTGTTCTTCTAGTGAGATAAGTTCATTTAAGTTTTCAACATTTTCCTCAATTTCAGCCAATAACACCTCTAAGGGATTACTATGTCACTCAAACATTAGGTGTTCTATTTAATTCCTTTTATCATGGCAAAATTTAATCCAATAAATGGGTTCACCATTGATTCGATTTCCCGAACTGTTCGTAAAAACTGGTTCAAACTCATCCCAAGAGGAAATTCTCTTGTCAAGCAAATCATTAAACCATTCTCTTACCCTTGTTCAAATGTATGCAGAAAAATCCAAATGGAAACATCATCATGTGATACATCCTCTATGAAAAAATATGATCCTCTGTGGAGGTGCCAATATCCCCATCAAATCATTGTTCAAACCAAAAATCTCAAATGAAATTTGTGAAACTTTACATTCATAGCTTTCATACCAAGGGAGTTTCCAGATGAGAAAGATGGGTCTTCAACCAAAACCTTTCATCACATCGTTGTAGCCATGTTTATTGAATACAAGGAAGGTACTTCATCCTTGGCAATAGTGCCATTTTGTTACCTCCAAGATCTGCACTCAAAGACAAGTACAATCACCCAAGTACAAACCCTAGTGGAACTTGAGGACACCACCCACTATCACTTTAGTGGTAGTTAAATTCACGAGTATGGGAGTTGTAAAAACAAGGTGTCTACACTGTCTACTTGCAGTACATTTCTTGCAAAATTTCTTTCACTAAATTTTGGTAGTTCATTTCTTGCAAAATTTCTTGAAATTCTACCAGTCCTTTTTAATTCTTTCAAAAATTAAGGATTTGAATGCCTTGTAAAATTCCTGCCCTCACCACTCAAACTAGAGATAGGTAGGTTCATCAATAGCAGCTATGATGGAGAATTTTTGAAGTTTCATTAGATGTTTGTTGATCATAGCTTTGGTATTTATGCAGATTTTGTCTATAAGGTTTCCAAAAATATTGGATAGTTAGATGCCCTTAGATTCACTCATGCATTTGGCATGATGGATTATGGTTGATGTCTTCAATTCATTTTGCCTCTTCTATTATGGTTCATTAATTTTTATGTAGCTTTCATTTCATTATTGGAATGGTTTTTGCAAGAGGCAATTGCAACAAGAATACTTAGACCGTGGGGTGCTCTCAGTTTTAAAGAATTGGATTGAGCCTCTTCTAGATAAATGTCTTCCTAATACAAATGTTTGCACTGCAATTTTGATGATTTTAACAGATGTAAGATTTTTATCTCTCATATCTGGCATTTATTTCAAGTTTGCCTGGTAACAAATTTGTTTGGTGATAGTGGTTATTTCAGAGCAAGTTAATGCCATAAGGGATGTCTTCAAATTTGTAAATGTTTCATTTTGGAGTATTGCATCTTGTTAGTGTATCAATATTGAGTGTTGAATGACTTGTTAAATTTTACCATATTTTATAAAGTGATTCATGTTTCCAGCGCTATTACATTGCTAAATTTTTATCATAAAATATTCCATATTTCCCAGTATCATGGCTGTGTTGTTTTTTTATATCAAAACCATATTTCTCAAGATTTTTTTATATCTTGTTCTAGGTGTAATATAATCTGATTGTCAGGCTTGGCTCGAGTAACAACAGTTGGAACAATCTTTTCCCGCCATAGTCTTTCAAACACTCTTAAACCTGGCTTGCTTCGAGCAACATTCTCAACCAGGAATCCACATTCATATATTGTGGGGAATTTTCTTTCCATGCGGCATTCTGTATTTACATGTCTGCAACATTAGGGTGTTCTGCACTTTGTCCAATGCTTGTGCATGTAATGTATGAGGAGACCACAAGTACAACTTCTATTATTTTGAAGACCTCCCTTATCCTTGGGCACAATACAGACATCCCGAGGAGCCAAAGGTAGACCCAGTGCCCCAACATGTTTGGCCATTAGCATAGCATAGGAATTTCTCCATCCAAAGAAACTGAGCCCTATTAGGAAGCCAACAGGAAACATAATACACATGAGAAGCCTTAAGAATCCTACCCACCACAATCAACTTGCCAGCAAATGAAAGATTTTTCTACTAGTAGAAGAGAAGCTTACACTGGGATCGTTGTAGACACCAATCCCACGTGGCAATCGGGGAAAGACCCACACCAAATAGGATGCCAAGACATCTAACAATAACAAAAGGGTGAGAAATCTTCCATGTTGCTGGAATCCATGGAGGGGGCTCATCAAGACCAACCAGCCAATATTCTCTTATGATCACTAACAATAGCCATAGAGGCCTCACAAAACACGGACGAACATCCATTGGCACCAACCATCGAATCCTGGCTAGCTCTCACAGACAGGGGAAAATCATCTGCAAAATGATTGTTCACCATCTTTGAATCATTTGGTAGAGATACGCCTCTCAGTTAGCCCTGCAAACGAGACTCCAACAAATAAACAAGGGCATCTGCTGTCAACACAAAGACAGAGTGCCATCTTAGCTCAGTGGGTAGAGTGCATGGATTTTAACCACGTCATCATGAGTTTGATTCAGACAAGTTTTAACTAACTGAACTTTGATATAAGCAATTGTCATATCTCTCTTGACCTTATCAGTCTGGTTTCCAAGCATTGACTTGTATGATCACTTGAGATATTATTCTCAATTTGGGAGTCAACTCATTGAATTTCTTTATAAACAATGACCATATCTCTCTTGACCTTTTCTAACTAAGTTATTGTTTGGACAAGATACTATCTTCATGAATACTTGGATATTCATTAGTTCGAATTTGTTTGGAAGATAAGTGAACACCATCACTTGCTAGTTTTATGACTGCCCTATCTAGTACTTTATATAATTGGATATTATATTTTCTTTCTTGTAATTTATGAGAAGTTAGTTGCAGTAGTTAACCAACATAGATCCATTTTAAAGTGGATCTACCAAGCATTGAGAGGGATCAAATATCTCAAGGTGCAAACCCACTTTTAGAGTGCAAATGTTGAGGAAGGGTTTTGATTTATCTAATTTGTGTAGTTTTATATATATGTCATTGTAAATGTAAATGTTTTAAATCTCATACATGTTATTTTTACAATATTTTATTCTTTTTTAAAAAGGACATGTGTCAACTCCAGGATGAGGATGGAAGGAGTTACACATCCCCCTATTGGGCTGTAGAATGTGCCTCTTCGGCGCAATGACACAAAACACTTGCTCTTTGCAATTCTTAAAGCTGCCCCTCTAAACTTTGTTTAAATGTTAAGTGATCACCTTTAGAAGATATTTGATTTCAGGTCTATATATTTTAAATTTCACATTGATTGCTTGAAAAGCAATAGCAACGGGATGTAATGACATTTCAATAACAAGTTGTGATGGGTTAATTCAATTTAATAACCCTTGGAGGGAAAGCATACGATTGTATGATCGTTCTTTATGTGAGTTTTTATGCATTTTTTCAACTCTGATTTGATACTGACTAGTTTTGTTCAGGTCAAACTGATAGAAGGAACAACTACAAATGGAGACTACCTTCTTCCGTTTAAGACCGAGGCATTTTTAGCCAGGACTCCAGTGATGCCCGTGATTTTAAGATACCCATATCAATGCTTTAGTCCAACGTGGGATACTATATCTGGAGTAAGAATCTGTTGCCATATTTTCCAGACTTACGAGTTATACTGGGGAAAAATTGAAGGTAGTTCTATTGAGCATGTGTGGGGATTCACTTTTTTATGCTGTTTTGGGTACTTTCTATTTCTTATTATTATTGACTTCCGGCTTGTGATATTCCATTCTTGGTGTTCAAAGTGCAATATAGAGGAAATCTCAGTACATGGTTTGAAACTTTGATATATTCTCTAAGATTCTTATTGCTAGGAATACCTAGGTCCTAAAAATTTCAATGGATTGAAATGCACTATAATCCAAATCGCACAAAAATGGAGAGAATAACTGAATATAATCCAATTAATATTGAAATAAAGAATAACAAGACAATGGCTGCATAAGTGTCTTCTTTTTGGATGATTTCGAGTGTTCCCCTTTGCTTTGATCAAACTCTGATTTAAAAGTGGTCGAGATAGCCTTTAGATGGGCTTGATCTCATGGGGTTAATTCACCATGTTAGATCAGATTAGAGGAAATATCTTCAAAAGAAAGAGTTGTATCAACTTTGATAAAAAGGGCACCCTTGATCAATAAAGGGATACTATAGAATATGATAGCAAGATTTGAATCTAGGAGATAAATGATTTTGAATAATACTTACATTTTTGGAATCTGATTTAGCCTTTTTTCTTGATGTTATGATGCCAGACTTCAGGTTTCTAAACCTTGCAATATCCACCTCAACAATCTCGTAGTCACCCATCTTGAGATTTGAAAGTTTGTTTTTGAGTCAGTTGACTCAAGTGGTATTCACAGTTCCAAAGATATTCTTGAAGGTGTCCCATATTTATTTTGCAACTTTATTGTCCCTGGTATGATGAATCAAAATATTGTTCAACATAATAGGGTGATCATCCCTAGAGCTTCATCCTTGTTCGAACATATGATTTTATAACTATATTTTCCATTAGCAGGAATGGGTTTTGTCAAATACATCCATAAAAATTTGCTTTGAAGAATGATAGTCATTTGATCCACCCAAGTTACTATGATAATTGGCTCCATTCAATCAGGGAAACATCTACTCTTTGAATCCATATAGGCTCAACAGCAGCAAGAACCCTCCATATGAGAGAAATGAAGTCTTCATAATTTTGCCTTTATAGAACCAAAGGTAAAAAAAACATAGGTAACCCTAGGAAAGGAGGTGCCAACTTTGAAGAATGGTGAAAATACTGTAGGAATGCCCAAGAAAGCCCAAGAAAGCCATAGAAGAGAGGTCCTGGCCTTAGAGAGGGTTTAAAAATCTATAATCCCTAGAAAAAAGACAAAAAGAAGAGGATCCAAGCTAGGGATCATTAATAGGGATCATTAATAAGCAAACTTCCAATTCCAAGTTGGCAACTTCCTTGGAATGGGTGAGTTTTGTGAATCGCTTTACCTACCTCGCTTACTGGCACAACCTTACTAGCGCGAATGAAACCATGTGTATGGAAAATATCCTGAGCTTACTGTTTGGTAGTATGTTAATGGTAAGAAGATGGGTTTCCTTTGTCGTTTTCTTGCATTCCATGCATGAATTATATTTCCTGTAAGGTGAACTTTTTGTGTAAGGATGTGGAATATGCTGCAGACCCTTCCTGCCCTTTTCTAGAAATTTAGGTGCCTAGAATTATATGTATTTTGAAGCTCAATTATTTGTATTTTTTTCAACCGATGACACTACTCTTTTGTAGTGCAATTATTGTTGTTATGTTTCTGCCAATCCATGACAAACTACTTATCTTGACTAAATATATATGCATGTGCATAAGGTGTTGCTAATGTTGATCTAGTACTCCTAGTAATGAGAAGGCCAATGACTGGGAATACTCTGGCTTGGTCTGTGGCATGTGAGCATGATCAATGGGGCCATGCAATTGCAGGTAAGTTGCATGCTTATGTATCATCTCAAACATGTTCAATTGAAAGTTGTTATCTTCCATAGTTTCATTCTTCAAAAACTTATTTTTTGGCAAAAGTATTTCATTTAACAGGTAAAAGTAAATTATTTGTTCAGGTCATGTAAATGTAGCACCTCGACATCTAGCAACTAAGGCTAAAAATTACTTTTTGCAACACTAATACATGAGGTAAGCCATATGTATTTTTATTGACTAGTTTATGACCCATTTGTTCTTGCTGAGCCAACCGATGAGTAGGGATCATGACATACACCCAAAAATAGATTGCTTATTCACTATCTTGTTCAAATTAAATATTAGTGAACCCATACAAAAAAAGAATATATTCATTCACAAACATTAGCATGTCTATATTAGCAATGAATCAACTCCAGATTCCCATGAAGTTTATGAAAATGTATGACAATGTATGGACAATATGAAGTTGAGCAAAATATTCAAGCAACCGACTATTCAAGTATTCACAATATCATGATATGGCATTTATCATCTTGCTAAGGGATACAAACATTTCATCTTCTAGTTTATTCATATTGTCTATATTGAACAAAGTACATAAATTCTCATAGTGGAAGAGACAAACAAGGAAGATGATTCGTCTTGAATATTGGCCTTCCATGCACAAACTATTGAGTTGCTCAACCACATCAATATGTCATGTCTACAATAAGAATCACTACACTATGTTATGAAATGCATATCTCATGATTGAAATTTGTGTTTGCAAATTGTATGCAAATTTTTTCAGCATTTTTGTTGTTTTAGTGAGTAATTGAAAATTTTGGAATTATAGTTCTTATGCCTTGTGAGGATTGCAAAGAGCAGGTTTATCTTGCATGATAATATGTAGATATTTGGGTACATGTGGATATCCTGTTACAATCATCTCTTGAACATTCTTATTATATTTTCTTAGACTTAAAATTAATGCAATATGGGTGTTAATATTGCTCATCTCCCTAATTATCAAAGGATCCTAGCTCAATGGTAGAGCGCCTGCCTTACAAGCAGGAGGTTGGTGGTTCGATTCCTCCGTACCCTATTCATATTGCAATATTGGTATTTTTAATAAAATATATTTTATTATGATTTATTATGGCTATAGAGGGGGTTTCAAACCGTCTTTGTATGTTTCTACGAGGGCGGTTTTAAGCCACTTTCATATGTCACTATGAGGGGGGTTCTAAGCCACCTTCATATGTCACTATGAGGGGGGTTCTCAATTTCCCTTGTATGTTACAATGAGGGGGGTTTAGAACCACCCTCGTAGGTACCTACGAGGGGGGTTTCAAACTTCCTCTGTAGGCCTCTATGAGGGGGGTTCCAAACTACCCCTATAGGCATCTATGAGGGGGGTTATAAACTACCCCTATAGGAATCTACAAGGGGGATTCCAAACCTCCCCTATAGGCCTCTACGAGGGGGGTTTTAAACTTTCTCTATAGGCCTCTACGAGGGGGTTCAAAACCACCCCTATAAGGCTCTATGAGGGGGGTTCTAAACTGCCCCTATAGGCTTCTACGAGGGGGGTTCCAAACTGCCCCTATAGGACTATACGAGGGGGGTTCACAACCACCCCCTTACGCCTCTACGAGGGGGGTTTGAAACTGCCCCTATAGTCCTCTACGAGGGGGGTTCCAAACCGCCCCTATAGGTTTGTATGAGGGGGGTTCACAACTGCCCTCATAGGTATCTATGAAGGGGGTTCAAAACTGCCCCCGTAGGTCTCTATGAAGGGGTCTACGAGGGGGGTTTAAAACCGCCCACGTAGACCTCTACGAGGGGGGTCACAAACTACCCCCAAAAGTCACTTTTGGGGGCAGTTCCAATCTCGTAAAAAACCACCCTTAAAGGGAAAAACTTTTAACATCGGTGCCTTTAGGGGCGATTTTTCCAAAACCGCCCCCAAAGCCAAACCCCCCCCCCCGTAGGTCACTTTTGGGGGCGGAAGACAACCCCCCCTAAAGACCAAAAATGTAGTAGTGTTTCTTGCAGCAGTAAAGTTCTGAGATGCATTATTCCAGTAATTATTAGGAAAATTTCTGTTATTAAAATTTTTCTTAAAACCTCCAGAATTATGATTAAAGTTCTTCTTTTTATAGTCAAACTTATTAGTCTTATTGCTCTTCTAGCCAGTTGTTCCTTCTCTTTTTCTGTTTTGATCAAAACAAAAATTTTCCTTCCTCATGGCCTCTTCCAAAGTGGAAGGATTATCATACTCAATACGGTTTTTTATATTAAAAGGTAGACAACTGAGAAACCTTTGTACTTTAGGATTTTCCTCGACCATATAGGTCACATACCTCAGCAAGCTAAGGAACTTGCTGCACAGTTCTTTCATGTTCATTGTACCCAACTTTAAATCGTGAAACTCCTTTGACTTATCTTCAAAGTATTGTTCCGACAAAAACTTATTTTTAAATATATTCCAAGTTACTTCTTTTTCTTTTATACTCTTAATTCTTTTAAGATCCCGCCACCAAATATCAGCCTTCCCGGTCAGATTGTAAATAGCCATGTTGGCTTTCAGTTGAGAAGAGGAGTCGTAAATATTAAAGTACTTCTTCATTCCAGACAGCCAAGCCTCTACTGTCTCATCTTTCTCACTTTCGCCATTAAAGGTGGGTGGCTTAATCTTTTTAAATTCACCAGTAATCTATTCATGATGTTTATGTTTTCTCTTTTTAGAGCAGCATTCACTGTTACTACTGTCATAATTAAATTCATTATTACTTGAATCAAATTTAGAGGATGAGTAACTGTTCCTTTTATCATTTCTCGTCTTCTTATGCTTGTGTTGGTGGGACATTGTTTCAAAATCAGCCTTCAATTCTGATTTTCTGCCTCTTTCATCACTATGACAATTTCTTTTTAAATTATGTTGTAACTCTTCCTGTACCTTAAGGATCTGTTCATTTTCTTCTTTAACAGCTTTTAACTCAGATTTTAAATCATGTACAGTGCATAAAATTTCAGAAGACTGGTTGTTTAACTCAACATAAATTCTTTCAGAATTGTTATTATTAATGCGTTCATTATGAGGAGATCTATCCTCTGCTGATTTTTCTGGTATTTCCATACCTGCAATTTAAAGGTCAATCTGTTCTGTGCAAAAATAAAATTGAATTGCAAAAGTTAGTAACATAAAATTTCTGATTTGTTTTATGTTTGCGCATATGAGCCTAAATCAGGCCTAGAGTTTGAACTTGCGCTCTGATACCACATGGAACATCCTAGAAAATCACAAAAATTTAAAATTTTTCGATGTAACAATTAATGCCTATTTTAATGTGTGCGTAAAAGAACGATGCATAAAAGTTTATCTTACTGTACTAAGTACCATGTTGGTTTATAGTATAAGTTTTGCGACTAGATGATTCATGTTTATGTCTTGATGTTATTCATAATCAACTGTACTATTGCAACCTTCTATAGTTATTGTTATGATTTATGATTCAACTATTTTTGACTAATGTGCTTTTGTTGATTGGTGAAGGGGTCCTACGGATGACCCGAGGCTTACTTAGCATTTGTGCTAAAGCATGTGAATTTGTACTTGTGACAATTTACAGGTAAGGATTTAAAGTTGCGATAAGTGACCAAATAGTTTTTTCAGTAACTTCTTTGTAAATAATCGAAGAGATAAAAATTTGGGCATTATATCGGGTGAGAATCTTGGTTCGAGACTAAAATCGTTCAAGATAAAGACATCTAAATTTGATTGTTGATGCAAACAATGCATCTTAATTTCTGTAAATTATAAGCTTGTATTTGATTCAAAGAAGATCTGTATCGATCTTGTCTCCATTTTATACTCAGAATTATATATGGTTTTCCTTTAAGTTTCATGTTGAACCGTACATGAATGTCTATCTTTTCCCTCCATAGCAATTTGTAGAAATTCTATGTATGAATGATTAATAATTTTCCTAGGGACTAAACCCTACGGTTATGGTGATAATTTGAATGATTGACATGTCTTTTATTTCACTACACATTAGAGTGTATGTGTGTGTAATTTCTTAGATTATATCTCTAATCTATTTGCAAGGTGTATTGAAACATTATCAAACTATTATAATATAACTTTATGTATTATGTGTTGTGTGCATTAGTGTGATCCTATGTGATACTATGCAACTCTAGCGAACTATCCAAACCCTTAACAATGTCGTGACAGGGTGGTGTATCACGAATTTACTATATACATTTCCACATTGTATTTAATACTATGATGTGAACGTTAATATGCCACAGGTTGGCAGATATAAACGTTGCCTATACATTGAATGCATAAGACCGTCGAGATAGTGGAGTTCCACCATGGATGGCATAGTAAGCTTTGGGCACATGATAGTTTCATAGTGTAACAGTTCTGTGATGAGTTGTATTTTAACAATGGTTCAAGTGTTGCAGAGCTAGCTCCTTCATGGATGTGAAAATGATAACTCAATTAATGTGGTAGGTTGCTTGGAGTTTCGTGAAACTAACCGGTGATCTCCACCATTGATCTGGCAGGGTTTTGATGGATGAGGGTTAAACCCTACCTCCATTACATTCAATGTGTTTATTGTGATCTTTGGCATTTGATAGTGGTGGCTCTGCATCTGGCCAACAGGCTGAGGGTTTGTAGGGTTATCATTTTGCATTCCAGAGGCATGATGCCTTCATTTTGAACTCGTGACCTGTGAAGGGTTTAATAGCCGAACTCTCTAGGTTTTTACAGTGGTAATTTTTCACAGTTGGCAACTTGAAGTCTATCTTTGATATGGTTCGATAATCATACCTGTTGAGGGTTTTTCTTTTAACACTGGGCTCAAGGTGAGAGGCCAGGTCCTCGTCATGGTTGATACAAGTATTGGCTCTGTTTAACTGTTTAAATAGTTGATAGCTTGGTGTGGTTTCCTTCTATATCGGTGTTCGACGGTGTAAGAGTTTACAGTTGCAGTTACACCTGTCTGGTGTTTAATGCTGTTACAAGCCATCCTTTAAAAGGTAATGTGCTTCGAAACTTTCACTGTAACTTTCATAGTTGAGTGCTAACACAGTAATGGCTGTTCGAATTCGATATTGTAATCATTCTTTTAAGGGATACTATTTTTAAGCATGTCTCCATTGTATTTGCAGGTGTAATGTTCAGTGACTTCTCCAGTCTGGGCATTGAAGGATGCTATGGCTACACCGACTGGTAAGCCTCAGAGGTTTCCTTGAAACTTTGGTTCTATGGAAGTAATGGTCAACATGTGTTTGTTTTGTGGTCTTCATGTTTATCTCGGAGAGTTAGTACTTCATTAGATTAGGGTTTGTAAAAAAAGTAAAAGGATTTGGGGAGGATAATTTCCTCGACCCAAAAGGCACGAGCATGTTGTGTGAATTTTTTCTCTCTCACAGACTTGGATAATGTAATAAGTTATGTGTTCCAAGAACGACGGTAGATGTTTGATGTATATGGAAGGTTTTGACCTGTGTGTAGTTTGTCTATTTTGTAAACATGATGTTGCGTTTTAATCTTATGAAAATTTCATGGGTTAGGGTTTATCTTCATTTTGGAATGTATAGTTTTGATGTTGCTCTTCGATATGATCTCGACATCAAACTAGTGTTTGCTATTTCTGTTCAAAATTTTCCTACATACATTATGGTAACTAAATCCTGGAGATGATACTTATGAATTTAACTATTCGATCTATAGGAACGATTATGGTGTAACTGTTTGGTTTTGACTCTGCTCCTTGATATGATAACGACATCCAAACTTGCCCTTCTTATTACTTCTATTTGGCTTGTTCTACTATCAATATAATAAAAGAAATCTTGAAAGAAAACACAGGAATGTTGTTTAGTTCGATTCAACAGGATGAATGAAAACTTGTGTACTTTGTTTACTCGTAATGAAATATACTATGCGTTGTTTAAGTTTCTCCTTCAATAGTTAATTGACAAATGGCTATGTGCCAAGGGTTTAAGATACTAAGTTTAAAATGTTTTTTTTTTAAATTGTTGGCTGCATGCCGAGAGATAATAATACTATTATGGTTATAGAATAAATTCATAATTGATTCGATTGAAAGGGTATTACCCTTGGTCAAATAACAAGAATGATGATTGTGATTAGATTTTTATTACTAGAATAAAGAAATGATATGCTAGTTTGGTGTTATGAGAGTTGTGAATGGATTGATAGGGTTTAGGGTTTTTCTACTGCATGTTTGGAAAATATTTACAGAATTAAAATAGACTCTGTTTGCTTGTCTATCCTATATGTATAGTAGTGAAAATAACAGTAGACTATAATAAACTTTTTTTTTTAAAAGGAAAACTATGGAAACTATAAACCCTAAATTGAAGCTTGAAAATAACATATTAGTTCTGTATGATGAGATTATGCAATCTTCTTTAATTTCTGTATCAACAATGATTTCAATAATAAATATAAATCATAGTAATAATCTTTAATTTAGTAAACTTCTATTTGATGAAGTAAAAACAATACTTTAACAAAATACAGTAATCACTATTAATTACTAACAGTAGGAAAATTAACAATTTATACAGAGTTGTTCTTTTCATCATCTTGGCAAATTGCCTATCATATCTATCTATCTTAATTTGTCTATGTACTGGAGTACGATGCAGTTCCTATAGCATGGGGAAAAATGCAGAGAATATTTATTTCATTCATCATTTCTATTCATAATTTTAACTTGGTTTAGAAAACTAAAAAATAGGGATATCTAAACCAGAACACATTCTGTAAATAAGAATTAAATACTTGCAAATAAACAGATTTAACTATTTAATAACAGATAAGCAAATAGAACCTGTAGATGAAGATAGGGTTGACAAACACCCAAGGAGGCCTGTTCCTCCCAGCTTATTCCAAAAGAAGCAGCCCAACTGCTGGCTTCTTGTGAACCCTTGAGCCTAATTACTAAACCACTAAATGGATGGAATCTGTGTAGAAGCAAGGCACTCAAAATTCCTTTAGCGCTCAACATCAACCTCCTGTAATAACATGCCTTTAGCACTCAGCATCAACCTCCTAAACTCAATAAGAGTTTGGAAGACTCACAACATGATCAACAACATAGCATATCCCCTCATCAAATCTCTTGGGTGCAAACATAGCAAAACCCCAAGGTAAATTTCCTCGTCAGGAAAAGTGATGAACCTCAGTTCAAATTTGATGGCTATTATATAGACTACCTAGGTCTTTAGTGGTCAGTTTGGAATAAATGAGCCTCAAGCTCTAGTCCCATCTTTTAGGGCACTATGACCACATTTCAAGGGAGTTGTCCCATACCAACAACTAGTTAGTTGCATCATGATGCTGCCACTTGTCCATTGCCTTCTACCCCAGATTCCATTCCACCTAATGGATCAGTAACCACTCTTTCAACAGTCCTCTTAGGTGTTTGTCTCCTATTTTATTTATTTAATAATAATATATTGTGCAAATTACAGTCAACCTTGGACACTTGTCCAACATGAAACTTTACAATAAAAGTTATCATAATGTTTTCTAACATAAAATGTTTTCCAGCAAAAAGGGTATGTTACAATATGGAAGCTGGTTTGGCAAGTTGTGAGGGAGTATATCTTCGGAATTTGCTTACAAGGTTGTTTGATCTCATGTTAGAGGTGACTTGTGTCTTTTGTGACAACCAGAGGTGTGTGAATTTTTCTAAGAACCCTATGTTTCATGACAAGTTGAAACACATTGAGATCAGGTACCACTATATTTAGGATATGGTGCAGAATGGAGTACTGAAGCTATGGTATATAGAAACTGAGGAACAGATAGCCGATTTGTTGACCATGCCTCTGTGAAGGGTGAAGTTCGATTAATTCAAGTACAAGCTTGGAGTGGTCTAGATCAAGAGGGGTTGATAAGCTCAGATAAGATATCAGGTAGTCATGGTTCATGTGACGTAATTGAGTTTCCTAGGTTACAAGAGAGGATCTGGATGAGCTGTGAGGTAACGTAGGTAGTTGCGGTGTGCAATGTAATGGAGCTCCTGTGCTAGACCCACCAGATGGCTTGGACGGTTCGTGGAAGAGGACATTTTGCATCGGATATGAAAAAGGACCAGCTCTACAGGACAGTTGCATCTGGTATGAAAAAGGACCAGCTCTGTAGGACAGTTGCATCTGGTATGAAAAAAGACCATCTATGCAGGATATCTACATCCAGTATGAAAAAGGGCTGGCTTTGTAGTGGTGCACATCCAATATGAATGGTATGAATAATATGAATAATATGAATACACAATTTCCTTCACATTATTCTAATAACCAGTGGCATCCATCTCAGAACCCAATGAAAAATCCTAACTCTTGGACACCATGGTTATAATAGTCAAATAATCAAGCTCCCTAGAATTCCAACTGGAGAAACTCTTACCAAGGAAATAACTTTCCCCATCACTAGACTCAATATCAACAATACCCTCCTCAACAGTATCCTCACCAACCATATCAGCAGCCACAACTGAAATTCCAAAACAATGCCGCAGCTATGAATGCACCACTTCGACCACAACTACCTGCACAACCTAACCCAAACCCGAATAATAAAGCAGTTCATCAGTTTGAGACTACCAACATGCCTGTGTATTCCATCTCCCAAATTCCCTGTAATGATATACAATTATGATCAGGGAGTGTAGTGGAACCCATCATCACTGAGGATGTGCCATCCCTAGTGACTGAAACTGGAGTGAATCAACACTTTGAGAATATGGTTAACTCAGCAATCCCCATCATTGAGGATGCTGACATTCCTACAAAGACAATAGCTGAAACTCAGGAAGTAACACACAATGAAGCACAACCTACACAATTAATGAGAGAACTACCATATCCCAAACGATTGGCCCTGCAGAAAACAACGGAACAACCTCGATTCAATCTCTTAGGAGAATTGAATAATTTGTATGTCAAATTTCCACTATTACAAGACCTCAACAACGTGCCCATTTATGCTAATACTGTAAGAGATTTATGTGTCAAGAAACCAGGAAGAAAGGCTAGGGATCCTCCCACTATCCATGTATTGGAAAAACTTTCCGAATTAAAAATATGATAACCTTGGGAATCCTACTGTTATAGTTCACATAGGAAACACACAAATACCCAATGTCCTTGTAGACTTATGCGCGGCTATTAATGTTATGACCATAGAAACTGTGAAGAAACTTGTACTCACTAACCTTTGGCCAACCTATACCATTTTAGAACTTGCTGACAGATCAACAATTAATCCTGAGGGGATCCTGGATGACCTAGTAATCTCTGTGGACTTGTGGGAATACCCTGTGGACTTCTTGGTGTTACAGCTGAAGTCTCAGTTGGGGGGACACCCACTGATTCCGGGGAGACCATGGTTGGCCACAGCAGATGCCTGTATCAGCTGTCGGTCAGGATCCATGACTATCTCAGACGGGACTGAGATAAAAATTGTAACCTTATACCCTCCAGCCCGACCAAGCACAGAAGCTGAAACTCCACTTTGGGTGGATTTGGAGGAAGAGGAGGAAGGCATTCAACCATTATTAACGATAGGGAGATCCTTAAATTTTAAAGATGAAACAAAGGACGATACCATTAATAGTTTCATTAGTGAGCCCACATCCATCAATAAGCATGTTTACCAGATTCTTGGCAGTACACCAGATGAGCAAGAACAAGAAAATATTATGGAGGAAACTCTAGTCAGTGATGCCAATATAATTCCAGTTCTCAAAAATTTGAAAAGTGTCCCAGTAAAACTTGAGCTAGGGAAACATTGAATATCAATCCAAACCTTGTGCCCAGTGAGCTGGAACAGCAAATCACTCTGTTGAATCAACATAAAGGAGCATTCGCTTGGAAGTATACAGACATGAATGGTATTCCTTCTAATCTATGTACTCATCACATTTATATTAAGAGCGACTCTAGGCCATCATTTCAACCACAATGAAGGATGAACTTGAACCTAAGGGATGTAGTGAAAGAGGAGATCCAAAAAATTCTGGAAGCAGGGTTTATATACCCAATTTTAGATAGTGAGTGGGTTTCTCCACTCGTGATTGTGCAAAAGAATAATGGGAAATGGAGGGTCTGCATGGATTACAGAGAATTGAACAAAGCAACGTAGAAGGACCACTTTCCCTTACCTTTTATCGATCAGGTCCTTGATACCTTCTCTGGGAAGAAGTATTTTTCCTTTCTGGATGGCTTTAGTGGTTATAACCAAATTCAGATTGCTCCAGAAGACCAAGAAAAAACCAGTTTCACCTGTCCCTAGGGCACTTTTGCATACAGGGTACTTCCTTTTGGGTTGTACAATGCACCAGCCACATTTCAAAGAGTAGTGATTGGAATATTTTCAGAGATGGTGTTGACACCATATTTGAAATACCCAAAGAAACCCTAAAAGGTTTGTCAAAAATACCCAAAAGAAGTAAATTTACTAAGGATGTGTTGAATGAAGGGTTATAATACAAAATCAACAAAGCAAAAACCTACAAGCGCAATAGTTTGAAGGAAATTATTGAAAAGGTTAAATCTTGGCGAAGTTCCAAGGGCAGAGATGATGAAGGAAAAGATCAATGGCTGTCATGGATCCCCGCACCGCCCAAAAAGTTCGATTGCAAACAATGGTGAGTGGTTGCGGACATAATACCGTTGGAGTACCTGTCGCATTGTTATTGCTCCTCATCAACATAATAGTGGTATCACAAACCACTACAACACTGTGAGGAACCGCCAAAGGATAATACGGGGAAAACATGGGCCATAGCATGTGGCAGACGCAGAAGGCACAGGGGAATGCACCATATGTTGACATAAATCAGATGGACGATATACATTGGTAGAAAATCTAAGGATGAGATTCATCCGCATCATGGGAAGTGCGCACTCAATAAAGGAAAGAGTGGTTGTGGTAATTAAACCACTCTAACAGTTGTCAGAAAATGGTTGATCCGCACATAGTTAAAACCAGAAAGGAAAACCATTATTGGGATCGCGGATACCACCATGGGAAATAAAGAGGCACAAGATCTAATGGCTCAAATCAAAAAGCATGTGATCAACAGTTGGAAATAAAGTACATTCGGAAAGCTGCAAGAAAGTTAAGAAAAAGAGCCTATAAAAAAGAAAAGGGTTTTCAAATAACGACATTTTGTCTATGTGTAGCTGTTCTTGGGAGCTCTGAAGACCGGTGGAGATCAGCAGTTGCGACAGAAGGATAAAGACGTGTCTGTACATGTAGGGTCTGGTGACCTGCCTCACATATTTTAAAGGAAATTTGTTTGTAGAAACGATTTAAATGGAAACTGTGCATGATATAGATGTTTTTAAAGCCAAAGAAGCCCTAGAAGATAGAAATGGGGACATTTACGATACCCTAATAAGGTTACCGGTCGCTGAAGTCAAGCTTAAGTTGTCTAGGTTATTCAAAGAATGTAGAGACATACACAGAGTCCACTAATATTCCTTGTTAGCCTTCTACCTAGACCAAATCCCGTCTTTTCTAGAATTTGTGTTGTGGTGTGTTGATAATTATTCCAGAGAAGAAAGAGCTGTTTTATACAGTCGAAAAACTAGAGTCGTCTGTAAAATAGAGCCTGCCATCATAATCAAAGCTCTAGAAATAAATTTTTCCCAAACCCTCGAGTCTGAAAGTTTTTCCAAAACCTCTGCTATTGAGTTTTATCGTCAAACCCTCCAAGATAATAGAGAAAAGTTCTTGTCTACGTGTCTTAAACTAGAAACAAACATTTCAGATAACCCTTACCCTATAGATGTTACTTTATTTGATGAAAATACCCAGCTGGTTCTGACATTGTTGGCTTTAATCCTAGGGTTCTACATAGACATGTATGTAACTAAATTTCAGTTAAGCCTTTTGTATAAAATGGGTACAATTCCGCTAGGGATTGATGAAAATCAAGTTCCTCGACTTAAATTTGAAGAATTCCTGGCTGAAAAGATCCATTACCAGATGGTCAATTTCCATACTCTCAGACATTTCAGATTTCAGTAATTTTTGGTGAAAACGATCATGATGGCCAGTCACGAAGAATTACAATTCCCTGAGATCATTTTCACAAAGTTATTGGAAAATAATATGTTTAATTACATAAATTATATGCTCTCAGAAATTTACAGAATGATTTCTGGTGAAAGATTGCCTAGAGTATTACCAGAGATGCAAGCATGTATGCAATTAAGTGCAGAGTACATTGTAGGAGATTGGTTCTTGTCAAAAGACAGTACAGTGATCAAGTTATATGGTTTCAAACATAAACCCTATGTTTTACCGGCGGTTCTTACCTTAAGGGTTTTTGCCTTGGAATTCCTTAGGTAGAAATTAATTGTTGAAGATAATAATTTCTTGCTTTTCAAACAAGCAACAGATATCAAGTATCCGTTCACACTTCGCCCATTCATAGTGAAGAACAAAAATGCTGCTATTTATATAGAAAAATTATTGAAAGATATGGAATTTCATATAGACATGGCTATTGAATATGATCCATTAAACATAATATCAAAACGGAGAACAGATCATCGCATCAAAGCGTTGAATCGTCAGGTGATTTAGGGAATGTATGATAGAGCAAATTGGTTGGATTATAAGGAAGAAATCATTCAAGATTCTCAAGATAAAGAAATGATATTGACAGATACGACAGCAGAGGCATAAATCACGATGAATACTTCAATGGTAGGGTTTAAAAGGCCCATACAAGACGTAGTCAATATTGAAATTGAAGAAATAGAAAAAGGGAAAAAGTTAAAAATGGATGAGTAACAAGAGTTAATGGCTATTTCAGGAGAGGAAGGAAAAACTGAAGTCCAAATACTAGAGGTCATGGTAAATGAGTATAGTATTAAAGAAGCTCCGGTAGAAGATGATGTAAATAAACCACACAATGTGATGGATGTATTGAATGAGCACAGTCAAAATAAACAGGAATCCTCTCGACAAACCAGTCAGTTATTTCCAAAGGTTAGGAATATATCCAACACAAAAGTCAGTTTATTTACTAGCAGAAATGTTAAAGAAAATTCTCTAAAATTTTCAGTTGTTACCAAAGATAAGATCTCAGAGATGAAAATTGATCTGACAAAAATCAATGCCCCAGATAAAATCTTATTACATAGACAAACGAGAGAAGTTATATACTCAGATTATTTGGGAGCTATCTTAAAGGTGGACAAGTTGAAAATTGTAGTAGATAAATTAAATAACCAGTTGAGACAAGAAAAAACAGAAAATAAGTCTCGACAGCAGCAAATAAAAAGATTGCAAACAAATTTGATAAACAAAGAGGGAGATGCAGCAGCAAATTTACTCAAAGAAAATGATGACACAATTCTAACGTTAAGGCAGAAGCTGAAAATCCCAGACACTTTGCTTATCCAAGGAGCCGAATTGACAGTATTAGAAAACGAAAAAGAAGAACTGTCAAATGAGGTAAAAGATATTACTGCAAAAATGTTGAAGCTCACCGAAGAAAAAGTTCATTGGGAAAAAGAGAAGATTTGTTTGGAAGAGCAATTGGAAGAAATAAAGAAAAAGTTAGAAGAATCAGGTCAGCAACAGGTACTTGCAGGTACAGCCGAAGATAAAGCTGTATTGGATAGTCTCTTATAAGCCATGTCCCAGGTAAGTCTGAAAGATGTCGAGATTAAAGAACTGAAAATTGGGATACAGAAGCTAAAAGAAGAGAATGAGACGAAGGTTAAGGAAATTAAAACCTTGCAAGCAAGGAATCAGGAATTATCTGATAATAATAAAGGTTTGGCAGCTCATGTAATAGGACAAGCTCCAATGCAGGGTTGCAAGCATATGGTATGGGATCAAATTATAAAGGAGGTTGAAAAATTGAGACCTTATCTCGATTATATGAAAATCAAAGAAAACGTGGCCAAAGATACTTTTGAAAGTTGCAGAGCAGTCAAAGAGAATCTAAACAGAAAGCCAAAGGAAGTAGCACAAAGGGTAATAACTTTCCTAAATAGTTTAACTGAAGCAGATTTGACATCAATGAATATAATGAATAGAATTTCAGTCATTACATGGGCTAGAAGAATTTTGGGGAAGTATTCACATGTTGAAAATATTGAAGTGAAAGCTGGAGAAATACGAGAGGAAGTAGTAAGGTTTAAGAAGCGTTTTGAAAAATTAATAAACGAAGGATTCCCTACTTTTTGGGATGCAAAGTATGAATTGATTTCTCCAAACGAATATAAGAGGTTACTGTTTGGCATAAGAATGGATCACAAAAAGTTTCAGCATTTGGATCATATGCTTACTGGAAAGATTTTAATGGAGAAAATGGCTGAGGACTTTGAAATTTTAAATATGTTGATCTCAATCTGTGAGAATATTCCTCTTGTTTCTTATGCAGGTCACCTTGAAATGCGAGTCTTGGTGAAGCAAATGACCAGTTATGATCTACCCACGACCGACCAATGGAACTTTGTGGATAAATATGGAAGGACAAGATATTCTGTTCATTCATGAAAATACATTCAGAACTCTTGCCAAGTGGCAAAAATGATGTTTTTATTTTAAAAATTTGTAATATTGTTTAAAGACAGTTATTTATTGTTTAAAGACAGTTATCTTTCGAGTTAAGACATTTTCAGTTACTAGTTAAAAGAAAAGGTTATGTCAAACTTCTTCCGAATTTTCTATAAAAGACAATGAGAATCATTTTTGAAAGGGTTGGAAACTCTTTGAGAGACAATAAGTTTTGAAGTCAAATTTTGATATATAATAAAAGGCCGTATAGTGGAAATACTTATCTTTTGAGACCAGAGATTCATGTGTTGATCTTTTTTACAGTCTGTCTTTTCCCTTATCTCTATATGTGCATGTTTACTTTCTTTGTTATATCTTCCATTATGTTCTTCTTCTATGCTTAAATGAACATTTGAAATAAATCGGAATTCATACTGGTTATGCCTCGTTTTATCACATTTAAGTGTCCATTATTTCTCCAAAGTTGACAATGGATTCATCTTAGTTAGATGCATGTTGTTGATGGATTGTCATTATTTCTTTCCATACCACTTTCAAAATCAAATTGACTTTGATATGGTTGCTATCTTGCCTCTGTGAAAATCCATTCGGTATAAATCTCTTGCTGGCACATTAAATATTTAAAAGTTGACTCCATTCCTAATGTTTCTTGTTTCCTTTTCAATCAAGTAAATCATTTTTGAGAAATTTTGACCACGTTTCTATATATTTTTAGCCTTTACATATATCTTGTGAGAGAGCTCTCTCTGGTGGAAAAAATGGTTAAGTTTTTTACTTAAAGTTTGGTTTGAAATAGGTTACCTTAGGTTTTATTCTTTTACAACCGGGATAAAATCTGAGTGCTAACATTTTGGTGCCGTTGCCGAGGAACGAAAGTGAAATTTTCCCTGGGAGAAATGACAAAGAAAGGTCAAATTTCTTGGGCAAGGAAGTTTGAAGTTTTAAAAGTTGGTTGTAGATATTGCCTTGGCGACTTCACTTGTGAAAAAATTTCAAGGTTTTTTGAAGGTATTCAGAAATAGACATTGTGGCTACAAGAAGAAATCCAGGTTGACAGTTCTTCTCAGGCATGGATAATCCAGAAAAGCTCCTCAAGACGGATAAAGGAAAAGGCAAGACAAAAGAAGATATTTCTCCGTTTTCAAATATATTCCCTTCTTTTCAAGAAAATCGATTTGACGAAGAAAATATTGGTTCAAGTGAAAAAGTTTTGTTTAGATCTAAATCTGATTCTGATTTGAAAGAAACAAAGGTTGATCCAAAAAGTTTGTGGGAATATTCTTTAAAATCTGTTTGGGAAAATTTGCAAAAATCTGAAAGGGCTGGTTCCAAAATATCCAAGGCCCAAAGAATACATGTGCAAAGTCATAAATTTATAAAACAACAGGAAGTGATTGTTCCACCTTATAATCCACCACCCATGGCTGCCAGATTTTCCCCATTGGTTTTGCCAGCTGCTTTACACGATTTGCCTCAAAATTATGGACAGAGAATCGTTACTTTTGATGATGATGTTAATTATATAGCACAAAAACATGTTGATAAATTTAGTGATTTCATTGATTTAGAAGAAGTGGATCATGATGATGCAAAAATGATGTTTGCTCAAAGCCTACGAGGCGAAGTCAAAAAATGGTTCAAAGCTTTAGCTGCAGGATCAATTGCTAATTATGATGCTTTCACAACTCTTTTTATTGAAAGATGGGAAGACCAGAATAATCCCTCACAGATGTTGACACAGTATAACAATCTGAAGAAAGGAGGTTTTGAGTCGGTTCAAGAATTCTCTGCCAGATTTATGAAAGTTTATAACTCTATCCCTGCAGACATAAAACCTCCAGTAGGAGCAGCCAAGTTAGATTATGCAGATGCTTTTGAAGGTAATTTTTCATACACATTAAGCGAAAGAAGATCTACCACTTTGGCAATAATGATGAAAGATGCGGTGGAAGTTGAAGCTAATATGATGGCTTCTAGTAATATGCGGCATAGAGATACAAACTGAAAGAAAAGTAAATAAGATAATCAAAATACAGCTTCTTCCTCTTCCACAGATGTAAAATTTGAAGCAATGATGAAAAACATGGAGAAGTTGTTAGACAGGTTAGTGGTGGATAACAAAGCTCCGAATAGAGAACAAACAGAACCTCAAATCAGAAACCCTAATTTTAGGAGACCCTTTGTCCCACCCATAAGGCCAAGAGATCAGAAGAATCTAAGGAATGTAGAAGAAGATCTAGTCAGACCTCGTTTTCCTGAAAATTATATTGCTGGGGAAGCTGAAGCTGAGATGACTGAGAGTGACATTCAGCATTGTGGCAGATTTGATTCAGAAGTCTATCTGACTAAAAATGAACATGATATGTTCCTTGTAGAAGGAGAATGTTTTAATTTGGAGACAGAAATTGATCAATATCAGATTGGTTACCAAAGTGCTATAAACGATCTTCAAAGAAAGATAAATCTGAGAAATAGAGACGTTATAATAGACAAAGGAAAAGAGTCAATGGATAAATCAAAAGGATCTATAGATAAACCCTCCACCAATCAGAATGAGCAGCAAACGAGAAGAAAAGAAAATGAAGATGTGCCAAAAGGGATTTTAGATAACAAGAAAGATTCAGTAAAAGAAGTTGATAAAAATTTGGTTCCTTTCAATATACAAAGTGAAATGTCCAAAGTCAAGATTTCTGTACCTTTGAATGAGATATTAAAGAGTAAAGAATACAAGGAACAAATTTTTAAGATGATGCAAGTAGAAAATCCAGTGGAAGTAGATACTTTGGAATTGGATAATGATGATCCTAATATTTGTCTAGGTTCAAGAATGGACGATAATAGTTTTGGGGAGATTTCTCCTTTCTATGTAGATTTGAACATTCATGATAAAGTTGTGCATAATTGTATGTTAGACTCGGGAGCTTCTCATAACCTGATGCCGAAACTTGTAGTTGAATCTTTGGGGTTGGAGATTACAAGACCATATGATGACCTATTCTCTTTTGATTCAAGGAAAGTTAAATGTTTAGGGTTGATTAAAGATTTGACAGTCAATCTCAGTAAAATACCAGTCAAGGGTATCCTCATGGATGTGGTGGTTTCTGATATTCCAGCAAAATTTGGTATGTTGTTGTCTAGATCATGGGATTCAAAGTTAAAAGGAACTTTGTAGATGGATATGTATTTTGCTACTATTCTAGTGTTAGGAGTACACAGAAGTTTATATGCTGAAAAAAGGGTTGCTTATTTGGTAAGTGACTTAAATGAACCTGAAAAGCATGCTATATATGTAGTAGACACAGATTTGGGGTCATGTATTCTGTACAATGATGTTGAATGCAAAGAAAAGATGTATTTGATCGAACCGAAAGAAAATGAAAAAGAAAGACTATTAAGAGAAAAAATTAGAAAAGAAGGAACTTGGACAATGCATTTTGATGGAGCTAGGAGCAGAGAAGGAGCTGGTGCGGGAGTATGGATAATCACACCTGATCGAGAATTCTTGATGTTTTCTTATCAATTGAATTTTGAATGTAGAAACAATGTTGCAGAATATGAAGCCTTTATTCTGGGGTTGAATGTATTGAGAGATTTAAAAGCAAAAAGAATTGAAGTGTTTGGAGATTCTGAATTAGTAATAAATTAGGTAAAAGCTATTTATCAGACCAAACATCCTAAAATGAGGACATACAGGAATGGAGTGTGGGATTTATTGGAAAAAATTTTCGATGAACATGATGTTGTTACAATTCCGAGAGTTAATAACACCGTAGCAAATTCTTTGGCCACTGCTGGAGCTGCATTCAAAACCCTTATCTTTTCTAAAAAGAAATATGATATTGAGGTTATACACAGACCATCTATCCCAGACAATATCAAACACTGGCATGTTTTTGAAGATGATCCGTAGATTAAACGCTTTTTAGAGATGACAGATGAATTCAATTATAGGTCTATTGATGCAGAAGATGCTGAAGCTAGTCCAGATGAAAAAGATTCCCCTGAAGAAACAGAAAAGTTCAAGCAAAGGATTGGAGGTAAGGATATAATTCAGCTAAAGAATAACGTTATCCCCAGAGGTTTGATTCCTTTAGAAAAATTGTTTGATAAAAATGACATGGTGAAAAATCCAAAAGTAGAACCTAAACCTGAGGATGTCAAAGATTGCAATTTAGGTTCCGAAAAAGATCCCAAATTAGTAAAGCTTTCAAAGAAACTACCAAGAAAGGAAGAGAATAAAAGTGTGGAAGTGATGAAAATATTTTCAGATGTTTTCGCCTGGAGTTATGAAGACCTGAAAGAATATGATGTTTCTATTATATAGCATACAATTCCTATCAAACCTGATGAAAAGCCTTTTAAGCAGAAGTTGAGAAGAATAAATCCCAAGTTGCTTCCAATAATAGAAAAAGAAGTGAGAAAGCTTTTTGATGCTAAGATAGTTGTATCCTTGAGATTTTCTAAGTGGTTGGCTAACCTAGTACCAGTAAGGAAAAAGAATGGCAAAATAAGGTTGTGCGTAGACTTTAGAAATTTGAACAAAGTCTCTTTGAAAGACAATTACCCACTCCCGAAGATGGTTCATATTTTGCAGAAAGTTGTAGGAACTGAAAGAATTTCTATGTTAGATGGTTTCTCAGGTTACAATCAAATTAAAGTTCATCTAGAAGATCAGGAGAAAACTGTTTTTACTACTCCATGGGGAACGTTTATGTATGCCAAAATGCCATTTGGTTTGATGAACACAGGGGCAACCTTTTAGAGAGCCATGGACATTGCATTTGTAGATGAAAGAGACAAATTCGTGGTAGTATACATGGATGATATCACTGAATATTCAAAGAATGCTGCTAGTCACTAGAAACATCTGGAAAGAGTCTTCTTGAAATGTAGAAGGTTTGGGATCTCTTTAAATCCAAAGAAATGTCTTTTTTGCATGGAAAAAGGAAGATTGTTGGGACACATTATATCAAAAGAAGGCATCAAGATTGACCTAGAGAGAGTATCTTCCATTCAGAAGGTCAGAATCCCTAGAAGTAAGAAGGAGATTCAGTCATTTATTGGAAGGGTAAATTGGTTAAGAAGGTTCATCCCTAGTTTTGCTAAGATTTTGAGAAACATATCTGAAATGCCAAGAAAAGATAAGGAGATTAAATGGACTGATGAAGAAAGACAATCTTTTGATGATATTAAAAGGGAATTGACTGAAGCACCAGTGTTAATTAGTCCAAATTATTAAAAAGATTTCATTATGTTTACTTATGCATCATAGCACACAATAGCTGGAGTATTGTTACAAAAGAACCAAGACGGTGTGGAACAGCCAATTGCATTTTGCAATAAAATTTTGAGGGATGTAGAATTAAAATATAACATTATGGAGAAACAAGCTTATGCTTTAGTGAAAGCATTGAAGGATTTCAGGATATACATATTGCACTCTCATATAATAGCACATGTTCCATCAGCAGCAGTGAAAGATATTCTTACCCAGCTAGATCCCGAAGGAAAAAGAGCAAAGTGGATAGCAATACTATTGGAATATGATCTCGACATTAAGCCTACAAAGATGATAAAATCCCAAGGTCTGGTTAAAATGATGATGGAGACAAATTGGGATTCTCTAGGTATGAATTTTCTTTCCGAAATTTCAAAAGAAACCATTCCAAATTGCCAAGTAATCGAAGATTTCTCTTTATCTCCCTGGTAGGTGAACATTGTGTATGTTTTGCAAAATCTTCAAGCACCTGCAGATATGGAAAAAACAAGAGCAAGATTAGTGAAGTTGAAAGCAGCCAAGTTTTGCATATTAGATGGGAATTTATTTTGGAAAGATCCAGGAGGTATTCTGTTGAATTGTTTATTAGAGAATGAAGCGCAACATATTATGGTGGAGTTTCATAAAGGCATGTGTGGAGGACATCATTCATGGAAGGCTACGGTGAACAAGATTCTTAGAGTTGGTTTTTATTGGCCCAGCATGTATTCAGATGTATATAAAGAAGTGACCAAATGTCATGAGTGTCAAATTTTTTATGGGAAAAGAGAACTGTTACCATTTCCTTTGAAACCTATTTCAGTTGAGGCACCTTTTCAATAGTGTGGGTTAGATTTCATTGGCGAAATTAACCCAAATTCCTCAAGGCAGAATAAGTGGATTCTGACTACTACGGATTATTTCACGAAATGGATTGAGGCCATTCCAACAAGAAACGCCACAGAAACAGTGATAATGAACTTTTTAGAAGAAAACATCTTATCCAGGTTTGGTTGTCCTAAAAGGATAGTGACATATAATGCTCCAGCGTTCAAATAAAAAAAATGATAAATTTTTGTCACAAATATCAAATACATTTAAATCATTCCACTACTTATTATCCACAAGGAAATGGGTTGGTTGAATCTTCAAATAAAATTCTGGTGAGGATCATAAAGAAGTTGCTAGAAGATAACAAGAGGGCTTGGCACACTAAATTAAAATATGCTTTGTGGGCAGATAGAATCAGTACAAAAAGAGCAATTGGCACTTCGCCTTTCCAGTTGGTTTATGTCATAGAGGTAATTTTTCCTGTTTCTTTGGGTTTTCTAGTTATAAAATTGTTACAAGAAGTTGAAGAAGAACCAAATCATATGCAGAGGAGGATAAATCAGATGATAGAATTACATGAAGTTAGAGAAAAAACATACAATAAAACCCAAATGCATCAGGAGAAAATGAAAAAAACTTTTGACAGAAAGGTTAAAGAAAGGAATTTTCAGATAAATGATTTAGTTTTGAAGTGGGACTCTAGAAATGAAGATCACCATGGGAAGTTTGAACATTTGTGGAAAGGTCCATATATTGTTGCAGGATACCAAGGAGAAAATGCATTCACCCTTAAAAATTGCAATGGAGAATTCTTTCCTGGAGGAACAGTAAATGGTAGACACCTCAAACATTATCTCTCTTAAAGGACAGAGGTGAAAGAGAATTTTGTACAGTGTATATATTTTTCTTTACCATGCATTACAAAAAAAAATACAAATAAATGATGATATGAAGCTTGATTTGCAGAAAAGTTTGAATGCAACCCAATGGATCAGGCACTTGGTCTACGATGTTCTTTGCTACCTCACGGGGAGGATAGCATCCCCAGTTGGAGCCAGTTGTTGACACCATATTTGAAATACCCAAAGAAACCCTAAAGGTTTGTCAAAAATACCCAAAAGAAGTGAATTTACTAAGGATGTGTTGAATGAAGGGTTATAATACAAAATCAACAAAGCAAAAACCTACAAGTGCAATAGTCCGAAGGAAATTATTGAAAAAGTGAAATCTTGGCGAAGTTGCAACGGCAAAGATGATGAAGGAAAAGATCCATGGCCATCGTGGATCCCCGCACCGCCCACAAAGTTCGCTTGCAAACAATGGTGAGTGGTTGCGGACATAATACCGCTGGAGTACGTGTCGCATTGTTATTGCTCTGCATCAACATGATAGTGGTATCAAAAACCACTACAACACCATGCAGAATCGCCAAAGGATAATACGGGGAAAACGTGGGCCATAGCATGTGGCAGACGCAGAAGGAACAGGGGAATGCGCCATATGTTGACATAAATCGGATGGACGATATACATTGGCAAAAAATCATAGGATGAGATTCATCCGCATCATGGGAAGTGCACACTCAATAAAGGAAAGAGTGGTTGCGGTAATTAAACCACTCTAACAGGTGTCAGAAAATGGTTGATATGCACATAGTTAAAACCGGAAAGGAAAACCATTATTGGGATCGCAGATACCACCATGGGAAATAAAGAGGCACAAGATCTAACAGCTCAAATAAAAAAGCATGTGATCAACGGTTGGAAATAAAGTACATTCGAAAAGCTGCAAGAAAGTTAAGAAAAAGAGCCTATATAAAACGAAAGGGTTTTCAAATAACGACATTTTGTCTATGTTCCGCTGTTCTTGGGAGCTCTAAAGACCGGTGGAGATAGGCAGTTGCAACAGAAGGATAAAGACGTGTCTATACAGGTAGGGTTTGGTGACCTGGCTCACATATTTTAAAGGAAATTTGTTTGTAGAAATGATTTAAATGGAAACTGTGCATGATATAGACGTTTTTAAAGCCAAAGAATCCCTAGAATATAGAGATGGGGACATTTACGATACCCTAATCAGGTTACTGGTCGCTGAAGTCAAGCTTAAGTTGTCTAGGTTATTGGAAGAAAGTAGAGACATACACAGAGTCCACCAGTCATCCTTGTTAGCCTTCTGCCCTGACCAAATCTCGTCTTTTCCAAAATTTGTGTCATGGTGTGTTGATAATTATTCCAGAGAAGAAAGAACTATTTTAGACAGTAAAAAAACTAGAGTCGTCTGTAAAATAGAGCCTGCCGTCATAATCAAAGATCTAGAAATACATTTTTCCCAAACCCTCGAGTCTGAAAGTTTTTCCGAAACCTCTGCTATTGAGTTTTATCGTCAAACCCTCCAACATAATAGAGAAAAGTTCTTGTCTACATGTCTTCAACCAGAAACAAACATTTCAGATATCCCTTACCCTATAGATGTTACTTTATTTGATGAAAATACCCAGCTGGTTCTGACATTGTTGGCTTTAATCCTAGGGTTCGACATAGACATGTATGTAACTGAATTTCTATTAAGCCTTTTGTATAAAATGAGTACAATTCCACCAGGGATTGATGAAAATCAAGTTCCTCGACTTAACTTTGAAGAATTCTTGGTTGAAAAGATCCATTACTAGATGGTCAATTTCCCCACTCTTAGACATTTCAGATTTCAGTCATTTTTTATGAAAATGATCATGATGGTCAGTCACGAAGAATTACAATTCCCTGAGATCATTTTCATAAAGTTATTGGAAAATAATATGTTTAATTACATAAATTATATGCTCTCAGAAATTTACAGAATGATTTCTTGTGAAAGATTGCCTAGAGTATTACTAGAGATGCAAGCATGTATGCAATTAAGTGCAGAGTATGCTGTAGGAGATTGATTCTTGTCAAAAGACAGTACAGTGATCAGGTTATATGGTTTCAAACATAGACCCTATGTTTTACCGGCGTTTCTTACCTTAAGGGTTTTCACCTTGGAGTTCCTTAGGAAGAAATTAATTGTTGAAGATAATAATTTCTTGCTTTTCAAACAAGCAACAGATATCAAGTATCCATGCACACTTGTCCCATTCACAGTGAAGAACAAAAATGCTGCTATTTATATAGAAAAATTATTGAAAGATATGGAATTTTAGACAGACATGGCTATTGAATATGATCCGTTAAACATAATATCAAAACGGAGAATGGATCATCGCATCAAAGCGTTGAATCATCAATTGATTGAGGGAATGTCTGATAGAGCAAATTGGTTGGATTATAAGGAAGAAATCATTCCAGCTTCTCAAGATAAAGAAATGATATTGACAGATATGATGGCAGAGGCAGAAAGCACGATGAATACTGCAATGGTAGGGTTTAAAAGGCCCATACAAGACGTAGTCAACATTGAAAGTGAAGAAACAGAAAAAGGGAAAAAGTTAAAAATGGATGAGCAACAAGAGTTAATGGCCATTTCGGGAGAGGAAGGAAAAACCGAAGTCTAAATACCAGAGGTCATGGTAAATGAGTACATTATTAAAGAATCTCGGGTAGAAGATGATGTAAATAAACCACACAATCTGATGGATGTATTTAATGAGCACAGTCAAAATAAACAGGAATCCTCTCGACAAACTAGTCAGTTATTTCCAAAGGTTAGGAATATATCCAACATAGAAGTTAGTTTATTTACTAGCAGAAATGTTAAAGAAAATTCTCTAAAATTTTCAGTTGTTACCTAAGATAAGATCTTAGAGATGAAATTTGATCTGACAAAAATCAATGCTCCAGATAAAATATTATTACATAGACAAACAGGAGAAGTTATATACTCAGATTATTTGGGAGCGATCTTAAAGGTGGACAAGTTGAAAATTGTAGTAGATAAATTAAATAACCAGTTGAGACAAGAAAAAATAGAAAATAAGTCTCGACAGCAGCAAATAAAAAGATTGCAAACAAATTTGATAAACAAAGAGGGAGATGCAGCAGCAAATTTACTCAAAGAAAAGGATGACACAATTCTAACGTTAAGGCGGAAGCTGAAAATCCCAGACACTTTGCTTATCCAAGGAGCCGAATTGACAGTACTACAAAAAGAAAAAGAAGAACTGTCAAATGAAGTAAAAGATATTACTGCAAAAATGTTGAAGCTCACCGAAGAAAAATTTCATTGGGAAAAAGAGAAGATTTGTTTGGAAGAGCAATTGGAAGGAATAAAGAAAAAGTTAGCAGAATTAGGTCAGCAATAGGTACCTGTAGGTATAGATGAAGATAAAGCTGGATTGGACAGTCTCTTACAAGCCATGTCCCATGTAAGTTTGAAAGATGTCGAGATTAAAGAACTGGAAATTGGGATACATAAGCTAAAAGAAGAGAATGAGACGAAGGTTAAGGAAATTAAAACCTTGCAATCAAGGAATCGGGAATTTTCTGATAATAATAAAGGTTTGACAACTCATGTAACAGGACAAGCTGCAATGTAGGGTTGCAAGCATATGGTATGGGATCAAATTATAAAGGAAGTTGAAAAATTGAGACCTTATCTCAATTATATGAAAATCAAAGAAAACGTGGCCAAAGATGCTTTTGAAAGTTGCATAGCAGTCATAGAGAATCTGAACAGAAAGCCAAAGGAAGTAGCACAAAGGGCAATAACTTTCCTAAATAGTTTAACTGAAGCCGATTTGACAGCAATGAATATAATGAATAGAATTTCAGTCATTACATGGGGTAGAAGAATTTTGGGGAAGTATTCACATGTTGAAAATATTGAAGTGAAAGCCGGAGAAATACGAGAGGAAGTAATAAGGTTTAAGAAGCGGTTTGAAAAATTAATAAACAAAGGATTCCCTACTTTTTGGGATGCAAAGCATGAATTGATTTCTCCAAACGAATATAAGAATGAATCACAAAAAGTTTCAGCATTTGGATCATATGCTTACTGGAAAGATTTTAATGGAGAAAATGGTTGAGGACTTTGAAATTTTAAATATGTTGATCTCAATCTGTGAGAATCTTCCTCTTGTTTCTTATGCAGGTCACCTTGAAATGCGAGTCTTGGTGAAGGAAATGACCAGTTATGATCTACCCACGACCGACCAATAGAACTTTGTGGATAAATATGGAAGGACAAGATATTCTGTTCATTCATGAAAATACATTCAGAACTCTTTCCAAGTGGCAAAAATGATGTTTTTATTTTAAAAATTTGTAATATTGTTTAAAGACAATTATTTATTGTTTAAAGATAGTTATCTTTCGAGTTAAGACATTTTCAGTTACTAGTTAAAAGAAGCGGTTATGTCAAGCTTCTTCCAAATTTTGTATAAAAGACAATGAGAATCATTTTTGAAAGGGTTGGAAACTCTTTGAGAGACAATAAGTTTTGAAGTCAAATTTTGATATATAATAAAAGGCTGTACAGTGGAAATATTTAGTTTTTGAGACCAGAGATTCATGTGTTGATCATTTTTATAGTTTGTCTTTTCCCTTATCTCTATATGTGCATGTTTACTTTCTTTGTTATATCTTCCATTATGTTCTTCTTCTATGCTTAAATGAACGTTTGAAATAAATCGGGATTCATACTGGTTATACCTCGTTTTATTGCATTTAAGTGTCCATTATTTCTCCAAAGTTGACAATGGATTCATCCTAGTTAGATGCCTGTTGTTGATGGATTGTCATTATTTCTTTCTATACCACCTGCAAAATCAAATTGACTGTGATATGGTTGCTATCTTGCCTCTGTGAAAATCCATTCGATATAAATCCCTTGCTGGCACGTTAAATATTTAAAAGTTGACTCCATGCCAAATGTTTCTTGTTTCCTTTTCAACCAGGTAAATCATTTTTGAGAAATTTTGAGTGCGTTTCTATATATTTTTAGCCTTTACATATATCTTGTGAGAGAGCCCTCTCTAGTGGAAAAAATGGTTAAGTTTTCTACGTAAAGTTTGGTTTGAAATAAATTACCTTAGGTGTTATTCTTTTACAACCGGGATAAAATTTGACTGCTAACAGATGGTAAATGACTGCATGGAAATTTGTATGGATGACTTCACTCCATATGGTAGTAGTTACGAAGAAGCATTGAAAAATTTAGAAAAGGTCTTGAAACGCTGTGAACAAAGCTAGCTATCTTTAAGCACTGAAAAGTGCCATATGATGATGAGCGAGGGCATTGTTCTGGGGCACTTCATCTATTTTGATGGTAACTAGGTAGACCCATCCAAAATTAAGGTAATTGAAAATATACCAACTCTTGGAACAAAAAAAGATGTACATAGATTCTTAGGGCATGCTGGATATTATAGAAGATTCATAGAAATTTTTTCCAAACTAGCTTCTCCTTTATTCACTTTGGATGAAGGATGCACAATTTGTTTGAAATGATGCATGCCAAACAACATTTACTGAACTTAAGAAAAGGCTGTCTATAGCATCCATCTTATAAGGGCCCAACTGGGCTCTTCCTTTTCATATCTCTTTAGATGCTTCGGACACTGCCATTGGAGCAGTTTTAGGACAACAGGAAGGTAATGCCCCATATGAAATTTATTACAATAGTAAGAACTTATCCCCTACTAAACTAAACTATACCATCACAAAGAAAGAATTGCTTGCCATAGTTTATGCCATCAACAAATTTAGACACTACATTACTGGATACTCCACTTTTGTGCACACTGATCATTTTGCCATTAAATATTTAATGAAGAAACCAGTCACGAATGCCAGAGTTACTAGATGGCTGCTACTGTTACAGGAATTTGACATCACAATTATTGATAGACCAAGGAAGGAAAAATTTTTTGCAGACTTTTTATCTCGGCTTACTAAAAGTGATGACAATTTACCAGCCGAAGATTCCTTCCTTGATGAACATTTGTTTGTAGTATCAGCTCATTCCCCATGGTATGCAGATATTGCTAATTTTTTGGCTATAGGTAAGCTTCCAGCACATCTATCGAAGAGATAAAAAAGAAAGATCATACAACATAGTGCTAGGTATTGCTGGATTGATGGACATCTTTTCTACACAGGGCTTGATTTAGAAATCAGAATATGTGTCAGAGAAGATGAAATTTTCAGTATCGTTAAAGATTTTGATGATGAGCCCTGTGGGGGACACTTTGATGACAAAAAGACAGGTCATAAGGTTTTGAGAATGGGTTATTTCAGGTGTGTGATAGCTTCCAGAGGATGAACTAGCCCAACAAATTAGATGAAATGCCTCTTCAGCCACAGCTTGTGGTTGAACCATTTGAAAGATGGGCTCTGGATTTTGTAGGGCCTATCAACCCTCCCTCAAAATAGAAAGTTCACATCTTGGTTTGTACAAATTACATGACCAAATGGGTTGAATTTGTAGCCTTGGTCAAAGCTAATGATCAGGCTATAATTGATTTCCTTTATGAAGAAATTTTTACTCGGTTTGGAGTACCTAAGGAAATCGTTACATATGGTGGACCACAGTTCATGTCTCACAAATTGGAAGCCTTGTTACAGAAGTTTCACATTCAGCACAAAATAACCTCTCCATATCATCTACAGGCCAATGGCCAAGTGGAAAGTACAAACAAGGTCATCGAGGATATTTTGACAAAGACAGTGAAAAGTCATTGTAAAGATTGGGCTGAGAGACTTCTAGAGGCCCTATGGGCCTATCGCACTACATGGCCTAACACCAATGGTTTTTCTCCATATGAATTGGTGTATGGTAAGAATGTTGTTTTACCAATTGAATTTGAAATCAGAACTTTGAAGACAGCTGTAGAAGCAAACCTTGATTTATCAGAAGCACAGAGGAACCGACTGAATCATCTCAATGAATTGGATGAGAAGTGCACAACCGCAGTGCATCATACAACTTTAATCCAACAGCAGCGCTCTAAATGGCATGATAGATTTATAAAGAAGAGTCGTCTGAGAAGGAGACTGGGCTCTGTTATATGATTCATGGTTCAAGAGGGATTTTCAAGGGAAAATTGCGCACTCGTTGGTTGGGGCCTTATCAGATAGATCGATTATTTGAAAATGGAACAGTCTGATTGATCACCATTGATGAAAACAAGACAAATTATTTGCAAATGGTCATCGACTACAACTGTATCAAAAACCGATCTCAAACAATGCCTTCATTTCACATGTTGTAGCTGATCTAGATTATCATCTAATGCCAGGGTAGGGATTTTTCTCAACCCCTATGAATTTTTAAGAACTACAATTTCCACACATAATTTGTACATAAATAATTTGTTTTTCTTTCTGTATTTTATTTATTCTTTCCTTTACACTTGATCAGGTTTGTTTTGAAGAATTGTGTGCAGGAATTAATTTGAGGAGTAGCAGTCATAACTGGGCCAGACGATTGTAGACACCTTACATTGTTTTCCTGATCTAATAAATCTCTTTGAAGAAGATGGATGATTCGTCGGCCTTCTGCAGCCAGTCGACAAATTTTCCTGTTACTCCACTATGCGTAGCTCCAACTGCTTACCTTTTTTATTCTCCCAAGTCTCACAACTGTGACTCTGCTATTTTCATCCACTTTACTTTTCCAGCAGCTGCAACTCCGCTACTTTTTCCCATTCGGCAAAGTTTCGCAGGTGTGACTCTGTTACTTTCATCCATTTCACCTTTCCCAGCAGTTGCGACTCCGCTATTTTTGTCCATTCTACCAAATTTCGCAGCTGTAACTCTGCTATTTTCATTCATTTCGCTTTTTGCTAGCAGCTGTGACTCCGTTATTTTCGTCCATTCTGCCAAGTTTCGTAGCTGTAACTTCGCTACTTTCATCCATTTCACTTTTTCCAGCAGCTGCGACTCCGTTATTCTTGCCTATTTTCCCAATTTTCGTAGCTGTGACTCCGCCAAATTTTGCCAAACTATGCCCAAGTCTTCATTCCTAGTTCCTCTTATTCATCAACTGCAACTCTGCTAGATTGTCTACTTCTTAGAACAGTCTCACCGCTAATGATTTGACCAGGCTCTAATTTAAATGATGACTCCACAGTTGCAATCGCAGTCTGTTAAGAATTAAGAAAATTATTGGGTTGTCTTGCGTATCCGCCAGCATGGATGTACTTATCATCCTAGTTGGTGGTGGCCAACTCAAATTAGCACATGCGTATTTTACCAGCAATGCGACTGTGAAAATGTTATGGTAGAATCGGAGCGTGAGCATTAATCTTGAAGGTACGGGTTCTAACTATAATCATGATTAGGCATCTATTGACGTTGGAAGCAATAATGGGTGTATTTGCCATTCATGCCTGTCACCTATCCGGATCCAATCAACTGAACAAAAACCACGTTTAAGTTGTTACCTGTACTTATGATTATGACCATCATTCTACCCGACTTGTGCGATAATCCTGCCACGGATTTTATTCCAAAAACTAACTGTGCCACCTTTCCAGAATTCTCAATTCAAACCTCAACTATCCATCAACCATGTCTACATGCAGTTAGCTTAACATTCGAAACTATAACTGGTGTATTTGCTAAAATATTGCGGAAAAGTTCAGCGGTATGGGTATCCCTGTGAGATATGAGCCTCTAACAATAGAATCTCTATATAAGAACAGAGAAGTCTTTGTTATATTTCAAGAACCAGGGTGGATAGATTATTTTCAATGCCTAAATGGTTTTCACAAAGAAACAACCCTTGAATTTTCCAAAAATATTACACAAACCCATTCAAAGGTTCTACATATCTGGATAGATGTTTCAGAGGCAATCCTGGCGGAGGTAATGAGATTTCCCAGAACTGAGCAGCACTGGTTTAGTCGAAAATGCCATCATCCGACTACAACTTAGGATTTCCTGGAAATAGGAGAGAGTGTTTGACCATAGGGCAGAGGAATAGCGTTGGAGAGTCTTTCGAGTCCTTGGGATCAAGTTCCACTCTTCTTGAAGAAATATATCACATGTGAAGGGAGGTACAGTGTTGTTTACATTTATGAATTTTTCCTCCTATCACATTTACGTCATCGCAAGCTACTAAATATGCCATACTATCTTCTTAAATCCTTGCAATGCATGGATTATTATGCTAAAAGAGCTCAACACCCCTTATCATCCCTCTCAAATCATGGGCTAATTAAACTATTAATCTTACGGGCCCTTGCATACAACAAATTGACCTGGGGACAACTTCTGGTTCGCCTAGGGGTACCGTGTGAATTTTCTGCAAAGATAGTGGATGAGGATTGGAGTTCCTCAAACTCAGTTGGGGGGAGGATTGAAACACTAGAAGTTCGATTGGAGGATGAAGAGGAGATACATATAGAGGAGGTTGAAACTGGAGCAGCTAAAACTAAAATATCAGAAGAGCTACATCAAGCAAAAGCAGTAGCAGGGAGTGATCTAGAAAAATTGAATGTGGCATCCTCCCCTGAAATAAGAAGAGCTTTAATTCAAACGGAGGGATTCAGCCCTGTTTCTCAAGTGATAAGAGTTTCTCTGCCTCAGAGGAGAAATGAAGGGTTAATGAGCAAGGGCCAGACATCTAGCCCAGCAAAAAAGAGAAAAATCGAAACGGTTATTGCAGTAGAAGTAGGCCACTTGATTGGGGTAGATATTGGAATTCCTGTCTTAAAACCTCGACCACTTGTTGTGTAACACCCCTCCAAAATTGACCTATTATTATTATTATTATTGTAATTATGCATTTTGTGTAAGTAGCCCTGGTGAGGAGCTCAAGGCCAAGGCCCCACCAGTGGTACTTGGAGTGTTGTTGTGTCATTTTCCTAAATGTTACTAAGAACATAACACTACTAAATAAAGTAACTAAATCCTATGGGGTAGAGAAAAGAAGGCGATGGCTAAAAGCCATGGAAGTTAAAGTCATAAGGGTCATCCTAAACTAGATGCTCTCTTAGTATTCACAGTTAAAAACCAAGATCCTACATACCTTCATATGAAGGACTTATACTACAATTGAACAACCTTTTTTTTTTATAGATCTTATATATTTATATAATATATAAACACCCTCCTATGAGAGGAGGAGGTAAAGATATTGATGGAGGTTTTGTTATATTTAAGTTCATATATATATATATATATATATATATAGTTTTTTGTTTTATTTGGTGCGAGAAATCGTTTTAAACCAGGAAACTCTCAGAAAGTTTGTCTCCTAGGAAAAACGAATCACACGTTTAGCTAAGATACCACCTGTCTCTCAACAAGAGCTATGAGAACATGACACAAGGGCACATTATCTGTTTTAAATTATTGTATTGGGCGAAGGAAGTTTGGATACGAATTTAGATGGTATGCCATTTACAGTTTTAACTTGCCTCCTAGTGGAACGACCAGCCAGTTGTGTAAATTTCCATTTGTTTAAAATGCCTCTAGTCTAAATCGAAGATGCCATCTGTCGCTAGTTAGAGAGCTAGTTTTATTACCTTGTAATTGATAAGGGGAGTGGGTAGGGGATCTCAAGGAAGACATTTATATCCGTCAACCTCGGAGTTGGTGAGACACGATCTCGTTCCATCCCGAGTAATTCCATGATAGGAGTGGAAACGCCGAATGGAAGGATCGTGGTCTTCTTAGTGGATAGTAGCCTTAAATTCTTAGAGCGCCATCTATCTATTATAAAAATGCCATTTGCCGCCGGTTTGGGGGGGATCCTTGCGATCATTAGAGGGAGAAGGCTCCTTGTGATCCGGGGAGGGAGGAGGATCCCTGCGATCATGAGGGTTGGTGATATGTGCGATCATGATGGATGAGTAATGCTGTAGTCATGAGAGGGGGTAGTCCTGAGGACGAAATAGAGAGAAACTCAGAAGGTCATACTTCCAGGAGGAGTGCGACAAATCTCATCAATGAAGAACTCATAGCGGCATTGATTTCCAGTGTTTTCCATTGCAGTCTAGATAGTTGGTCATCGACTTGCATGATTAGAGAATACAGAATTTAATACTGGGCGATCTCTCCAAGAGATCTACACTGGTGATGGAGGCATGATTTGGATCGGTGGTCACTCTCTCGTGGCCAAGCCACTACCTTTGATGCTTGCTGCTTATGGTTGCAGGTTTGATTTCTTGCTCTTTTGAAATTTGTTCAAAACCGAGAGTAGTAGTTAGGCAATTTGGCGTTGAGGCTTCTTGTAATTTTACTTTATTTTTGCTTGAGTATCTTGATACATATATTTTACAAGTATTCACTTATTGAGTTCTGCTATTCACTACCCTAGTTCCGGTTATATATATGTTATGTATGTTAAATCCAGTGTAGTGAGAAGGGGATACATAATAACTCGATCCCAAGTCCCTTATACATTAAGATGGGCCCTTAAATAGTCACTGCGGGCTGTAGACACGGTTCCCGATTTTTCCCTTTCACTTGGTAGAAAGATTTATACCCTGTATTAGAGTTATGACGAAGATTTCTGTATATATATTATTGTTGTTTGGAAAAACTGTTAATATCCCTCTGCGTTTGTATTGGATATCTGTATAGAGGTAGCGCCAGCTAGTTTTGATTTCTGGGGTATACGAGCCAACCGTGGATTATTCATACCTATGCATTTCAATTAAAATCTGCTGAGAATTTAGTTACTATCCCGAACCTTGTAGGTTCTAGACCGAATCAGCGTGAGGATTATAGGTTAGCAGTGGTCCATTGTCTTATTATTATTACATGCTTTGATTACTGAAACTCCCTTCCAACTTCGCAGGGATAAGGAAATATAATCATGTATGATGTCTTCTGATAAGTATATATATAGTATTATATAATGAAGGTTGAATGTCAGTGAAAGATGTACCAGGATATGGAATTACGACCCTTTATAGTTTTTCTTATGCTATATATGAATGCCTTTAAGAATTGCGCAGGGTTTTGGAATACCTCCCTATGTAGGTATTTACCTTTTAGTGTAGATTTTATATTGGAGTATGGTTTAAGATATTGAATAAAATATATCTTTAAAAGTATTTGTGAGAGTAAGGGATGTTCTCCCTATGATACAATAGTTAATATATGTTCTCTTAGTAAAGATATTGATTAAAATATATCTTTAACAATATTTATGAGAGTATACATCATGTATAGGAGGTTTTTCCTTTGTTAAAATATTGAACAAAATATATGTTTTCCCTTAGTTTAAGATCTTGGTCGATATATACCTCTCGGGTATATAATCGATGAAGAGGATTATAGCCCTAATAGCATGAAGAGGACTTTAAGCATAAGATTCAAATGCTTGTACAAGGTCCTTATGGTTGCCAGGTCAATGTTGAGTATTTTAAATTGAAGAATTCTCTTGGTAAAAAGTTTGATTATAAAATTTGATTTTATTGTATTAGATTTTAGACCCATAGTTTAGCTTCAAATATCTTGAAAAGAAAATGCTCTCTAGGAGAGAAGCATCAAGAATGATAGAATACTGCAAACAACTGAGTTTGCCATTTTGTAATACTTCACTTGATCGGTAATTATAATAAAAGATGCACACACTTTTGTGGACTAGCCCGTGTACGGGTGAACCACGTTACTTTTGGTCTCCTATGTTTCCTTATGGTGTTTCTCAATGTGTCTTATGTATGAGTACTTGTTTTTTTTTTGTCCTTAAAAATGTTTATGACTACTTTGAAGTATCCAATCCATTAGAAAGTTGATTATGATGTATATTGCTAATATGTTTTCCCTTATGATTATGATTATGTTGTTACCAATTAGGTTGTTCTATTGGTGCGATAAAAGACACACATGGTTTCTAAAGATGTATATTAAGACAAATGAAGTTTTTTTGTGTTTCCCGCAAGATTTAAGAAATGGTTGACATATCAAGTTCAGAATTTATTTAGTTGAAAATAAAACATATATCTTTTCCTTGATTAGCATAACGACATTTGTAAACAGTAATAAGTGTCGCAAATTTTTAATTATTTTGTAAAGCAGTAGTTAAAGAAAGTAAACCCACACTTTGTATTTTCGCATAGATTTTAGTGGTATTTCAGACACTTAGAAAAGTTTTTAAATTTTACAAATTTTGGGTTCGTGACATGTTGATACAAAAGAACCTGCTATAGAAAAACCTCAAATAGAGAATCTTCTTTTTGAGAATGAGCTGTTAAAAGAGGAGGTACAAGTGCTTCGTGCAGAAGTAGAGAAATGGAAGGAGACATGCAGGAAGCAGGAAAAGAAGTATGTGGATACAATGGGGGAGGCCACGTACCGACCGGGGAATCTATCTTCCATTTGGAGGAATGAAGGACATAAATAAATGATATGTCCAGAATGTGGAGATATATTTAATTTGGAAGGGCATAAAGCTATAGTGTTGGACTTAGAGGTACAAAGGTCTACAGGAGAAAAATAATTAGAGGAACTATTCCTAAGATTAGTCTCATTGTTTTGGGGACATTGAATCAACTCAGCAGGCTAATAGAATCAAGAAATAGGATGTTGTTACACAAGAACCAGTGTCCTCAAAATTTTTGTTGGGAATACAACTCGGATAGAAGATGCGGCAATGGAGATACAGGGGAAAGATGGTGTTACACAAAAACTAACACTATTGAAAATCTTCTGAGTTCTAACATAGGTTGAAGCTGCTAAGGGTAGGGGGGTCCTATTACACAAGAACCATCGTTTCCAATGATTAATTGTAAAAGCTGGTGCCTTCAACTCATCTACATAATATGAACAAGGATTAGATTCAAAATCGAACTAATCAGCTATTGCATGAGGACATGCAAATGGATAGTTGGGGGAAGATGTTGGGCCCTAGAAATGCCCCTTTTTTGCCACACTTATTACATCATTTTGCCCTGTTATACCTTACTTTCATAAACCATATACATGCCTCTCTTCCAGATCATTCAGCAATCCAGACAAGGTATAATTCATTATTGCTTCATTTATTTAATGCCTAAGATTGTTATGGTTATGAATTATAGCCTGTGATTTATGCTAACTTGTGTTGATTTCATTAAGTCAAGATCAAAGCACAGGTGTATCAGTCGCAATGCCTTGGGAAAGAATCACACGTGGTGCCAACTGTTACTCTTCAAGATTAAATTCCACATATTAAAAGGGACAGCGCATCTTTCCATGTGAAGCTATAACAGGACTTCGCTGAAACAGAGCATTACAGCAACAGATAGGATGCCTCCCCATTGGTTGATCCATTGATCCATTGACTGCCAGAGTAACAACATCCTTTATGACCAACGGCCTCATTCAATACGGATGTAACAGTTCAGTTGTAACTCCGCAGCATGAAGATCATAGATCTTCATTACTGCACAAATTTAGTGGATCTCGAATTGTAACTTTCATGTATAAATATGGGAAGGCTTTCCAAGTCTGGGGGTTGGTTAAATATCATTTTGTACAGGCTGTAACAAAGAGCGAAGACTGTGGATTACCATCTTTAATGAAGAGCAGAGTTATTCATATTTATGTGTCTTAATTTGTGGTAGTTCACAGCGTCTTTGTTAGAAGGCGAGGGCTCGCCTTCTCACAGAGATTGCCGAGTTAAGTAGGTAGTTAAATTTATTTATTTTCATGTTGTGTGGTGTGGAATCGCATTAGGCATATTACTGTTAGCTGCAACAGAGAATCTATAATTGCATTCTTTCCTGGTGGTTTATGATTGCATTCTAAATAGCTGAACTGTGTGGTGTGACAGTCGACTGTTTAGGTTAGTTTACTTGATGCATGGTGTGTTAGAATTAGCTATTACAGCCAAGCTTAGCTCCAATTCCTTTGAGTCATTTATGCTTTCTAGGATTTCCAATATTTATCAATTTAGAGTTCAAGCTTATTTCTATTCTGGTTGTTGTTGTATCTTTATTGAATTCATTAGATTAGGAAGATTGTGATTGAGTTACAGTCGTTGCTGGATGAATCATTTTGGTAAAGATTGAATACTGTAGTTTGATAATTATAGGATTTAACTTCTTACAAAAATAATCTAGTTCATTTCTATTTTTAGATCAGTAACTGCTAGGTTGATTTTTGTAGGAAGGTAGTTTTACTTTGAATTCTTAGATATATGAGTTAGATTAGTTTTCTTTAAGGAATGAGTTTGGCTGAGCAGATAAGTAGGATTATTATCTCCATTTAGTTAATCAACTAGTTGAATTGTTTATGCATAGATTGTGCGGATTTCCATTGAAATAAAAGACTTCCCTGGGTTGACAATTTATATTGAGCATCCTGTGTGTTGGTTGTAATTAATTAGCAAATAGGGTGACCAACACCCATGAGCCCCTGATGGGGCTTGTTTAGGATGAAACCCCTTTTCTAACATGTTGAGAATAGTGCAGCCTCTTAATAGTTATGGTAGAGATGGAAGGAATCTAGATAGTTATCGTGTGTACACAGGATATGATGAGTGTTGTGCTGAAGCATTGTCTAAGATGCAATGGTTAAATGACTATGTACATTATGCATAAGAAGTTTTAATTAAAAAAGTTATACTAATCATACGACTAAATTGGACTTATAGGAAAGATTGTTTTCTATGACCTACAAGAGAAGTATGATAAGACTTGTTCCAAAGAACAAGTGATGAAGGTTCAAGCAAATTTACAAAATCAACATACTACGGAAGTACAAGGCAAGGTTCATGGTTTCTCTCAAAAAGAGGGAGTCGATTGTGATGAGAAGTTGTTTCTCTTGTAGCAAGGTACACTTTAATTAGAGCTATACTTGCAATACTTGTAGTGATGAAGTGGAAGGTACAACAGATGGACGTGAAGACAACTTTCCTGAATAGTGCAGTAGAAGTGAGACACATGACAAACATACCCATGTAGCAAGAATGAAGAAGGCCTTGTATGGTTTGAAACAGGAACCTAGGATGCGGTGTGGAAGAATCTAGAAGCGATATGCAAAAGAGATTCTGAAGAAATTTGGGATGATGGATTTGAAGGCCATGGCCACACCTATGGCATCGAATCTGAATTTGTTGTGTGATACTTCTTCAGAACTAGTGGATGCCAAGGTATATATAGGAAGATGATTGGTTCGATGATGTACTTGATGAAGACGAGGCCATATTTATGCTTTGCGATGAATACTCTGAGTTAGTATATGGTAGAGATGATAAATGTTCACCTGGTTGCGACAAAGCATTTGTGGAGGTAACTAAAGGGTATGGTTGATCATGGCCTCAAATATGCATCAGATCAGAAGATTAACCTACAGGGTTATGTCAATGCATATTGGGTGAGGAGTGTCATGGATAGAAAGAGCACATCAAGGTGTTGTTTCAACTTGGGATTTGGTGTTATATCATGGTTCAATAGGAATCATATCAGTGTGGCACTCAGTACAGACGAAGCCGAGTATATGGAAGCTGGTTTGGCAAGTTGTGAGGGAGTATATCTTCAGAATTTGCTTACAAGGTTGTTTGATCTCATGTTAGAGGCAACTTGTGTCTTTTGTGACAACCAGAGGTGTGTGAATTTTTGTAAGAACCCTATGTTTCATGACAAGTTGAAACACATCGAGATCAGGTACCACTATATTCATCATATGGTGCAGAATGGAGTATTGAAGCTTTGGTATATAGCAATCGAGGAGCAGATAGCCGATTTGGTGACCATGCCTCTATGAAGGGTGAAGTTCGATTACTCAGGTGCAAGCTTGGAGTGGTCTAGATCAAGAGGGGTTGATGAGCTCAGATAAGGTATCAGGTATTCATGGTTCATGTGACGTAATTGAGTCTCCTAGGTTATGAGAGGATCTGGATGAGCTGTGAGGTAATGCAGGTAGTTGTGGTGTGCAATGTAATGGAGCTCCTGCGCTAGACCCATCAGATGGCTTGCACGGTTCGTGGAAGAGGACATTTTGCATCTGATATGAAAAAGGACCAGCTCTACAGGACAGTTGCATCTGGTATGAAAAAGGACCATCTTTGCAGGAGAGTTGCATCTGGTATGAAAAAGGCTCATCTATGTAGGATATCTACATCCAGTATGAAAAAGGACTGGCTTTCTAGTGGTGCACATCCAGTATGGAGAAGGACTGGCTCTGTAGAATATCTACATCTAGTATGAAAAAGGACTGGCTCTGTAGAATATCTACATCTAGTATGAAAAAGGACTGGCTCTGTAGTGGTGTGCATCCAATATGAAAAAGGATCGGCTCTGTAATATCCTCTCTGCTACTTCGATTTTTCTGCAACATAATACAAATGAAAAGGTGCAATGTGCAAGATCTTGGTGAGAAGCTCAAGGTAATGCCTTGATGGTTAAGAACTCTAACTGTTATTGTGAGTTTGCTAAGTTATTTTGAAGTTTAATTTGTAGACTTAGGAGACTGAAAGGCTTGACGCAACTAAACAAAAAGGGCACACATCTACTAGGGGAAGAGGTTGAATGGTTAAGTAACCATGTGCTTGATAACATATGACATCTTAGTGTTTTAATCACTAGAAGAAAGGTGGATGGTTGATGTTCACCTAATTGCGGAATAACCTATTGGTCTAAGTCAGCCTTAGGCAAATCTCTGAATCAATTTTAAAATGAGATTTAGTGGCTAAATACATATTATTGCATCTAAAATACTAATAGTTAAACACATAATCATTATTATTATGTGACTAATTACCTTGGCGATATTGGTTATTGGTCGATAAAGTTGGCTATTAAATGGGGTCATAAGGTTTGTTTAAGATCTTCTTTATAAAAGAATAATCTCTAATCGGAAGATTTGATTTAATGACTCATTTTTATTACCATCAAATATATATAGAGAGAGTTAATGTTACAAACTGATTATTATTTAGATAAGGGAATGGAACACCCATTATCCGTCGTTTATTGATTGTATATTAAAGTAATTAATTGTAATTAAATTAATACATAAAATAGATGCATGTATATACCAGAGCAATGTTTTTAGTTAAAAGAACAAACAAAAGACTATACAAAGAAATGCGGACGGTTAGGTTTTTGAGTTGGCAGAAGGAAATCCCACCAAATATGAGTTTATGATCTTCTAAACGAAAAGAGAGTGACTATTGATTAGTAGTTATTTATTTGTTTTATGAAGACCGTTTCTAGAGGGGGAGGCGTTTGTCTTTTGGACTCTGCATTTAAAATCATTTTCTGGGCATTATTTTCTATTTTTCTTTCTTTTTACAAAAAGTTGCGAGGGAGGGCGCGAGCCCATCATCTTCTTGGTTCTCTTCACACAGAGTTGAGAGGGACGGTGTCAGCCCATCATTTTCTACGAAGTTTATTTCTTGTTTACGCAGTGTGAGAGCGCAGGGAGGGCGTAGCCCTAGCGCCTCTTTTTTTTAACTGTGCTTGATTTCATTAACTAAAGTTTTGTTTGCATTTATTTGGGAGAGAGAGCGTAGCTTTCAGGGAGTTTGATTTTGACTGTAAATTTTATATTAAAATCCTTGCCAAGAAGGGCGTAGTCTTTAGAGAGTTTGATACTGTGCTTGAATGCTAAATTATATTGAAATCTCTGGTAGGAAGGGCACGACGTCCCTCTTTTATCGTCTCTCTCTTCATGGAAGTAGAGGAAAAAGGGCGTGGCCCTTTATTTCTATTTTATTAAAATGTTTCGTTCTCTGTCTGACCGCATGTTGAGCTTTTATACTGTGAGTTTTTCACTGTTCGGGGATTAATAGATTAACTATGTAGTTTGATCTTGTTTCCTTCTAGTGAAGGGAGCAATTCTTATTTGGTTACGTACTGTATATTTTATAATAGCTGATGAGTATCGTAAGGGTGCATCTCTTTTATAATTGAATCAGCCCTACAGTTAGACTTAGTCTATTGAGAAATAAGAGAGTGGGAAGGTTATGGAATAGATTCTTCACCTTAGTGGATTCGTGCTCAGCTACACCAGATAGAGGTCAGATTATAATTAGACTTAGTGCACGTCATGGTCGTCCCTGCTATGGTATTGCATCAGATGTTGCCTTCAGTGGCTTTTTGAGAGAGGTATCTTGATGGTTAATTGTAATAAATTCTTCATTTATTTTCGTCTTTGTACACATATATATAGTTTGAGCTAATATATTAATTTTGTGAACTTGCAGTTGATGATGATTACCCGCAGTGACGCCCCAGAGCCGGATGTTCCAGACTCGGCAGGCCCATCTTATATACCACCTATTGCCGTATCTCACACCGAGGTAAACATTTTAAAATTTCAGTTTTTTAATACTTGTTAATTTGTTAATTTCCACATACTTTACATTTTAGTTCATTAATGCTATATACGGTCTAATATTTACAATTATTAAACTTGCAGATGGCAGATCCTTCACAGGGGCAAGGTAATGTGGAGGTAGTGCCCATGGTCATACCGTCCCCTGAAACGTCTGGGCTCCAGGTAAACAATTAAAAATGACATTTTTTAAATACATGTTTGTTTGTTGAATCATGCATGTCTAACTACATGAACACTTGCTGACTGTAGGCACCATCCGACACATCTGGCCCATTGCCTGGATTTGCATCTCCCTCCAGGCCATTCGTGAACAAGGGTCGTGTGTATGTGAGGCGTTCTACTCCGAGAAAGACTCCAGCTGCCCACGACCATGGGCTTACTCACACCACGGTAATGTATATCCTTCGATGATATTTGTTGTTTAACTTGAAATCCAGTGCATAAATCGTTTTTGTTAATGTTTGAATTGCATGTTTACTACAACAGGAACCCGAGTTGTCTGCTGAGAACCTTGCATCGATGGTTGATGCAGCAGTTAGTGCCGCATCTGCAGTGGCGACTGATCACACACAGGTATGTAACTATTTCAACATTATCTTTACATAGTTTATTATTGTTGGACCTATTGTTTATTCATGCATTTCTAACTATTTCAACATTTTTTCATTGTAGCCACCACCAGCAGGAGCAGTGCCTGGCCCCCCTGGTTCAACCATCCTGGATGTTCAACCGACGGCTCCATCTGCTACACAAGCAACACAATCTCCTTTGTCAGTTGAGGTGAGATGTCCTTCAGTGACCAAGTGTTTCATGCACTTTCCATGCACCAGTTGATAATTGTTGAGATAATGTATTAGTGTACATAGTTAGTTGAATTTAACAATTGATATTTAATTTGCAGGATCCAGGGATGCACATTGATCCTAGGGATGTGCCTAGAGGATCAACGTCGGGAAAGAACAAGAGAAAGCTTGAGTTTTGATAGTTTTGGATAGTTTTGGACACATGTGCTTTTGGATACTTTTGTATATATATGTACTTTTCGATACATTCAGTTTTGGAGACATGTACATTGACTTTATTGTGCATGTACTTTTGGAGACATGTACATTGACTTCATTGGATACATGTACTTTTCGATACTTTTGGATATACATGTACTTTTGGAGACATGCACTTTTGGAGACTTTTGGATATACATGTACTTTTGGAGACATGCACTTTTGGATATATATGTACTTTTGGATACATGTACTTGTGTCATTCTAATGTGTTGATTTGTGTGGATTATCTATTACTCATGAATGCACTATGTCAAAAGAACAAACTATTATATTCAAAGGTTTCAACGAATTCACTACATGCATGCACTAATTGGTATCTAATTAAAATTTGTGATTTTGGATGATCATTACAAGTTATGTCAAAGTTCTTGCTCGTATAATTTAATCAAACTAAATGCAATACAATGTTTTCAAGGTTTCAACGAACTCACTCATGCACACCCATTGCCATCAACTACCAATGAAAGTCTAACATTATGAGGTTCTTCTTAAAAAATGGGTAATATTTCCTTGATGATCGTAAATTGAGAACCATTTGTAGCCACTCATATAATACCATCTTCACTTATCTTTGTACATGATAATCCATATAATGTGCTATGTTTTTTAACCTAAACAATCATCAAAAACCTAGAATTATAGGGATATGACAAAGAACCTTATGGGGCACCTTATATATTAACCTTGTGTATACATTAGGATCTTTGTCATACCATTGTTTGAAATGTCATTCAATACCTTCAATTTTATCAACATCAAATTAGTAGACAAAGTGACCCATCTTTGATCTCTTGTATAGGCCTTTGTGTGCCTTATCAATAAGATGTACATCATGAATATTATCATAGGTCTCATACATAGGTGCATCCTCATCCATGCAAACAAAGGTGTCATGGATCAACCTATTATCCCTTTATTCTCAATAATATTAGTATCATTATCTTCCATAGGATCAAATTCAACTCCATCACCCCCATTATTACTACTCTAAATTACAGCCTTAGGAGTTTTGATCATGTGTTTTTGTCTCTTTAGGAGTTTTGAAATATTATACTCTTTCAAAAATAATATGGAAGTTCAAATATTTAAAAGTGGCTTAAATTATAAAATGGGCGGAAATTCACCAAGTGTCCCTGAACGGCATTTTCATGCGACTTGCAACTCGACATAACTCGGAAACTGGACGTCGGACCGACGAACCGTCGACTCCGTTGGTCTCCTGGCGTGTGATTACCTCTAGGGGGCCCTCTCCCTCGTCTCCCCATGGCCCAGTGGCTTCATTGTGCATTCATTTCATAAACTAGGGTTTTGCTCAGTGTAATTGCATGCAATCTCGCATTGGTAGGTCAACTCTGCAAAAACCTCCCCCGAGCCAGTGTTGGCAGTGTTCCCACGTCGGCATTGCCCACACACACTTGCAGGAGCCAACGGCACGCAATCTTCTTGCTCCGTTTGCTTTTTGGCTCCCGGACGGAAATTCACCAAGTGTCCCTGAACGGCATTTTCATGCGACTTGCAACTCGACATAACTCGGAAACCGGACGTCAGACCGACGAACCGTCGACTCCGTTGGTCTCCTGGCGTGCGATTACCTCTAGGGGGCCCTCTCCCTCGTCTCCCCATGGCCCAGTGGCTTCATTGTGCATTCATTTCGTAAACTAGGGTTTTGCTCAGTTTAATTGCATGCAATCTCGCATTGGTGGGTCAACTCTGCAAAAACCTCCCCCGAGCCAGTGTTGGCAGTGTTCCCACGTCGGCATTGCCCACACACACTTGCGGGAGCCAACGACACGCAATCTTCTTGCTCCGTTTGCTTTTTGGCTCCCGGACGGAAATTCACCAAGTGTCCCTGAACGGCATTTTCATGCGACTTGCAACTCGACATAACTCGGAAACCGGACGTCGGACCGACGAACCGTCGACTCCGTTGGTCTCCTGGCGTGCGATTACCTCTAGGGGGCCCTCTCCCTCGTCTCCCCATGGCCCAGTGGCTTCATTGTGCATTCATTTCGTAAACTAGGGTTTTGCTCAGTGTAATTGCATGCAATCTCGCATTGGTAGGTCAACTCTGCAAAAACCTCCCCCGAGCCAGTGTTGGCAGTGTTCCCACGTCGGCATTTCCCACACACACTTGCGGGAGCCAATGGCACGCAATCTTCCTGCTCCGTTTGCTTTTTGGCTCCCGGAAGGAAATTCACCAAGTGTCCCTGAACGGCATTTTCATGCGACTTGCAACTCGACATAACTCGGAAACCGGACGTCGGACCGACGAACCGTCGACTCCGTTGGTCTCCTGGCATGCGATTACCTCTAGGGGGCCCTCTCCCTCGTCTCCCCATGGCCCAGTGGCTTCATTGTGCATTCATTTCGTAAACTAGGGTTTTGCTCAGTGTAATTGCATGCAATCTCGCATTGGTAGGTCAAATCTGCAAAAACCTCCCCCGAGCCAGTGTTGGCAGTGTTCCCACGTCGGCATTGCCCACACACACTTGCGGGAGCCAACGGCACGCAATCTTCCTGCTTCATTTGCTTTTTGGCTCCCGGACGGAAATTCACCAAGTGTCCCTGAACGGCATTTTCATGCGACTTGCAACTCGACATAACTCGGAAACCGGACGTCGGACCGACGAACCGTCGACTCCGTTGGTCTCCTGGCATGCGATTACCTCTAGGGGGCCCTCTCCCTCGTCTCCCCATGGCCCAGTGGCTTCATTGTGCATTCATTTCATAAACTAGGGTTTTGCTCAGTGTAATTGCATGCAATCTCGCATTGGTGGGTTAAACTTGCTCACCTTGCAAACATCATCCATCAAACAGAAATTTGATGGAGTTGAAATCAATGGATTGCTTGTCACAATAGGCATTCATAAGTTTGCGTAATTGAATACTCCTCTTAATCCCTAAAAAATACTTCATTCCCATCCTGCAGATCCCAAACAATGTCAAAGGTAAGAAGGATTTCCATATAATCCATATATATGTTTTTTTTCAAATATATTTTACATGGAAACATAGCAAAATGGAATCTAATATTTCGTTTGCATTTAGAAGAAAAGATTGGCAAGGCCAACATTGGCTTCCTTTTGGATTAATATCTCCATTTATAATTCCATAGATTTATACAGTTGTCTTAATCCTAACTGTATACATTGCATGAGAATAAACACCATCAATCTCATTTTTGAGACTTGGTTGTCATGTTAATGCAAATGTAAATGTAAAGGTTGCCTTTACAGGACTTTTGAAACTGAGTGTGGGAAAGGGGATCATGATCGAGATGTTGTGTAGGTAAACATTATATTCTGCAGGTAAAAATGGAAGTTTACGAGAAATTCTCTCATTAGTTACACAAAATCTATTGTTGAATGGTGTTCTTCAATAATTGTAGATGGAACAAGAAGACGAGATATTTTTGGGAGGTGGTTGATGTAGATCAATCACATAGAATAATGCATGGAATTTGTGGATTTCATTTAGTTTGAAACTCAAACAATGTTATAGTAGAAATATGAACAAGAAAATTCTATCACTCGCCATTATTCTAGGTATAAATATTGAATTATCCTAGTTGGATGAGGACTAATCAACCATTTCACCACATTATGATCATGTCTCAAATCTTGTACAACCAAGTTTTGTGAATATGAGATTAAATCTTATCAACTAGCATGAATACATTACATTTTGTCTATTTAGTGGACTCACACGTTGGAACTGATGTTTTTTAAAATGAACATATATGCAATGGTTTCCCTGAAAGATAATTAATGGGGCACTCACTATTTGTTGGCATGTTCCTTAAAGGCGAACCAAACCCTCATGTCTCACTAATAGATGACAATGGTGATCAACTTGTAATCAGTTTGATGGTTAATAAAGGATAATATCTAACACTGGATGACCAAACATGGAAGAAGGTTGGTTATGTATTTCAAGATTAGACTAGGTGAATCTATATACCACTTTACAAACTTAGTTTTCGATACAAACCTCAAACTACAAACAATGCCAAGGAAGCACCCATCAAAGGTATGATACTTCAAGCCTCATTGTGAACATGAAAAGTTAATGGAGATCATTAGTAATAGACATGATCCAAATGGTCTACTTAGATGACCATAGGTAAGTAGATAAGTAAGATTGCCTAACATGGTCACTCTTGTGTTATATTCCAAGGTATATGGGTTGTTTGTTATTTTTGTTAATTTTTCAATTCATTTATCCAAAGAATCATAAGCACATGAAATCCCATCAATAAGAACAATGGTCTTTTTCAACACCACCAAAGAAAAAATCAGAAAAATAAAATGACCTACTTCAAAAATTATTTTATTACTTATTGTGCATGGTCCATCAAACAAAAGGTAAACAAACACAATTATATGGCCTACAATGTAGGTCTTTTGATGCTCTATTTCACAAGGTTTTAACAAACACACTTGTTGTGATCATCATTAAAGTCTACAATTTCTTTCAATGAATGTGCCAAATTGACCTAACAACATAGGAAATTGAAAACCACATCCATTGAAAGGAATAATTCAGTTTTTTTTGTCATGAATTAATTTACTATCATGGATTTATGGCTCCCGGCAGTGTTCCCACGTCGGCATTGCCCACACACACTTGCGGGAGCCAACGGCACGCAATTTTCCTGCTCCGTTTGCTTTTTGGCTCCCGAACGGAAATTCACCAAGTGTCCCTGAACGGCATTTTCATGCGACTTGCAACTCGACACAACTCGGAAACCGGACGTCGGACCGATGAACCGTCGACTCCATTGGTCTCCTGGCGTGCGATTACCTCTAGGGGGCCGTCTCCCTCGTCTCCCCATGGCCCAGTGGCTTCATTGTGCATTCATTTCGTAAACTAGGGTTTTGCTCAGTGTGGGAGTGTGCAATTTTTGCACACAGGGGTCAACTTTGGAAAATCATCCACCGGGCAAGTATGGCTAGTGTTCCTAGCCCGAACCTATCTAGACACACCTGCAGGACTCCCCGGAACCCGGTTTTGTTGCATGGTTGGAGTTCTATGCCCCCGGTAGGTATCCATCAGGTGTCCCTGAAGGCCTTCTGGTAGTGAGACGGGACGAGCCATAGAATGAAGACCGTGGCTCGGATCGATGAACCGTCGACTCTGTTGGATTCAGCACACCGGGATAGTGCCAGGGATGCCCCTCCCCTCCTACCCGGTGGCCCATGTGTCACCTTGCAGGTCCATCTTGGAAACTAGGGTTTTGCTCAGTGTGGGAGTGTGCAATTTTTGCACACGGGGGTCAACTTTGGAAAATCATCCACCGGGCAAGTATGGCTAGTGTTCCTAGCCCGAACCTGTCTAGACACACCTGCAGGTCTCCCCGGAACCCGGTTTTGTTGCATGGTTGGAGTTCTATGCCCCCGGTAGGTATCCAGCAGGTGTCCCTGAAGGCCTTCTGGTAGTGAGACGGGACGAGCCATAGAATGAAGACCGTTGCTCGGATCGACGAACCGTCGACTCCGTTGGATTCAGCACACCGGGATAGTGCCAGGGGTGCCCCTCCCCTCCTACCCGGTGGCCCATGTGTCACCTTGCAGGTCCATCTTTGAAACTAGGGTTTTGCTCAGTGTGGGAGTGTGCAATTTTTGCACACGGGGGTCAACTTTGGAAAATCATCCACCGGGCGGGTATGGCTAGTGTTCCTAGCCCGAACCTGCCTAGACACTTTGGAAACTAGGGTTTTGTAGGTCCATGATGATGATGAAGATGTTGATGATGATGGCTTGGTCTAAGGTGGTGCTCTCAACTAGCTAATTCATTATGAAATATTTAACAAGACATGAATTAAATTTAATATAAGTGTATTGTTTAATATAGTGAGCATGAATTGAATTAATTTTGTTGGGTGAAGCCAATAACCAACATGATGAACATAATATAATTTTAGGGTTTACTGATCATATGTAAAAAATGGATTAAAAAACACAATTATTATAATTTTAGTTTAATGTTTATCCACTTTAATCCATATATTTTTTAGTTTTGACTATGAATACACAATAATTATTATATATATGTGTGTGTGTTTTTGTGTGGATAACTTAGAGATGTATAATAAAAATGGGTAAAAGGTGGTTGTCACTAGAGACTTTCATAGTTGTATAGTGAAAATGTAATAGCTATTAAAATTTGGATTAGAAAATTATTAAAGAAAATAAATTCTATAGAAATGGGTAAAAGGTGGTTGTCGCTAGATTAAGAGAGACTTTCATAGTTGTATAGTGTACAATTGTCTAGTGGTTATGGCAGTGATGTGTAAAATCTTATGATCACATGAAAGAGATCACAAATAGGTTCATAAAACTAAGAACAACAATACTTTGAGCAATTTTTCAAAGGAAACTAGAATAGAGCCAGTAAAGAGAAAAAAATACTAAAAACTTGATTTCATACTAAAATGAATGAAAAATGGTTTTACATAAAGAAATTTGAATTACTCAAGGAACCAATTCGATTGTCTAGTGATTCATAAGGATTTAGTTGGGCTTAACATAGAGCTTAAATGCCCTTAAAGTTAGCTAAGCAACCTCTCAAACATGATTAATATATGGTTTACTGATCATATGAACATAATATAATTTTAATCCATCTCTTGTAAATTTGGCATATCAAGAACGCAAAATTGACATATTCATATGAAACATACATGTGAAAATTGAGCATATATCAATATTCAATTACAAATAGTGAAAATAGTATAGTATTAAAAGTATGTAACGTACCTCATCATGCTAGATCCCACCTATTATCATACAACCAAGCCCTCCGGATCATCTCTTATACTGATGGTCTCCATTAGTCTCTCGTGCTCTGTATCCGGTAAGAAGTAGCGTACCTTCGATGTATTTCGACTAGGCATTGTTCGTACCTGAAGGTTTGTGCCAATGATTAAGTTGGTAAAGTGATATACACTTGCACCTGGTTTGTAATCCCTGTAAACATATCCACCCTTCTTTCTTCCATTGCTGTCCCGTGTCAAGTATTCAACTTTAACAACCATAGACCCAGTTGGAAAGTGGTTGTTTTCATCGTCAGTCATGGACACAATGAGGGTTTGCTTTCCATCTATACAGCGTGCCAACCAGTATTCATCACCCCATTCAGTATCTTTTGAGGCAACCACTGCGTATATGTGCCCTGCATTATATGATTGTAGGTATATGATCAAAATATTTTTCGTGCGATACAAGGCCATTAATGTGCATTTGAAGACTACGTAAACAAACAAAAAATGTTAAGGAAATGCATCATACCGGGTTGTACAAGGTCTGAGACATGATCAAAATCTGCAGAAATAGATGATTGGTCTTCTTCCAACGGAGTTAACTCAACAATTGCACGCTGATCAAGTGGAAGTGATATGCGATCCCATCCATCAACCCAATCCAATGATTCACACCCATCCCAGTCACCATCACAACAAGGCGGGCAAAAACAAGCAAGTTTTCTGGTCCAAATTTCAAATACTGGGTTATCAGAGCTTCGAACCGAATGAAAGCCACGAGTCCCAGGCACAGTCTTGCATTCCCATGCATGTGAACGATCTATGTCTACCACCTCCCAAAAAAATCTCTCCACATGTCTCTTTCTTGTGGATTCTACTCGCATAGTTGATTCCTCTCCCATTACTGACGTGCACCACCTGACTATAGATTGAGCATTTAGAATAGTAGATTCTGTAGATACTTTCAATTCCTCTCTTCGTAGGGCTGTTTTGACACATGCTCCGGCTCCATCATGCTCTCCTTTACCATGCCCAGTCTCAAAATAGTTCCACATATGTGGCACTTTGTAGTTTTTATGCAATGAACACAACCACTGAAATATGCGTGCATTTTTGAACTGACCAGCACACCCATCAGACCAAATCCAGTGTCGGTCCATCTGTATGTTCCTTCCCTTCAAGTGATCATAGAACATGATGAAGCAATGACGTACATAGTGGAAGTCGTGGCACCTATCATCACTTATGTAGAAGTGATATTCCTTCAGAATTTCTCTTTGCTCTTCAGTGCTATTTGGGCCATGCCTGTATGTGATATGGACCATCAAGGAAACCTGCTCAGAGTGATAATACTGACTTTGGATCTCATTTTGAGGTTGCAGAGTGTAGTTCTCGGCAAAATCAACAACTGAAAGTATAGTACCAAGGGGAAATGTATCTCTGCATATTCTAAACTTCTCATCCTGCCATCGTGCCACGTGGACATGCTGAACATATTGATGTGTCTTTTCAATAAATTCCTTGATGAAGTCACTAACTTGTACCTGGTGACACAAAATGATCTCAATGTCAGTTTTTTGTTGTAAGTAAGGATTGAAATGTAACCGTTACAACATAATTTTATAGATATAAATGCATACCTGAGATGTCACCAATTGTATTTTTTTGCTTTCTTTCCCTGGGACTATTTCATAGTTGATATATTTGAAACTTTTCATGTCTGTAACCATTTTCCCAAATTCACTGTCTCCATTCTCGTGCATACATTGGCTCAATAATGCCATTCCAGCACAGTTGGAGCATGTTCCATCCAAACAAGATTTTGCATAGTATGTTTGCCCCTCGGGCCTATTGCACATGATGCTATGAATGAATTCTCTTGATGAAGTCGGTGGTATTGTCATGGAGCAATCTTCCACAATGTTAGTATGCAACACACGACGAATGTACAAAAATGTTTCATAGTAATATTCATATTCTACATGGTATCTACAACAACAAGTGTTACGAAGAGTATTTATTCTAACATACCATGGCTTACATTTCTCAAAAGATCTTTGCCCCAAGTTCAATTGTCTATGCTCAATCTTAAATTTTTCGTAAAGCTCTGTCTGTGTTATATCAAGAAGATGCTTAGTATGTGGCTCACGATCCTTTGAACCCCTTCTTAGTTTTAGTACATCCTTTCGGTTTGAAGAAGGCCTTGTGTGATCATGCCAAAAACTATGCACTAGTCCCTTTACTGCATCAACTAGCTTCATGTCACGACGTGGCAACCGACCAACAAAGGCCCAAAAATCTGTCTGATCGGTTGTGTCAAGATGTTCTCTTCTAATAGAATACCTACGGAGGGTTTTTACATTCAAATTAACTAGTTTCGATGTAGGCCTGATAATACGAAGGGCCCTGGTGTTCTTATCTGCAATTGATTGTGACAACACACGACGAGCAGCATTGCAGTCCTTTGAACGTGTGTTCTTACCAATTTTACCAAATGCATCTACTAGGCTTTTAACTATATGAGAACTTGGTTCAGAATTCTTTATCATCTTTATCCCTAACTTTTTCCTAACAACATTCATGCTCCTAGATTTTAACAATGATAAAAATAATCTACATTTATCTCCATCACATTTAGAAACAAAATATTTATCAAGTATCTGTTGAGTTTGATAAGCAATACTACGTTTAGATAGCGTACCTTCAATGGAATTCATAAGTCTTTCATCAACTTGTATACGCTTCGGAGTTCTTCGACGTGTGCTTGCTAATGGAGGTAAGGGGGTTGGAATTGTACCATGTAGCGCATCACCAAGACGCTCTGGCGTTTCAGTAGTAGCTTGGTGTCCTTCATTCTCTTCCTGGTAGTTGGATGGTGGAAGTCCAACATCCTCATCCATGGTCTGTGGAAGTCCAACATCCCCTTGTGGAAGTCCAACATCCTCATCGATGGTGTGGATAACATTCTCTTCTTCAACAGTAGGCAAAATGTCCAACGCCTCTCTGACTTCATCGCTTGTATAACCACATCCGGATAGCAAATTGGGTGTTTCTTCGTGAGCTTCATCTTGAGATGGTAACTTATCACTATGACTTGAAGTGGGAATTGAAACATCCCCTAATGAGCACCTACGTTTTGCTTCTTGATTACTTCCATGGGGTGCTTGTTCAACAACTATTGTGGAAATTGAAGGTCCCTCTTGTCGTGGATTAATAGGATGAACCATGGTATCCTCTACAATTGGATTTGGATTAGTTTCCAAAGAAAGCCTCCGATTCATCATGTATATTCTTTTCTTTTCTTTCTCTTCTTCAATGACTTCTTGAGGTCTCTTCTTCCTTGTTGATTTGTTTACTCGGTTACGTGCATTCCCCATCACCACAATGATCAATTCAATATAGTTTGTTTTTGTTGCTCCTCAATTACAAGCTCTTCAATAATAAGCAAATGGAAGTTCTTCCTTGTTGGTCTTGAAGCTTGATATCTTACCTTGTGTGCTCCTCAAATATAGGCAAAATGAATCTTTCAAAGGCCTTATCTTTGGTGTTCTTCAATTGGAGATTCTTCAAGATTGCTAATTATTTTCTTCAAATATGGCCATATAACCCAACACCACAGTGAGCAACCATGAAAGATGTCCTCAATGCTGCACCTGCATAAAAAAAAATGATGGAGTTGGTGTAGAATGTGAAAATTTTCAGACGCGGGCTCGTGCTGTTCGAAAAATCGCGGGATTGTTGCTTTCGTTCAGACAGAGTGAAGTTGCTCTCGGACAGCAACAGTCCATTATTTCTGGAGTTCCAAAACGCGTACGCGTTATATAAATATAAAACGCGTGCGCGATATGTAGTGAAAAAACGCGAACGCGATATAGTCAAGCACAATAAATAGGTTAGGTGCACGGCTAGGGCAACGAACAAAATCAAAGAAAAGTAATAATTTATATGATTGCATACAAAACAAATGTTTTGTATGGTTTAATACCCCCTAGCTGTCTCCCAATAATCCCTAGATACCCCCTATCTCTTTCTAAATATATGTCCCTCATTCTCCCTACATGTTTATTTCATGTTTCTTTCTCTCCCTTCAGCCATGTCTCTACCACCCCACTCTCCATCTCTCCACCTTCTCTTTATCTTCGTCATTATCCCTCCCTATAGCACTCTCTCCCTTCTTCTCCCTTAATCACTAACCCTCTACGCCTTTATCCCTCCCCCCTGCCCTCTCTGTCTTACCTTGTTCCTAGAGCCCCTCCCCCATAAAGGCCTTTAGACCCTCTTCTAAATATTAATCCCTAAGTGCATAAGTGCACAAGATGATGAGGAGGAGGAGGGTGATGACAATGAAGATGATCATGATGTAGATGAAGATGATAAAGATGATGAGGAGGAGGAGGGTGATGACAATGAAGATGATCATGATGCAGATGAAGATGATAAAGATGATAATGTTGATGAAGATGATGGTGATGATGATGAAGATGTTGATGATGATGGTGATGAAGATGTTGATGATGATGGTGATGATGATGGTGATGAAGATGATGGTGACATGATGGAGATGTTGATCTGATGAGGAAGATGATGATGATGATGGTGATGATGGTGATGATGATGAAGATGTTGATGAGGACGATGATGGAGATGAAGATGATGATGATGAAGAAGATGATGATGATGGAGATGTTGTGTTGATGGGGAACCTAGAGATGACAATGATGATGAAGATGGTGATGGTGATGGTGATGGTGATGGTGATGGTGATGACGATGAAGATTTTGATGATGATGCTGATGGCGATGATGATGAAGATGTTGACGATGATGGTGATGGTGATGTTGAGATGATGATCATGATGATGTTCAGAAGATCATGATGGTGATGATGGTGATGATGATGGAGAAAATGACAATGATGGATATGTTGATGAGGAACCTGCAGATGCCAATGATGATGATGATGGAGATGTTGATGAGGAACCTACAGATGCCAATGATGATGGTGATGACGATGAAGATGTTGATGATGATGGTGCTGGTAATGATGATGATGATGATGATGACGAAGATGATGGTGACATGATGGAGATGTTGATCTGATGAGGAAGATGATGATGATGATGATGGTGATGATGATGAAGATGTTGATGACGATGATGATGGTGATGAAGATGATGATGATGAAGAAGATGATGATGATGGAGATGTGTTGATGGGGAACCTAGAGATGACAATGATGATGAAGATGGTGACGGTGATGACGATGAAGATTTTGATGATGATGCTGATGGCGATGATGATGAAGATGTTGACGATGATGGTGATGGTGATGTTTAGATGATGATCATGATGATGTTCAGAAGATCATGATGGTGATGATGGTGATGATGATGGAGAAAATGACGATGATGGATATGTTGATGAGGAACCTGCAGATGCCAATGATGACGATGATGGAGATGTTGATGAGGAACCTACAGATGCCAATGATGATGGTGATGACGATGAAGATGTTGATGATGATGGTGTTGGTAATGATGATGATGATGATGATGAAGATGAAGATGATGGTGACATGATGGAGATGTTGATCTGATGAGGAAGATGATGATGATGATGATGGTGATGATGATGAAGATGTTGATGACGATGATGATGGTGATGAAGATGATGATGATGAAGAAGATGACGATGATGATGGTGATGAAGATGATGATGATGAAGAAGATGACGATGATGGAGATGTGTTGATGGGGAACCTAGAGATGACAATGATGATGAAGATGGTGATGGTGATGACGATGAAGATTTTGATGATGATGCTGATGCTGATGATGATGCTGATGATGATGATGATGATGATGAAGATGTTGACGATGATGGTGATGGTGATGTTCAGATGGTGATGATGATGATGATGATGATGATGATGATGATGGAGATGTTGATGAGGAAGGGGGAGATGACAATGATGATGAAGATGTTTATGGTCATGAAGATGATGATGATGGTGATGGTGATGATGATGGAGATGATGGAGATGATGGAGATGGCGATGAAGATGATGATGATGGTGAAGATGATGAAGAAGATGATGATGATGGAGATGTTGACCTGATGACGATGAAGATGATGATTATGGTGATGATGATGAAGATGTTGATGCTGATGATGATGGTGATGAAGATGATGATGATGGAGAAGATGATAATGATGGAGATGTTGATGAGGAACCTACAAATGCCAATGATGATGATGATGATGATGGTGATGACAATGAAGATGTTGATGATGATGGTGATGGTAATGATGATGAAGATGATGATGATGATGGTGATGGTGATGGTGATGTTTAGATGATGATGTTCAGAAGATGATGGTGACATGATGGATATGTTGATCTGATTCAAGGAAGATAATGATGATGATGATGATGGTGATGATGATGAAGATGTTGATGATGATGATGATGGTGATGAAGATGATGATGATGAAGAAGATGATGATGATGGAGATGTTGATGTTGATGGGGAACCTAGAGATGACAATGATGATGAATATGGTGATGGTGATGGTGATGGTGATGACGATGAAGATTTTGATGATGATGGTGATGGTGATGATGATGAAGATGTTGATGATGATGGTGATGGTGATGTTTAGATGATGATCATGATGATGATAATGATGATGGAGATTTTGATTTGATGAGGAATATGATGATGATGATGATGATGGTGATGATGATGAAGATGTTGATGATGACGATGATGGTCATGAAGATGATGATGATGAAGAATATGATGCTGATGGAGAGTATGATGCTCACAACTCCCTCTAGTCTCTCTCTCCCCAACCATCAATCTCTCTAGATCTCTCTCTCTCTCTGTCTCTCTCTCTCTCTCTCAAACACACACACATACACACACATTATGTCACTTTCCATTCTCAAACCCATACCCCCTCCATCCATATCTATCTCCAACTTTCTCCCTCCATCCCTCACCCTACCTTCTCTCCCTCCCTCTCTCATCGCCTGTCTCTCACCTTCTATCCCTCCCTCATATTTCCCTCAACCTATCCCAATCTCTCCATCACTCCCTCTCTCTCCATCGCCACCACTCTCTGCATGTCTCCCACCAACACTTTCTGTCCCTCCCTTCCTATCTCTTATTTCGTTCTATCCCCATCTATCTCTCACTCCCTCCAAATCCATTCCTCCCCATTGTCCCTCTCCCTCCCTCGCTCTATGTCTCTCCCCCCCTTGTATTCTTTATTTCTCTCTCACATCCCCCTTGCCTCCATCCATTCCCCCTTGTCACTCAAGTCTCACTTTCAACTTCTAACCCTATACCTCTTCAGAACCTATTCTACTCCTAATAGTGCTCTCAAGCTCCACTTCCCTTCACCCCCTGTAGCCCATCATGTTCTCATTCCCTTCATCTCTCCCCACTCAAGCTTCCAACATCCTTCTAAGCCCTTGACCCTTTCCCACCCCTATTAAATATTAACCATAGATTCCCTTGAGCCTTCCCCACCCCTTCTCAAATATTAAACAAAATTTCCCTTGACTTCTACACCCCCTCTTTCTCAAGTATTAAACATGTATTTTATGATTTGAATAACGCGAGCGCGTTTTGTAACTATATAATGCGTACGTGTTATGTAGTTATATAACGCGTACGCGTTAATTATTGATATAACGCGCACGCGTTATTTAGTTATATAACGCATACGCGTTATTTAAATCTAAAAGCGCGGCAATATTTTTGAATTTAAACAGGCCGAGTCACATGCTCACATGTCAACAATAATCCTATGTGTATGCTTTGGAGTTTGCTTCGGTAATTCCAAACCTGTGCTATGTTAATGAAAAACCAAAGCTAATTGGGTATTTCTTCCAGTTTCTGGAGAAGCCTGTGCTTAGCCACTCGTTACAATATGCTACACAGAGTCATTTTTGACGAAATCTTAGACACAAATAGCATTTTTTCTGCAGATTCCAAATATGTAACTTTTATTTTGAAATATTAATTTTTCCTATTTTCTTTCAATTTCTTTTCTGTCCTACCTCCTTAACTCGTGAAACACATTGTTAGTGTTTCTTCCATAACTTTTTCAATTCTCAATCATTTCAAAAAAAAATTGTATGGTGCACAAGAGGACACTAACCTCCACGTTCTATGAAAAACCCATTTCAAGAATTTTGCATTAAGACCTTCAAAGGCTCTACCCACAAAAGATGTACTATTTTTGAGGTTTGATCACTTAGACAATTATAAAAAAATTATAAAATTACTAATTTAATTTTCGAAAAATAATGGCGCACAAGTGCTATGTGTTCTCTACATGCATGCTGATTTTTGTAGCTTGATTCCATCATTTAGGCCCTCAAAGGCTCTACCCACAAAAACATATACCTTATCATTTGCCTGAAAAATAAAAAGTGTCTGTTAGGAAAACTAAAACTTGACATAGCTATGCAAATTTTCAATACATAAAAGTTATATATTCAGAAACGTGATTCAATTTCCTACATTTCATCTTTTTTACTCAATGCAAGATATTTTCCGTAAGTAAATCAAAAAATCCAAGTAAGTTGAGGGATGCCTGCTTTTTCAGTTTTCTATTGCATCTAACGTGCCAAAAGTGACCCTCATTAGCTTGCACTGACCCATATCACAGTTGCGATATATAGCAAGTGCGATTTGTAATACCAAAACTATGTTACAAAATCTACAAATTGTTTTATCAGAAGACTCGGTTTCAGTTAGAGTGCACTCTAAAGGAATTCCTTGCCACTTAGTAGGTTCAAATATTGACTAAACTTATTTGTTGCAAGTGTTGTAGCTTGGGCCTTCATGGAGGTTATAGTGGTAATGGAATGGAACGTGTGTCATTTGAGTAGGAGCAAGACCAAGTTGTTGATTGAGCCAAATTAAGAAAGAAATTATAACATTTATGTGATATTGTTTAGGTTATTTTAACTACTATGTTCATTTTTATTATGGAAAGAAAGGCCTTTTTAAAAATTTAATTAGAGGATGTGGATGGAGATATCTCCATTTGACACCGAATTGTGATCTAATTTTTTTGTAATTTAGTTAGTGCACAACAACTCAAAGATCTAGGTTGATGTAAGAATTTTTATTTTTGATGAGAAGTAGTACATTCTCCCAAATAGGGAAACTCAAATTAGGAAAAAGGTATTGCATAATCAGTGGTATCTTAATAATATAAAGAAATGCATAGTATAAAGTAACAAAGTAACATAGAAAAAGTGAAAATGGTTTTAAGAAATAAAATAAATAATGATTTCTTAAAATGAAATGTTATATTTGATATTAAATACAATATGTTACAACATATGTTTCATTATATGCATGGGACACATCATGAAAGGATTGAGGTGTTGTTTCCCAGCTGTAACCATGATCAAGGCCATGCGACCTTTCCAGAAGGCATTAAAAAAATGTAATGGAATCAATATCCAAACCTTATGTCAAAGACACCCTAGTGGGGGCTTGCAATGCTATAGAGAATCCTCTACATTTTAGCTGTTATTCATGGTGCTTGAGCTCAAGAATCCTCCATTAAGGTTTAACCCCCTTTATTTCTTGGTCACCATAGTTTTTCCTTAAGGTCCATTTCCATTTCTCAAAACCTACACATGGCCTTTGTATCCTACTAGGATGAAGAAAAGTGGTTGTGGCCTAGAGAATCATTCTCATTCTTCTTTTCATACCTACTCATTTTAGAGATCAAGACCTAGTTCAATCAGACCCCTCGACCATAAAGTGTTTAAGAAATTCTCACATGTTTTCTTAATGTTTTTGTTGATAGTTTGGTCACTTTGTGAACCATTGTAACAAGGATGTGGTGCACATTAATAATGAGCATGCATTTGTTGTTCAATGTAACTGAAAATTCAAGAAGCATAATCTTATTTCTTACATTTATATGAGAGATTAAATGGCGTGTTCTATGATTTCACTTTATTTGATTCCTCTACTATGTTGATTTTTATTTTGTTTAATATATTTCTCGACATATTATCATACTAACTATTGGCATGGATAAGGTTCCCAAGTAATACCGAAATCATTTGTTTGTTAAGGAAACATGGTTCAAAAACTATTTGTAAGGATTTCTTAGTGGTAGGATTTTGTGGGAAAGGCACACTATTTTATCAATGCAATGTCAAAGAAAGCATGTGAAATATACACAGACTAAGAAAACAAACATATAAATCACCAAACATAATAATTTCAAAGAGAAAAAATAGCACAAGTTACATGAATATGTAAACCACCGGAATCCCTTGATGAAAACGAAGACATATTGATGACTCTCATATGGAACTAGGTCTTCAAACTATGTAATAAATCTATAATTCCTATAATGCCCAACATTGGTATGATAGGTACTATGCATGATAGGTTATTTAGGTTATTTTTAAGTTAATGACATAAAAATATCACAAGTGCTATATCGCATGTGCGATATATCGCACATGCATTTCTTAAGAGTTACAAATCACAAGTGCGATATATCACAATTGCGATTTGTAATACCCCCAAAAAAATAAAACATAGGCCCGTGGCCTCATTTTCTCAAGCACACAATCGAGGCCAGCGTAATCGGGAAGGCGAAAAAACGCATTGTCGATTTGAGTTTGACACAAGGAGGAGGTGAATTTGGAAAAGCCACTTCACAATTTGGATACAATGGAAGGTAGGTGGCCCTATCCTTCCAAAATCCTTTGAATTTTCATTCAAGTGTTTGTTAATTTAATAGTTTTTGTTTTTTTTAAAACCAATTTAATAAAATTTGTTACATGTATATTAAACCAAACAACAAAATTTATTAATTAAATTTTAAATTTGTTGTTTTAATATTAACAGAGAACACAAACCCAAACCCGAACACAAACCCAAACCCAAACCCAAACAAAAACACAAACAAAAACCCAAACCCAAACCCAAACCAAAATCCAGACACAAACCCAAACACCGAGGAGGAACACGACCGTAATTCAAAGATTCTGGCTCGTTGGGGTTCATTGAGGCGCCTTAGCTCACTATTTATAGGGGGGGGACCACTTAAGACAATCATTAGCTGAGGAATTAGACTCCATAACAAACACAATTGCCAATGCCCAGGGAGCACTGTACAACATTAGCTCGTACAGAGATTCCCAGAGGCAATACTATTTCACTGGGTTGAGCTATAGATATGTGAAAAAACTAAAGGTAACAAAAGACCAATTGTTTTCATCATTCCGAGACCCTAGCACCGGATTGGTTCGACCCACCAGTGGACCACACATTTCCATAGACTGGTGCGTGGAACCAAATATTGAAGCCAATTGGATGGATCATTGGTACATGGTCTTCGATGAAGACTCTCACGGGAATAGAGACATCCCATTTTATTTCCTTAGGAAGCTGTATACAGAATTGATCTTGGGGAAACATGTGAACTATTTTGACATTCTAGAGTTCCATGGTGTAGGTCATGGGATCCCTAAGATAGGGAAGGGGCTAGTACCGATCCTAACCATGTGAGACGCCGTCCACACACACCAAACCCCCCTCAGGTATATCCACATGCTGGTCTGGTTATTGAAGATACACAACAGACCTTATTTGATTTGGCTGATACATTGCTTCAACATGGGACTACCGTCGAAGGCAATGTAGGCCAAGGGGTTGTCACTTCCAAGGTTGGCCCATCTAGGGTTGGACCATCTCACAGTGAGGATCCACTTTTTAGGTCCCCAGACCAAACCAGAGCTACACTTCGCACCGGTGACGCAGAGTCTTCATAGCATCGGTTTATTCCACACCCTTGCACATCATGTCGAAGCATATGCTATGGGATTGCTTCAGAGTTTCGAGGCGATGGATTACTCTGATATGTAAGTAAAATTCATTCTTTACATAATACATATATTTTGTTTTATATCGCAGTTTTCAATTGTTTCGTAATTTATTTCTATTTAAATAATTATCTGACAATTTCCGTGAACAAATATACAGCTGGTGTCCAATGACACCCCATAGTCACATAATCTGGTTGTTGATGTTGATGTCATTGATGTAGCGGTCAATGCTGCATATGATTTTGGTGCTTCACCATTAGCTGTAAGAACTTTACTTTTTAATTTGTCATCGAGTGATTTACATATTTATAATTTAGAGATTGCAACATTCAATACATCTTAAACTCGATACAATATGTTTTATGCAGGGTGGGCACGATGAGTTTGTGGAATCCCAGGTCGGTCCCTCCCATGTAGAGGAAGATTCGCAAACTTAGGTATTCTTTTAATTATGCTTTTAAAGATTTGAAACATGTATGCGTTTAATTATTAGAAAATTTCTAATTGTATATTTATGTTTTGTTACGTAGCATGGTTACCAGTTTATGTTTGAGCATCTATTTAGGCCACCGTCATTTATTCCACCCACCGATGACCTCCCCCCCCAGGTACGTGTTCATGTCTCGCTTTCTTTGAAAAAGTCATTGTCCGTCCATGTAGTACATATATAGTCTTTTTCTCTTTGTATTTGTTAACATTGACATATATGTTACTTTATGCAGGCATCTAGTGATGCAGTGGTGCTTGAAGAGCACCCAATCGAAGTTGTTGGTGACCCACCTCCTCCCCCCTAGGTACGTGTATGTCTCGCTTTCTTTGAAAAAGTCATTGTACGTCCATGTAGTATATACAGTCTCGTTTTCCTTGTATTTGATGACATTGGTCCATATGTTACTTTATGCAGGCATCTAGTGATGTAGTGGTGCTTGAAGAACACAAAATCGACGTTGTTGGTGACCCACCTCCCCCCCCGGGTACGTGTATGTCTATCTTTCTTTGAAAAGGTCATTCTACATCCATGTAGTGTATACAATCTCATTTTCTTTGTATTTGTTGACATTGGTACATATGTTACTTTATGCAGGCATATAGTGATGCAATGGTGCTTGAAGAGCACAAAATCGACATTGTTGGTGACCCACCTCTCCCCCCCCCCAAGTACGTGTATGTCTCTCTTTCTTTCAAAAGGTCATTGTACGTCCATGTAGTATATACAATCTCATTTTCTTTGTAATATGCAATGGTGACCCACCTCTCCCCTCCTAGTGACATGTATGTCTTTATTTCTTTGAAAAGGTCATTGTATGTCCATGTAGTATATACAGTCTCATTTTCTTTGTATTTGTTGACTATGGTCCATATGTTACTTTATGTAGGCATCTAGTGATGCAATGGTGCTTGAAGAGCACCAAATCGACATTGTTGGTGACCTAAATCTCCCCCTCCCCCTGGGTACATGTATGTCTCTCTTTCATTGAAAAGGTCATTGTACATCCATGTAGTATATACAATCTCATTTTCTTTGTATTTGCTGACATTGATCCATATGTTACTTTATGCAGGCATCTAGAGATGCAATGGTGCTTGAAGAACACCAAATCAACGTCGTTGCTGACCCACCTCTCCCCCCCTAGGTACGTGTATGTCTGTCTTTCTTTGAAAAGGTCATTGTACGTCCATGTAGTATATACAATATCATTTTCATTGTATTTGCTGACATTGGTCCATATGTTACTTTATGCAGGCATCTAGTGATGCAATGGTGCTTGAAGAGCACCAAATCAACGTTGTTGGTGACCCACCTCTCCCCCTGTTTGACAGAAAATCCACTCGAGCGGACATGAGCTGGATCTCCCTAGCTCAATGTGAGTCTAGAACAAATAGTACGGACTATAAACCACTTTCCTAGATCTAGTTAAGGATCAAGCTATCGGATATCTCACCTTAAGTTTGTAGCCCTTTCTCCAAGATGTTGTTCCACACCTTGCGGTCGTCAAATCTAAGCTGCAAGACCTATCAAGATGCAAAAAACAAGACAAAAAAGTAAAAGTATCCAAACGATAACAGATATAAGTAAATAGTTAAGCAGGTAAACTACACAATATCATCAATCACAACAATATTGGTGGAAAGCATTTATATTACTGTAAATATATGGAAAGTACATAGAAAAGAATGATTACAACCATGGCTTAATGTAACAATCCTTCTCCATCCAAGCCAATGCCATATCCTCCCAAGGAAGTATGAGTCTCTCAATGGATGAGTAGAGATCTCTTCAAGATGATTTCACCAGCATGTAGACACTATAGACTTCCTCCCTTTGGAATGGGAAGGAGCTTCATTTATATAGGACTAAGTGGATAGGGTATGGACAGGGTAGGTTGAGATATGGTAGGAGAGATATAGGGGATCCTTCCAAGAGGTTAGGAACCGAGTGCCATCTCTCCCATAAGGTCAGGGATAGGGATCCATGTCAGCTAGCTTCGAGAATGGGCTTGAAGGAGCTATTTTTGTCCATTAATTGACATTGTCGCACCCTGCAAGATAGCAAGATGCGACGTCGCAGGTTGCATGAGTGTAGACTGCTATGACCTCTCAAAACCTAGTGAAAATGGGTTATATCTCTTCCAGGCCAATAACTTAGTCAATGAAACTTTAGGGATGTTTACACTGAATCTCATGATGGTAGGATTTTAGGTGTAACAGAATGCCCCCTAAAGCATGAAGCTGTTGAAATTTGGATAGGTGAAATGCTTTGACAGAAGGAATGGCAATGGCTTGCCGGATGAAGGATGGTGCTGCAAGACAACTGACTCTGAGTACACAGTCTCATATGATGTACAACATGGTTTCCGACCAATACAATGCAGATCCATGGTAGTAATGATCGACTGAACACAATCATGGCTACTAGACACAAGCGTAGATCCATGATGAGATGATAACACAGCCACAACCAATACAAATGTGGATTCGTGTGATATGACTCAATACAAAATCCATCGTAACCTGGGTAAAACATGATTCCCTAGGGTCTTCAAGTTGAACCCGTAATGATACGAATCTATCCATGTGATTACAAATGTCTTTACATCGAACATGGTAGAAACCACTTGATTACCGGTCATTGATGTATACCGTTAACAAGTGTGAGTGAAATCACCATTGATGTCAATGATTCCCAAGGTATCACAGTACATATCATCAAGCATGAATAAATGAGTTGAAGTTGAATGCGAGATGAAATCTTTCAATCAAGAGTCAATGATGTAAACTCATGTTGAAAGCGAGGTAACCTTCCATTGAGGCATGTAGGGCCAAGGTACTTGATTGGTTTCTAGATTCAAACCTCAGATGATGTGTTGAAGTCGACAAGGATGAATCCATCGAAGGAGGGCCATGATGAATCCCCCATCATCAACACGAAATATGACACAGGATGTGTAGAGTATATCAGATGGTATAGTGACATGCAAGACTGACTCATAGTAGACCGACATGATGGAAGGTGTACTGACTGCAAATAATGAGTAGTGAGAGTATTCTTGAACATGGGCATGGCATGCCTTGGTAGTATTGACTTGACGAGTTATGGTACCAACTCCTAATGCAACTGATGATGGAAGAATTCTTTGAATGACTCAAAGGAGTAACTAGACTCAAGAAATAGGTGAAACTCATGGACAAATGGATGATCCAAGTGCAGTATGCAAATGCAAATGAGTGCCATGTTTAAGAAATGACTAGGTACTATCATTGATCATGGGTGTAACATAAAAGCTTTCCTTTTTCCCCATCATGAACGATGAGTGCCTCATGTGTTTTTTACGAACTTGATGAGGGTAACCAGATGCTCGGTATAGCTCATCTGATAGATGAGTCGAATCCTAAATATTTTCTGAACCTGGGAAAGGAGGGGTTGGTCCCATGGTGGGCCCTTCAATGTAAAAGTTTAACGAGTCCATAGAAGGTAAACTCGGTCGTCATTTCATTTTTAGAGAGTCTAGAAAAAACTAAAGAAGACTATAATGGTCCTTTTTCGTAAAGTTAGCCTCATCACCTGAAAAAGGGTAAAACAACGCGGGATAGGACTCGTCCAGTCATGATTGGATGGAGTATACCTTTTTCATAAGTAGTGCCCCCTGGTCTGAAAAAGGGGTAAACTATCACCAGAAAGACGATCATTCAAATGCTTTTACAAGCGTGAAAGCATCAAGTTCGCTTGTCAATATTTTCCTATTTAGGGAGTCTGAAAAGAGCTTAAAAGGACTCCATGAACAACTTTGTCATGGTTGATAACCGAGTACGACAAATGAAAAAGTAAAATTAGCGCAGTTCTTTTTCCATAAATAGTCTAGCGAGGACGGATAAAGTGATAAACCTATACTCGTTAGACACACCTTTTTACTCAAATTTTTAATGAGCACGATATTGGTATCAAAAGCACTCGGAATATTTTTCATGTTTGAACCAGAGCACAAAAAAGTAAAAACTAAGCTCAAACCACTTTTCATGTTTCAACTAGAGCACGAAAGAAAGTGAAAAGTAAGCTCAAAACAATTTTCATGTTTTAACCATTGCACTAAAAAGGTGAAAAGTAAGCTCAAACCACTTTTCATGTTTCAACCAGAGCACGAAAAAAGTGAAAAGTAAGCTCGAATACCATCTTACTATTTTTAACGAGTTCGAAGATAGGTTGGAAGAATGCTCATGACGTCTACTTCATTTTTAAACGAGCTTGTAATAGAAAATGAACTATCCTTGGGATAATACCCATTGGTAGGTTTCTTCCCAACATAACGGCTAGAGGTTGAAAATTTTGTCCCCAGCACAAGAAACTGATGGCTTACCTCTAGTATGGTCACCAAATTTTTTTGACGAACAATCCACTCGAGCAGACGTGAGTCGGATCTCCCTAGCTCAATGTGAGTCTATAACAAATAGTACAGACTATAAACCACTTTCCTAGATCTAGTTAAGGATCAACCTATCAGATATCTTACCTTAAGTTTGTATCACTTTCTCCAAGATGTTGTTCCACGCGTTACGGTCGTCAAATCTAAGCTGCAAGACCTGTCAAGATGCACAAAACAACACAAACAAGTAAATGTATCTAAACGATAACAGATCTAAGTAAACAGTTAAGCAGGTAAACTACACAATATCATCAATCGCAACAATATTGGTGGAAACCATTTATATTACTGTAAATATAGGGAAAGTACATAGAAAGAATGATTACAACCAAGGCTTAATGTAGCAATCCTTCTCCATCCAAGCCAATTCCATATCCTCCCAAGGAAGTATGAGTCTCTCAATGGATGAGTAGAGATCTCTCCAAGATGATTTCACCAACATGTAGACACTATAGACTTCCTCCCTTTGGAATGGGAAGGAGCTTCATTTATATAGGACTAAGTGGATAGGGTATGGATAGGGTAGTTTGAGATATGGTAGGAGAGAGATAGGGGATCCTTCCAAGAGGTTAGGAACTGAGTGCCAGCTCTCCCACAAGGTCAAGGATAGGGACCCATGTCAGTGAGCTTTGAGAATGGGCTCGAAGGAGCTATTTCTGTCGATTAACTAACATTGTCGCACCCTGCAAGAGAGAAATATGTAACGTCACAGGTTGCATGGGTGCAGCCTGCGACAACCTCTCAAAACCTAGTGAAAATGGGTTATATCTATTCCAGGCCAATAACGTAGTCAATGAAACTTTATGGATGTATACACTGAATCTCAAGATGGTAGGATTTTAGGTTTAACACCCCCCCAGGTACGTGTATGTCTCTCTTTCTTTGAAAAGGTCATTGTACGTCCATGTAGTATAAACAGTCTCATTTTCTTTGTATTGCTGACATTGGTCCATATGTTACTTTATGCAGGCATCTAGTGATGCAATGGTGCTTGAAGAGCACCCAATTGGGGCCACTGATGACCCTCCACGCCCCCCCCCCCCCCAAGGTACATGCAGTTACATGGTTGAGTACCTTGACTTACACACACATGGTAAGTAAAAATGTTATATTTGCTTGGAATTTGAACAAATGTACATATATTTATTTTTATTTTTATAGATTGGTAAAATAACTTACAAATTTTGGTAACTTGTGTGTAGAGTCTCCGGAAATGAGAATCAATCCTCCCATTCAGCATTGGGGAATGCCATCTAGCAGCTGAAAAATAAAGATTGACTTCTCAAAAGCCACTGACATAGGTAGTGAAAAGGGGGATAAATAGAAATCATGTATGGGGGGGGTAAATAGAATCCATGTATAGGGAGGATACATACATTTACCGTTTTGTTTGTATGTACACACACATGTATAGTATGATCCACTATTTTGTATTATGGCCATGGCATGCCATTTTTGAAAACATTATATTAACATATAATATAAAGCAATATTCAGATTTACCTGTATGGTTGACTTGATATGGGAACATAATGTGCATTATATGCCTTGCAGATATATATGCGTAACTATGTTTTTAGGTTTATGGATTTGTGTTTGTTTGATGTTGTTGTTGCATTAAATGTTTAAAAATTTGAAAAAAACTCATCCCAAGAAAGCCTGGAAAATTAAAAGAGATAAATTTTATGAAATGGTTAGTTACAAGGAAATAGTGCAACCAATAAATTATTAAAATAAACTCATGACCATTCTCTCAATATAAAATTTAAAAATCAGCACTAAAATATTGGCACCTGGAGTCTAAAGTGAGATGTAATCAATAGTGTATGTTTCTGTTGCAAATGGACAAGTTTCCATCCAAGTACATGGCTTCTTTGGAGAGCACAGTAACATTTTAGGAAGCACACGGTCAATGATATTTCCACACTGAAGAAAGCAACAAGCCAAGGTGTGAGCTCAATCAAAAAATGACTAAAATAAGAGCATGACCATTTTTTAAGTTAATTTGAAACGTTCTTAGAACTACATTTTCCTCTTAACTTTTAACAAAATGAAAACTTTATGAGCAAGTATGCATTTTATTTTAAAAGCAATATTTTCATCAAGTTAGAACCATGAATGTAAAAGCATTTTCGAGTTTATGTACCTTGAATGTGCACAATGTAAAATCATTTTCGAGATTATCATGTGAGAACCATGAATGTGCACAATGAAAATTTAGAGATTATGTACCTTGCACATGTAATTTCTAGAATTAACCAAGAGTTTGTAAATCACTTGGTTAGGGTGAATATGCTTTATTAAAACAAGTGATTAATGCCCAATGAATTAGCCAATAAATTACCACTCACAGATCTTATGAAAAACCCTAGATATTATTCCAAAAAATACCTCGAAAAGAATACACACTTGCAGGAGCCAACGACATGCAATCTTCCTGCTCCGTTTGCTTTTTCGCTCCCAGACCAAAAGTCACCAAGTGTCCCTGAATGACATTTTCATGCTACTTGCAACTCGACATAACTCGACATCCGAAGGTCGGATCGACGAACCGTTGACTCTGTTGGTCTCTTGCCATATGATTACATTTATGTAGCCCTCTCCCTTGTGTTTTCATGGCGTGGTGACTTCATTGTGCATTCATTTCGTAAACTAGGATTTTGCTCAGTTTCCTTTATGGAAATCCCGCATTGGTGGGTCAAATCTGCAAAACCCACCACCGAGCCAGTGTTGGTAGTGTTTCCACGTCAGCATTTTCCATACACACTTGCAGGAGCCAACGGAACGCAATCTTGCTGCTTCGTTTGTTTTTTTGCTCCCGGACCGAAAGTCACCAAGTGTCCTTGAACGACATTTTCATGCGACTGTCAACTCGACATAACTCGGCAAACGAAGGTCAGATCGACAAACCGTCGACTCCGTTGGTCTCCTGGTGTAACATCCCGATATTTTCATAAAAATTTAAAATTTTTTAAATTTCCATAAAAATCTAATATTTGTAAATTGTGGAAATAATAATAATTAATAAAGCAATAATTAAAATACGATGCTTGGTAGGAAACAATTTAAATGCTATGTCTTTTTGTATTCTGATGGCGTATTGTGTCGGCGACACGTCATGAATCCAATTAATGATTATGTTCTTTATTTATATGCTGAAATGATTGAAAATTTTGATGCATTTGGAAACAAAATTCTTCTCGACGAGTACTGACCGTTTAATTTTTCTGGATGATGATGAAAGGGGTCCCACGAGGTGCCCTGAGGCTTACTTAGCTACTCAGCTAAAGCATTGTACTCGTCCTCCATGAGCAGATTCGCAGGTAAGAGATAGTGATAGAATTCAGAGTGTTTAATAACCGTGATATCAATAAAAACTGTGTATGATTTTCGATGCTACAGGTATGGTCTCCTTCCCATTCTGTAAGATGAACCTGACTATCTTAAAGACTACAGATATCGTCAATCTCAGGGTGTGCTTGTTATGAATGTTTCCATTAGGTGTTTATGACTTTACGTGTGGTCATTCCATAAAAGACTTGTGGCTGTTCAAATAATTCTTTTATAATTTTTTACAGTGACAAGTTTAGGAAAAGGGCACATGGTCCTAAGCATACTATAGAATGAGTGATAAGGTGGTTCTGGTCTCTATTACCCAGGCAATTAAAATGGTGATGCATTAAGCATTAATACCCTACCATGCAATGTATGCGATGGGTCCTTGGGTGGCAGCCATACCCTAAGGGTGTATTCATATAACTTATGGTGTGAACAAGGCTTTAAGAGCTTTACAATGATTCTTATGATGAACTTTATAGTAACTTTATATGTTGGGGTGGAGTCAATCCATGTCCTATGATTGATCGCGACCTTGGTGGATATTCATAGGCTAAGAGTGTGCTCGATATTGATTAAATGGAATCATATAAGACCTTTATTATATGCTACCGATGGATGTTATACCTTGATACCATTTATATATCAATGCTATTAATGTTGATTTGTATGGCTGGTAGGTGGAATGATGGCATTGCAAAAGCCTACGTACGAAGTCGAGGGTGTAGTAAATGATCGAGTTTGCAACTAAATTTCCTGGCCACCATGTTAAGGATATTTTTACGTGTAAGTCATGATGGATGATTTGGCATGTGATGAGGTCTGGCAAGCTGAGCTGTAATGGGCCTCCTTCCCTGGTGTCAACCAAAATGGCAACTTCGTGGCTTGGGAGGTAGATGGGTGAGTTAATACCGCATCTACCAGCCTCCATCATGGCTTGATGAAAGTGGATCTTCGTCATTGATCGTTGTGCATTGGGATTGTGATGAAACCTAATGTAACTTATGGATTCTTGTAGCATTTTCTTAATCATTATTTCGGTGGTAGGGGTTGGGAGGTGAGGCCAACCAGCCAAGAGGCACTTAGGGTTTTGATGTTTTTCTAGCCTCCCTCGGGCTCGATCCTGAGACTGGCAGCAACCTTCGGTCTATGAGTGATTGTTATCCATGGAGGCCAAGTCTGGAAATGATTTGTGTAGCAATCTATAGGTGGGATGAGCGTGTCTGTTGTGGCATTGTAGTGACTTGCAAATATGGGGTTTTGATCGGGTTGTAAGTTTCAAATGTATCACACAGAGTGGCCTTCTAGTTGGATGCTTCTGCTTCGTAGTGGATTGATACTGGATTCATCAAGCCTCTGTCATGACTCAGGTATCGTAACGTTGCAAGGGTTTTCAAATTATTCATGATTTGATATTTAACTCAGTGTATGGTTATTGGCAGGTAACTCTCGATGAACAACAGGGTGCCAGAACAGTTGGTGAGGAGAAGAACTATAGCGAATCCAGTTGGTTCCCTTGGAATCGGACTTGATGAGAAGAGTGTTGGTAGCATGCCTTCACGGTAGTCGCTTTGTCTTGCCTGCAGCAATTGGGGAACGTTACAATTTTAAGTTTTTTTGATAGTGTAGATGATGTAAATGTTTAAAATGTATGGTTGGCAATTACTTGGCTCAGTGAGCTTGGTAAGGTTGAACACTCATGTTTGCAAAGAGTCTTACAGCTTTACGTTTTATGTCTGTCATTTTGGTACTTCTGTGTTGATGGAAGAAGAGATACGTTGACTGTAATTTTGTTTTGGCATTAGCTGTGTGTGTAAATAGCATTAGGTTTTGAATGGAACCTTCAACAAAAGAATGCGGCAAACTGTAGGATGCAACCCACGTTAATTTAAATGGAAATGATAATTATTTAGGGTTTAATGGCTATATATGGTGTTTTCAAACTCTCGTTTTCGAATCTGTAAATGGAAGCTTGTTTTAAGTTGTTTAATTAAATAGTGGCTATAAGCCGAAAGCGATCTACTTGGATTTCATTGCATCTGTGCATACATGAATTACGCCGAGAATGGAAAGGAATTGGTTTTGTTTGAAAACATAAGTGATAATGCTAAACCCTAGCTGTCGATCTTAATGAAGTCTGTTGGTCTATAATGATGTTAAGGAAACAAGAATAATAACTCTTGATTGTACCATTAGGTCATCTAAAGCTAATGAAACATTTGATTTGGAAACTGTTTAAATGTTTGTAAATAATAGTGTAATGAGGCAGGTCAACCCTGGTTTGGGTGTAGAGATACTGTAACATGTTCTGTCAAATCAATAATGCTATGTTCTTCTTGATTTTAATAACATGATATTTTGCGATGTAAGTTCTGCCACATACAGTTAATAATACAGAATCAAGAAATATACAGTGTAATCATCAGTTGGTTTAATTTGCCTATTAGTACAACAGTTTGTCTATTTTAATTCTATATTCCTGTATTCGACCAGTTTGGACCTCTGATGAAATGATAGAATAACACAGTATCTTTCTTTCTTTCTTTCTGCACAAGATAATACAATGAAGACAATATTTTCTATAAAATTGATCAGATTCTCAAAACAATAAGAAAATAGAAAAGTGGGAATATGGTTAAACAGAATGCATGATATTGTTTTCTTTGAAGAAATAATTAAAGACCAGTAAACCCTAGTTGTTAACACAATGTCCACCTTCAGAAGTCAGAAAAGAACCTATTACTATGACTAGTTTCTGGTAGGTTGTTCAGCATACAGATTTGAACAATAAAAACATTGCATGCAAGGATCTAATCTACAGCTGCTAAAATATAAGATGCATGAGGAACATAAGTCTATGAATGGGTGGTCCTTTTGGTTTAGATATTTAAATGCATGCTAGGTTTCACTTTTAACTAGGCATATTTAATGCTACCTCTCTGTACTGGAGTACGATGCAGCTCCACGCATGGGGAAAAATGCAGAGGAGTCATTTTATCAGTTCAATAAATTTAAGTTAATTAGGATCTAACATTTTACTTCTATTGATCATTAATAACATTACTAAGCCATTTTCTGAGAGCATTCATATGATTGAAAAAGAAACACAAAATAATAGAACTTGAGTGTAATGGGAGGAACAAATCACTCAAGTAGCCTATTCCACCCGACCTGCTCCTAAGCAACCAAGCTGTCTGCACTTAGGACCCTCGAGCCTATCCATTGATCCACCAGGAAGAAGGAAGTTCTGAAGCTTAGGGTCTCTGCTTGCAGCAGCAAGAAAATATATATCCATCCTTACAGGCTTAGAAATCAATGGGACCAGCCCCAACACCTCTGGTCTATCCTTCTCATAACATTGCAGACTTATACTTGCACTCTCCACAAACTCTCCTATTCGAATCTCTCAGCCATCACCTGATGAACATGAGGAATGTTTCTGCAGAAAATATTGTAAGAGCTCCCTGCTCAATTCGAATTGCCCTTTATAAGCTACCTAGGTCTTTTTGTAATTAACTGGTCATTAGTGAGCTACTTGCTCACCTCCCTCCACCTGGAGGGGGAAATGCCACAAAATTAGGGGGAATTGTCCCATACCAACAGCTAATGGTAGAGTGCAAATGCTTCCATCTGTCCCAATCCTACCAGCAGCATCCATTCCTCCTAGTGGGCCAGTGGACACTCTTGTAACAGCTTTCTTGAGTGTTTGTCTCCCATTTTTATTTATTAAATAATAATAATGAGTCATTACATTCATCTTTGACCTAATTGGTCATAATTACAAAACTTGTAATTATAATTTAACACAAAGTATTTTTGCAAAAAGGGTAATAGTAGAAATAATTATTCTAAAAAATTGGGTAGGTGACATACACCCCCCCTTAAGCCTCAACATTGTCCTCGATGTTGCTTTATTCACTCCTTGAGTGTTCCTAGAACAGAGTTGGGTATGTAGCTCACATACTACTCTCCAACTCCCAGGTAGCCTTTGTTGGGCTATAGTGCTTCCATTGCACTTTTACTTGGCCAACCGTGCAGTTCCGAAGTAGAGTTTCTTTCCTTGCAAGAATACAGTCCGGTTCCACTGGAAAATCGCCGCCTTGTTCCACCTGAACATTATTCCAATTTACAACATGAGTAGGATCATGCACATATTTCTTTAAAAATGAAATGTGAAAAACATTATGGACTTTGAGGTTTGAAGGTAAGGCTAATTGATATGCCACAAGTCCAACCCTGGACAAGATTTTGAAAGGGCCACAATACCTGGGTGCCAGTTTGGCATAGCTTCCCAATTTTAAGGAACTCTTTTTCGGCCTTACCTTAAGAAAAACATGTTCACCAACCTGGAACTCTCTATGAGTTCTTTTAAGGTCTGCTTGACTTTTCTGTTTATCGTGGGAAACTTTAAGATTCCCTTGTACTTGCTTCACGATTAGTTCTAATTCCTGCAACAATTCGGGCCCTAAGGTGACCCTGCTAACCGGATCACTCAATGACAAAGGTGTGTTACACTTTCTTCTGTAAATGATCTCAAATGGGATAAGTTTGGCTGAAGCATGGTAGTGATTATTATACGCAAACTCTGCTAAATGCAAGTAGTCTTCCCACTTACCAAGCTGATCCTTAACATACATTCTGAGCATATCTTCCAATATCTGGTTCACCCTTTCAGTCTGTCTGTCTGTTTGTAGATGGAACGCAGTGCTGAAATTTAAGGTGGTGTTTAACCCCTTGAACAAGGACCTCCAAAAGTTACCTGTGAACATCGAATCTCGGTCTAAAACTATTACCTTGGGTATGCCATGTAGTCGGAAAACCTGCTTCATAAAAATTTCTGCAATATCAGGGGCTTTATGGGTAGTTTTGACAGGGATAAAATGGGATTCCTTGCTAAGTTTGTCTACTACCACCATGATGGAGTCGTGTTGTTTTTGATTCTTTGGTAACCGAGTGATGAAATCTATACTTATGAATTCCCATTTCCAGCTGGGTATAGGCAAGGGCTGCAGCAATCCAGTAGGATGCTGATGTTCCACCTTCACTTTTTGACAGTCAAAACACTTAGCTATATACTCCGCTACTTCATCCTTCATCCTGGGCCAGTATGTAATACCCCCAATTCGACCCTTAGGATATATGAGCCTTTAATGTAAATCAGTGTACATGTGATGTATGTTTTCCTAGCGTGGAGCTCAAGGCCAAGGCCCCACTAGTGAAAGCCGAATTTTATTTAAAGGGCAAGTATTTGATATTTGATACCATGTGCTCTTAAGCCATGGAAATTGTAATAGGATGTAAATTAGACATCATGCAATATAAAATACCAAAGCTGGCTACGGAGGCAACGAATGAGAAGGGGCCACGTGTATCCACTAGGGAGTGGTGAGGGGGCTATGGGAGTGACCCATAGGTTGCCATTTGTCATTATGTGAACCCATTGACTTCCTTAGGTAACATTAATGCCAATTGTAAGGAAGTGGTTGAGATTTCAGCCCATGACTTTGATGGAGTATGGGCAGCCCTGAAATTCGTATGGGAATGTATGGGCTATTTTGACTTGTCCCACAAGTCACTCTACATCTTGGGGGTTGCTCCATCCTTATCCCCATTCCATGGTGGAAGTATGGGACATCTTTGCCCACCCAAAAACGAGCTCCCAGCAAGGAGAAAACCAGAAATCGCGACTTGAAGGAAACCCACGTTTTGGGAAGCCAAAAACGTCCCGATTTGGTATTGGACAGAGAAATCCAATGGGGGATCCATTGGTAGGAACCTTGGGGCGAATTTGGGAGCAATAGCTACCCCAAAAGCCATGGGAAAACCCAGTTTTAACTGCCCAGAAAATCAGTGACGGATTTGGGTCAATTGCTGAACAAAGCTGTGAGAAATCCAAGTGTGGATGTTCGAATGGAGGCTGGGATCGTTGGAGTCTAGCTTGATGTGTACTAGCTCTGGGATTGAGCTTAGCGGACTAGCATCCCTCTCCATTTCCCATTGCATGCTTGAAAAACCCAACTGTGTGTTGGCTTAGCATGGTTGTCTGAGTGAAATCCTGACTGTGAGGGAGCCATCTAGTTCCTCCTTAGTGGATACACAGCCCAGCTCGGGGGTGATCTCTCAGCTGAAAGAATACAGGCTGGATAGAGATCTATGGTTGGGTGGAACGTTGCTCTCACGTAGCCAGTCGTTTGGGCCATTATAATTCGAGATAAGTATTCTTGATGTTAATTCTATGCCCTGCAAGCATTTTAATTAATGACTGTTGTTTATATGTTGAATGCATGATGAAACTGTGTGCAGATGTATTGTTTAATTCCGCTGTGTTTATATTGAATCGAATCTGCATATAGAAGTTTTAAATGTTAGTTATTTATGTTAAAAATTATTGGGGCTAAATATGCCATAAGCCCGGTATGTTGTTAATGTTTCCTTCCCTGTTGTTCTATGGAGAAGGGGACGTTACACAGTAGTACTCCTTCCTTAGCATTGTGATGGTTTTCTGGTAACCTGGATGGCAAGAATAGTGGCTTTTATGCATCTCATCCAAAATCAGAATTTTTACTGCTGGTACATTTGGGATGTTCAATCTGTTTTTGTACAGCAGTAAGCCATTTTCCTTCAAACTGAAATCTATTACAGAATTTTTAGAGTTGTTTTCTGTTGTCATTTCCTGTAATTTTCTATATTCCTCATCCCCCTTAATTCCTTCAAAAATATGTTCCTCCAAATCTGTTGCATATGTGCTGATGGCTGAAACAAAATGTATCCTTGCATTACGACTTAATGCGTCGGTAACTTTATTCTCCTTCCCCTTAATGTGATGAATTTCAAAATCATACTCACTCAGAAAAGATAGCCATCTGGCTTGCCTGGCATTCAAATTTGTTTGATCTAACAAATATTTTAGCCCCATATTATCCGTCATCAAGGTAAATTTTCTGCCAATAAGGTGGTGACGCCACATTTTTAAGGCATGAATCACTGCTAACAATTCTAGGTCATAGGTGGAATAGTTCTTCTCATGTAATTTTAGTTTTCTTGATTCATATGCTACAACATGTCCCTCCTGCATTAGGACTCCTCCCAGTCCATCATTGCATGCATCTGTACATACTACAAAATATTTATTAGGATCTGCAATCCTCAAAATAGGCGCTGAAGTCAGTAATTCTTTTAACTTTACAAAATTGCCCGCACACTTTTGGTCCCAGACAAACTTCTTTCCCTTTTTCTGCAGCGAAATTATGGGGTTTTCAATCCTGGAAAACCCTTCAATGAATTTTCTATAATAATCAGTGATGCCCATAAATGATCGCACATCCGTCACATCTTTAGGAATCATCCATTCGTTAATGGCCTTTATCTTGGCGGGGTCAACCGAAATCCCTTCCTCATAGATTATGTGTCCCAAGTACTGAATCTTATCTTCGTAAAAATCACATTTGCTGAATTTTGCATACAACTGGTGCTCCCTCAGAACTTGTAGAATGATACATAGATGTTCATCATGCTCTTCCTTGTTCTTAGAATATACCAAAATGTCATCGATAAACACAACTGCAAACTTATCTAAGTAATTGTGCAGAGTTTTGTTCATTAAGCACATAAATAAACCAGGTGCATTAGTTAATCCAAACGGCATGACAACAAACTCATAATGTCGATAACAAGTTCTAAAGGTTGTTCTGAAAATGTCTTCATCCTTCACACGGACCTGATGATATCCTGATCATAAATCGATCTTTGAGAACACTGTTGCTCCGCGTAGCTAGTCAAAAAAATCATCAATGCAGGGCAGCAGGTACCTATTCTTGATTGTCATTTTATTCAATTGATGATAATCTATGCAGAGTCTTAGGGTACCATCTTTCTTCTTAACAAAAATGACCGGTGCTCCCCAAGGGGACACACTGGGTCTTATATATTTTTTATCGATCAGATCCTTTAGCTGAGATTTTAACTCATTCAGCTCTAGTATATTCATCCATTATGGAGCTTTAGAACTTGGTACATCACCAGGTATTAATTCAATAGTAAAATCTAGGTCCCTTTTGGGAGGCAAATCTGGGATCTCTTCAGGAAAAATATCTTGGAAGTCTTATAAGATAGGGATGTCTTCCATTTTTAGTTTTTCCTCCTTAGTACTTATCTCATCATGCACCGCATTCACAGCAAACATCTGACACCCTTTTCTGATTGCCTTTTTCACTTGCATGGCTGAAATATGTTGAATGAATGTTTTTCTAGGGATGCCTTTTACCTCTGCTGCCTTTCCTTCATCATCTAGCCAAATGAAACTTTTTTCATAACAATTCAGAATGACACGATGGGTTTCTAACTAGTCCATACTGATTAGGATGTCATATGACCCTAATCGCAGAACATTTAGCTTAACCTGCGTTGTTAGTTGATTCATAGATAAAGCACAATTTTCCACAAAATCAAAAACCTTCCTTTTTGTTCCCGTCGCTAATCTAACTGACCAGGATTTATCGAATTTTTCTGTTTTCAAATCTAGTCCTTCTACAACAACTGGTGATATATAGTTTAGACTAGCACCAGGGTCAATTAAAATAGAAACTAGGTGGTTTTGCAACATACCTTCGACCTCCACCATTGAGACTTGGTGTTCTGCTTGCCGGTTGTCTAATGTTGCACTACTTCTGGGTACTTCTCTTGCCACATCTCCTACAGTAGCTTCAGACTATATGGAGTGAATATGGTTGGCCGCCCGTCTCTTGAGGGGACAGTATGAGGAATAATGGGGCCCTTGGAACTCAAAGCATTTTATAGGTGGCTTCTGTTCATTGGTCCTGGCAACATTGGGGACATTTCTGGGTGCTATAAATTTCTGCTGCTGATTATTTCTGTTTTGCTGAAATTTTTTATTCTGAAAATTTCTCTTCTGGAAACTGGAATTTCCACCATATCTAAAATTCTTCTTCTTCTATTCAAAGTTACTGGGTTTTGCGTTTTTCCAGCTAGGTATCCCTTCTCTTTTCTTATTCTGGTCAAATCAAAAAGTGGTTTTCCTCATGGCTTCCTCTAGTGTCTTAGGGTTATCGTACTCTATCCTATCCTTGATGTGGAAAGGTAGACAACTTAGATACCTCTGGACCTTAAGTTTTTCTTCCACCATATATGGCACATATCTTAGCAAACTTAAAAACTTGTTGTTCAGTTCTTTCATGTTCATCGTTCCCAGTTTCAGATCCTAAAATTCTTTGGATTTTTCTTCATAATACTGCTCAGATAAGAATTTCTTCTTGAAGTGTCTTTTAAAAGTACTCCAACTCACATCTCGGTCTTTTATACCTTTTACCCTTTTAAGGTCTTTCCACCAAATATCTTCCTTCCTGGTCAGATTATAAATTGCCATCTTCGCCTTTAAGGATTTCGAATAGTCGTAGATCTGAAAATACTTTTTCATGCCGGACAGCCATGCTTCCGTTGTCTCTCCTTTTTCTGTCTCCCCATTGAAAGTTGGGGGTTTGATTTTCTTGAATTCACCAGATATATGTTCGTACTGTTTATTCCTTTTTCTTTTTGGCTTAAAGTCTCCTTCACATCTGTCACTAGAGTAGTTATGCTTCTTTTTACGTGGATGTTTGGCAGCTCTTGAAAACGTTGAGTTGCCGTTTTCTTCAGCTGCTTCTGTTTGTTTATTCTTTCCTTCATGGGATAGCTCTTTAGTTTCAGAAGTATGTTCCAGGTTCTGTTCATATTTTGGATATTGGTCAAACAGTGCTTGCTTCAACTCTTCCTATGTCCTCAGGATTCTTTCATTGTCCTATTTTACTAAATGGATCTTTGCTTTTAATTCATGAAAAGCATGCAATAATTCTGATGAATCATTACCCCGATTGCCCTGAAATTGTTGTTCCATACTTGGGAAGTTTGGCGGAAATATGCCCCTTATGTGTTGAGCTGATCCTTCCATATCTGTAAATCAAAGAAATTTTTTTGTATACGACAAAATAATTTAAACTTGAGTTAGCGAAAAATTTCACAGTCATAATTTTTTTTTTTTTCCGTTTGCGTGTTCCTTGGACCGTCTTTAGGCCTTGAGTTCGAACATGAGCTCTAATACCACATGTAACATCCCGATATTTTCATAAAAATTTAAAAAAAAATTAAATTGCCATAAAAAACTAATATTTGTAAATTGCGGAAATAATAATAATTAATAAAGCATTAATTAAAATACAACACTTGGTAGGAAACAATTTAAATGCTATGTCTTTTTGTCTTCTGATGGCGTATCGTGTTGGCTACACGTCATGAATCTAATTAATGATTATGTTCTTTATTTATATGCTGAAATGATTGAAAATTTTGATGCATTTGGAAACGGAATTCTTCTCAACGAGTACTGACAGTTTAATTTTTCTGGATGATGATGAAAGGGGTCCCACAAGGTGTCCCGAGGCTTACTTAGCTACTCAGTTAAAGCATTGTACTCATCCTCCATGTGCAGATTTGTAGGCGAGAGATAGTGATAGAATTCAGAGTGTTTAATAACCGTGATATGAATAAAAACTGCGTATGTTTTTCAATGCTACAGGTATGGTGTCCTTCCCATTCTGTAAGATGAACCTGACTATCTCAAAGACTACAGATATCGTCAATCTCAGGGTGTGCTTGTTATGAATGTTTCTGTTAGGTGTTTATGACTTTACGTGTGGTAATTCCATAAATGACTTGCGGCTATTCAAATAATTCTTTTATAATTTTTTATGGTGACAAGTTTAGGACAAGGGAACATGGTCCTAAGCATACTTTAGAATGAGTGATAAGGTGGTTCTGGTCTCTATTACTTGGGCAATTAAAATGGTGATGCATTAAGCATTAATACCCTACCATGCAATGTATGCGATGGGTCCTTGGGTGGCAGCCATAACCTAAGGGTGTATTCATATAACTTATGGTGTGAACAAGGCTTTAAGAGCTTTACAATGATTCTTATGATGAACTTTATAGTAACTTTATATGTTGGGGTGGAGTCAATCCATGTCCTATGATTGATCGTGACCTTGGTGGATATTCATATGCTATGAGTGTGCTCGAAATTGATAAAATGGAATCATATAAGACCTTTATTATATGCTACCGATGGACATTATACCTTGATACCATTTATATATCAATGCTATTAATGTTGATGCGTATGGCTGGTAGGTGGAATGATGGCACTGCAAAAGCCTACGTACGAAGTTGAGGGTGTAGTAAATGATTGAGTTTGCAACTAAATTGCCTGGACGCCGTTTTAAGGATATTGTTACGTGTAAGTTGTGATGGATGATTCGACGTGTGATGAGGTTTGGCAAGTTGAGTTGTAATGGGCCTCCTACCCTAGTGTCAACCGAAATGGCAACTTCGTGGCTTAGGAGGTAGATGGGTGAGTTAATACCGCATCTACCACCCTCCATCGTGGCTTGATGAAAGTGGATCTCTGTTGTTGATCGTTGTGCATTGGGATTGTGATGAACCCTATCATAACTTATGGATTCTTGTAATGTTTTCTTGGTCATTGTTTCGGTGGTAGGGTTTGGGAGGTGAGGACAACTGGCCGAGAGTCACTTAGGGTTTTGATGTTTTTCTAGCCTCCCTCAGGCTCGATCCTGATGTTAACACCCAAAAAGTGCTCACTACCTCATCTACCCCATTACATGACTCTTTTGTCCATATTTCCTACCATATTTACCTTCAGAACCCTAAAATCCCATTAAAAAGCCTACAAAAGGCCACAAAACCATCAAAAAAGCCTCCAAAAGGCTAAAAAACCCCTTTCCCCCCCAAAATTATCCAAAATTCCTCCAAAATAGAAAAAACCCTCTAAAAAGGGAATGAAAAATATAAAAAAAAAGGAGGAAAAAGAGAGGAAAAAACCCCATACAGCTGACCTAAACCATATGGTTCCCAAAACCATGGGCCAGCACTCCACCACTAAAAACCTATAAATAGGTGATGGAGACCCCTCATTTTATATCCACAATAAAATACAACCTTACTCTGCCAAAATCACTCTTGAAACCCTAGCTCACCCTTGAGCTACTTTCACCATTGAGTGCCCCTTTTGGCCCATTCCCACCATTTGGAGAAAGAGAAGGAGCAAAGTTGGAGTTTGGAGAAACCCTCTTAGATCATTGCAAGAACTTCACCAACCTCTACACTTGAGGTAAAATTTTAATACAAAAAACCATTCATATTTCAATGTTTTGTTATGTGTGTTAATGCTCATGTTAGTTTAGAATTCATATTGTTTTAGCAATTTAATTTACTGTTTATTGAACTGCTACTAAGGAGCCCATTCTCCTTAGTAGGTGCTCATTTGCACAAGCTAGGATGAAAACCCTAGCTACACCTGAGACCGGCAGCAACCTTCGGTCCGTGAGTGATTGTTATCCATGGAGGCCAAGTATGGAAATGATTTGTGTAGCAATCTACAGGTGGTATGAGTGCATCTATTGTGACGTTGTAGTGACTTGCAAATCTGGGGTTTTGATTGGGTTGTAAGTTTCAAATGTATCACACAGAGTGGCCTTCGAGCTAGGTGCTTCTCCTTCACAGTGGATGGATACTGGCTTTGTCAAGCCTCTGTCACGACTCAAGTATCGTAACGTTGCAAGGGTTTTCAAATTATTCTTTGTTGTATGCATTACTATCTCATGATTCAATATTTAACTCAGTGTATGGTTGTTGGCAAGTAACTCTCAGCGAACAACAGGGTGTCAGAACAGTTGGTGAGGAGAAGAAATATAGCAAATCCACCAGTAAGCTTCGATGGTATCCCTCCCTCGGTGATTCCCCTGGAATCGAACTTGATGAGCAGAGTGTTGGTAGCATGCCTTCATGGTAGTGGCTTTGTCTTGCCTGCAGCAATTGGGGAACGTTACTGTTTTAAGTTTTGTTGATAGTGTAGATGATGTAAATGTTTAAAATGTATGGCTGACCATTCCTTGGCTTGGTAGGGTTGAACCCTCGTGTTTGCAAAGAGTCTTACAGCTTTACGTTTTATGTCTGTCATTTTGGTAGTTTTGTGTTTATGGAAGAGGAGATACATTGACTGTAATTTTGTTTTGGCATTAGCTGTGTGTGTAAATAGCATTGGGTTTTGAATGGAACCTTCAACAAAAGAATGCAGCAAACTATAGGATGCAATCCGCATTAATTTAAATGGAAATGATAATTATTTAGGGTTTAATGTCTATGTATGGTGTTTTAAAACTCTCATTTTCGAATCTGTAAATGGAAGCATGTTTTAAATTGTTTAATTAAATAGTGGCTATAAGCCGAAAGCGATCTGCTTGGCTTTCATTGCATCTGTGCATACATGAATTTAGCCGAGAATGGAAAGGAATTGGTTTTGTTTGAAAAAATAAGTGATAATGCTAAACCCTAGATGTCGATGTTAATGTGGTCTACTGGTCTGTAATGATGTCAAGGAAACAAGAATAATAACTCTTGATTGTACCATTAGGTCATCTAAAGGTAATGAAACATTTGATTTGGCAACTGTTTAAATGTTTGTAAATAATAGTGTAATGAGGCAGGTCAACCCTGGTTTGGGTGTAGAGATACTGTAACATGTTTTGTCAAATCAATAATGCTATGTTCTTCTTGATTTTAATAACATGATATTCTACGATGTAAGTTCTGCCACATATAGTTAATAATACAGAATGAAGAAATATACAGTGTAATCATCAGTTAGTTTAATTTTCCTATTAGTACAACAGTTTGTCTGTTTTAATTCTATATTCCTGTATTCATCCAGTTTGGACCTATAATGAAACGATAGAATAACACAATATATTTCTTTCTTTCTTTCTGCACAAGATAATACAGTGAAGACAATATTTTCTATAAAATTGATCAGATTCTCAAAACAATAAGAAAATAGAAAAGTGGGAATATGGTTAAACAGAATGCATGATATTGTTTTCTTTGAAGAAATAATTAAAGACCATTAAACCCTAGTTGTTAACACAATGTCCACCTTCATAAGTCAGAAAAGAACCTATTACTATGACTAGTTTCAGGTAGGTTTCTCAGCATACAAATTTGAACAGTAAAAACATTGCATGCAAGGATCTAATCTATAGCTGCTAAAATATAAGATGCATAAGGAACATAAGTCTGTGCATGGGTGGTCCATTTGATATAGATATTTAGATGCATGCTAGGTTTCACTTTTAACTAGGCAGATTTAATGCTACCTCTCTGTACTGGAGTACGATGCAGCTCCACACATGACGAAAAATGTCGAGGAGTCATTTTATCAGTTCAGTAAATCTAAATTAATTAGGATCTAACATTTATTGCTATTGATCATTAATAACATTACTAAGCCATTTTCTGAGAGCATTCATATGATTAAAAAAGAAACACAAAAGAATAGAACCTGAGTGTATTGGGAGGAACAAATCACACAAGTAGCCTGTTCCACCCAACCTGTTCCTAAGCAGCCAAGCTGTCTACACTTAGGACGCCAGATCCTATCCACTGATCCACCAGGAGGAAGGAAGTTCTGAAGCTTAGGGTCTCAGCTTACAATAGCAAGAAAATATATATCCAGCCTTACAGGCTTAGAAATCAATGGGACCAACAGTATCACCTCTGGTTTGTCCTTCTCATAACATTGCAGACTTATACTTGCACTCTCCACAGCCTCCCCTATTCGAATCTCTCAGCCATCACCTAATGAGCATGAGGAATGTTTCTGCAGAAAACATTGTAAGAGCTCCTTGCTCAATTCGAATTTCCCTTTATAAGCTGCCTAGGTCTTTTTGTAATTAACTGATAATTAGTGAGCTACCTGCTCACCTCCCTCCACCTGGAGGGGGAAATGCCACAAAATTAGGGGGAGTTGTCCCATACCAACAGCTAATGGTAGAGTGCAAATGCTGCCATTTGTCCCAATCCTTCCAGTAGGTTCCATTCCTCCTAGTGGGCCAGTGGACAATCTTGTAACAACTTTCTTGAATGTTTGTCTCCCATTTTATTTATTAAATAATAATAATGAGTCATTACATTCATCTTTGACTTAATTGGTCATAATTACAGAACTTGTAATTATAATTTAACACAAAGTATTTGTTCAAAAAGGATAATAGTATAAAATAATTATTCTAAAAAATTGGGTAGGTGACACCTGGCATGCGATTACCTCTAGGTAGCCTTCTCCCTCGTGTTTTCATGGCCTGATGGATTCATTGTGCATTCATTTCGTAAACTAGGGTTTTGCTCAGTTTCTTTCAATGCAATCTCGCATTGGTGGGTCAACTCCGCAAAACTCTCCACCGAGCTAGTGTAGGTAGTGTTCCCATGTCGGCATTTCCCATACACATTTGCAGGAGCCAATGACATGCAATCTTGCTGCTTTGTTTGTTTTTTCGCTCCCCAACCGAATGTCACTAAGTGTCCCTGAACAACATTTTCATGCGACTTGCAACTTGACATAACTCGGCAACCGGAGGTCGGATCGAAGAACTGTCGACTTCGTTGGTCTCTTGGCATGCGATTACCTCTATGTATCCCTCTCCCTCGTGTTTTCATGGCCCGATGACTTCATTGTGCATTCATTTCGTAAACTAGGGTTTTGCTTAGTTTCCTTCAATGCAATCTCACATTGGTGGGTCAAATCCGCAAAACCCTCCACCGAGCCAGTGTTGGTAGTGTTCCCATGTCGGCATTTCCCATACACACTTGCAGGAGCCAACGACATGCAATCTTGCTGCTTCATTTTTTTTTCGCTCTCGGACCGAAAGTCACCAAGTGTCCCTGAACGACATTTTCATGCGACTTGCAACTTGACATAACTCAGAAACCAGAGGCCGGATCAATGAACCGTCAACTCCATTGGTCTCTTGGCATGCGATTACCTCTAGGTAGCCCTCTCACTCGTGTTTTTGTGGCCTGATGACTTCATTGTGCATTCATTTCGTAAACTAGGGTTTTGCTCAATTTCCTTCAATGCAATCTCACATTGGTGGGTCAACTCTACAAAACCCTCCACCGAGCCAGTGTTGGTAGTGTTCTCACATTGGCATTGCCCATACACACTTGTAGGAGCCAATGGCACACATAGTGTTCCTTCAATGAAACTCTCACATTGGTTGTTTCAACAACTGCACATGGGTCTTCTTCAAATGACTTAATCATTCGTTGTGTATCAAACTCTACATAAGCTACATTTGAACATGTTGTAGCATTAAGAAAACACTATGTGTCTATAGTATAAGCCAACAACCATATGCCTAAACTACACTTACAAATTACAAACCAACTAGGGTTTCATGAACTAGACACCGCATAATAAAAATAGGGTTCACAAATTGAGACATGGAACTACAAACTAGGGTTTTATGAACTCTTTAGGTTTAGATCATGTACCTAGGCTATGCACATACATGAAACAAAATGAATAGGCTATATGCACATACATGAAACAAAATGCCATATACCTAGGCTATGCACATACAGGAAAGAAAAAGGCCATATACCTAGGCTATGCACATACATGAAACAAAATGAATAGGGTTGAACATGGATCATAAGTGGAAGTTCACATGCATGCATGACTTAGAAGTAGAAACACATGTACATGAACTATATGCACATACATGAAACAAAATAAATAGGGTTGAACATGGATTACAAGTGGAAGTTCACACATGCATGCATGACTTAGAAGTAGAAACACATGTACACATGAATTACAAGCAAAAACAACTAAGGTTCGATGAATTATAAGAAATCCATGAGTATAGAGATCATAGGCTATGTTATTTTCATTAAAGTAGAAGCCAATAGCCCATATACCTAGGCTACACTTACAAATTGAAAACCAACTAGGGTTTGATGAACTACAAATTGCATACTATAACTCGAAAACTGGAGGTCAGAAACTGGAGGTCGGATCGACATAACTTAGAAATTGGAGGTCAGATTGATGAACCGTCGACTCTGATAGTCTCCTAGCATGCGATTACCTCTAGGTAGCCCTCTCCCTCATGTTTTCATGGCCCGGTTACTTCATTGTGCATTCATTTCGTAAACTAGGGTTTTGCTCAGTTTCCTTCAATGCAATCTCGCATTGGTGGGTCAACTCCGCAAAACCCTCCACCGAGCCTATGTTGGTAGTGTTCCCACATTGGAATTTCCCATACACACTTGCAGGAGCCAATGACATGCAATCTTGCTGCTTCATTTGTTTTTTCGCTCCCAGACCTAAAGTCACCAAGTGTCCCTGAACGACATTTTCATGCAACTTGCAACTTGACATAACTCGACAACCGGAGGTCGGATCGACCAACGGTCGACTCCGTTGGTCTCCTAGAATTCAATTACCTCTAGGTAGCCCTCTCACTCAAGTTTTCATGGCCTGGTGACTTCATTGTGCATTCATTTCATAAACTAGGGCTTTGCTCAGTTTCCTTCAATTCAATCTCGCATTGGTGGGTTAACTCCACAAAACCCTCCACCAAGCTAGTGTTGGTAGTGTTCCCACGTCGGCCTTTCCCATACACACTTGCAGGAGCCAATGGCACGCATAGTGTTCCTTCAATGAAACTCTCACATTGGTTGTTTCAACAACTGCACATGGGTCTTCTTCAAATGACTTAATCATTCATTGTATATCAAACTCTACATATGCTACATTTGAACATGTTGTAGCATTAAGAAAACACTATGTGTCTAGAGTATAAGCCAACAACCATATGCCTAAGCTACACGTAGAAATTACAAACCAACTAGGGTTTCATGAACTAGACATCGCATAATAAAACTAGTGTTCACAAATTGAGACATGGAACTACACACTAGGGTTTTATGAACTCTTTAGGTTTAGATCATGTACCTAGGCTATGCACATACGTGAAACAAAATGCCATATACCTAGGCTATGCACATACATGAAAGAGAAAGGCCATATATCAAGGCTAGTCACATACATGAAACAAAATGAATAGGGTTGAACATGGATCATAAGTGGAAGTTCACATGCATGCATGACTTAGAAGTAGAAACACATGTACATGAATTATATGCACATACATGAAGCAAAATGAATAGGGTTGAACATGGATCACAAGTGGAAGTTCACACATGCATGCATGACTTAGAAGTAGAAACACATGTAGACATGAATTACAAGAAAAAACAACTAAGGTTCGATGAATTATAAGAAATCCATGAGTATAGAGATCATAGGCTATGTTATTTTCATTAAAGTAGAAGCCAATAGCCCATGTACCTAGGCTACACATACAAATTGAAAACCAACTAGGGTTTGATGAACTACAAATTACATACTATAGCTAGGATACAAACCAACAACACAAGATTGGAATGTGGGCATGTGAGTAATATGTGAGGGAGTGCAAAAGTGACAATAAATTCTAAATTTTAAGTTTGAGCAAACTCAATTGAAAAATTGACCTCACACACATCTAGGAAATCAGTCACTTTCACTACTTTTGTATCAATCTTAACCTTTCCATTACACTCCTAAACAGATCACAACATGACCATGTGCTCCCAACTTAGGTGCCTTTAACAAACTACAATAATTGTTGGTATTGAAAGAAGTTAGAAGAGAACTATCATAAGCTTGGAAAAAAGATTTTTTTGCAAAAGTGATTATAATTATGAACTGCACAATAGTTGTTGTGAAAATCACAATTTTGGATAAAAGATGAAAATTCATTAGTTCAATGATTAAATTTATTTTCAATGATAAAATATTATAATTAAGCCTGTTTATCAGTAAAATTATGTGAAACCATGATCCTTCTACTAGAGTTTACATTCTTATGGAAAGTAATTAATCAAAATGACATGTACTGCACCATCAATTATAGATTACCATATTATGAAATCATTTAGTCAAATGATAGAGTGCTCTCAAATGATGGTGATGGTGATGAAGGAGAAACAGTGAGGGATAATGGAAAATTTGACAGTAAATAGGAGGCATTGCATACAATTGCATAATGTGGAAGTACATATTACCCAAAAGACAAAGCAGGGTGCAAACCGAAGAAGGAAAAGTAGTACAGTGGGTGAATTACAAGCAATGGAGGAAAAGCCAAGTTTCTTTTACAATTTCCCAAAGTCAAATTTTACTTGCATACCAATGTAAAAATCATCATTATAGCTGGAAATTACTTATGTTTGACAGTCCTTAAAATGTTCTTGTAGCATGTTTTGGATGACCAAGTTATTGACTACGTTAGGGAAGTTAGGATAGGGATGTAAGGGAGTGAAATGATGTCAAGTAGGGCTGCAATAAAGGGTTAGGACAGTAAAAAAAAGTGGCAGTCCTGTAGGTGTCTAGGCATTAAAAGATGGCAATAAATACCTTACTTTGAGAGTCTAGGAAGCCTAGATGAAGGGGGTATGTTCTAGTTTCAGTTTAGGAAAGTTTAGGGTGTCAAAATAGGAACTTAGGGCTACCCAAAAGGGAATTTACAGTAAGTAAAAGAGGTAGTCTTGTAGGTTGTTTAGACACAAAACAAAATCAGCAACTAGTGCCTTACGTTGAAGGATTATGATACTAGGGATGTAATTCTAGGCATCTAGGATATGTTAGAAGCCTAAGGAGTGGGAAATAAAGGTTAGTTAGGGCTGCAAAATAGTTGAGTTTTGCGTTTATTTTAGGAGCAGCAGTAGGTTAGTTAAGGTTTATTGATCATTCATAATCTTAGGGTTTATTGGTCATATGTAAAAATTGGCATATATTCATAAAATTGACATACAAGAGAACTTTTGGCATATGAAGATGATGATGATGATGAAGAAGATGATGATGATGATGGAGATGTTGATCTAATGATGAAGATGATGATGATGATGATGGTGATGATGATGAAGATGTTGATGATGATGATGATGGTGATGAAGCTGATGATGAAGAAGAAGATGAGGATGATGGAGATGTTGATGAGGAACCTAGAGATGACTCGAGAGCATGTTATTTTCCTATTTCTATTTGGTGGTGTCTAAAGACATCGTTTGTTCTTGGCGCCTCCAATGTGCCATAGATAGTGTTTGTATCCTAGGAACACGAAAGGCTAAACATTAGTACTCTCATAAGAAAATAAAGAGAACCCAATGAAAATGTGCAAACATTATTTATAGATAACTCACCTGAGGTTGTAGGATCATGTTTATAGTGTCCAATATCCCGTGAATAGTAAATTATGTCTATGAATGGTATCCAACAATCACAAGTTAGTACATTGGTAATAAACTAAAGGCTAAATAATTGAAATTGTGCTTCAACATGCACTTTAAGGATTAAATTTAACACACCTGACAATCTTGCCACACTGGACAATCTAGTAACACTTGACAATGCACTCACTTGAGTAGGCCATCTGGATCATCTCTGCTGCCGATGGTCTCCATCAATCTCTCATGCTCTAAATGAGGTAGCAAGTATCATACATGTGACCTATTTTTGTTCAAAATTGTGTGCAGCTTGATGTTTATACCAACTACCAGGTTGGTGAAGTGGTACACAATAGCTCCTGGTCTATAATCCTAATATACATACCCACCTTTGCTTTTTTGTTGTGCTGCTAGTGTCAAGTACTCCCCTTTTATAACCATCGAGCCGGTTTGGAATTCAATATTTTAATCATCTGTAACAGGTTCGAGAATGGTTTGTTTCCCCTCTAAGCAATGTGCCAACCAATAGTCAGAACCCCATTCATTATTTTTTGGGGAAACCATTGCATATATATGACTTGTGAAAGGAAATCGAAAAGGTTAAAAATACATAAATATTAAAAAAGGTCTTGCATGTAACATAAATAAATTTTCTTTCAATGAAAGGCTTACATAGTGATTTAGGTACTACTAATTTACTTTTTTGTACCTGCTTGTATGAGATCCAATATGTGATCATAGTTTGTAGAAATATATGTTTGATCATCTTCCAAATGGTCTATTTCATTAACCCCCTTGAAATCAGTGCCAAGTGTCACTTGATCCCATGTTTCAAATGTATCTGTATACTCACAATCATCCCATTCATCGATGCTACAGGAACTGCAAAAGCAAGCCTTCAATCTTGTCCAAATTTGTAGGGTCGAGTTGTCTGAACTTCTAAATGAATGAAATTGTCAAGTTCCATGCACTGTATTCACCTGATGTGTTTGGGATCAGTTCACATCTATCACCTCCCAGAATATTCTCCACACTAGGTTTTTCCTTGTTGCTTGTTCTCCCATCACAGATGCACACCATTTAACTATAGAGGAAGCGTCGCGAAGGTGAGCACCTGTAAAATTCATCTCTTCCCTTTGAAGGGCAGTTTTTATGCATGCACCAACACCTTCGTGCTCTCCTTTGCCATGACCTGTTTCAAAGTAGTTCCATGTATGTTGCCCCTTGTATTTTATGTGCAAGAAACACAACCATTGAAATACACATGCATTCTTGAACTGTACAACACAACCATCTAACCAAATCAAATGACAATAAAATGGTATATCCATAGCTATCACATGATCATAGAACAATTGAAAGCAATGTTGCATGTAATGGATTTCATGGGTCCGGTCGTCACTTATGTAAAAGTGACTTTCTTTCAATATCACACATTTCTCTTCATTGCTATCTGGACCATGTCGATAAGTGATATGGACCATTATGTTCACCTGCTTTGAGTGATAGTATTGACTTTGTATTTCATTTTTTGGTTGTAGGGTGTAATTTTCCGCAAAGTCAACCACTGATAGTATTGTTCCGAGAGGGAAGGTGTCCCGACATATTATGAATTGCTCATCTTTCCACCGTGCCATATCGACATGCTAAATGTACTGTTGGATCTTTCCATGGAACTCTGAAGTAAAATCACATACTCACACCTGGTGTAAAAAAAAAAAAATGTTATAAAAAGATTTACATGAATATTAATATGTCAATATTTAACAATGTTATAAAATAACATAAATAATGTACACGAGCAGTTAAATGAACATTATTCATGTAGATTGTCACCTGTGAAGTCACCAATTTAATCTTCTTTCCCATCACGTAGCTGATATGTCTCGTATTGAAAGTTCTACTTCTCGACAATTGCATTCCCGAATGCTTGATCTTCACTCTCATGGATGCAATCAGACCATAATGATAGCCCACCACAATTGTTGCAAGAACCCTCTACACATTGTTTTAAGTAGTGTGTCTTCCCATCTTTCCTTGGACACATTATGCTATGGATGAAATCTCTACATGACATTGGTGTTACTGTACTTGAGAATTCCTACACATGGTTAGGATGCAAAAAATGACGTATATGTGCAAATGTATGATAATATAGATCAAACTCTATGTGGTACCTACAACAACAAGTCCTCCGGAATCTATTGATTATAACATACCAAGGCTTGTATTTTTCAAAAGATCTTTGCCCGAGCCTTTGCTCTACATGGGAAACTTTAAACATCTCGAACAATTGAGTTTGTGTCATGTCAAGATAATGTTTAACACGAGGTTCGTTGTTCATAGAACCGATATAGTGTTTTAACACATACTTTATGTTAGAAGAAGGCCTAGTGTTATCCTACCAAAAAGTGTGCACTAGTCCCTTCACTGCTTCGACCAACTTCATGTCTTTGCGGGGAAACCTACCACTAAATGCCCATAATGTTTCTATCTGTCTCTCTACATCAAGGTTGTCTCTTCTTACTGAATATTTTTTAAGTGTCTTTGGATGTAAAGGAACAATTTTTGATGTGCATTTAAGTAAAGGACATTGTCTTGTGGATCTACATACAATTGATTAAGCCAATATGCGGCGAGCCACATTACAGTCTTTTGAACGAGTTTTTTTACCAATCAATGTGAATGCAACAGCAAGAGATTTAACAATGTGATTACTTGATTTAGTATTATTCAATGTTCTTATGCCTAAATTTTTTCTAACAGTTTCCATACTTCTAGATTTTATCAAAGCTAAAAACAATTGGCATTTACCGGCTACAGATTTTGGTTCAAAATATTGTTTCATTATTTGAGAACAATGATGAAGGATAGTGCGTTTAGCCACCTTACCTTCCATGGAAGTCAATTCACTCTCGTCCACTTGTATGCGTTTAGGAGTTCTCTTTCGTTTTGATGCGATATTTCTTATCGTTTGAAATGCTGGAGTGACATTTACATCCACTAGAGGCTGACAACTTCGATTAGGATATTGAACCACCTAGCATGGTTGTTGCAGAGTCTCGTTAGGAACATAATGATTCAACTCTTCATAGGGTTGTCCTCTTAATAATGTACCAATATTTTGATCTTGGCTATAACCAACTTGCATTAAAGTTGCAATATCTTCCTCAGCCTCTACATCATGTATCTGTTGAGCGAGAATGGGAAGTATTTTCTCATCCAATGAATGCCGACAATTTCTTGAATGTTCCCTCTTCTTTTCTTTTTTATTTTCAGCTTCATCGGGTGTAAGCATCTTCCTCGCTGACTTCCGGCCTCTATTACATAGATTCCCCATTGAAATCCACTCAAACTTGTAAAAAAACCTATGGATCTATGTAATAAATGATTAAATTGCAGGTTGAACAGTACGCTTTGCACGGGTTTCAGAATAATTGTGTCTTTTGCTATACAGTAAAACTGGCCCACAGCCTGCAATCCAAGGTTTTTTATTAAACACATATCGCATATGCGATATAACGCATGTCCGTTTTAACGCATATGCGCCATATCGCATATGCGATATGAATTCTATGCTTTTTACTAACGGGCAGTTTGTATAGCGTGATCACTAAATCGCATATGCGATATATCGCATATGCAATATATCGCACCTGCAATTTACTGCATATCAAATATTGAAACCTCATTTAACCTTATAATGGAACCCATACCCATGGTTAAGACCTCGAGACCTATCCTCAAAGCACATAACCTCATAATGGAACCCATACCCCACCTAGAGGCAAAATATACCATCTAGAAGGCATGTGTGGTGATTAAAGGACTCAATTATAGCTCATGAGCCATAAAAGCTTCATTTAGGTCCTAAGACCCTACCATTTCTTCCATGACCATGATCAAAGTCCCAACATTATAATGACACCCTTATCCCATTTAGACTCCATTCAATAGGGCTTTCATAGTCTGGGACCTTGTCATTTATCCATGAACCATAAAAACATCATTTAATCCCTAGAAGATTGGATTTATCCTTGGACCATGGTAGTGTCTTCATAACTATGTCTTGTCTGGAAATATTCATAATCATTCCTATATGACCATGGTCAATGCCTCAAGAACAATCTTCAATGCATAAAGTAGTCTAATGGCACATATATCCAATATTAAGGATAAATATCCCCTTTAAAGGGCATGTGTAGTGGTTTAAGACTTGTTTCTATTACACTTTTGTCCCATTACCATGGTTAAGACCCTGAGACCCATCCTTAGTGCATAAAACCTCATAATGATACCCATATCCCACTAAAGGCCAAATATTCCATCTATAGTGCATGTGTGTTGATTTAGAGACTCAATGTCTTTTCTTCCATGACCATGGTAAATGTCCAAAGACCCATCCCTCCCATCCAAAACCCTATAATGGCACCCTTATCCCCTTATAATAAAATTTAGACTCCCAAGATTCCATCCAGACGATCCATGGGGTGGCTCATGGCCCAACATTACATTGATTAAGATAAAAGAGGTGTGGGGGGAGTCAAAGGAGGGAGAGGAAGGTGTAGAGGGAATCATGGGAGGGAGGGATGGGTAAGGGAGAGATATAGGGAGGGTGAAGGGAGGATGGATATAAGGAGAAGGGAGGTATGGGTCTCTAGACATTGATCTACGAAGGGGGACTGAAGGGAGGAGAAATATAAAGGGAAGGGATTGGTGGGGGGGGAATAAATATAAGTGGGAGGGAGGGAGGGGGGATGGAAGAGGGATATATATAAGAGGGAGGGATGATTGGGTGAAAGAAATATATAGGATAATGGATGGAGGAAAGATATAGCATAATTGATGGAGGGGGGAGAGGGATGGATGGAGTGGTGGTATAGATAGAGGTATAGAGTGAGTGAGTGAGAGAGACAAATGGGGGGTGGTTAAAGAGTGAGAGGGGGAGAGTCAAAGAGAGAGAGAGAGAGAGAGAGAGAGAGAAAATGATGGATGGAGGGATGGTTTGAGGGTGATAGAGTGGGATAATAACAATGAGAGAGTAGGGATTTATGGAAATGAAGGATGGTTACACTGAGGGATAGAGATGAGGTATTGCGTGTGTGTGTGTGTGTGTGTGTGTGTGTGTGTGTGAGAGAGAGAGAGAGAGAGAGAGAGAGAGATCATGGATAGTAAGGAAAGGAGAGAAATATGGAGAGATGAAGGATGGATGAAGGCTTGAAGGTGGAGAGAGGAGGTAGGGGGAGAAAGTGAAGGATGGAACACATGGAGGGAGGGATGTAGGGAGGGATGTAGGGAGGGAGAAAGGGTTTTGGCCAGAGGGAGGGGGGAAGAGAGAAAGGGTTTTGGTGTGAGGGAGGGGAAACAAAGGAATTGTTTTAGAATGTGTGTGGATGTGTGTGAGAGAGAGAAAGGGTTTTGGTGGGAGGGAGGGGGAAGAGAGAAAGGGTTTTGGTGGGAGGGAGGGGCAACAAAGGAATTGTTTTAGAGGGTGTGTGGATGTGTGTGTGAGAGAGAAAGGGGGAAGATAGGTTATAAAGGGAGAGGGGGTTTGGTGTTCCAAGACCAAGAGGTGTGTAAGTTTGTTTGAGGGTGGAGTGGTGAGATTATGAAGGAGGGGGGATTTAGGCAGAGAGGGGGAGAGAGAGAGAGAAGGAGGAAAAGGGGAGAGAGAGGGAGGGTTGAGGGACGGTTATAGAGGCAGAGAGGTAGTGATGGAGAGAGAGTGTGTGGATGTTTGTGAGAGAGACAAAGGGGGGAAGGTTCGTTATACAGGGAGAGGGGGTGTGGTTTTTTAAGACCAAGAGGTGTGTAAGTTTGTTCGAGGGGGAGTGGCCCGATAAGGAAAGAGGGGGGATTTAAACAGAGAGGGGGAGAGAGGAAGAGAGAGAAGGAATTATGGGGGGGAGAGAAGGGGGTGGAGAGAGGAGGTAGGGGGAGAAAGTGAGGTATGGAGTGAGTGAGAGGATGGAACACATGGAGGTAGAAGGAGAGGGAGGGAGGGGAGAAGCGAGAAGGGAGAGAGAGGGAAAGGAGAGAGAGGAAAGGGTGAGAGAGAGAGGGCTGAGGGATGGTTATAGAGGTAGACGGGTGGTGAATGAGGGAAAGAACGATGGTTAGATAAAGAGGGATGGAGAGAGGGTATGTGGACGTGTTAAATAGATAAAGGGGGGAGGTTGGTTATAAAGGGAGAAAGTGTATGGTGTTCCAAGACCAATGTATATGTAATTTTTTTTTTTAAATTGACATATATATCCATATACAGAGCCTATGTAGTTATTGTTTACCCTGTTTTTCCCATTGAGGTTGATCATGCAAAGGAAACAAGAAAGGCATCCTAACTTGGTAACCTCATCATCCTAATACCTTCTTTGGACTAACCGTTGAACCTCTAATAATCTGACGTCATTATCTACAACCATTCACAAAGTTTAGGCTAAGCGTTCTCCTTTGCCGAACTTACACTAAACCGCTTTGGAGGGGCCAATAATTACCATGATCTTTTTCTTTTAGATGGGGTTTCTCCCAAATCCTATCCACTGACTTGGTAAACTCTTTTTTACTCTCCTACCAAGCTACTAAAGATGAAACGCATATGTGTTATACCGCATATGTGAAATGAATCACATATGCGATATGAATCGCATATGCGATATAGACATGGATAAAATGCATATGCGATATGGTCAATGATAAAATGCATATGCATTATAACGCACATGCGTTATAACGCATATGCATTGTTTTAAAATTTAAATACTCAGCGGGAACAAGGCTTGGGATGATGTTCGGAAATAGCTTCGGACTACCGAACCTATTGGCCAGAACAGATAAAACAGGGCTATTGCCTATATTTTAGAACTCTATCAATATGCTCAGTTTTAATGGCGTGTTTTGCTATGAAAAACAAAATATTTTTGTATGAAAATATAGAATATTGTAGAGTACGATCTAACAATTCTGAATATGTATTTTTTTCATAAAAATGTATGTTTTATTTATCTATTATTATTTTCCTAAATGACACACGTCAGTTTTCGAAAATACATACATCGATTGATATTTATATAACTTTTGATTTCCTTCACCATAGGAGAGTGAGCTCTACAATCCTATATATAGAAATCAAGGATTTCATTAAATTTTGCCCCTAAAGTGTTGCACCCACACATAACGTTTTCATTTCAAGGTTTTCTAACTTCAATAATTAATAATAAAAAAATAATTCATGAATTTTTTTGAAAAAATAGGGTTGCACTAGGCCCATATGTCCTTTATATGTCTACAGCATTTTATCCAAAATTGACATCATTTACCTCAATAAGTGTTGCACCCACACAAACATATATGTTATGATGTGCTGAAAATTTGAAAACCCAATTTAATGGAAACTACTTTTATAATCATTTACACAAATTTTTATAGATAAATGTTATATATCATGAAATCTGATTCAATTACCTATCTTTTGTCTTTTTACTTCATCTTCAAATCCGTTACGGAAGTACCCCTAATTGTCACCTAAAGTCAGAGGTTCCAGGTTTTTTCAGTGTTATGTGGCATCTAAAGTGTATTTAAAGGAGTCCATGATTATGCATCAGCCCTATGTATATATGGTAAAACATACATAAAATATATTTATAAATGACTTGGGTTAATTTTCCACAAAAGGAACACTCTTTAGAGTAGTGTAATAAATATATATTTAAAAGAACATGGAAGTAAACGGTTGGAATTTAGTTAGGATTTACTTGTATGCTTCAATAATTTAAGCTTAATTACTTGATTAACTATGTTTAATAAGCTTGAAATTAAATAGTGAACGAAGTAACTTGCTGATATTAGTTAGCCATAATTCTCGATATGTTCAAAAAGTCAATTTTATATCCTTCTTACACATAAGAATGCATTTGATGAGAATGTATGTTGTTCATGATGATTCGATAAGAAATGAGACTACCGTAATGATTGTTTGGACGATGTTAAAGTGAAAAAAATTATACCCCATTTCCCAAAATATTAAGGAGGAAATTGGGTACATTATAGGCTCTATAGGATATCTACATCCAGTATGAAAAAGAACTGGCTCTGTAGTGGTGTGCATCCAGTATGGCTTTGCATGATAGCTACATCTAGTATGAAAGAGGACCAGCTCTGTATAGAGTTGCATCCTACATGAAAAGGACTGGCTCTATGAAACTTCTTATGATATATAGATTCGGGAGATGTTAGATGTCAATAGTCGGAGTACAAAAGTGCAACAACTGGAAGACAATGGTGATGGTGATAGAAGAATATCTTCCTTGTTAAGAGGGAGTGTTGAAGAATGTAACTTCGTATGATATTCTTATTTGTATCATTTGTATGATTTGTATTGTACTTCCTTCGGGAATTATAATTAATGTAATTGATCATGTAAAAGTAATTGAAAGAGTCAATGTAAACCCTAATTGTTATGTCGGCCTAGAAAGATCCCAAAAATAGTATTTTATTGTTAACTGGACAAGTCGGACCTGTTAGGAGAGTTAAGTCAGCCCTGTTGGAGAAAAAGGTCATGTCATTGATTAGTATAAATGAGGAGTTCGTCCTCCTCATTTGGTCACCTCACTCACTCGTCAAGTTCTCATGAGTAGAGAGATAGAGTCAATGAGAGTAGCTGCTTTAGGAGACTTCTTGTTTTGTGTTATTGCACGAGGATTTCCATTGTACTATCTGATGAGTCTATATTGAAGAAGTTTGTTGGTTTTTTTTCCCCACGAGGGTTTTCCCAGGATAAATTATTGTGTACTACTGTTTATGTTGTTCTTGTTTATATTTTAGTGATCCTTATTATTATTGCACTTAAAATTATAACATGGTATCAAAGCAATACTGAAAGAAAACATTGTGCAGCTGCTGCAACAAAAGAAACTGGGGTTTCTATTTCTAGACGCTTTCTCAACAGATCACCTGAAAAAGAGGGTCCAAGGAACTCACCTCATTAGGGCACATATTTTTTTCGAAGCATAATTTCAATCTAAGAAGTTTCATTTTTGGGCCCACCATTATAGATAAGAAAACCATCAAGTTTTTAAGGGATCTGTCCATAGAATTAAAGAAAAAGTACCTTTTCTCAACTCGCCTTGGTGAGGCACATCTTTTCCTTCTCTCAGATATTTAAGATCCAAAAGTTGAGAAATTAGGGTTTCTATGTCAAACCTTGGGACCTCCTGAAGCCGGATCACATAAATCAACTTCTGATTGGAGAATCTCATTTGGTAAGTTTTACTCTCTCTATTTCTATTTGAGGTTCTCATTTATCAAGTTTATCAAGATGACAAATCATACCAAGCTTGAGGATAAGATTGAAGGGGTAGAGAACTTTCGAGCATGGAAGTATAGGGTGATGCTCATCCTAAAAGAGCATGATTTGGACAAGTATGCCACAAAATTAGTTGCGGAGCCAGAGGGAGATGAGAGAAAAGAAAAGAATAAGAAGAATCTGATCAAAGCTAATAGTATCATGGTTGACTCCATCAAGGATCACTTGATCCCACACATCTCATCTCTGAAAAATATGAAAGAGATGTTTGATACACTAAAGGGACTATTTGAAGGAACCAACATCAATAGGAAGATGACGTTGAGGACTCAACTCAAGCCTATGAAGATGCAAAGCAATGAAAGTATCTAATCTTACTTCACAAGGGTCTCCAACATCAGAGATCAATTAAGTGCCATTGGAGATGAGGTTGAAAATGTAGAACTAGTGATGACTACCCTAAATGGTCTTCCAAGAACATCGGATTCATATATTAAAGGGATATGTTCCAGGAAGAATCTAATCTTGTTCAATGCACTTTTAGAATCATGCACCCAGGAGGAAGCAAGGATTGTAGCTAGAGAAGAAAATTTAGGAGATGAAGATAATCAAGCTCTCGTAGCTCATTCCAACAAAGGCAAGAAAGATGATCATCATCACAAAAAATCATGGAAGGGTAGAAAATCTTCTAAATACTATTCAAGCTTCAGATGCTACCATTGTGATGAGATGGGACACATGCTAGGAATTGTCCCAAGAAGAAAGGAAACGAGAAGACAAAAAAGAAAAGACATCATGCTCATGCTGCAAAGGATGATGAACCTGTAAGGAAGAACGCAAAAGAGGATTCTTCAAGTGATGAAGAATATGTTATGATCTCAACACTCACATGTACAGTCTCACTTGGTAACAATGATTTGGTTGTTGATAGAAGTGCTTCTAAGCACATGACAAGTTTCAAGTATGCTCTCAACAACCTAATAGAAAAAGGTTCACCTCACAAGGTGAAACTAGGAGATGATTATCAATATCCCATCAAAGGGGTAGGAGCTTCATACAAGCTTGAATCTGGAAATTCTATCAAAATGAAGGATGTTCTATATGTACCTAGATTAAAGAAGTATTTACTTTCCATCTCAGCATTAGATGAGAAAAGCTTCAAAGTAGCATTTGTTGATGGCCAAGTACTTATGTGGCCTAAAGGTAAAACCTTTAATTATGCAGTAGTAATTGGAGTGCAAGATGGAGGATTATACAAGCTCAAGGGTCAACCAGAACAAGCCATTGTTCGTGAAACTATGGAACCAAGTGAATTATGGCACATAATATTTTCTCACATCAACTACAAGGCATTACCAATCGTGAGAAAAATGGTGAAAGGACTACCCAAGATCCAGACTAAACACGAAGGCATATGTAAAGGATGTGCGAAAGGGAAGAATGTGAAGAAGTCATTTCCAAGTAGCGACATCAAATCCAAGGAGATTTTGGAGTAGAGTACGCTTCCAGAAACTCAACTTTTGTAAGGAGGAAGAAACTGAGAGGGAACGTACAACACACATGAAAGATAAGTAGTTACTGGAATTTGAATTTCTGAGTATTTTGAAAGATATTACTGTGATGTAGTTTTCTGTTATGCACTTATATATGACTAAGATTGACTAGAAGTAGGATCATGTAGTGCATGTTATGGGTAAGTGGCCTATTGTGTTTTACAACATCCCATGATCCCCTGATGGAGCTTGTCTAGGATGAAACCTCTTTGCTAACGTGTTGAGAATAATGCATGCTCTTAATAGTTCTAGTAGAGATGGAAAACAGTTCTAGTAGAGATGGAAGGCATCTAGATAGTTACCGTGTGTACACGGGATATCGATAAGTTTTGTACTGAATCATTGGTTAAGATGCATTGGTTACATGACTATGTACATTATGCATAATAATTTGTCATTACATAAAATGATACTAATCATATGACTAAATTGGACTTGTAGGAAAGATCATGTGATATGACCTATAAGAGAAGGATGATAACACTTGCTCCAGAGAACAAGGGATGAAGGTTCAAGCAAATTTACAAAATCAACATATTATAGAAGTATAGGGAAAGGTTCATGTTTTTTCTCAGAAAGAGGGAGTCGATTGTGATGAGAAGTTGTTTCTCCTGTAGCAAGGTACACTTCAATTAGAGCTATACTTACGATAACTGCAGTGATGAAGTGGAAAGTACACCAAATGGACGTGAAGACAACTTTCCTGAATGGTGTAGTAGAAGTGAGACACATGACATGCATACTCGTGTAGCAAGAATGAAGAAGGCCTTTGTACGGTTTGAAACAGGAACCCATGATGCAATGTGGTAGAATACATAAGACATATGCATAAGAGATCCTAAATAAATTGGGGATGACGGATTGGAAGTCCATGGCCACATCTATGGCATCAAATATGAATTTGTTGTGTGATAATTCTTCAGAACTGGTGGATGCCCCGGTATATAGGCAAATGATTGGTTCGATGATGTACTTGACAAACACAAGGCCAAACTTGTGCTTTGTAGTGAACACTCTGAGTCAATATATGGTAGAGTCGAGACATGTTCACCTAGTTGCGGAAAAGCATGTGTTGAGGTGCCTGAAGGGTACGGTTGATTATGGCTTAAAATATGCATTGGATCAGAAGATTAACCTACAGGGTTATGTCGATGAGGATTGGGAAGGGAGTGTCACGGATAGAAAGAGCACATTAGGGTGCTGGTTTAGTTTGGGATGGAGTATGATCTCATGGTTCCTTAGGAAGCAGCCGTGTGTGGAACTGAGTACATTCGAAGTAGAGTATGTGGTAGCTTGTTTGGAAAGCTACGAGGACGTATGGATTCAGAAGTTACTTACAGTGCTGTTTAATCTCAAGTTAAAGGTGACTCGTGTCTTTTGTGACAACCAGAGTTGTGTGAAGTTGTTTGAGAACCCTGTTTTTCATGACAAGTCAAAGCACATCGAGATCAAGTATCATTATATGAGGGATATGGTGCAAGAAGGGAGCAGTGAAGGTCCAATATATAGCAACTGAGGGGCAGATAGCCCATGTGTCGACCAAGCCTTTGTCAAGGGCGAAGTTTGAGTACATCGGGGACAAGCTTGGAGTGGTCCATATCAAGAGGGAGTGATGAGATCATATGAGGTAGCAAGTAGTCATAGTTCATGTGACATAATTGAGTATCCTAGGATATGAGAGGATTTGGATGAGTGGTGAGTTAATGCAAGTAGTTGCGGTGTGCAATGTAATCAAGCTACTCGGCTGGACCCACCAGATGGCTTTCTTGGTTCATGGAAGAGGAAAATTTTCATCTATTATGAAAAAGGACCAGCTCTACAGGAAAGTTGCATATGGTATGAAAAAGGACCAACTCTGCAGGATAGTTGCATCTGGTATGAAAAGAATCCAGCTATGCAGGACAGTTGCATATGGTATGAAAAAGGACCAGCTCTACAGGATATCTACATCCAGTATGAAAAAGGACTGCCTCTGAAGTGGTGTGCATCCAATATGAAAAAGGATTGGATTTGAAGGATATCTACATACAATATGAAAAAGGACTGGCTCTGTAGTGGTGTGCATCCAGTATGAAAAAGGATTGTCTTTGCAGAATATCTACATCCAGTATGAAAAAGGACTGGCTCTGTAGTGGTGCACATCCACTATGAAAAAGGAATGGCTCTGCAGGATATCTACATCCAATATGAAAAAGGACCAGCTTTGTAGTGGTGTGCATCTAGGATGAAAGAGGACTAGCTCTGCAGGATAGCTACATCCAGTATGAAAGAGGACTGGCTCTGTAGAGAGTTGCATCCAACATGAAAAAGGACGTGCACTGCAAGGCTAGATACATCTAGCATGAAAAAGGGTTGGATTTGTGAAACTTCTTATGATATATAGATTCAGGAGATGTCATATGTCAATAGTCAGAGTACAGAAGTGCAGCAGCTGGAAGACAATGGTGATGGTGGTAGAAGAATACCTTCCTTGTTAAGAGGGAGTGTTGAAGAATGTAACTTCGTAAGATATTGTTATTTGTATCATTTGTATTATTTGTATTGTACTTCCTTCAAGAATTATTATTGATGTAATTGATGATGTAAAACTCATTGAAAGAGTCAATGTAAACCCTAACTATTATGTCGGCCTAGAAAGATCCAGAAAAGAGTATTTTCTTGTTAACTGGACAAGTCATCCCTCTTAGAAGATCAAGTCGGTTCTGTTGGAGAAAAAGGTCATGTCACTAATTAGTATAAATGAGGAGCTCTCCCTCCTCATTTAGTCACCTCACTCACTCATCAAGTTCACATGATTAGAGAGATAGAGTCAAGGAGAGTAGCTGCTTTCGGAGACTTCTTGTTTTGGGTTATTGCATGAGGATTGCTATTGTATTATCTGATGAATCTATATTGAAGAATTTTGTTGGGTTTTTCTGCCCCACGAGGGTCTTCCCAAGATAAATTATTGTGTACTATTGTATATGTTGTGCTTATTTATCTTTCTGCGATCCTTATTGTTATTGCACTTAAAATTCTAACACAGACAAGGTTGTCCCCTTCCACCATGATTTTTCTTCTTGGTTATTAAAGGTCTCAGTCTCCTTATCAATGATGCAAAAGTTTAAAATAAGATCAAAGGTATGGCTATAAGTCCTCAAAAATCAAATTTTATTTTCAACTATCATGATTTGAGTATTATAGATCAAATTGTTTCTCTATTTCCTTATCAAATGTTTGAACTGGAAAAAGGTATCAAGTATCTTGAAAAATTATTAAAGCCGAATTGTTATAAGAATGCAGATTGGAACTGGTTAATAAAAAAGGTTCAGAGAAGAATTAGTGCTTGGTCTTTCTGGCTGCTTTCTGTTGGAGGTAGACTAGTTCTTATCATTGCAGTCCTTCAGAGTATATCGGTCTATTGGTTCTCCCTTACTATCATTCATGATGGTGTTGTTTCAATTATTCGAGGGGAAGTTTTTCATTTTCTATGGGATGGTAGGATGAACATCTCAAAATTTCATCTTGCATCTTGGGAATGCATTGCTAGGTCAAAATATCTAGGCAGGTGGGGTATCAAACATTTAGGTTGGTTTAATAGAGCTCTTTGTGTGAAGAGTCGTTAGCGTTGCTTATTTGATAATGGTTTATGAGGTAACATAGTCAGGTTAAAATACATGAAGTCTTACTCACTGGTCCAATGGATAAGGAAGCCTTTGAAGATCTACCATAATGCTTCGATAATATGGAGGAGTTTTCGGAGGTCATATCCCATTATAAATCACGCTTTATGCTAGAGTGTTGCTATGGGTTTTCATATTTTCTAGGAATCGATGCATTATTGGCTCAAATGAAGATTATAAATTGTCTCTTGTAATTGTTGAATTACAGGAGACTCATACTGGCTCTTGGCAGCATATTTAAACCTTGATGGAATTCTAGCAAAGGAATGGGATCCCTATGTAAGCATTCTTAACCATGCAGGTATTAATCTGTCCAACAAAGATGACATTTTAGTATGGAACAAAAATAAAATGAGTGGTTATGTTAATGTGAAATTGGCTTATAATGTCATTACGGAGGAAGAATATGATATTTCTATCAAATGGTGGACGCATGCTATATGACGTTGGAATATCCCATTAAAGATTAAATATTTGTATGGTTGTGTTTTATCAATAATATTTCATCATGGGAAATCTTCAAAATGGGGGATTTAGGGGTTCGGGGATGTGAGTCCTCTGCCCAAATAGTTAATCATCTTTTTTGTGACTATACATTTTACAAAAATGTTTGGATTGAACTTGAAAAATATTTCATTTTTCTGAATCATGGGACTACTCCACTTTAGAAGAAAACATACACAATTGGATAAGGAAACATGTCAAATTAAGGGAATTGCCCCTATTTGATATATGGGAGGTATGGAAAACAAGAAATATAAACATTTTTCGGGATCAAAATTTTTCTGCAATTCATGTTTGTTAAAAATTGCACCATACTATATGGAATTCTATAAGGGACAATGTATCAAATAAAACAGGTGGGTCACTAGGCCATTATTTGATGGCAACCATCCAATTGGCTTATTTGATGGGGCTATGCAGCATGTTATTTGCAATTTGGAAATGGTGATCCAGATTAAACTTAATCATGTGATTCAACTTTGGATGGGATCGGGTTATGGTTCAAACACGTGGGAGGAACTTCTTGCAATTTGGGGTCTACTATGGTTTTCTAGAAGACGTGGCATTTATGTCATACAAATTGGTGGTGATTCCAAAGCTATCATTAATTGGGGAAATGGTGTGTCATCTATTCAGTCTATTTTTTGGGAGCACTGGTTAGAAAATGTTAGACAGTTGATTCTATCATTTGAACTCATCTCCTTTCATCACATATATCATGAATACAATGGAGTTGCGGATGGACTATCCAAATTGGCTATTAATGACATGTATGGGAGGATATATTTTGAGGAATATAGAGATGGTATAATGTAGGATTCTGGGTCTTATTGTATTTTTTAATAGTTGTTTCAGTATCAGGTCTTAGAGGTACTGATCTTTTTGGTCTTGAGCTTGTTTTTTGGGCACTTACAATACTTTTCTGGTTGAAGTATTTTGTATTTGACACTTGTATTTATTCTGTTTTTGGGATAGATGTTTCTACTTTTTGTTACTGGGGGATGACATGTTGGTATAGAGTAATACTCTGAGTAAATATGTATATACTATTGTAACTTTGATTCTTTGGAATAACAAAATCCAGTTATTTTCGATGTGAAAAAAAAAATCTTTCATTTTTTATTAAAAATTAATTAAAAAAATATCATTTTAATTAATATGAAAAAATTGCTACACCTTAATGATGATATGGAGATGGGGTTATGTGTCCTCATATCTTACATCACTATCTATTAGTATAGATATGGGTGTTGTTATATGTGCATCTCATGGAAACAAATCATTGACTAATTGCAAGAAAGTTATCATTTTTCACTATTTATTCTAAAACATTGCTAATTTTTTGAAGAGTAATATTACCATCAATAATTTGTTCATTGCTAATTTTTTGAGAGTGATATTACATAAATAGTTTGTTTGTGTAAGTGAAATGGTGAAATATCACAAGAGACTTTGTTTAGAATGGTTGTCACAACAAAATACTTTCCTATCTAAGTCACTAAGAATTTACACCAAGCTAACCATTCACACATATGAAGAAATTACACATTCATAAATAACTTAACATACCATGAGATAACCATTAAACTACAACCGTGTTAACACAAGTGACCTGCGGTCTTCTTAATATGAGTGATCATCTCGTTTGTTTACACTTTCTCTAGTACGCTTTGATGGACGAACCTTCAGTGATAAAGTTTTTGCAAATTTCAAGAAGCCTGAGAATATATTATTAGATAAGACATCCTAGTAAGCATTCTCAAATTCTTCTGGATACACAAAACGTTTGTCAAACTCATAACTATTTTATTTTTTTAATTTTATTTGTTTAGTGGTTTTAAATTAAATGTTTGATTTTAAAATTATTTAAATTATCAAAATCACCATTTGAAGAATACAAATTTGTAATTTAAATTATCTAAATCTGTTAATTTCGACAAATTTGTTATTTAAATTATTTAAATAATTCTTAATCTGTTAATTTCAACAACTGAGAACATTTTGGTTGTTCCTTATACTGCTCCGTGCCTGCCTTGAGAAAGAGAATCCAAGTACAAAAGCGGAAAGAGTGCTCATATCTTTAGATTAAGAGAGAAACGGAAAGCCATGAAAAGCTAGTGGCTAGAGAATGGGCATATAAAAAGTCATACATGTCCGGACATAATAGAGGCACTCACCGAAAGTGCAAGCTTTTAAAACGAGAATTGGAGTAATTCAACTGTCCACGTCCAGACTATAAAGTGCTGATTAATGTGCTATCCAGAAATTTCACACCATTTCGGATAGGATGAGATTGAAGTATATTATACCATAAAAGCATCGGTATATAAAGGCACACTTCATGGATTACATTATCAACTATCTTCCAGGCCATGTGCTTGTGGGATTCTCTTTTTGATTTTTGGTTTTAATAGAAACTTTGTAAATTGCTCATATCAATGGTTATATTAGAATTATAAGTCTGATAATATAGATACGTTGATTGAGCTGAAAGGTATTAGATTTATAGTTCAGTTCACATGTATTGGTTATATTAGAATTATAATTCTGATAATATAGATACGTTGATTGAGCTGAAAGGTATTAGATTTATAGTTCAGTTCACATGTATTTGCAATTTAATTTTATAATAAATAATTAGTTTAGATTTATGTTATTCTTATATCTATTAAATTTAGAATGAAAACAAATTCATTGATTTGATAGTCATATTCATTTCTATAATTGCATAAATTTTAAATTATAAAATTTATTAAATTAAGTAAGATTATAAGAAATCAAAATTTATTTAAAAAAAAAAAAAAAAAAATTATATATATTTATAGATAATAAAATTAATATTGAAATTAAAAAATTTAAACATCATCATTATCATCTATTGAAACAATATACAATTTCAAGTGTATACACCAATTTTGTATATGAGACCTTCCTATCTAATTTGGTATATGAGACCCTCGTGTTTGTGGCACAAAGGTTCCCTCTATGCAGTTTAAGCCAGTTACAATATATATTCCTACTTATATGCTATTAATTATTTTGGTGAGGGGTGCATTGAGAGGGATCCAATTTCTTGAGGTGTATTTCTTTTTTTAAATTTAAACTCAAGAAATTTAATCTCTCTTGATTGATCCAGGATTAAGTTTTAATTTTTTATTTTATAAACAAACATCTATTTTTTAATTACATTTCATAACATTTTATTTTATGAGCCGACATTGATTTTTTTAAATACTTTCCACACTTTTACATTTTTTTTACATTTTAATTAATGGCCGACAATACATTTTACTTTTTTACTTTTCATTACATTTTACTTTTTTACTTTTCATTAAATACTTTCCATTACATTTTACTTTTTTTTACATTTTAATTAATGGCCGACAATAATAAAGACAAACGTTTATAGCCTAGGATTTAATTCAAACGAAAATACACATCCATGTATTATATAGCCTAGGATTTAATTCAAATGAAAATACACTTCCTTTTATTAATCACGGACATAATATTAATTTTTTATTATTATTATGTTAAAGACAAACTTTATTTATTATGGCCAACTATAAGGACAAACATGGACAAACGTTACAGGATCTCCCCCATACTGGGCTGTAGAGCACCTCGTTTCACTTGGTGCAATAAGAATGTTTCATGAGCTCCATATTGAAACAGGACATTCAAAAATTCCTACGATGTTTTGGGACTAAAGAATTTGTCATCTAAATGGCTTCTAATCATATGAAAATCAAGTAAAGGTTTGTGGGTGGATGTTATTTTACATAAATATATTTCATTTATCCTCGTTGTACAATGGCTGAGCAAACCATCTAAATCAGTTCAAAATGTCTCAATACTTTGGAAGATAGCCATCCATGCATGTAGTCTTATTGGAGATGGTCTTACATGGAAAGTTGAGAATGGTCATTCTGTTCGTATGGGGATCGATCCTTGGGTCATGAGAAGGGTCTCTTCTTACTCAATTATATAAAAATTGTAGATGTTATGGAGCTTGGTCTCAATGTTGGATGGAGGCTCATTAGTTAACAATTGGGTTTTGAAGGTGTTGATTTGTTTAGGAGCAGCAAATGGTAGATTCTTGTTGGATGGAGGCTCAATAGTTGGGTTTTGAAGGTGTTGATTTGTTTAGGAGCTGTAAATGGTAGATTCTCCCCAAAGGACATATACAATGTTCTAATGGAAAAGGATTATCAAGGTGTTGTTAAACACTAGTGGTGGAAGGCCATCTACTTGTTCCATTGTCTATTGAAGGCAAAAACAAACTGTGATTTTTATTTTCAAACAAGGCACTTACTTGCGATTACATGCAAAATAGGTCCTGATTAGGACCAGGTATGTGTACTTTGTGCAAGGAGGAGGAAAGTAATAAACACATGGCTGTGAAGTGTAGTTTCACCAAACAAGTTTGGAAAGATGTTGAGGATTCCATAGAGTTAAAAGACTGTTGGGTTAAAGCCACGGTGGAAGAATGTCTATGGAATTTGGTCTAGCAATAAGGGAATTGAATCTTTTAAAGTTCTTCTAGCTATCCTAAGCTGGAGTATTTGGCTAGCTAAGAAAAAAAACCCTGTTTGAGGACAAAGAGATTCCTAAATATTTTTTTGCTGCAAAAATTTTAAGCACATTATCTTTTTTCCTCCAACAAAGAATTGCAAGAAAATTAGAAAGCGGATTCCAGTAGAATTCGAGTTTCCAAATTCTTTATTTTTATGTAGCTGCACAGGGGTAGGGCCAATGCGATGTTGGTGGTATTATTATGTTATCAGAGAATGAATATATAGCTTTCAGTGTTGGATTGGGTATGTGAACAAATAATTTTGGGGAGCTCTCAGCTTTGTGGCTTCTTCTCAGATTGAAAAAGGATTATGGAATTAAAAAGTTGAAAGTCTACAGAGACTCTTTGGTTGTAATTGATTGGATGAGAAAGGAAACCTTATGCCATAATGTGTTTCTCGGAGTTCTTTTCTAGGAAACTAGTAAGATCAGTGACTCCTATGAGGAAGAAAGTTTTAAGCATGTGAATAGAGAACTTAATTTGAAGGTGGATGCCCTTTCAAAAGCTAGTATTACAATGCAGAAAGGTGTAACATGCCCAACTTCCTCTTTTCCATTGTTAAGGATTGAGTTGTAAAATTTTTCCTCGACATCAACAATCAAGGTATTATTCATATTAAATATCATAAATGTATTTCAATAGCAAGAAGCATTGCATAAGAACACTTGTTCAACCATTACCTGTTTACATAACACTTATACATTACACATGACTAGCCATTGCTTTTAATCCAACCTATGGCCCATTCCATTCCAACAATAGTACATAACAAATACATAAGTGTAAACCCCTTTTTAATTTGGAATCTTAGTTCCTCATGATCATTACATCGCTAGACATACAACAATTATCATTTCACATGTAAACTTATGAAATAGACATTTAGCATTTTTTAGTGATAACATACACCATTTAGGACCACAAATATCAATAGAACAAAAACACATGAGGTACACAATCAGAAGAGACCAGTATATGTGGTTCACCCCATACCTAGGGGCTACGTCCACAAAGAGTTGTCGCATCTTTATTTATAAAAATATAGAGGAGTACATTCTGAGACACAATGTATGTGCAATATTTTCTACTTTATCAAGCCTCTCACCGAAATAAATTTTCAAAACAAACAACCATCTATCTCAGAAGCATTACAGGGATTCTCTCCCCAGATGATCACAACCAGATCATTCAAGTTTATAAACTGAGATAAGGTCCCTTCCCCAAGGGTTTTATGACAGGACTATGTATATATAGGTCATAAGCATAGGGTTTCCCTACCCTAACTAACATACATTTATTTACCCCAATAATGATAGTTTATGCGCCAAAGGGTTTACCAAACCACAAACAATATATATATATATAATATAGGGGTCTTTCCCAACCCTGCACAATGAATACAAAGAACATAACTATATATATATATAAAACATATGGCAGACGGAAATCTTTCCTCAATTCTATTTCTGCAAGATATGCAAAACATGCATTAACATGTATAATATGTATCTTATGAGGAGGATACACAGGGATCAGCTACCCTCTAGCCATCCCTTCCTAGTACAACATTTGCGCATTCACACAAACAAGGCATGGATAGGATTCAGCACCAACATATAATATATATCTTATGAAGACTACAAAAGACATCTGATAAATATATGAATACTATAACACTAATCCTTTCCAAATCCCACAACAAGTAATACACAACCCCAACAAACGCAGCATAGTTGTATCTAAAAAGTAATTACATAGGGAGAGGTCTCGCCAAGCTTGCACAATCGGAAATAACATTCATCAATATGAAAATATGAAGAAAGAAGTATAGAGGGACGTGGCTTCTATTGAGCCCTCCTTTCACACAACTTATGCGCAGTAACAAGTAGAGTATATATATAAACAATATATAAACTGGAATTGTAGAGAAATCTTTCCCCATGCCCAGCGCAACAACCAAACCAAATGAAAGTAAACAGGTATATAATTTATGAGGCTGGAAGCATAATCCTCCCAACCGATATCTACATCAATATATATAAAAAGCATGACAACAAGCTAAACTAGAGCTCATGCTTCGCGTAGTCCCCTCCCTACGGATTCCTAAAGGCTCACAACGTTAAATGATAGATAACTAAAACATCTTTTCTATCAAATAAAAATATAAAATAGGGTCATATGTAACATAATCAGACTTTCAATTTAAGATCCTAAAGGAGGAGCAGTTTCCTTATTCTCTCCATAAAGAAAGAGGAGAGATTCCACTTCCCACTCGAATTCATGTATATACATTATACATATCGATCAAGCACAAGGGTTTGCATACTCAACAATGCACGGTTTAGAATCAACTTAGTAATCAAACAGAATCGGTGAAGGTTGCCCCTATCTTCATACTAAACAAGTGTTGATTCAATAGTGATCAACCACTCCAGCAAGGACTCATCTTGTCCAAACAGGACTACGAAAGGATATATATATATATAAAGGGATCTCTTATTAAAATGCAGAAACTACTAAGGTAAGTAAATAACACGCAACCCTAACAGAGCTTCCTCTCCATGCAACATTTATAAAAAAGGGATCTAATAAACATTCAGTATAATGTGTATACCCACAACAATCAGCCTGAATCAAATCGCTGAGATCACTTTACTAGCACTCCACCGATTTTCATTAGCTTGGGATAGGGCTTCTTTGTCCTAAGCCGTCCCTTTTCAAGCAACATAATGCTGAAACATATATTATATGGAAGGCAAGCTATTTAGATGAGGGCGTGGGTGCGTTGCCTCTTAACCTATTTCCTGAAACAAAGAATCAATCAAGGGTTTGTGCATGAAGTTGAGGGACCCTTTATGTGAAATTTTGCACCTAAATATGCATGTTTTTCACCGCTCTTTACAGAATGACATACATGACCATTATTGACGAAATTTTAGGAATAGATAGAATTTTTTATGCATATTCCAAATATGTAATTTTAAAAAATAATTATTAAGAATTTCTATTTATTTCCTAATTTTCTTGTTTCATCACTTTGTTGGTCAAAAAACATACTGTTAGTGTTTATTCCGCAACCTTTTCATTTCACAACCATTTAAAAAAAAAATTGTATGTTGCACTAGAAGACACCGACCTCTACATGCTATAAAAAATTCAAGTCGAATAACAGCATTAAGACTTTCAAAGGCTGCACCCACATTTAACGTATTGTTTTCGAGGTTTGATTACTTACATAATTAAAAAAAAATAAAATTAAACATTTAATTTTGGAAAAATAGCGTTGCACTAGTGCTACTGGTTCTATACATGTCTACCAATTTTTGTAGCCCGAAACCATCATTTAGGCATTGAAAGGCTGCACCCACAAAAACATATACCTTCTCATTTGCCAAAAAAATAAAAAGTGACTCTTAGAAAACATGAAATTTGACATAGTTATGCAAATTTTCAATACTTAAAACTTATATATTCTGAAACTTGACTCAATTTCCTACGTTTCATTTTTTTTTCCTCGAGGTGAGATATCTTGTGTAAGAATGTCAAAAAAACCAAGTAAGTTGAGGGATGCCTGATTTTTCATTTTTTTATTGCATACACGCCAAAAGTGACCCCCGTTAGCTTGTACATGCCCTCAGAACATCTCTATAAACATGATATCTCCCACATTTTTAAAGAATAGCAACGTATATATACAACATATATGAGAGGGATCAATGGCATCACCTCTCGCCATTACTCCAATGGAAAGCATCAATATATACATATAACTATGCACATGCACAATATATAAATATATATAACTTCAGAAATAATAAATGATATTCTCCGCATGCATCCAACATGCAAACACACAATAAATAAATAAATAAATATATATATATGGGTCAGTGCAAGCTAATGAGGGTCACTTTTGGCGCATTAGATGCAATAGAAAACTGAAAAAGCAGGCATCCTTCAACTTACTTTGATTTTTTGAGCTACTTATGCAAAATATCTTGCATTGAGTAAAAAAGATGAAATGTAGGAAATTGAATCACGTTTCCGAATATATAACTTTTATGTATTGAAAATTGGCATAGCTATGTCAAGTTTCATTTTTCCTAATAGACACTTTTTATTTTTTAGGCAAATGATAAGGTATATGTTTTTGTGGGTAGAGCCTTTGAGGGCCTAAATGATGGAATCGAGCTACAAAAATCGGCATGCATGTAGAGAACGCATAGCACTTGTGTGCCATTATTTTTAGAAAATTAAATTAGTAATTTTATAATTTTTTTATAATTGTCTAAGTGATCAAACCTCGAAAATAGTACCTCTTTTGTGGGTAGAGCCTTTGAAGGTCTTAATGCAAAAATCTTGAAATGGGTTTTTCATAGAACGTGGAGGTTAGTGTCCTCTTGTGCACCATACAATTGTTTTTTGAAATGATTGAGAATTGAAAAAGTTATGGAAGAAACACTAACAATGTGTTTCACGAGTTAAGGAGGTAGGATAGAAAAGAAATTGAAAGAAAATAGGAAAAATTAATATTTCAAAATAAAAGTTACATATTTGGAATCTGCAGAAAAAATGCTATTTGTGTCTAAGATTTCGTCAAAAATGACTCTGTGTAGCATATTGTAACGAGTGGCTAAGCACATGCTTCTCCAGAAACTGGAATAAATACCCAATTAGCTTTGGTTTTTCATTAACATAGCATAGGTTTGGAATTACCGAACCAAACTTCAAAGCATACACATAGGATTATTGTGACATGTGAGCATGTGACTCTATAACGCATACGCATTATGGTTACTTATCCTACATGTCCAATGACATGTCAGGCTCGAGTCTTACCATGGCAGGTGCTAAGTATCAGAAACGCGTTATGTTTTTATCTATCAGGAACGAGTTTTGAAAAAGTAGGATTGCATCTAAAGTGACCCTCATCTTCTTGCACACACCCATATATATATATAACTTCAGAAATTATAAATGATATTCTCGTTTACCTATGCGCATGCACAATATATAAATATATATAACTTCAGAAACTCTAAATGATATTCTGAGCATGCATCCAACATGCAAACCAAATGAACAATGTAAAACATAACATTATCTCCAGGGATTTCTCCCAAAGATCTCTGGGCATGCCCCCCAAATGAGAAAGCAATTAATATATATATAAGATCAGAAATTAGGGATATCTCTCTTGCCTATGGGCATGCCAACCAAATGAGCAAGCAATTAATATAATTAATCCCCCAATCCATCAAATAAAGAGAGTAATAATACTCTCTAGGCATACTCTCAACGGAATAAATAAAGAGAGTAATAAAAAGAAATTTCCATGCAGCAAAATAAATGGCCAAGCGGCTACAATTTTCTAAAATTAGACTTTTTAATGCATTACACATGAATCTTTTAAATATATCTTGCACCTATATAATATATATATACCACATTAAAATATGGTTCTTTTCATTATAACCGAGCCTTTTTTCATGGCATAAGGCTATATGTTTAAAAGACCATTTAAAAACTATTTATGGTTCTTTAAAATTACCAAGTTAAATAGTATTATCATTATATTACAAAGTAATGCATGTAATTACAAAAAACTTTGTTGTAACTAATTATATTTCATTATATTACAAAGTAATGCATGTAATTACAGAAAACTTTGTTGTAACTAATTATATTTCACAAATATATGTATTGTTTATATTTATAAAATAATTATCATAAATAATATTTCATAAATCCATATAAACTCCTCTTTACACATACATTGCCTTTCTTTGCATTACAAGTATTATTATACTAATAATAATTGTCCAAGTGTTAGCAGTCATATATATGTATATATATGCAATCTATATAAGCACTTCTATACATATATATATATATTGTTTCTCTTTTATAAAATATACCTCTCTTATCATGATAATTGTAGGTAAAATTATAAATAATGTAATTAATGACCTTTCACCTCTATATATTGTATTAACAATAAAAAGAGATGGTACTTATATATATTTATATAACTATTTTATCTCTTTCAACCTTCTAAGGTACTTAATGTATGTCTCGGGGTTTAACTAACCGAACCAAGACATTAATAACGACACTTAGTTTTCACTTGTGATAAATAGTTAGCTTATGCTAATAATTAGATAGTGGTTCTAAGGAAGAAAACGCCTGACGTCCTCTGCTGGGACTAGGATGTCAAGGACATCCGTAGGAGTTTCTTAGCTTTTCATTAAAGCTTTTAACCAAGATTAACTTAGTGTTAAGTTTTAGGTCTTAGGAGACTTTTAGTGCCTCTCGGCAATTAAGGGTAACTTCGGCGTCCCCCTCTAGGACTAACCGAAAACCAAACAACTCAAGTAACCTTTTGGTGAAGGTTACCATTCACTCAAGTGCTTGCGACAACAAGATAACATATGTCATCAAGTCATGGCTTCGAAGCCATTCACCTCTTCCTCGAGAGAGGATTCGTGCCCTCAATGTTAGGTTGCAACATGACCTCAGTCTCCTAAGTCTAGCATTCATAACTATGACTGACGAAATTAAACCACTTAAATGAGAAGGTTTTCTGGTGGGACCTTGGCCTTGAGCTCCTCACCAGAAAAGAAGTACAATTACATTCACATTTACAAAAATAGCAGGGGTGTAAAAGAGGGATATTACATCCTCGTCCCCTTCAGAATGACACCGTCCTCAGTGTTCATGTTGTCCAACCATTTGTTTCCCACTCTTGGGCTTCTTTGTAAGTCATTTATTTGTCATATTTTGCTTGACTTGTTATAAACTTTGAACTTTCACGATTTTCGCAAGCTCATAACGTGTGCCTTTCACAGACAACACAAGTTGTTTTATATCATCTTATCATAAAATACATGATTACATATGATTTCTTCAAAATTAATTAGAACATGTGAAATCATTTTCCCTTGCAACGTCATGTTGCATCCTTTTTATGTCAATCCTTTTTGAGTTTGATCTTCTTACTAAGATCTTCTTTCTAATTTCTTGCCCCCGCACATCTGTTAGTCATACATTATATAGATATAAATTGTAATCTAAGATAATATTTTCCAAAATATCGTCATGACACTTATTTCCATGTACTTTTAGTCTTTCTCTACTTGTGTTTCCTTAAAAACAATAATGTTAATGCTCATAACATAACGCATGCATAATTTAACATAAATATGCAAAATTTCAAGTATATGCGCATACCTCGTGCATATCATATGCATAGTAGGAAACACTTCTCGGTGCGCCATCTCGACACATCATAAAATAGTTCATGTGCTTCAGGGAAACCTCTTTCTCCCCTCAAGCCCTCTCACTTGAGTCGAGGAAATTTCTTTTTCCCCTCAAGCCTTCTCGCTTGAGTCCAGGAAAATTCTTTTCTTTTTCCTTCAAGCCCTCTCACTTGAGTCCAGGAAATTTCTTTTTCCCCTCAAGCCTTCTCGCTTGAGTCCAGGAAAATTCTTTTCTTTTTCCTTCAAGCCTTCTCGCTTGAGTCCAGGAACTCTTTTCTTTTTCCCCTCAAACTTTCTCGCTTGAGTCCATGAACTCTTTTATTTTCCCCTCGAGCCTTCTTGCTTGAGTCCAAGAACTATTTTTATTTTTACACTCAAGTCTTCTTGCTTGAGACTATGAACTCTTTTCTTTTTCCCCTCAAGCCTTCTCGCTTGAGTCTAAGAACTCCTTTTTTTTCCCTCAAACTTTCTTGCTTGAGTCTAGAAACTCTTTTCTTTTTTTCCTCAACCCTTCTCGCTTGATTCTAGGAACATCCAAGCCTTCTCGGCGTGCACCAAGCACAAGATTGGTACTCAACACCTTCTTGGTGTCATGCCCATTAGGGTGTGCATCACGCACTGAACGTTCTCTACATATTCTCAGTGTCATGCCCCTCAAGGCGTGCATCACGCACAGGATGGTACCCATCACCTTCTCGATTTCATGCCCCTCAGGGCATGCATCATGCACATGATGGTACCCATCACCACGACTCCTAGCCCTTTGGTGTACCTCCTCTCACTTCTCTCACATAGAGAGTCATCTCCTCATGAGGGCCACCTCTTAAGAGAGGGTCATCTCCCTTTTCAAATATGTCTCGAAAGAGACCTCCTCTTAGTGTGCTCCTTAAAGTTGATAATCCAAAACTCACCCAGTTCTCTCGAGTTATGCGAGTTACGGACGTCTGAGTTACAGAGTGCTTTCAGGATTTCTTTACGTCACAAAAAACCATGGTACCTCGTCTAAGAGCTGTTTAGGGTAACGCATCTCGTGTTCTATACCAAACTATTGGTGTTCCTTTCTGGCCCAAATCTGTGCTCCAGACTTAGCCTTCTCTCCTTCATTCTTATTTGCTTAGGTTTATTTTAATTTGCAGGGTGCCTCCCTCCCCCTTCTGTTTATCTTATTAGGATGAGGTTTTTTATTATGTGTAGAGTTATCTTTTAATTTCTCTTGATGCTCTCAAGATTTTCACTTCTCTTGTCACGCTGTCTCATGTGCATGCAACAATGTCCCATGTCATTGTATTAGTGAACTCTCGATTCACACTGTGGCTCTAATGCCACTATCATGGCCAACTTGATTTACCATCATAAGCTTGACGTGGAGCCTACTGCACATGAAAAATTAATAAGTTCGAAAACCATGTGGAGTATTCACTTACAATGTATTTTTGCAAAATCCCATTGGTTTTAGTGATCCTCTCGCCATTGATTAGCTTGGTTCTGGAACGCCAAGCCCTTACTTCATGCAATCAATTCCTCACACACATCAACCAAATAGCTATATTATCTAAATCCTCATGGAGTTTAACTGTCCATCACAAAAACACAATCAAAATATTTTTGTATCACAAAACACTTTACATAATCATAGTTATTTGCAACTTTATTGTAAATTTAAAGATCTATTTTATTTCAAAAAGCTGCAATAACCTCAAAGTTCTGTTAGTCACCCCAACATGCGACATAATTTGATAAACAATGGGCTCATCTATTTACTTATCTTACTCATGCTCTAAGTATATCTCTTCATGAGTCCCTGATTTTTATTCAAACTCTTACAGTATGCTTACCATACTTTGTGCATAATATGCATCATGCCCTTGTCTTCCAACAAGTCCCACCAATATTTACAATCTTACAGCCATAAGCTGCAAGGTTAGCCCATTGATTGTTCTCTTTTCATTAATTTTGGTTTCTTATGAGGTGATAAGTTTACAGCCTCTTCAATAATTCAAATGGTCATTCTATCACCATTCCACTCTTTTCAACTTGTGTCTTTATACATTTACAAGACTATTGCAAAACAGTTTCTATGTATATACATATCTCCATATATATCAAGAAAATTCTAGAGAATATTTACATTCCTTCCTGAATGTATCAAGGGTAAATTCATAATCCAACTTCCATTTTTTTTTGTAAGTCCATATAGTACATAATACCAAAACAAAACCAAAGCATCACCATGTGCTTATAGTTTTAATCCACAATTCTGTTGGTCGAGGTGATAACATACCTCACCATACAATTCGACATTTTCATCTCATGCTGAGCCCACATAGGCCCTAGTGCTGAAATTTCAGCTCTAATACCACTTTGTAACACGCCCAACTTCCTCTTTTCCATTGTTAAAGATTGAATGGTAAAAAATTTTCCCGACATCAACAATCAATGTATTAGTCTTATTAAATATCATAAATGTATTTCAATAGCAAGTCGCATTGCATGAGAACACTTGTTCAACCACTACCTGTTTACATAACACTTATACATAACACATGACAAGCCATTGTTTTTAATCCAACCTATGGCCCATTCCATTCCAACAATAGTACATAATAAATACATAAGTGTAAACGCCTTTTTAATTTGGAATCTTAGCTCCTCATGATCATTACATCACCAGGCATACAACAATTATCATTTCACATGTAAACTTATGAAATAGACATTTAGCATTCCTTAGTGATAACATTTACCATTTAGGATCACAAATATCAATAGAACAAAAAACACATGAGGTACACAATCAGAAGAGAACACTATACGTGGTTCACCCCATCCCTAGGGGCTACATCCACAAAGAGTTGTCACATCTTTATTTATAAAAATATAGAGGAGTACATTTTGTAACATAGTGTGTGTGCAATATTTTCTACTTCTAGAGCCTCTCAACAAAAAAAAAATTCAAAACAAACAACCATCTAACTCAAGAAGCATTACAAGGATTCTCTCCCCGCATGATCACAAAGAAATCATTAAAATTTATAAGCTGAGATAAGGTCCCTTCCCCAAGGGTTCTATGGCAGGACTATTATATACACGGCATAAGCATAGGGTTTCCCTACCCGGACTAGCATACATTTATTTACCCCAATAATTATAGTTTATGCACCAAATGGTATACCAAACCACAACCAATATATATATATATATATATATATAATACAGGGGTCTTTCCCAGCCAGCCCTGCGCAATGAATACAAAGAACATAACTATATATAAAAAAACATATGGCACACGTGAATCTTTCCCCAATTCTAATTCTGCGATATATGCAAAACATGCATTAACATGTATCTTATGAGGAGGATACACAGGGATCGACTACCCTCTAGCCATTCCTTCCCAGTACAACATTTGCGCATTCACACAAACAAGGCATGGATAGGATTCAACACCAGGATGTAATATATATCTTATGAAGACTACAAAAGACATTCGATAAATATATGAATACTATAACAGGAATCCTTTCCAAATCCCACAACAAGTAATACACAACCCCAACAAACTCACCATAGCTGTATCTAAAAAGTAATTACACAGGGAGCGGTCTCCCCAAGCCTGCACAATAGGAAATAACATTCATCAATGTGAAAATATGAAGAAAGAAGTATACAGGGATGTGGTTGCTATTGAGCCCTCCCTTCACACAACTTATGCGCAGTAACAAGTAGAGTATATATATAAACAATATATAAACAGGAATTGTAGAGAAACCTTTCCCCATGCCCAGCGCAGCATCCAAACCGAACGAAAACAGACAGGTATATAATTTATGACGCTGGAAGCATAATCCTCCCAACTGAGATGTACATCAATATATATAAAAACTATGACAGCAAGCTAAACTAGAGCTCATGCTTCGCGCAGTTCCCTCCCTACGGATTCCTGAAGGCAGAGCTCACAATGTTAAATGACAAAGAACTAAAACATTTTTTCTATCAAATGAAAATATAAAACAGGGTCATATGGAACATAATGAGACTTCCAATTTAAAAGCCTGAAGGAGGAGCGGTCGCCTTATTCTCTCCATAGAGAAAGAGGAGAGATTCCACTTCCCAATCGAATTCATGTATATACATTATACATACCGATCAAGCACAAGGGTCTTAGAATCAAATTAGTAATCAAACAGAATCGGTGAAGATTGCCCCTATCTTCACACAAAACAAGTGTTTATTCGATAGCGCTCCAGCAAGGATGCATCTTCTCCAAACAGGACTACGAAAGGATATATATATATATATATAAAGGGATGTCTTATTAAAATGCAGAAACCACCGAACTAAGTAAATAACACGCAGCCCCAACAGAGCTACCTCTCCATGCAGCATTTATAAAAAAGGGATCTAATAAACATTTAGTATAATGTGTATATCCCCATCAATCAGTCTGAATCGAATCGCTGAGATCACTTTACCAGCACTCCACCGATTTTCATTAGCTTGGGATAGGGCTTCTTTCTCCTAAGCCGTCCTTTATCAAGCAACAAAATGCTGAAACATATATTATATGGCAGGCGAGCTATTTAGATGAGGGCGTGGGTCGATCTAGAGAGATCCTATTTCCTGAAACAAAGAATCAATCAAGTAATAAAACATCTCTGTAAACAAGATATCTCCCACAGAAAGGTATTACCCAGTTTTTAAGAATATCAGCGTATATATACAACATATATGAGAGGGATCAATGGCATCACCTCTGGCCATTAGTCCAACGACAAGCAGCAATATATACATATAACTATGCCCATGCACAATATATAAATATATATAACTTCAGAAATTATAAATGATATTCTCCGCATGTTTCCAACATGCAAACACACAAACAATAAATAAATAAATAAATAAATAAATAAATATATATATATATAACTTAAGAAATTATAAATGATATTCTCTGCATGCAAACACACAATATATAAATATATAAAATATATATAACTTGAGAAATTGTAAATGATATTCTCCTTTACCCATGGGCATGCACAATATATAAATATATATAACTTCAGAAATTATAAATGATATTCTCCGCATGCATCCAACATGCAAACACACAATATATAGATATATAACTTTACAAATTCTAAATGATATTATCCGCATGCATCCAACATGCAAACCAAATGAGCAATGTAGAGCATAACATTATCTCGAGGGATTTCTCCCATCAAAAAATTAGGGATATCTCTCTTGCCTCTGGGCATGCCAACCAAATGAGCAAGCAATTAATATAATTAATCCCCCTAATCCATAAAGAGAGTAATAATACTCTAGGCATACTCTCAACGCAGTAAATAAAGAGAGCAATAAAAAGAAATCTGCATGGAGCAAAATAAAGAGAGTAATAAAAACAGAAATCTCCACGTAGCAAAATAAAGAGAGTAATAAAAAAAGAAATCTCCACGTAGCAAAATAAAGAGAGTAATAAATACTCTCCAACTCTGCCCATAAAGCATAGCAAAAGAAAATGGCCAAGTGGCTGCAATTTTCCAAAATTAGATTTTTTAATGCGTTACACAATAATCTTTTAAATATATCTTGCACCTAAAATAGCAGTACAATTACACTCACATTTACAAAAATATTAGGGATGTAAAAGAGGAATATTACAAAAGGTACTGTGGTAATCCATAAAAATAGTTTCATTAGTTAAAAAAAAATTTAGAGAACTGAATTTGAAGATGGATGCCCTTTCAAAAGGTGGATGCCCTTTGATCACAAGATGGGATTACAATTCAGAGAGGTACCTGGGTAATATCCATAAAATAGTGTCACTAGTCAAAGGCAATTTTAGATCGGGCTGTCAAAAGCTTCCTGGTAGATTCCTCTGTTGTGCGTGGCAACTAGAAGTCTAAAATGATAGTGATGCAAATTTGAGTTTCTGAGTATTGCTCTGAAAGAATATTGGACTGGCAAAACTCGTTTCCTGGCAGCTTCCCTGCATAAACCAAAACAGTTTAAGTTTTGTGATGCATAGTTTGTGTTTCTGAGTCTTGCTTAAGCAGATAATCTAAGGCTTGTTTGAAAGTGTGTTTTGTAATGTCTGAAAATAGCTGTATGTCTGAAAAGATATAGATAGAACAGGTGTTGGCTTGAATGCTTTTTCTTTGTGAAGAACCATATCGTGGAAAGTTTTTGAAATGGCTGAATGTAGTAGGAAGATATATTGAACTGTTTGAATGTTTTTTCTTTGTGAAGGCAGCTTCTAGTTTTTATACTCTACATATTTCAAAACATCCGAAGAATTTAATACCTTTGATAAAAAAAAATTATGAGTTTTTTTTCTTTGAAAAAATATATATTTTAATCATTATACACAACATTAATGATAAGTGCAGCCTGGTGGAGATTGTCTCTGAGTTATTTGGACTGCAGACACAGTCATTATAAGCCAGGGCTAAGGGTTTGGATCACAATGCATAACAGAGTCCACCAAATTAGGAAAAGAAAACGGAATGTCCATAATAGTTACAGCAATTAGATCTATACGATCTTTCTTACAAATTATCGGACTTTTGATCAAAGTCAGAGGGCTGTAAGCAGAAAGTTAACATAAATAATTAGGGAGAAAGATTCTACTTCTCTCCTACTTAGCCTCCTGATCTCTACCGTTCGTTTTTCTTAATACGAATCCGACTTTTCTTATCAAAGCTTACTGAATCCGTTACGTTAACTATTAGGAAACTGACATGATGGGTCGCCAAGCTAGTGGAAACAATTCGGTGAACAATTAAACATGACGAGATCGCTGATGTGGCCTGGGTTTTTGTATACAACCTAAGGTGGCTCCATGGATCAAATTTGAAATTATATATTTAACCCTTTATATTGACCAGCTAAAATAAACTATAAAAAAAACTACGTTTTCATTTGAAATGAAAAATACGTGGATAGTTAAAGTATTCACCTGAAAGCTTACAGTAAAATTTTATTTTAGTTTCCATATACTAAATGCATGCAGTAGTAATGGTTATCTTTATTTTATGAATTATTATTATTATTAATTTTTAAGAAATTTATTGGCTGCAAGTTCTAATATTTTTTTATGTATTAATATTTCTATAACGTCTATACGGCGTAGAATAATTTCCATATGAGTTTCTCTTATCACACACAAGTTTTTTTATTTATTTAAATTGGGTTATTTTGAGAATAATTTATATATATTTTTTAATTATTTTAACAATATTATTTAAATTTTGAAAAGAATTAAAAAATATTTTCTATTTATTTTTGTTTCGATAGAAATAGAAACTAATTCTAAATGAAAACGAGTTTTTTTTAATACACCTGATATGAGTTTCTCTTATAAACCTTATTTAAATTTATTTATTTTTATTTTAAGAATAATTTATAATTTCTTTTTTAATTATTTAAAAAAAATTATTATTAAATTTTTTTTATTAATAATAATTTTAAATAAATTATTATTAAAAAAAATAAAACTAATTCTAAATGATAAATGAGTACATAATAACATAAGTATCACATTATATAGATGTTTTATATGTTAATGTAAAATGATAACAAATATACTTCAAGAGAAGCTATTCAAATATTAAATATACATGTATGAGTTACTATTTATTTATGTATAAAAATTTTATTTATTTTTTAATTATTTTTTTACCAAATTCTAATATATAAACATCTATCCATATAATTATTTGTAATTTTCATTTATTTATATTTTTGAAAAAAAAATATTTATTAAAAAATTATAATATATTTTAAATTTATTTTGATTTGTATTTTTGAAAAACTTTTATTTTTACATTTTAATTATTTTCTATGCATTTTTTTAATTTTATCTTTTATTCTATTTTTCTATACATATTAAAAAAATATTAATCACTCAAACTTTTCAATCACTCAATATGCTTAAAGTAGCGAAGATTCAATAAATTCCAAATTACTCATAAAACATATTGTTGGTTTTCTCTTACATCCATAATGTTGAGGTAAATTTATTTCAAAGGAGTTTATACTATGGCTATGATTGCTCAACTATTTAGTTAGCAAAATAATAATACATTAGGCCATTTTGAAATTTAAAATGATTTTTTTTAATAAATTTTAAGTTATGCTTCTTAAAAAATAAATAATGTTTTGAAATTATTTTTTATTTTAAATTTAATCTACAAGTATAATAATATAATTTGTTTTTTATAAAAGAAGTATAATGAGTTAGCTTGAGTATAGGTGACCAAATAAATCCACCTCAAAATGTGCTATATGACCACTTAATACTTGTAGAAATGCCATAACTTTGATTTCTTTCAAAATATAATTACCTTTTTTTTCTGCATAAACTTTTGCTATGTTATTTATTAAGAGCACACCTTAATAACCTTTGATATGGAAATGGCATAGCTTCATTTTCTTTCAAGAATATATCTAATATTTTGGGTTTTTTTCTTTCATGGATTTTCCTTAAGCACACCCTAACAACCTTTGATAGGGCTATGTTGCAACTCAAAAAGTGTTAGATTCATCATCTCCTTGTAATATAGTCATTTTTCTTCTTTAATCATAATCAACCTATTTTGAAGCAAGCCTTTTAAGCCATTTTAGATTAAGTTGTTTAATCTTAGTCATGTTTTCATCCATAGATTTTGACAAACAAACACATTAAGTAATTATGAAAATTGCATAGTTTTATTTTCTTCCAAAAATATATGTAACATTTTGATTTTCTCATCCCTAAACTGTTTTTATTTCATATAAACACACCCACCCTAACAACCTTTGATATGGAAATGCCATTGCTTCAATTTCTTGAGCTTATGCAACATTTTGTTTTTTTCTTCATACTTGAGCCATTTTGGTTTTTTCACCATAGTATTTTCTTATTTTATATGAACACACCTTAACAACCTTTGATATGGTTGTATTGCAAGAGTGTTTTCAACATTAGGTTATTGGGATATGACAATTCTTGTTTGAAAAGTGTTTGTATGGTTTTTTCTTATTTCATATATAAATACACCTTAACAACCTTTGATATGGTTGTGTTGAAATATTGTTTTTAACATTAGGCTATTGAGATATGACAATTTTTTTTGAGAAGTGTTTGTAGAATTAATGTTCAATTTTGATATTTTTTTTATACTTTATTACTTTTTTCTTACTAATTTTTTAACTTATTGAAATTTTATATATTTTCTCATAAAAATAGTTTTAATAATATTTTTAAATTTAATTTATATATATTCTTTCAATAATATATTTTTACTAAAAAAATAATTTCCATTAATTAATAAATTCATTTGTTTAATTATATATACATATCAAAGTGTAGTGTAAAGCAATTTGCCAAGATTAACTCGTGAAAAGGAAACAATTATATATCTCCATCTTCATAATGAACATTGCAACCGATTACTTTTATATACAATAACGATTAGATCCATTTTGGCGGGAATGTAAATGGTAAATGATAATATAAATAATTAAAAAAATATTTTATACTTACATAAACACAATTTAGATTTATTTTCTATATAAAAACATCCACAATAGAAATAGAGGAATGAGACATTAAAACTTTTTTTGAATTGCATAATTGGAATAAGCATAAGATTCCATACAGAAACAATAGTACTTATATATATAATATTTTTAATCAAATATTCATATAGATATTTATATAATAAAATCAATCATTTATTTAAAGAATAAAAAAATAAAATCTTAAGAACTTAGAATACTGTTAGTGTTAGATAGCAAGTAGTTATTAATAATTATTTTAATAAGATTGTATTAAATTAAATTGTATTTTTATTTATAATGTTCAAATAATTAAAGTTTGTTTTTTTAATTATTTTTAAAAATTTATTTGTTCATTAGTAAAAACCCATATCAATATTACACCTACATTATGGTACTATGATTCAAACAAACTTGACAAGAGCAGCTTTAAAAACATTAAAAGAATACCATTAAGTTTGGAAAGATTGCAGAAATTTCAAAGTTGACATCATGACTTTTTAAAACAAGTTCAAGAGTAAAAAATGTGTTTATGAGATTGCCTTGATCATCATTGACATGTCAAATTTTTTAACAATATTTGATGGACATGGACAAAATGCCTCCAAACTATTTAAAAGTATTTGACAGAATGCGTCAGACATTTAGCCTGTCGAGTTCCAACCCTGTTAACTAGATACTTAGGTTTTCACATGAAAGAACCTAAACTTAGTTCTTACAATTCGATATGTAAGAACACATCTCTGAATTGCATCAGTTGGCCAGGAAAAATGGGAAAGAGAGTTGTATGATTAGATTCATTCCCTTGTATGGAATTCTGTATAAATCTTGTCAGTCATGTCTAATATTCTGTCATACTTCACGTCTCAGTCGTCCTCTCGATGAAACACTTTTACACAGATTCATACTCGATTGCTATAGATCCTGCGGAAGGTAATTTTGTCTTCTTTTTCTGCAAAGGAATATAGGTGGCTTTCAGTGCTGGGAGCTTCGAGTATGTTCTGACTCGTGAGTATTTTGGCGTATACTCTGAAACGAACGGAAGTACATTAGTCTCTGCAAATTCATTTGATCTTGTCCTCGATCTCGATAAACTTCAGTTTGTGTAATCATTGCAATTGTTGAAAGAAAAAGAAGCAAACGTTAAAAACAAAACACTTATAATCACTGAACCCTAACTACGAATGCTCAGATTTCGTACTGTTGTTTTTGCATAGTGGAAGAGTTGTATTGAAATTTGACTAAAGTTCTTGCGGGGAATAGAATAATATAAACTCCCAACTTTTCCGTACTTACCTTGTTCCTTTTTATAAAGCGGGAGTCTACTTTTAACTAAAGCTTATGATTGAAGTGGGAAATGGGATAAATTTTCAACGTTCTGAGTACGTTTTTTTTTAAGTGAATATAAAGTGAAATACTTTAACTATAGGTTTTGGCTTAAATGGGATAAATTTTAAAAGTTTAAGTAATTTTTTTCTACGAAAATTTTATTAGCAATTGTACTTGACTTGACTGTGCGGAAAGTAGGTCAAAAGCAGAGGAGTGAGTACAGTTTAAGATGTGAAGTTATTGAAAGTGAAAAATATGCAAAAATAGTAAGTAATATAAATTACAAAGTTGGTGATAATCTTGGCAATGACAAAATTGAATTTTTTAATTAATTTTATGATTTACAAATCATAATCTAATTATACCTTTGCTCAATAATTGCAAACACGTAACTGCCACTGACCATTCTCATCAATGGTGGGAACGCTCTCAATGGTGACCTTACTGCCATTGCCACTGACCATTCCCATCAATGCTGGGAACGCTTTCAATGGTCACTTTACCACTGCTAAATCGATAATTATTTTGTATTGTTTTGGCGAAATCAACTTACGTCTCAATGTGTAGGTATTTTTCAAAAGAATCAAAGTGATTGTAATGTTTAAATTTCATATTTATTATTCCTCTGTAATGGCGAATTAGTTTCTCTACGGATGAATGCTTCGTTTTTTTTTTTAATTCTAAGTCCAATGTGTGAATGCTTTGTGAATATTTTGAATACTAAATGTGCATCTGTTCTGTAAATTTTTGATAAAATGTAATACCACTTTTAACATCCAATTTCATCCCCATCCAGAAAGCCATAACATCGCTCATATCCTATTCAGCTCTTTCTTTATCAACGTTCTCAACCTCCGAAATCAAGTTGAAAATAAATCAATCATAAAACCCTAATCGAAGCGATGCATTGTATCGCATCGACTTCATTGTACGCACAGAAAATATTTTGTTACAATGATGCTTTGAAAATGCTTTCTCTATCAAAAACTTCATTGCATGGATATCATTTTTTAAAACAACTTTTATAATCAAGCCGAATTAATTTTTGCCAAAACACTGTCAAGATTTGGGAAAAAAAAACAAAGTAAAAAGTGAGCAAATATCTTAAAACGTCCGAACACTGTTGTTGCAGTTTATTGTCAAGGTTTAATCACGAGTATAAACATGAATTAACTCTAGCTTTTGGTGCACTGATTAACCTTGCTTTTATCTATTGTTTCTTCCAACACGCCATTATTTTTATTTTATAGGAAGTGTGGTTTTTAAAATTTAAAAAAAATGATAGAAACTAATTTTAAGTGTAATCTAAAATTAAGTTGATATTATTTAATTTTAAAGCTAATTTTAAATCTTTTTTATTTTTATTTTCAATGATGATAAAATCTATCATAATTTAGTTATCAAATCATTAGTGAGGACAACTATTATTTGTGATTATTCAAGAAAAGCTAATATGCTTACTTATGATTATACAAAGAAAATCATGCAACCTCGTGGTATGTAAAGGTAGATTTCCACTATTGTCATACGCCTTTGAATCTTAGGCAATTATTCTCTATGTCCAAAAAAATAGCACTTCACCAATCTAAATAGTTTTAAAACTTATACAAATACCAAATTCTAATTAACTTATATAATTAACTAAATCTAAAAATAATTCATATAATTAATAATATCTACAAATTGAAAAATAAATAATTTAACTTTACAAAAAGGGAGTGCAAGTTAATGATGTTGTGTTTTTACATGTTCGATACAACATAACTGACTCCTTTAATTTACATAGATATTTTGAAATACCTACACAAGGAATCATGCATAATTAGTCATAAATTAATTTACATAAGTATATATTATAATAATATATAAAATCTACTTAACACTAACTGAATTACAAATTATTAATATCTTAATCATGCAAATTACATTCATACATATATTGAATATTGTTAACATATGGGAAGTTGGAATGTGTTTATATTTGTTCGATAGTCATGGGGTAGTGGTTGTGGCTAGAATATTAGAGTGGAGCTCTCTGTCTTGTGGAGTTTGTTCTTCTTTGCTTCTTCTAAAGGAAACTCGCACTTATGATTTTAGGAGACTTAAAAATAATCATAGAATGGGCTTCTAGAAGGACTATGCTCTTGGTTTTAAACCTTGGATGGTGGCCATTGAGAATTCAATCTCTTCGAGAAGGATTAATGGATCTTAAGTTTTCACATGTTTATAGGGACTTGAATTCCTAAAAAGACATGCTATCAAATGAGGCCTTATATCTCCTAGAAAGTTCTTTTGTTTTGAAGAGCTTCAACACACCCTTTAGTTTTCCTTTTTTTGCTTTGTTTTGTTAGATTACACAATTTTCTAGTTGTATAAGTTTGTTTATTAATTTAAATGGGTTCGATGTGAGTATTGGATAGGTGAATTTTTGTAAGAATTAGCTAGTCTTTAATAACTTTATTGGTGTGAAATGTAATTTTCAATAATGTATTTTATATTTTGATTAAACTAATAATAGGTATAAGTATTTTTGAGGGAAAAAATATTTAAAGTTATTTATTTATTAAATAATTATTATAAATTCTTTTCGATTTTGATAAAAATATAAAAAAATGAAAAAAAAACCATTTTAATCTAACATTTAATAAATATTAAAACATAAAAATAATTAAAATGCATATTCATCTATATTTAAAAATTAAAATAAATTAAAATTGGTTTATTTTATTGTATATTTTATTACTAATATTTTTCAATTTATATTTATTTTATTAATATTTTATATTTTTTGAAGTTATAATTATTTTATTATTATTTTTAGTTTATTGATTTTTCGTTTAAAAAAATAAAAATTATTGTTTGTGCTCACTCTATAGTTTAATATGAGGGAGATCTTGTAACTTTTGTCCATGTTTGTCCATATTGTCGGTCATAAACAAAAAAAATAATACAAATTAAAAAGTAATAAATATTATGTCAGCCATTAATGTAGAAACATAAGAAGTTAAAAATATTATAGTGGATATTACAAAGTAAAAAGTAATAAATATTATGTAGGCCATTAATGTAAAAACATAAGAAGTTAAAAAAATATTATAGTGGATAATAAATCAAAAAAATATTATAGGCTCAAGTAAAAATGATATACTTAGATTTGATCCCTCTCGGCCTTTGATAGAGACTAGGATTTGAATCTAAACTCGTAATAAATCAAATTACATTAATCTATAAAATCCCTTCTTTTGTTTTAGGTTAAAAACTCCATAAAAACATAGAGTTTACTATTTCACTAGACAAACATCCAAATCCAAAATTATTGTTAAGAATACTTTTATAATTGTAAACCTAATATGACTTTTAACTAAATCTTACAAAGAAATTTACTCTTGGTTGAAGGAAACGAGGGAGTTTTTTCCAAATTCATATTATTATTTTTTCTATAGGAGCAAACATATTTTTCTTTTATTAATAGATAAAATTTTATATATATGAAATTTTTTATGGTGAGTATAATTTTTTCGGCCTACAAAGAACTATAAAATGAACGACAAAATATTTGTCTAAATTAAGCATTTGAAACATTTATTGGATCATACAACCATCTTATCATCAATGATTAGGATTCAATCAAGACTCACCCGCGGACCTTCCTCTAAAGACACCTTAACATCACAGAGGTATGTTGTGCCTGATACTCTATTGGGATATCTCTTTTGGAACTCCTCTTGAGCACTTTAGTTCATACCTCTGAATTACCTCCGTGACAACCTATGAAATTTTACCACTTATCATCACAGGGTCTTCTCTGTAAAGACTTCGAACCATGCCACAAACTTGGTGCTTAATCAAAATATTCATCAATCAGATCTTTCCTTGATAAAATTCCGATGCGATTGCAAATGTTGGCATTTAATTTGGTAGATGAAAACTTAAACTCATGAATAACACAACCCAATTACTTGAACCTACACGACATATTTAATGTGAGTATGAACTATCTTACCACCTTACAAACTGAACTGATCTTGATCTGATTGACTGAACATACCCTGAGCTTAGCTACAACAAAAATTTAACTGCTCTAACTTGACTTAAATTTACTATTGTGGGGGTTGGAGAAATAATTACTCTCAACATTGTCTTGCTTGATTATGTCTAAAAAAAATCAAACAAAGTGTTATTGCAACTTACAACATACAAAATCCTAAATTATCTGTGTGAAATTCAAACAACTCCCTAAACAAGGGTTTTGTAAAAATATCTACCATTGAATCTTCTGATCTGCAAAACTATACAAAAATTTCATTACAATTTACAAGTTGCCTAATAAAGTGATACCTTGTACTAATGTTCTTAATCTTCTTGTGAAAAATATGATTCTTTGACAACACCATGGAAGATTTATTATCACAGTAAATTTGAGTTGATTCTCCCTGTTCATGTAACAACTCAGTCAATATCCTCCTATATAGACTCTCTAACACCCTTCTCTAGTTGCTGCAACATACTCTGCTTCTGTAGATGAAAGAGTCACAATGGGTTGTTTATTAGTTTCCCAAGCTACTGCTCCAGATAAAAAACTGAACACACAACCATATGTGCTTTTCTTATCATCATTGCTCCTTGCAAAATAACTATTTGTATAACCATCCAAATTAAAACTTGAATCCAATCTAAATATCCAAATATCCTTTTACCATCTTGCTAGTGAGTACTATTCGGAGACTCAATAAACCTGGAAATTAGACTCACCACATATATTATGTTAGGCCTAGTTGTATTTAAATACACGAGACTACCTACCAGTCTCTTATACACAGTAGGATACACACTTGATACATGATCTTTCTTGTTGAGATTTGTACCAATTACAATTGGTCTTACATTTGATTTTCAATTCACCATCCTAAACCCACTCAATATATGTTTGGCATATTTAGCAAATAAAAATTCCATTCTCATATTGATTAACCTCTATGCAAATAAAATACTTCAACATCCCTAAGTTAGTCATTTTGAACTCAATTTTCATGATCAAATTCATCAATTGAGAGATTTCCGGTGAAAATTAAATCCTGAACATATAGAAAAAATATCAGGATTTTAGCTTCCTGATTTACCTTTGTTTACATGGTTAGCTCACTTGATTTCTTGTTGAATACATTGCTCTTCAAATACTTATCAATTATGTTGTACCAAACCTTGGGTTCTTGTTTCAATCCATAGAGGGTTTTCTTCAACCTATTGACTTTATCTTCCTCTCCATCAATCCAAAATCTTGGATAATGCTTCACAAATACCTACTCCTCCAAGAATCCATTTAGAAATGCATACTTGACATCCATCTGAAATACATTTTACTTATTTTGTGGTGCAATGGCCACAACCATTCTCACTTCATCAGGTCTATCTAAAGGTGCAAAGGTTTCATTATAATCAATACCAGGTTGTTGACTAAACCTCTGAGCCACATGTATATCCTTCTACTTCTCAATTTCATATACAACATTCAACTTAGTTTTGTAAACCCACTTCACACCAATGTAATCCTTATCTTTAAGTAAATATACAAGTCCCCTATTTTTCCTTTCTATGGAATCAATTTCTTTATCCATAGCCTTTACCAAGATTTCCTTTTTAATAGCTTTCTAAAATTTCACAAGATCATATGCAATTAAAGAAAATTAGAAACTTTATGTACTTCATCTTCTTGTTCATATAGTTCCCTTAAAATTCTAGTCATTTGACTTCTAGTTATGTTTCTCATTATGTGAAGAGTGGCATTTGAATCACTACGTACTTCTAATCTCGTTTCTTATTTTATTCCATAACTTGATGGTTCTTCCTCACCCTGTGTTATGGGTGGTGTAAATCATGATGGACTTGCACTAGGTGTCTACTCTCCAAGTGTATTTCTAGCATGTTTAATCAACTGTGGGTTTTGTTGTCCACCCTGAACTTCCTACTCAATACCTTCATCATCATCTTGACTGAATGTAACTCCCCTTGCAATAATTTTAACAATGCTACCATCCCAAGCTTTCTCTTGCTTGAATTCAACATCTTTGTTGATTATGCATTTCTTGGTGATGCAAGGATTGTAGATCATATAAGCTTTAGACTTATCATTGTACCAAATGAGGATACATTTCGCTTATGTCATCAATCTTCTGCTTTATTTGTTTATGTACATGGGAATAATCCAAACAACCAAAAAACTTCACATAATAAATATTGCAGAGACTACGACCTAAATATTATTTAGGAACTCTAACTTGCACGATTTTAGTTGGACTTTTGTTCATGATATACACTAAAAAAGACACTACTTCTCCTTAATATTCATCCGATAGGTGATTTTCCTTGATCATACTTCAATCCATATCCATGATGGTTTGATTCTTCCTTTCAACCACTCCATTCTGACGGGGAGTGTATCCAATGGTATATTCTCTCTTGATTTCATGATAGTTGCAAAATTCAATAAAACCATTTAATTTGTATTCCCCACCTCTGTATGATCTCAACACTTTATTATACCTACCAATTTATTTTTCAACCACGTATTTAAGCTTATTGAATATGATGAAATTTTCATATTTCTCCTTCAGGAAATTATAAACCCAAGTCTTTCAACTGTAATAATCTATAAACGTCAGAAAATAAAGATTAATTTCCTACCAAAGTTGGTGTTTTCATGGTCCATAGAGGTCTGTGTGCACTAGTTCTAGTGGAACCTTTGCTCTATATGACAATCTTGATACAAAGTGCTCCATGTGATGCTTTGCTAAAATACATCTCTCATAAGAGCTTGTTGGTTACTGCATACAAGGAAACCCTTTCACCATTTGTTTCTTCTACAACAAATCCAGACCTCCAAAATTCAAATGTCCATATATTAATTTCGATAACTAGGACTAATCCAGACTCTTATCTGTGTATACATTGACAAAATATGTTAGTTTGCTCCTCATAATCAATGGAAATATCGTATTCTTAACTGTCTCCACCATGGCTATTAGTTGATTCCTAGGATACTTTTCTAGAATTGTTCAGACCTTGGCCTTGAAGGACACTATGTAATTCTCCATAAATTGTCCAACACTCAACAAATTGCACTTCAAACCAAGTACATAGTGCACTTCATCCATAGTTATTCTTTCTCCATATATAACATACACAGAAACCACACCTTTACCATCAACACTCATAGTATTATCATTTTCCAACTTGACTTTAGACTCAACACCATTGTCTAGACTGGAAAATAAAACATTACTTCCAATCATGTGATTATTGCAACCACTGCATAAAAACCATATGTCTTTTGAACTTTCCTGGGTCACATTGCAAGCAAGAAACACATGTTTCTCCTCAGTGTGTTATGTGATGTTTGTTGAATGATTACTTGCATATACCATCTTCTTTCTACATTGGCTAGCATAATGGAAAAAATTCTTGCAATAAAAAAACTACATTTTGGATTTATCAACTCTTTGGCTACCTAGATGCTAATTTTTGTTGATACTACCCCTTAAGATACGATAGTTCTGGTGAAATTTTTTCTCATTTTCTAAATCATATTTACTATCTCTATGTTCATTTCTTCTAACTTCTCTTCTTCTGTTGTTGAACCTTCCCCTGCCTATTTTACTTGAAACCCGCAACTGGGACTTGAATGTTTTCTCCAACGAACTATTTTCATATCTATTCATCATGGATTCATGAGAAAACAAGGAACAGATAAGCTACTAAATATGCATCTGATTGTTGTATTTAGACTCCTATGTGGCTGCAACTACAACCTCGAACTTCCTTGGCTAACTCCTAAGTACTTTCTTGATCACTCTCTGATATTTGAGGTCTTCTCCATTCAGTCTCAACTAATTTACTACATTCATGACAATGGTCATAAACTTGACTATAGACTCAAAATGTCATGTACCAAACACACTTATACATATTTTTTCTAGACACTGAGTCATGATACATCCTTAACTGATAAAGGAATAAGTGGATCAACACTTACATTTGATCGAGTGAAAACTTACACTACTGCAACTACATATTCAATCTAGTTATCTACATACCCCTTCACCGACTCTCAGTTATCCAGGCTAGTTGCAACCTCGAATGAACCTATATTTCTTATAGATATACTCATTCCTTGATTAGATAGAACTAGTTCTGGTCTGGGCACAATCCAAACTTCTTAACTTACCTTGACTCCACTTGGAGTTCATTTCATCAACTTAGTTGAGGAGAGGTGGGCTCATGATTAAGTCACCATCATCGTTCTCTTTTAGTTAGCTAACACATTCTTATTTTTTATAGGCTTATGAACGAAGCAATTACACAACTATACAGAGTCATTGCACTCTCTACGACTTCTTCGTCAACATGTATATCAATTTATTGTCAATATATATATATATATATATATTAACTCTAGTATTATTAACCTATACATTAGTCGTACATTACCATTTATTAAACAACATATATACATATACACATTGTACCCATACCAATCACATAAATATATAATCATGCATTCTACCCATGTTATCTGTACCATATCAATATACCCATACTAACCATTTATTAACAATGCATATATACTATGCATTAACCCTACACCTCTCGCATGATGACCAATGCTTCTTCCACGTAAGCTGTGGGACAACTCACATTTCTAGGACACATTATTTCCAATGGGGCTCCCCATCACCACTCCACATTGGTAGGGATTACGATCGTGGAATGCATACACAAACATGGTCTGATTCCACTCAACCTTGAATATGGAAACTTGTCAGTTTAGACTCAAAGGAGGAGGCTTTTCTCTTGCATTAGTGGTAATGAATATGTTCAAGTTGTTAATGAGGGCACCGACAATCGCATGCCCTTCCTGGCAGGCTGCATCCTCAAAATGAATTGTTCAAATCCATAGTTGAAGGGGGATCATCTATCCATCAATATTTTTCATTTTACCCACCCAAGCCAACATTAGAAAATCTCACCCTCTCTCCATGGTAGTCTGATTTTTTAACTGGTTCAATGACTTGCTCTACATGTTCATTCACTTCTTGGCTTGTAAGTTTGGTTGCAACCAAAGGGAAGAACGAAGGGGGTTTCTACTTGGCGGTGAGGATGGAACGAGGGAATCGATCTCCATAGCCACAACTTCACATGCAACCACGAATGGAGGTAATTCCACCCAATTCCAAGCTACAGTTCATGTTTATATATTGTTGATCTCTTTTACATCCACGACTCTCACATAGTGTATGCACAGAGTGTGCAGTGGCCACTCCTTGGGAAATGATTGTTATAGTAACAATCCACTAGATGGGACGGGAAGGTAGCCGTAGGCTAGCCTCCTCTCATAGGTTCCTTATCACCATATATGCATTTTGATTTCATGCTTATTAGAGTATCTTCATCGAATTTATTAACCAGTCAATGTCTTTACACTCAGCCATCGATACGATACCTTGAAGTGATGATCCTTCTTCTTGATTACGGGCTTCACTTATGGCGTAAGATCATAGTTCTAGTTCACACACTTAGTCTTTGTTTTCATCCCTATTGTTCTTATACTTACAGTTTAGTTAAACATGTAGGTTTGGGTCGAGAGGAGGCCATGTCCTCCATCGATTTGGCTTGTGATTAACTTGCACATAATAACTGGTTCTTACTCTCTGTCTCTTAAGACATCTCGTCAGTCATGTGTTATCAATCCTTGATAACACATCTATCTAGATATGGATCCCCCTTTGGTATGCATTATATGAATAGGTTGATGATTCTCTAGGTATGATTTAATTTCCCAATCCATGGCTGATATATATATATATATATAACACAACCTCTTTTAACTTGGATCAATCTCTGCTCAAGGTAGTATATAGATTTAGTTTACAGATTTGTTTATCATAGATTCAATCCCTTTTGCTATGTAGTGACATGGTGAGAGGGTTGTATAGAACAAGTTCCTACATAGTCTATTGTTGAGGAATCATTTCCTTGCTAGCTAGCTATGCAACTAGCATTGTTAGGCTTATCATAGATTAACCAAATTGATCGGATTTCATGTATTATTTACATTTCATCCCAAGGATTAGTTTTTATTATTATACTACAGTCATTACTTTTCTTATAGAACATTATCTTATTTTATATATCTAGGAATTATTCAGATCCGCATGTTGTTTTGTAGGTAGTCTTGCACGGGAAACCCCTTGGTTCCCAGGTAACTGATGTATTTTATCCTCCATGAGTATTTTGTCTATTATGTTTTATGCGATTCTATCATCCAAACTAATGAGAACTTCTTGTGCAAGTTACTTATGCTCTACTAAGATTTGTTCACTACTCCTCTGCTAGAACACTCATGTAAGTCGAGGACTGTTCTTGTGGAAGCCTTCTTTCTCTTTTAATCAATCATTTAGCGCATGAGGAAATCTCAAATTGTTATTATTAACTATTATGCACATAGACTATCAATGAAATTTTTAATGGACTGTAATTTTTCTTTTAACCAATTGTGTTTCCCAATTGTGTTTCCCTCTTGGGAGGTCTTAGATCTATGACTAGTATTTTATTCAGCAATGTGATATCATTAAAGTAGATGTAGATAGATGCATCTCATTCTACTTGCATCTCGGTAGATATCAAATGCTAGGACTTTTTATTTCTTTTATAACTCTTGTTGGGGTTCTTTGTTGGGTCTCGATCCTCTTGCAATTCTCGAGTTCATGGGGGAAACCCAGGCCTCTATCATCCGGTCTAATGCAAGTTGAGAAGGAATTTTGGTGGGTTGGGAACTTAGGAATACAAATTAGGATTGTTCAGTTGTAATCAGAATACTTGCATGAAACGATTTGATATTTTGTTTATCATATTGTTGTACTACTCAACTGACGTACTATATAGCTATTCACTGTTTAATCAACTAGTTCTTGCTTCAGTAGAGTAGATATACCTTTCAACATTTATATTTCTATATATTGGTTATGTTTGAAATTCTATTTCAACTATGTTTATACTAGAGTTTGTGGCCCAATGTCATAGTTAGGTACTACAACTTATTCATAATCTAATCTAACTAGATTAGCTACCCAATGCCACTATTAGGGTTATTACACTAGTACAAAATGAGATATAAGTGACCATATAACCAAAAAAAATTGGTCACCATAGTTTTTTAAAGAGATAAACTACCAAACTAGAGCAATTTTAAGTGAGCTAACTTACAACAACCAAGATAAACCACCAATTTGGTTAGAGGATAAAATATACAACCAGATAACAAGTAACTAAACTAAAATTGACTGCATAACAATAACATTAAGAATATGAATTGGTCGTTTATTTAGTCATTTTTAGTTATGTCACTCCGACAATAGAAAATTACAATTTTGACAGGTTCAAAATCCCAAATATGGTAGTGCAATTGCAAATGTGCAAAAATTATTGGTTTGGGAAAGAAAATTGCTAGATTTGCTAAGACCTAGAGCAATTTTTTACAAATTGAGTCCTTTTAAAATATTAACAAACAACAATATATCATACAACTTTTGACAAGAAAACCAGATTTACTGAGATGTGGAGCAATTTTTACAGATTGAGTCCATTACAAATCTTTTAAAAAAAGTAGTATATCTTATTGTAGAAAATGACAACACTGGATCTGATTGTAGTGTGGATAGGACTGGATCAATCATGGGGCATCCATATGAAACAACCCTACATCAACGTAAGGAATTTTTAGTTATGTCACTTCGACAATAGAAAATTACAATTTTGACAGGTTCAAAATCCCAAATATGGTAGTGCAATTGCAAATGTGCAAAAATTATTGGTTTGGGAAAGAAAATTGCTAGATTTGCTAAGACCTAGAGCAATTTTTTACAAATTGAGTCCTTTTAAAATATTAACAAACAACAATATATCATACAACTTTTGACAAGAAAACCAGATTTACTGAGATGTGGAGCAATTTTTACAGATTGAGTCCATTACAAATCTTTTAAAAAAATTAGTATATCTTATTGTAGAAAATGACAAGACTGGATCTGACTGTAGTGTCGATAGGACTGGATCGATCATGGGGCATCCATATGAAACAACCCTACATCAACGTAAGGAATTTTTTTACACCAATCAACTTCAGAGAAGGTTTTGTCATAAAAATAATGATATTAAGAAACACCATTATATCTTACTGTAACAAACCATTATGTCTATCTCCAGTTCTGGTCAATGATTTGTTGATTACAACAAATCTACACAAGGATCTCTCGATGCTAGTGATCATTCCTGGTTGTAATTAATAGCTAGTGCAAGTAACCCAAGATATGAAATATATAATATTTATTTCACTTTGATTCTCTAATTTCTAAATGCATGGATCAACCAATTTTGATAATTCAGGTCGTTTTGTATTTTTCTTTCTCGCATGGTTCTCTTCGTACTACTTTGGTTATGCAATTTGGCCACATTTACCAACTTTGCGTAATAGTCCTTTGGCAAGTGAATCATTTCATGCAATAATTTGAAAAAGTAATTTGTATACATGTCAATTTGGAGACTCATGGTTTTATAGAATACGAAACTGGAGCCAAACATCCTCATCTTTTTGCCACATTTTGTAGACTATAGATTATTTTTTCTTTGTATTGTCATTTGATGGGCATGTAAAATTAAAGTATTGAATGTGTAACCTTGCAATAAGATATTGCTACTAGCAAGAGCACTGTATTTTTTGTTTAGATTGGAGGGTAACAAATACTTGTGTCGGTTCACAATTATACTACTAACACAAATAAGTAATTGCTTCATGAGGTCAATACCAATTTTCACGGTAGGTACTCTACTATACATTAGAATAAGATGGCGACTGAGAAGTAAAAAAATGTCTCTCAACTCAAAACATTCAAGAAAATACATTAATATTGAAAAATGGGGCAATAGGTGTTAAAAGGGTTTCAACAATGCTTTCCTACTTGTGATATTTGGCCTGATGTTTTTTCCCATGGAAATTGACACTTGCAGCCAAACGTGTATTTCTTATGTGAATCCCTATAGACCAATAATTTTAGATACAAAATGTTAATAAGTGCTCCACAGACAGGCTTGTAAGGACATTTTCCTATCTATTGCTATGTATCACCTGTTTTTTTTTATAGCTTCTTGGATATCTAATACCAAAGGCTATGTTGTTGTTGTATCATGAAAACTATAACTTTCCAAAGATAATATACCAATTATTTCTTACATTTATCTTATTACATTGTTAATTGTTTTGTTTAAGGTAGAGCGTGGATTTATCGTAGCAAACTCATGAAATTCTTTTTGTTTGAAATATTTAAAAAATGAGATGAGGCAAGTTCAAGAGATTGGGAGTTAGTTTCTAGTGTCTTTCTTTAATCAATTGTTTTAGGATAATTATGTTAGGAAAGAAAGGCCTCAATAAATGTTCTCACATTTTAATGGCTAACTATTTGTTCATCTCATAGTTCTATTTTCTACCAATAGTAGCATTGGATTGAGATGTATTTTTATCTTATGATGAACACTTGAATACAACACCCATTATATCCTTATTCTGCATGCATGAAGGTAATGGAATATTTAGCATGGGAAAAATTTAGGTCTAAAGATTTTATTCAGTGGAATTCATCAAGATATTTTGAAAGAACAATGTTCTTTCTTAATGAAATGATGTTACAAAAACAATTATAAAATTACAATATCTCGATATTAGCTCATGTATCATAGTAACTTCAATATGCTTATTATGATTCCCTTAATGGTTGTTCTATATTGTTTTGGCTAAAGTTGATGACTAACAGTATTCCATCTGGTTTTAGGATACCATAAGCACTGTAAATTGTGCTGAAACTTTGGTTTGTCCTAAATAAAATATAACATCCATTGATCCTAACTCTAGCATCATTGCTATCTTATGAGTTAAAACATCTATACAAATTTATTTGTCCTAAAATGGTCCTTGTTTAGGGGATTATATAATTATTCGAGTAAATTCGAAGATGTGAATTCTATCAACATTTTTCACATTTTTCATAATTAGTAAAGAGGACGAGGAATACTCAAATAACGCCAATTAGGGAAAGATGCATTTTACATTAGCAACTATTTATTATTTTTTTAAACTAAATGGTCATTTTGGTTAGCATCTTAAATCAATTACTCAATGCACTCTACAACCTAGGGGAAGATATGTTGCAATGTATCTTCATAGTGATGTTTTTATTCACATGCCTATATGCAAGGACTATATGCCAATGTTGGGCATCATTGATCTCTCACACTAAATGATTTTCCCTCTGAATTCAATGTTGGGGATACCTTTGTTTCAGCGTCACAGTCTTCCAACATTACCTCACATCAAGGGAGGTTCCAACAAAACATATGTGTGAGGAAGATACACTTTAATCAAGGAAACTTGGTTCACTATAAATTCATTTAGGGTTTTATATTTTATACTTGGTTGATTATTTGTGTATTTTATTTTATTAAATATATTGGGAAATAATGTTTCTAACTCTGTTTTGCTTGGGATCATGACATATCGAGGAATTATGTTCTTTTTATTCTTTTGGTTATCTGCATTGTGTTCCTTTTCCTAATCCATGTATCTTTCCAATTGTATTATTTTTTACTTAAACCTAGTTAAGAAATCTTGTTCACCTAGAGTATAGTAAATAAAATTGAATATCCTCCCCTTATTTGCTTGTTCACTAGAAAGTAAAAGGGTAATCTATTTAATGTTGCTTGTTCCTTGTGGGATTGAATGGGAAAGCACGATTTTCTAGGTTGCATCTGTCTCACTTCACTCTTCATTTAAATTTGCTGTACTTTTATATAAGTAGATTGGTACACTAAGAGTTTAATAGAAAACAAACCCTAGGTAATATCTAAGAGTATTCATCCATCACATTCACTTGCCATGGTTAATGCCTAAGACTATTATGACATTAAACATAGCACCCACAACCCTATATATTTCCCAATCAACTCTTTGACCCTATTAAAATTAGTTGCTCATTTTCCTCTTTCTTTCAACTCCTACCTTTCCATATTTTTTTTTCCCTTGAAAAATCAAGTTTCAACTCCACTTCCCATACTCATGGGAGAGCCTTTCTCTTTGAAGTATCATGATGGCTCACTCTAACAATGTGCTACTTTTTATGACTCCATTGGAAAGTTCTTATCATCCCTTCCTTCTTTAAACCAAAGGATTTCCTCTTTCCTTTTTCTCCTTTCCTTTTTTGTCCATGGACTCTACTTGCCCCATCTCTCATTGTTGATGGTCAACATTGATATGTTCCAAAGTGTTGGAACATGACGCTAGAAGAAAACCAATTCATTGTTTTTGCAATATCATTCCACTTACTCTGTCATGTCTAGGGAGAGAGATGTACTTGTCATGTGTACACCTTGTCTTTCCCATTTTTTTGTCATATCACCCCTTCGACATACTTATCAATTTCCATCTCATATGTCATCATGTTTCATGTTCAGGCGTGCCATGGAGTTTAGTCGTTTCTTGTAGTGAGCATCGTCTATAAAAACTCTAAAAATCTCAAAAAGAAAAAAATTTGTATAAAAATAAAGTAGGAAACCCTAAGTAAAGGACGTTCTTTTGGGCATTTCTACTAACCATCTTTGAGTAATACTTCTTTCTAAGTTAATGCTGTGACACTCATGCTTCCTTTATGTATGACAGAAACATAGAAACATATATGAATGTGTAATAAAACTATTTATTCATGTATTAATACTTTGTAATGATGTTTACCTGCTTAATTAGTAATTGTTCTATATTGTTCTAAGGTTGACATTCTTAACTGAAGGTACTTAATTAGTAATTGTTCTATATTGTTCTAAGGTTGACACTCTTTTGCACAGGTGACAAGTGTCTGACCCGGTTTTACTCCATGAATAACAACCTTGTTAAACTTAAGTTATTTTAAAAATGTTAGGGTTATTAACTCCAACTCCGAGGCAAGACATGATCCAAGGAGGGGTTTTGACATATCAAAAAGTATCGTTTAAAGTAAAGACTATTACATGGAGCCCGGTAAGAGGATTGATTACAACTCGACGACAGTGGGGTTCGAGAAGACATTAAAGATTCTCAGCTAGCACCATAAAGACAATCACATGGTCGCGCGTGTGGTTTGACAGTGACAAACCGTTTCGAGAGGGTTCTAACCTCAATCGAACAGTAAGAGGTGAGGAGGAAGGTAGAGCCGAGCTCTTTCCTTCGGCTACCATGGCCATCTGGCAATTATGCACAAGCATAAGTCCTGTAGAGAAAGTTTCTTTTTCTTGGACCGTGGCAATATGGGAACAACCCTGGTCCTGAATTACTAGTCTTTCGGCGTCGGCCAAGTGTTCTTAAATGAAGTTAAAGTCAGTTTCATGTCCCAAACTAAAACATTTTAATGTTTATTTTAACAATTTTCTGAGACCTAACTAAGCGTTCAAATGTTTGACAGAGCTTCAGCTTCATGCTACCTATATGGTGTAAGGCGAGGATAGCTGAAGAATGGACCACTCAGTGACTCTCCATCCCATGCAAGTCTCGGTCCTACTCGATGAGGCCTTGGTGAGCTTATGCATTGGATGCTGTAAACGTTGAGTTGAAGAAGTAGTTAAACTTCTAGGGTTTTACAAGAGTCTTTCGACCTCTGTTGGAAAAGAAATTTTTATGTAGTTTTTAAAAGGTTTTGGTCCTCCATCGTGTTTCGAAGTAGAGTTGACCTAATGCAAAGGTTTTAATCCCCCTTTTTTTAAGGCAGGGTTGTGCTTACGGTTGTAAGGTTTGAATACCCAATTTTGGGTTTCTCCCAAATGTAATATATTATGTTTTTGTTTTGTTATAAAATAAAAATGAGAGGCGTCGGCTGTAAGAATGTATACAAAATGCTTAAAAAGTTCGAACCGTGTTTGTCTTTTCTGAAGGTTACAAAAACAAATGTTGTCCTCAAAAGTCTTAAAAGCTGACTGTTGTTTTAAATTTAAAGACGAATCACGCTGGGAAAAAAATGTTTCGATTGCCCGAGCTAAAACTCGAATGTCTGAGTTTTTCTTTTATGTTGAGAAATATTTTGAAGTCGTAAGATTTCTTTCACAGGTTAACAGCTGAGATTTTAGGATTGACTATCTTCTAAGCTTACTCGTTGTCTTTTCTTTCTGGTATGCTTACTCTATTTGTAAACCCGACAGTATTGTAAACGCTATAGGTTAAGATGATGCTGTAGGTTAATTCCTGCGGCACTAATTGCCCTTCCTTTTATAAAAAAGAAAAGAAAATAAGACTGTAAATCTTTGCTTAACTAAGCCTTGGACGAAGGAAACCTACTCTGTCAAAGGTTATTTGTATTATAAAGGCAAGAGAATGAGAAACCCTAACAAAATTTTAGTCACCTTCAAAGAGCATCTAGGAAGAAAAAAGATACGACACTGTTCCAAGAGTTTGTGTAAGATTAAGGTAATCAGTCTGAGAGTCTTTAATTGTTGTACTACGAAGGTTCTAAGCTAGCATTTGCACCCGGTAATTAGAAAGGCGTTCTAGTCTTAAATAACTGAACTATATTATTTTAATGTTTAAACAAATAAAGTGGCAATTTCCGTATGTTGCATAATAGTTACAGGAAGTAAAAATATTAGGGTAAAATTTAAAAAGAAATTACCACACCTTTTATTTGACTAAAAATAATCTATTCTATTTAGATGTTGAAACTCTTATGAAAATAAGTACTTGCATTCTAATAATAGGAAGATACTATAAGCGTTTAAATCGAGTTTGTTAAACAAATAAAGTGGCAAAATTCCGTATCTTGCATAATAGTTACAGGAAGTAAAAATATTAGGGTAAAATTTAAAAAAGAAATTACCAAACCTTTTATTTGACTAAAAAGAATCTATTCTATTTAGATGTTGAAACTCTTATGAAAATAAGTACTTGCATTCTAATAATAGGAAGATACTATAAGCCTTTTAAATCGAGTTTGTTTAAGCAAATAAGGTGGCAAAATTCCGTATGTTGCATAATAGTTACAGGAAGTAAAAATATTAGGGTAAAATTTAAAAAATAAATTACCAAACCTTTTTTTTTAACTCAAAAGAATCTATTCTATTTAGATGTTGAAACTCTTATGAAATTAAGTATTTAAAATCGAGATTACCCTTAACCGATTAGGTTATTTCGAATATATAGATAATTTACTGATAATTTTTAACAATAGCATTTGTAGTTTAAACTAACGCATGTATAAATATATATTAATTTGGTTTTAAATACAAGATAAAATGACTAATTGTCTTTTTAACAGCTAGAATCTCTTTAGGACTGCTAGGATAGTTTAATTCAGCTCCTTTGAAAGAACCAGATGCATATCCACAAATATTTGATTTTCCGTCAAATTCTTCAAGTAGTACACCACCCCAAGTTGTATTTGATGCATCGGTTTCTATTATTAATTTTCCAGTCCCTTGAGGAAGATTAAGGGCTGGCAGTTGCTTTACTTTGGCTTTTATTTGCTTGACTGCCAAAGTCATAGTGTCAGACCATGGAATGGGCTTCTTCTTAAGCCTTTGCTGCAAACAAAAAATATCTGCGGCTTGTCCTTTGTAGAAAGGTCTGATATAATTCAAGCAACCTAAAAATCTTTGTAACTGGGTCTTTTCTAGAATTTTATCAGGAAAATGCTCAAAGGATTGCAATACATGTTTCTGCAATATAACCTGACCAGCTTTGATATGAAGACCCAAGAATTCAATTTCAGTCTTACCTATCTCCATTTTACTTGCAGATAAGACTAACCCATGCTTAAAGACCATGTCATAAAACTATTGAAGATGTTTTAGATGTTCCTGGAGATTTTTAGAACAAATTAAAATATCATCAATAAAAACTGCTAACCAAGGAATATCTCTAAAAATATCTTCCATCCTTTTTTGGAATTGAGATGGAGCATTATTAATTCCGAATGGTAGCACTTTCCACTGGTATTGCCCATGTGGAACAACAAAAGCAGTTTTGTATATGTCCTTTGCTTCTATACCAATCTGATAAAAACCAGACTTGAGATCAAACTTACTGAAGATAGAACATCCATTTATTTTCTGTAATAGGCTTGCTTTATGAGGCAAAGGATACCTGACTTTCTGCAGAACAGCATTCAATGGTTTAAAATTTACCACAAGCCTTGGCTTACCTCTTTTTTGTTCACTGTGCTTGTTAACAACAAAAGCTCTACAAGCCCAAGGGCTTTTTGAAGATTCAATCAACCCTTTACTTAGGAGCTCTTGAATTTCTTTGGAACAAAATTCCCTTTCACTGGGGCTCATCAATCTAGCAGAGGCTTTCATAGGTTTGATCTTTTGAAGAGGATCAAATGGCAAAGAAACAAAATATTTCTCTCTGGTCCAAAATGCATTAGGACTTTCAGAACAACAATCCTTTTTTAACCTTTCCGTAATCCCTTCAAGATATTTCTCACTATTGAGTTGAGCAAAAGATATGCACCTTTCCACTTTATCTAGTGAGACTTTTGGTTGGGTTTGACTCTGGGATTGTTGTAGGATAGGCTTACACTGTGGTTTAAAGGTATGACTCAAAGGCAAAACCACATACTGATTATTTACTGTACATTGAAACAACATTTTCTGAGTATCTATAGAAAATGGACTAATAGAAACTAAAAAATCAGATCCTAAAACACAATCTTCTTTGACTGCATCTAATCTGAATAAAGAAATAGAACTATTTACAGAAGATAAAGATATTGGAAAATCCTTTACTTTCCCAGTCAGATAAACAGGAGTTCCTTGAATTGCAGAACCAAATTCTTTAGTATCTTCCCAATAGAATTGTGGAAGAGCATTCCCTTTAGCTAAATTGAACTGACATCCAGAATCTATCAGGCATTGTATTGGGTAGGGTTTGAACTCAGCAGGACAGAATGTTAGAGTGACAAAAAGCTTAGGGCCGGAGACAGCACCTAAAAGACTCAAGCTTTGAGACTTGGGAGAGGGAGAATGTTCAGGGGTTTTTTCAGGAGATTCTTCTTCTGGACTTTCATTTTCCTTATGACCACAAACCCTTTCAATTTCATTGGAAAGCTCATCCGTATACTGAAAACTAAAAGAAGGATACATACAAAAATAAAATATAATAAACAAGTGACACAATTCCGAAGAATATAGTATAGATTTAATATTGCAAACACTGTACAGTTTAGATTAAGAAACTGGCACCAAGCTTGGAAGAAAGAAAAAACCAGAATGGCTTCGCTATTCCTCCAAACCAATTCCGAGAGCAATCAAGCTCCAGAACCCCCGAGCTCGTCCACTGAACTACCTGAGCAAAAATCCTCCATGTGCCATCTTTTGCATTGCAATTATCAATCCATGTCCAATGCTAGCCTCCTCCTGCTCATGGACCTACTTTTTATAGTAGTTTGCCTAGGACTTGGTCATTTATGAGCCTTCTGCTCTTTAGCACTCAACTAGGAGTGGTGACTTGATATTTAGGGATGATGCCTCTTGCATCTTTAACAGCATTTGCCACTTGTCTTTTCCCTCAAGTAGTTCAGCAGACACTCTTCAACAACTAGATCGATTCTTGTTTTCAGTTTTATTAAATTAAATAATAAAAATAATATTCTCAATACAACTACTATATTTTTGACTTCTAAGTCAGAAATAACAAAATAATAATAATTGTTTTTAATATTCTTTGTCAAGCATAAATAATAAAATATTTATTATTTTGGGGTGTTACATACACCTCCCCTTAGAAGGTAACACCGTCCTCGGTGTTACATTAATTATTCATTCATCCATATTATCTTCTTGGAACCAGTTTGGATATGCTTCCCGCATATCGCTCTCTAGCTCCCAAGTAGCTTCTTCTAGACTAAGGTGCTCCCAATGCACCTTGACTTGTCCGATTATACGTTTTCGGAGAGTGATTTCTCTCTTATCGAGAATGCGTTCTGGTCCCACTTGGAACTCTCCTTCTGGTTCAACTTGAATTACATTCCAATGAATTACGTGTGAGGCATCATGAATATATCTTTTCAGAATTGAAACATGGAATATATTATGCACCCTAATATTAGGTGGCAGGGTTAGTTGGTATGCAACTGGACCTATTCTTGCCAAAATTTCAAATGGCCCGCAAAATCGGGATGCCAATTTGGAATACTTACCCAACCTTAAGGAAATTTTCTTAGGCTTTAACTTTATGTAAACATGGTCACCCACCTGGAACTCCTTAGGAGTTCATTTTAAATCAGCATAACTTTTCTGCCTATCTTGGGCAACTTTTAAATTTTGTTGTACCTATTGCACAGTTAGTTCCATTTCCCTTAATAGTCCAGGTCCTAACATTAGCCTATCTACTGGATTGTTCCATGAGATTGGAGTATTGCACCTTCATCCATATAAGACTTCAAATGGACTCATACCTGCAGAAACTTGAAAATTATTATTATACGCAAATTCTACTAAATGCAAATAGTCTTCCCACTTACCGGGTGTGTTCATAACATACATCCTCAGCATGTCTTCCAAAATTTGGTTGACTCTTTCAGTCTGCCCATCCATTTGTGGATGGTATGCAGTGCTGAAATTCAACTGAGTTCCCAAACCATTAAACAATGATTTCGAGAAATTACTTGTAAATTTTGCGTCTCTATCCGAGACTATCACTTCGTTTTAAATCAGCATAACTTTTCTGCCTATCTTGGGAAACTTTTAAATTTTGTTTTACCTATTGCACAGTTAGTTCCATTTCCCTTAATAGTCCAGGTCCTAACATTAGCCTATCTACTGGATTGTTCCATGAGATTGGAGTATTGCACCTTCATCCATATAAGACTTCAAATGGACTCATACCTGCAGAAACTTGAAAATTATTATTATACGCAAATTCTACTAAATGCAAATAGCCTTCCCACTTACCGGGTGTGTTCATAACATACATCCTCAGCATGTCTTCCAAAATTTGGTTGACTCTTTCAGTTTGCCCATTCGTTTGTGGATAGTATGCAGTGTTGAAATTCAACTGAGTTCCCAAACCATTAAACAATGATTTCCAGAAATTACTTGTAAATTTTGCGTCTCTATCCGAGACTATCACCTTTGGTATGCCATGCAGCCTAAATATCTCCTTCATAAAAATATCTTCAATGTTAACAACTTTATATGTAGACTTCACAGGAATAAAGTGAGCAACTTTGCTTAAATTGTCTACTACAACCATGATCGAATCACGTTGTCTGAAATTCCTAGGTAAACCGGTTATAAAATCCATGTTGATCATTTCCCATTTCCATTTTGGAATGGGTAATGGTTGCAGCAATACTGTTGGATGTTAGTGTTCGGCCTTGAGTTGCTGGATTTCTAAGTAGCAAGCTAAGTATTCTACTATTTCTCGTTTCATGTTTGGCCAATAGAAATCCTTCCTAGCTATGGTAATCATCTTTTGATACCTTGGGTGCCCAGAATAAGGCTGCTTATGTAATTCATTTAAAACAGTTAGCTTAATTTCTGCAGAATTGGATATGTAAAGTCTACTTTTAAACAACAATAAACCTCTTTTGTTAGTACGGAAATCAGTCTTTAACTGATTAATTTCATTTTTCAGCAAATTTCTTCTTTAAAATATGATATTCTTTATCAAAATTTTCCACATTTAAAATCTGTTTTTCCAGATCAGATTCATAATTACTACTTGCATACAACAAGTTTACGTGACGGCTTAGAGCATCCACAATCTTGTTTTCTTTACCCTTTATATGTTTTATTTCAAAGTCGTATTCGCTTAAAAATGACAGCCACCTCGCTTGTCTAGCATTTAAATTATGTTGGTCAAATAAGTATTTTAAGCTTATGTTATTTGACATAAGTAAAAATCTTCTTCCAATTAAGTAGTGTCGCCACATTTTTAAGGCATGAATAATTGTAGCAAGTTCCAAATCATGAGTAGCATAGGTTTTCTCATGATCTTTTAATTTATGAGATTCATAGGCTATAACATGGTTTTCTTGAGTTAAATCTCTACCTAATCCTTCGTTACATGCATCAGTGCATACGACAAAATATTTTAACGGGTCAAAAATTTTTAATATAGGAGCAGTAGTTAAAAGATGTTTTAGTTTATTAAAACTTTCCATACATTTTTCGTTCCAATCAAATCTTTTTCCTTTCCTTTGTAGCGAGGTTATGGGTAAGCTATTTTTGAAAAACCCTCTATGAATCTTCGATAGTAGCCCGTTATCCCCATAAAAGATCTTATATCGGTTACATTTTTAGGGATTGGCCATTCCATGATAGCTTTAATTTTATCGGGGTCGACCGAGATTCCGTCTTTAGACACTACGTGTCTAAGATAATGGATTCTGTCTTTATAAAACTCACACTTGCTAAACTTAGCAACCAAATTTTTTTCTCTTACAATTTTCAGTACTGTTCTTAAATGTTCTTCGTGTTCCTGTTCATTCTTCGAGTAAATCAAGATGTCATCAATGAAGGCAATGACAAATTTATCCAAATAAGCGTTAAAAATATTATTCATTAAACTCATAAAAGCTGCAGGTGCATTTGTTAGGCCAAATGGCATTACAACGAACTCGTAATGACCATAACGAGTTCAGAAGGCTATTTTAAAAATGTCTTCATCCTTGATCCGTACCTGATGGTAACCGAATCTTAAATCTATTTTTGAGAAGACAGTCCCCCCTTGGAGTTGATCGAATAGATCGTCAATCCGTGGCAAGGGGTATCGGTTCTTTACAGTCATTTTATTCAATTGCCTGTAGTCTATGCATAACCTTAAGGTTCCGTCCTTTTTTTTACAAATAAAACCGACGCTCCCCAAGGGGAAACACTGGGCCGAACATATTTCTTATCCAAAAGTTCTTGTAACTGAGTTTTTAACTCTATGAGTTCAATTACATTCATTCTGTATGGAGCCTTAGAGGCTGGTACTGCTCCTGGTATTAGATCAATTGAAAAATCTATATCCCTTTTTGGAGGTAGTTCCTGAATTTCTTCAGAAAATATATCTTTAAAATCTTGTAAAATTGGTATATCCTCTAAATTTAATTTACTTTCAGATTCACTGCTATCCATTATGTAAACAACAAAAAACTTACATCCCTTTCTTACAGATCTTTTTAATTGTAAAGCTAATATTTGTCTAAGGGAGGTTTTTCTAGGAATTCCTGTTACCTTAACTATATTCCCTGAAGCATCTGTGAAAGTGAAAGTTTTATCAAGACAATTTAATATAACCATTTGCTCTTCTAACCAATCCATTCCAATCAATAAATCATAAGAACCTAAAGGTAAAATATTCAGATTTGCACTTGTTTTCAACTCATTAATCAGAAATTCACAATTGTTAACATGACTAGTAACCTTGCATTTAGTACCTGTAGCTAGCTGTACCAACAATGATTTTTCAAAATTTTCAGGTACTAGATTATATAATTCTACAATTCTGGGAGGTACATAACTTAAACTTGCACCCGGATCGATTAATATAGAGATAGGATGATTATTTAACATACCTATAATTTCAACCATGGATGTTTGGTGATCTGCCTGTCGATTTTCTAGTGCAGCGTTGATTCTAGGCATGCTCCTCGCCATGTCTCCAACAGTGATGGCTTCTTGCAGAGAATGAACTCTATTAAAAGTTTTGTTTCTTTTAGGGTAGTCCTTAAAATAATGTGGGTCACCACATTCCCAACACTTTAATGGATCTTTCTGAGCAGCAGGCTTATTAAAGGGTTCTCTTTCTCTTATAGCAGGAGGTTGGGGTTTGTAATTTCTATGGTTGTTATCCTGATATCCATTGTAATTAATTCCAGTATTTCGATTAAATTTATGATTATTGTTTCTCTGGAAGTTATCCCTTTTCTTCACATTCCAACTGGGCATACTTTCTCTTCTGTTTTTGCTGTGTTCATAACTGTAGTTCTCCTTCCTCATGGTTTCTTGTAATGTCTTTGGGTTATCAAATTCAATTCGTTCCTTGAACAGGGTAGGAAAACAGCTGAGGAAGCGTTGTATCTTTAGCTTTTCTTCAACTATATAAAGCACATACCGAAGTAGACTCAGAAATTTACTGCTGAGTTCTTTCATATTCATGGCTCCTAATTTCAATTCATAGAATTCCTTTTGCTTTTCTTCGTAAAACTGCTCTGAAAGATATTTCTCTTTAAATTTTTTTTTAAAATTTTTCCAATTCACTCCCCACTCCTTTATGCCTTTAACTTTCTTAATGTCCTGCCACCATATATCAGCCTTTCCACTTAGGTTGTATATGGCCATTTTTTCCTAAGTTCATCATAATAGTTGTATATCTGAAAATATTTCTTCATGCCTGATAACCAGGCTTCAGCTTCTTCACCTTTTTCCATTTCGCCATTAAACATGGGTGGTTTGATTTTCTTAAATTCCCCTAAAATATCCTCATAGGGTATGTACTTCCTCTTATCTTTATGCTGGTCATTGCTTTCATTGGAATCTTCATGTTCTTGTTTTAATGATTCATCACTGGATGGTTCAGTCCTATGGCTAGAAAAATCCAACTTTCTCCCATTTTGTTTAGGGGGTGTAGCTGCCTTTCCTTCCTTATTTTTGTCCTTCTCATTACTATGTATCTTGGCTAGTAAGATAGTATTCAGTTCCTCTTGAGCCTTCATTATCCGTTCATTTTCCTCCTTGACTTTTTTCAACTCTTCCCTTAATTCCTCAACATTATCTCTGCTTTCATTTAGTTGCACCCAAAGTCTATTTCCTCGAGTACCTTCCAGTGGGGGTGTCTTTTCAAACAGTCTGAATTCTGTCATTTATCCCTGACAACACAGTTTGTCTTAAATACTGAAATTAGTAAGAGTGTAATAACAATTACAGTAAAACTATCATTAGTAAAAATCTCTTAACACAGCGTTAGTGTTTGAGTCGAATCAGGCCAAGTGCTGTAACACAGCTCTAACACCATATGTAAAAACTCTAAAAATCGCAAAATAAAAATAAAAATTATGTATAACAATAAACTAGCAAAAACCTAAGTAAAGGAGGTTCTTGTGGGCATTTCTATTGACCATCTTTGAGTAATACTTATTTCTAAGTTAATGCTATGACACTCATACTTCCTTTATGTATGACAGAAACATATGTGAATGTGTAATAAAACTATTTATTCATGCATTAATATTTTGTAATGATGTTTACTTGCTTAATTAGTAATTGTTCTATATTGTTCTAAGGTTGACATTCTTAACTAAAGGTGGTTAAGTCCTTAAGCTCGCCAAGGTCCTTCAAGAAGCCTTTAAGACTTACTTAGCTCCTGGAGCTAATGCATGTGACACTCTTCTACACAGGTGATAGGTGTCTGACCCGGTTTTACTCCATGAATAACAACCTTGTGAAACTTAAGTTATTTTAAAAGTGTTAAGGTTATTAACTCCAACTCCGAGGCAAGACATGATCCAAGGAGGGGTTTTGACATATCAAAAAGTATCGTTTAAAGTAAAGACTATTACATGGACCCCGGTAAGAGGATTGATTACAACTATACGACAGTGGGGTTCGAGAAGACATTAAAGAGTCTTAGCTAGAGCCATAAATACAATCACGTGGTCGCGCGTGTGGTTTGACAGTGACAAACCATTTTGAGAGGGTTGTAACCTCAATCGGACAGTAAGAGGTGAGGAGGAAGGGAGAGCTGAGTTCTCTCCTTCAACTACCATGGCCATCTGGCAATTCTGCGCAAGCATCAGTCCTGTAGTGAAAGTCTCTTTTTCTTGGACTATGGCAATATGGGAACAACCTTGGTCCGGAATTACTAGTCTTTCAACGTCAGCCAAGTGTTCTTAAATGAAGGTAAAGTCAGTTTCCTGTCCCAAACTAAAACGTTTTAATGTTTATTTTAGCAATTTCTGAGACCTAACTAAGCATTGAAATGTTTGATAGAGCTTCAACTTCATGCTACCTATCTGGTGTAAGGTGATGATAGTTGAATAATGGACCACTTAGTGACTCTCTAGCCCATGTAAGTCTCGATCCTACTAGATGAGCCCTTGGTGAGCTTGTGCATTGGATGCTGTAAATGTTGAGTTGAAGAAGTAGTTAAACTTCGAGGGTTTTACAAGAGTCTTTCAAACTCTACCGAAAAAGAAATTTTTATGTAGTTTTTAAAAGGTTTTGGTCCTCCATCGTGTTTCGATGTCGATTTGACCTGATGCAAAGGTTTTAATCCCCCCCCCTTGTTTAAAGGCAGGTTTGTGCTTACGGTTATAAGGTTTGAATACCCAATTTGGGGTTTCTCCCAAATGTAATATATTATGTTTTTGCTTTGGTATAAAAAAAATTTGAAAGGCGTCGACTGTAAGAATGTATAAAAAATGCTTAAAAAGTTCGAACCATGTTTCTCTTTTCTAAAGGTTACAAAAACAAATGTTGTCCTCAAAAGTCTAAAAAGCTGACTGTTGTTTTAAATTTAAAGACGAATCACGTTGGGAAAACAATGTTTCGATTGCCCGAGCTAAAACTTGAATGTTTGAGTTTTTCTTTTATGTTGAGAAATATTTTGAAGCCGTAATATTTATTTCACAGGGTAATAGTTGTGATTTTAGGATTGACTGTCTTCTTGTTAGGATATTCCTATACTCCATCCCAGTACCACCAGTATTTTGATCATTTACATTTTCAGTCATGCATGAACTTTTAGGGTTTGCATGCATCATTTAGAGTTTGCATGCATTCTAGTCATCAGTCCAGCACCTAGCCCTCAGTTAGCCAGCCCCCGAGAGCTTCTCACTGATCAGTTTTAGCCCTCCAGTTTCTTAATGCGCCCTTCTTCCTTGATTTTAGAAAGCAACTCACCCTTCTTCACCTACTAGTCTAGTTGTCTTCAGTTTATACTCAGTTACACTTAGTTACACTCAGTTACACCTACTAGACTTAGTTTGACTGGTGGTTGACAGTTACTTGAGCATTGATGACTCCACTGATGATGATGAAGACTTCGAGTTGTGCTCCGATGACACCAGTTGTGCTCCGATAACACTCCAGTGATCTTTTGATCACTCCATGAAGGCTAATTCGAAGTGCCACCTTAGACATTCGAATTCCTCATGCATTGTACTATTTATTTGTCCATTTGTGATTAATGAATTAGTGTGTGTGAAGTATTTTTGCTTCTATCCGAGTTCTACTGTATTATTATTCTATTGCTCATTATGCTGCATTGACCACTCTTCTTCTATTTTCTTGCTTAATCAATTACTTTCTTGTGAGGTATACATCATCTCTTAGATCTGCTGTGAGGATTTTCACATGGTATCACAGCATGTTGAGAGTATTGTTTGTCTCCATTCTTGAGATTTTTTTGCAAGTTATTACCAAGATTTCGAGTGCAGCAGTTGCAACAGTTTCTGCATTCTTCCAACAGTAGTAGTTGCAGATATTCTCTATTGTTTTTGCACGTCTTCTACAGCTTCAATGTTTTCAGAAGATCCTCCTCTTTATATATTCGACTATGTTGAATGGAAACCTAAAATGATACCATATTTGAAGAGACGTGATCTCTTTGATTATTGTTTTGAAAGAGAGTTCGAATCCTATGAAGAAAAGATTGAATGGTTAAATGAAGGTGGAAGAGCTATTGCAACCATCATGGTTGCTATGTCTCGAAGCTTGGCATTCTATTCCCTTGATGATGTTGAATCTCCAAAAGAGGTATGGGCCCACCTGGATGAAAGATTTGGAAGACAGAATGGAGGGATTGGTCCAAACCCATTCGAGAGAAAGCAAAGTGTTGCATTCGCCCTCCTTGATGATATCTCAGATCATGAACCAGTATCATCTCATATTGAAGTTATCCACAAAGAATTTGCAGATTCTACACTCATGCTCCAACTTTCTTCTCTTTCTGTGCCAACTCACACTCTAGATATTGCAGAAGGTCCTAAATCCTCTCATGCACCAGAGTTTGTTGGTTTGCATCATGATCACATGATTATTTCGGAGGTCAAATACGCTATTAAAGGTAATGCATTCACTCTCCTCAAGCAATCACCTCTTATTTACTACTATATGATCATTATTCCATGCTTTCAGAAGGTTATTGAAGAATATGGCCATTGCCATTCACTTGGGATAATTTCTCATGCACATCATGGTTTTGATCTCACCCCTGCTAGTTCAAAGGAGATCTCAAGAAACCATGATTCAAGTCTTGAATCTAATTTTGATCCTAAGCAAACACTACTTGAGATAATTTCTCATGCATATGATGGTTTTGATCTCACCCCTGCTGGTTCAAAGGAGATCTCAAGAAACTATTCTTCAAGTATTAAATCTGATTTGGATTTCAAGCTATTATTTCATGTTTCCTTTTGGCATAATATCACCCATGATGGTTTGAAGGAGAAGACAAAAGACTATCTCCATATTCATGTTTTTGATCCTACCTCAACTGATTCGAATCACAGGTTCAAGGATCATCCTCATACTTTTGGATTTGTTCTCATCACATTCGATTTGAAGACCAAGTACAAGCACATGCTTTTTGAGCATGATCCACTTCTTCCCAAGAAGAAGATACCTCTAGACAAATGACCAAGCATCACACCTGCTTGAGTTTGGAGCATTTATTTTTTATGTGTGCCTTACAGTCTGTTTTGAGGGGGGGTAATTTTTCCCATGAACTTTTCCCCACTTCCTTGGATTATTGACTGTTATTATTCATTGTATTAGGTAACCTTTGGTCTTAGTTACCAGGGCCTAGGATGGATTAGGGGGGGTGTTGGGATATTCCAATACTCCATCCCAGTCCCACCAGTATTTTGATCATTTACATTTTCAGTCATGCATGCACTTTTAGGGTTTGCATGCATCATTTAGGGTTTGCATGCATTCCAGTCATCAGTCTAGCACCTAGCCCTCAGTTAGCCAGCCCTCGAGAGCTTCTCACTAATCAGTTTTAGCCCTCCAGTCGCTTAATGCGCCCTTCTTCCTTGATTTTAGGAATCAACTCGCCCTTCTTCACCTACCAGTCCAGTTGTCTTCAGTTTATACTCAGTTACACCTACCGGACTCAGTTTGACTGTTGGTTGACAGTTACTTGAGCATTGATGACTCCACTGATGATGATGAAGACTTCTAGTTGTGCTCCGATGACACCAGTTATGCTCCGATGACACTCCAGTGATCTTTTGATCACTCCATGAAGGATAATTCGAATTGCCACCTTAGGCATTTGAATTCCTCATGCATTGTATTATTTATTTGTCCATTTGTGATTAATGAATTAATGTGTGTGAAGTATTTTTGCTTCTATCCGAGTTCTACTGTATTATTATTATGTTGCTTATTATACTGCATTGACCACTCTTCTTCTATTTTCTTGCTTAATCAATTACTTTCTTGTGAGGTATACATCATCTCTTAGATCTGCTGTGAGGATTTTCATATGGTATCAGAGCATGTTGAGAGTATTGTTTGTCTCCATTCGTGAGAGTTTTTTGCAGGTTATTACCAAGATTTTGAGTGCAGCAGTTGCAGCAGTTTCTGCATTCTTGCATCTGTATCAGTTGCAGATATTCTCTATTGTTTTTGAACGTCTTCTACAGCTTCAATGTTTTCAGAAGATCCTCCTCTTTATCTATTCGATTATGTTGAATGGAAACCTAAAATGATAGCATATTTGAAGAGACATGATCTCTTTGATTATTGTTTTGAAAGAGAGTTCGAATCCTATGAAGAAAAGATTGATTGGTTAAATGAAGGTGGAAGAGCTATGGCAGCCATCATGGTTGCTATGTCTCGAAGCTTGGCATTCTATTCCCTTGATGATTTTGAATCTCCAAAAGAGCTATGGGCCCACCTGAATGAAAGATTTGGCAGACAGAATGAAGGGATTGGTCCAAACCCATTCGAGAGAAAGCAAAGTGTTGCATTCGCCCTCCTTGATGATATCTCAGATCATGAACTAGTATCATCTCATATTGAAGTTGTCCACAAATAATTTACAGATTCTACACTCATGCTCCAACTTTCTTCTCTTTCTGTGCCAACTCACACTCTAGATATTGCAGAAGGTCCTAAATCCTCTCTTGCACCAGAGTCTGTTGGTTTGCATCATGATCACATGATTATTTCGGAGGTCAAATCAACTATTGAAGGTAATGCATTCGCTCTCCTCAAGCAATCACCTCTTATTTACTACTATATGATCATTATTCCATGCTTTCACAAGGTTATTGAAGAATATGGCCATTGCGATTCACTTGGGATAATTTCTCATGCACATCATTGTTTTGATCTCAACCTTGCTGGTTCAAAGGAGATCTCAAGAAACCATGGCCATTCGCTTGGGATAATTTCTCATGCACTTACTAGTTTTGTTCTCACCTCTTATGGTTCAAAGGAGATCTCAAGAAACCATGATTCAAGTTTTGGATCTCATTTGGATCCTAAGCAAACACTACTTGAGATCATTTCTCATGCATATGATGGTTTTGATCTCACCCCTGCTGGTTCAAAGGATATTTCAAGAAACTATTCTTCAAGTCTTAAATCTAATTTGGATTTTAAGCTATTATTTGATGGTTCCTTTTGGCATAATATCACCCATGATGGTTCGAAGGAGAAGACAAAGACTATCGGCATATTCATGTTTTTTATCCTACCTCAACTGATTCGAATCACAGGTTCAAGGATCATCCTCATACTTTTGGATTTGTTCTCATCACATTCGATCTGAAGAGAAAGTACAAGCACGTGCTTTTTGAGAATGATCCACTTCTTCCCAAGAAGAAGATACCTCCAGACAAATGACCAAGCATCACACTTGCTTGAGTTTGGAGCATTTATTTTTTATGTGTGCCTTACAGTCTGTTTTGAGGGGGGGGTATTTTTCCCATGAAATTTTTCCCACTTCCTTGGATTATTGACTACTATTATTCATTGTATTGGGTAACCTTTGGTCTTAGTTACCAGGGCACAACATGGATTAGGGGGGGGTGTTAGGATATTCCTTTACTCCATCCCTGTCCCACCAGTATTTTGATCATTTACATTTTCAGTCATGCATGCACTTTTAGGGTTTGCATGCATTCCAGTCATCAGTCCAGCACCTAGCCCTCAGTTAGCCAGCCCCCAAGAGTTTCTCACTAATCCTTTTTAGCCCTCGAGTTACTTAATGCACCCTTCTTCCTTGATTTTAGGAAGCAACTCGCCCTTCTTCACTTACCAGTCCAGTTGTCTTCAATTTATACTCAGTTACACTTAGTTACACCTACCAGACTCAGTTTGACTGATGGTTGATAGTTACTTGAGCATTGATGACTCCACTGATGATGATGAAGACTTCCAGTTGTGCTCCGATGATAGTCCAATGATCTTTTGATCACTCCATGAAGGCTAATTCGAATTGCCACCTTAGGCATTCGAATTCCTCATGCATTGTATTATTTATTTGTCCATTTGTGATTAATGAATTAGTGTGTGAAGTATTTTTGTTTCTATCCGAGTTCTATTGTATTATTATTATGTTGCTCATTATACTCCATTGACCACTCTTCTTCTATTTTCTTGCTTAATCAATTACTTTCTTGTGAGGTATACATTATCTCTTAGATCTGCTGTGAGGATTTTCACACTTCTAAGCTTACTTGTTGTCTTTTCTTTCTGGTATGCTTACTCTATTTGTAAACTGGACAGTATTGTAAACGCTATAGGTTAAGATGATGCTGTAGGTTAATTCCCGCAACACTAACTGCCCTTCCTTTTATAAAAAGGAAAATAAAATAAGACTGTCAATCTTTGCTTAACTAAGCCTTGGACGAAGGAAACCTACTATGTGAAAGGTTATTTGTATTATAAAGGAAAGAGAATGAGAAACCCTAACAAAATTTTACGCACCTTCAAAGAGCATCTAGGATGAAAAAAAATACGACACTGTTCCAACAATTTGTGTAAGATTAAGGTAATCACTCTGAGAGTCTTTAATTGTTGTACTACGAAGGTTTTAACTTAATGAAGTTGCAAGCTAGATTAAGAATGATAGTAAATTTGTTTTTTTTTAAGGTTTTAAATAAATGTAATATATTATTAGCCCTAAGCTACCAGTAATTAGAAAGGCGTTCTAGTCTTAAATAACATAACTATATTCTTTTAATGTTTAAACAAATAAAGTGGCAATTTCCGTATCTTGCATTATAATTACAGGAAGTAAAAATATTAGGGTAAAATTTAAAAAGAAATTACCAAACCTTTTATTTGACTAAAAAATCTATTCTATTTAGATGTTGAAACTCTTATAAAAATAAGTACTTGCATTCTAATAATAGGAAGATACTATAAGCATTTAAATCGAGTTTGTTAAACAAATAAAGTGGCAAAATTCCGTATCTGGCATAATAGTTACAGGAAGTAAAAATTTTGGGGTAAAATTTAAAAAAGAAATTACCAAACCTTTTATTTGACTAAAAAGAATCTATTCTATTTATATGTTGAAACTTCTATGAAAATAAGTACTTGCATTCTAATAATATGAAGATATTATAAGCATTTGAGTTTGTTTAAACAAATAAAGTGGCAAAATTTCGTATTTTGCATGATAGTTACAGGAACTAAAAATATTAGGGTAAAATTTAAAAAAGAAATTACCAAACCTTTTATTTGACTAAAAAGAAACTATTCTATTTAGATGTTGAAACTCTTATGAAAATAAGTACTTGCATTCTAATAATAAGAAGTTTAAAATTGTGATTACCCTTCTTAACCGATTAGGTTATTTCGAATATATCGATAATTTACTCATAAGTTTTAACAATAGCATTTCTAGTTTAAACTAACACATGTATAAATATATATTAATTTGGTTCCATCTAGGGTTAATAAAACAAAGATCTATTCATGCATCACTAGTCTAAATCCCTCATGGAGGACTATTCACTATTAACAACCAGTATACTGAAACCTAAAAGAAGGATATGTACAGAAATAAAATATAATAAACAAGTGAGACGATTCCGAAGAATATAGTATAGATTTAATACTGCAAACATTGTACAGTTTATATTAAGAACCTGGCACCAAGCTTGGAAGGAAGAAAAAACAAGAATGGCTTCGCTGTTTCTCTCGACCAATTCCCGGAGCAATCAAGCTCCAGAACCCTCGAGCTTGTCCACTGAACTACCTGAACAAAAATACTCCATGCGCCATCTTTTGCATTGCAATTATCATTCCCTGTCCAATGCTAGCCTGCTGCTGCTCATGGACCTACTTTTTATAGTAGTTTGCCTAGGACTTGGTCATTTATGAGCCTCCTGCTCTTTAGCACTCAACTAAGAGTGGTGACCTGATATTTGGGGATGATGCCTCCTGCATCTTTAAGAGCATTTGCCACTTGTCTTTTCCCTCAAGTAGTTCAACAGACACTCTTCAATAGCTAGATCCATTCTTGTTTTCAGTTTTATTAAATTAAATAATAAAAATAATATTCTCAATACAACTGTTTTATTTTTTACTTCTCAGTCAGAAATAACAAAATAATAATAATTGTTTTTAATATTCTTTCTCAAGCAGAAATAATAAAATATTTATTATTTTGGGGTGTTACATCATCATGCCATGATTTCCATACCATTACGTTTGGCTCATTGCATTGATCATGTTCATATTTTTTTTGGACAAAACCGAGTCCGTTTGACCCTTTTAACAATCTACATCTACCAAAGTTTAGACAAGTTGGTGTCCTTTGCATCATGATAGTATAATTTAGCAAAAGTTTGTCACCCATTATTTCATTAGTTGAAGTCATCATTGGTCATTATCACCAGTTCTATACAAAATGTCAAAGATACTTCCTAAGTCTCCTTGCAAAAATTTACCTATGTTCGTGGTTGTGAAAGAAAATGAAAAGCTCCCCCTTCTTTTACCAAATTCCTTCATAATCCTATTATGATACCAATAAAAAAAATAATAAAAGATTCTCTCTCCCTTCAAATTTAAATACCCTCATTATGCATTTTACACCCCTTATTCCATTCATAATCTCAAAGTGCTTTGATCCTAAAGTTTTCATTCAATTTCACCCAAACATCCACGCCTCTTTACCTCTTACCCTGTTCCATTACCTTATGCACTTTTCCCCCTTACCTTTTCACAAAAATAAATAAATAAATAATTTTTAAAATCATCTACCACAACCCCTTTGTCATTTATTATTTCCCTCATATCCACATTTCATATTTCCCTTTACCCTCCTATTTCCATAAAAAGGCCATATCCCTCAGGTTTTACATCCTAAAGCTATTATTATATTATTTAAATCCCCTTTCTTATTATTTTCCATCCATATCCTTTTATTACCCGAAGGTAAAGTCTCCCTTAACCCCACGTAAATTCCCATTTAGTTTTTAGAAGAAAGCAAAATGTCATAAAATCCTTTTTTTTTTTCAAAGTAAATCCTCTTTACTTTAGTGGGAAATTGACCTTTTGTCCCCTTTCAAGCACCTTTATTCTATTATTTATGAAAGGAGCTTGTGTCCAAAAGAAGCCGAACCAAAGGAAGAAAACCATGGAGAATAAAATATCCTTGTGAAACGCAAGACTATGGTGGAGAGATAATGATTTTTTTCGAGAAGAAAAAAAATGTAACTTAATTATTATGTATAACTAGGTTACATTGAGTAGAAGATAGCGGCCAGGGTTTACTGGTTTTTCTACAAAGAGGGGATGGGAGGAGTGACATTTTCTTGAACGCTCATCAACTTGGAGTCAAGATGGTTCAACCGATCCATCCTAGTACTACCCAAGTATAAAAAAAGTGGGAATTTGGCATACAATGACCGTTCTCGAATTTGTCTGCCTCTTGATTACTCCTCTCTGCTCCTCCCATTGGATTTTACTAATTTTTGGTGGTCTCTATTATTCGGGTGGACGTGAATTCTTTTGTGGGATTGGTTATTTGCATATCTGGGGGTATTTACTATTTTTGGAGGTTGGCTATTTTCCAGACCTATTTTGCATTCACTTGTGGTGGACAGCTGCGGTTTCTTTGTACGTTTTCATATTACCCACTGGTGGGGTTTTGGACGGGACAGGTTCCGGTTTTATGGGTCATTATAGTGATGGGTCGGGTTATGTTTCCCATTCTGTTGATGGCGGTGCCACTTCTCCCATTACTGAAACGGTTCCTGCTAGACCTGTTCCAAAGTTATCCCAGGATGTGCTTGTTTATTCACCAAACCCTAAGTGCTCTGTGGATGGTAACTGTCATGGTGGGGGTTGGCCGAACAGATTCAAAGGGACGAAAGGGAGGAGGCACCGGAAGGTGAAAGCTCTAAAAGTTCGGGAGGGATTTGATCGTTTTACTATCCCTCTGGACACAAACCTGGATAGAATTGAAATGTTGGCGTCACAGGCGATCGTTGGTCGTTTGGAATTCACATCTGGGAACCAAATGGAGCTCGTGGACTGGGTTCGGAAAAACTAGATGCCGATTTTGGGGGATATGTCGAGGGTTCTGCAACTTGTCAATGGATGGATATTGCTTATCTATTCGAAGCCTACACATGTTGGGTTAATACTCAAGCGCTTCTGGTGTTTTAAAGAGGGTTCTTTTTGTTTGAAAAAATGGCACTTGGCCTTCAACCCTCTCTTGGAAAAGAAAACCTCCCGTCATCTCTGGCTTCTTATTTCGGGATTACCCATTGAACTCTGGACAGAACAAATTCTAATTGGAATTACCAACACGGTTGGGAAATTTGTTTGCCTGGATAGTCGTTCCCTTTATGGCTTCGACCGACGCTCTGCCAAGGTTATGGTTGCTTTTGAAATGGTGAAGGGTTTTCCTACAGAAGTGGAATTGGTTTGGGGTTCCAATATTTGGAGGCATAAACTTGATTATTTTAGGATTCCCTTTTGGTGTTTTTAGTGTCATGAGACTCGGCATGTCAAGGCACATTGTCTAGGGTCATCTACTCCTGTTCGTGCTATTCATACGCGGACTTCCCCATGTGACAGGACTCCGATTGATTTGGAACCGACTGCTGATGCTTTGGAGGGGCCAGTGTTTAAATGTAAGTCGATTGCACACCCTAATTATAATTTTGTTGAGACTCTTGATGATGCACTTAATATGATTTATGACACAAATTTGTCGCTGAATTTGAAGAATAATGTTGATACCCTTGGTGGGATTGGTAATGCTACCCATACTGATAAATCTCATGCTTGCCGGGATCTTTTTGGTGTGAACCCTGACTTGGTGGAAGTGGGTACTGCTCTCGATTCTTTTCCTGTGATGAGTCATAGTCCCACTTGTAAGGTTGTTGTTGATGAGGGGGATTGTTGAGCCAGGGGGTGGATGATTGTATTTGTCTAAATCCTGTTGAGGATATCCTTATAAGGGAAGCTGGGTATGGGGATTCTAAGTGTAATGTATCCCTTATCCCATTACCCATTTTCAAAAGACCCATCATCCAATCCTTCTGTTCAATCCGTGAATGCCGCTCGATTCCAGAATGTGACCATTCGGAAATCCCGAAAGTGTGGTCGTAAGAAGGGGGGAATGGATGACGATGAGGTTCAGGATTATATTCCTATTTCAAATAGGATTGAATCGGTGGATGGGAAGATGGAGAATACTGTTCTTGTTGGGGGCCTTAGATCAATTTCCCCTGTAAATAAGGTTTCTTGATGTCTATTTCCTCTCTGAATATCCATGGTTTGGGTAGGGATACACGAGTTAGGGCCCGAGCTAACGTAATCTCTACTACTCGTCCAGGGTTACTACTTTTGCAGGAAACTATGTCTAATGATTTACCAGCTATCTCAAAAATTGTTGGATTGCTTGGGGGGTGGGAAGTATCTGCTTTGAGTTCAGTTGGGATGTCGGGTGGGCTACTAGTAGCCTGGGATCCAAGATATTACAATTTTATGGTTTATAAATCTGACTGGGGTATTCTGATGGAGGGTTCGCGCAGGTCCGATGATACACCTTTCTCTATTCTGAACTGTTATGCCTCCTACAAAAATAGGGTACATTTTTGGAATGGATTAGACTCTTCTCGCATTTTGAGTTAGGATAACATCATTGTGGCCGAGGACCTTAATTTTACTAGGTTATTGCAGGAGATATGGGGGAGAGATGCTAAAATGGATACATTGGATGGTTTTTTTCTCTGATTTTTTAATTAAAAATGATCTTATTGATGTGTGTACAGGTCCTTTTTCCCCTACTTGGTCTAATGGCACAGGTGGACGGGACTGTATACTCAAAATATTGGATAAGTTTCTCATTAAAAGGCCATTTATGGAATCTTGTAGTCAATATCGGTCATGGGTCAGCTTTAACAAAATATCGGATCACTGACCTATTTTCTTTCTGATGGATGATTGTGAGCACATTCGGAATTATTCTTTCAAATTCGACAGTTCCTGGCTTACAAATGAGGCATTTTTTCTTTTTGTGAAAGATGCCTGGTTGAATTTATCTTTTGACAGGGACCTAAATCCTGTGGACAGGATGTGTGTGAAACTACGGGAACTTAAGGGAAATGTTACACATTGGATCCATACAAAGAAAAAGTCTGATAGACAGAGTTTAAGCTTGGTTGAATCACATCTGCAAACTTTGTACTCATATAATCTTGAAGCTCCTTTAGACTGTCAAAGCTTTAATTTATTAAAGAAACTGGAGACTGAGAGAGAATGTATTTATTTAAAGGAGGAGATGGAATGGAGATTGAAAAGTCGTGCCTTATGGGTAAATTCGGGTGATAAGAATACACATTTTTTTCATTCTTATGCATCGTCTAGACGTAATAAGAACACTATATGGAAAATGTGGGATGGGGATGGTAATGAGATGGCTGGGGAATTGAATCTTCAGACATTGGAAAAAAACCACTTTTGTAACATATATTCTAATGATCATGGATGTGATTTATTGTCACAGCTTCGGGTGGGTAGGATTTTTCCCAGGTTCTTTGATGAGGAGGAGGCTGCTGAGTTTTAAAAGGAAATCACCTTGGAGGAAGTGGAAAGTACTCTTAAATCCTTGTGAGTCGAGATCTTTCTGCACTTCTTTGATATTATGGGGAGTGATATTTTGGAAATGGCAGAGTTTACTAGGAGGCAGGGTTATGTCTTTGGAGCTTTAAATGCAACCTTTATCACTTTGATTCCAAAGGTTAATGATCCTAAGTCCTTTTGTGACTTCCGTCCCATTGCCTTGTGCAATCTTGTTTATAAGGTGGTCTCAAAAATTATTGTTGGGCGCCTAAAGCCTGTGTTGTCAAAGTTTGTCACATTGGAGCAATTTGGTTTTTTACAGGACCGTCAGATCTATGATGTTGTAGGCATTACCCAGGAATTATTACATACCATCAAATGTAAGAAGAAGCGAGCGATTTTGTTAAAAATGGACTTAGAAAAATATTATGATCGGGTTACCTGGGCATTTATGAGACTAGTATTGATCCAAATCAGTATTCCTGCACCTGCTATTCAGTGGATTATGGCATGTTTAGAATCCATGAACTTCTCTGTACTGGTTAATGGTGCTCCAACCTCTTTTCTAGTTGCTCTCGGGGGCTCCATCAAGGCTGCTCCATGTCCCCACTTTTATTTCTTTTGATTATTGATGGTTTGAGCAGATTGATCAAACTGGCCCTTAATGATGGCAAGATTAAAGGGCTGAAAATAGCAAAAGATTTATATATCTCCCATATTCTGTTTGTGGATGACGTTTTCTTGGTTGGTATTGACTCCTTGGAGGAATGGCAATCTTATCAGGATATCATTGAACTTTTCTGTAAAATGTCTGGTATGAAGGTCATCATATTGAAGTCTTGTTTATATGAAAATCTGGTTGATAAGGATAGACTAAGGTTAATTCGAGTTGTGGTTCCCTATAATTGCTGCAAAATCATTGATGGGTTTACTTATTTGGGTTATCATCAAAAACCTAATGGATACTTGGTAAAAGATTGGCACTGGTTAATTAAAAAGTTTGAGGCCAAGATTTCACACTCGACTTACCGTCTTTTGTCTATTGGTGGAAGACTTACATTAGTGAAATCTGTGTTGACCGGAACCCCGGTATATTGGTTCTCTCTTCTTCCTGTTCCATGCTCAATGTTGAATACTCTTAGGAAACTTATGTTTAGTTTCCTGTGGACGGGTGGTTTGAAGAATTCTTATTTATCCATGATTGGATGGGAAAAAATATCATTGCCTACTGCTACAGGTGGTTGGGGGATAAAATATCTTTCTATTTTCAGTGATGCATTGCGATTGAAAAGCCTTTGGAGGGCTAATTTTGGGAATTCTCTTTAGTCGACTGTTATCCACCAGAAGTATGTGAAAATTACAACGTCGCATTGGTTGAGGAAGCCGAAGAAGGTGGCCAGAGGTGTTTCTCCAATCTGGAAAGGTTTTGAAAAGTATATTGCTGGCTTGCTGACAAACGTTGTTGGAGAGTTGGAAATGGAAACGAGGTCGCTATTGGTATTGACCCCATTGTTGGGTTAAACGACAGCTTCAAATTGTCTAAACTGTTACTACAGATTTAAAGGTATGTTAGATGTTATACTTTAAATTCTATTGCTGTTAATAGTGTAGAGGGTTATTGGCTCAAAGCGGATGAGCTCCAGCTGCCTGGTCAGTGTGCTATTGAATGGACCCAATATATAAATGCTTTAAACGGGGCTGGCATACGTCTGAGCTGTGAAGAGGATTCGGTTATCTGGGTAGGCAATGAAGCAATGGGAAAGGTGACTGCTAGCACGGCTTATGCATTCATGATCAGGCGACGTTGTATTTATCCGATCCATTGGTGGTATAAAGTCATATGGTATTGGCATCTCCCATTGAAGCTGAAGTGTTTCTTATGGTTTCTGTTACAGGGCAGGCTCAAAACCTGGGACAACCTTTTGTTTAAATGATGGATTGGCCCCAGCCAGTGTGTGTTCTGTAGGGAAGCTTCTGAAACAGCTACACATCTTTTCATACATTGCTCCTTTACTAAGAAATTGTGGGAGAAGTTTGTCCTCAATTTTAATTTTTCTGTGAATTGGACTGGTTTTTATGTGGAAGATTGTCTACACACTTGGATTAACAGTGAAAAATCTTATGCTACATTACCAGTGTTTATCTGTTGGGCCATTTGGATGGCACGGAACAGGGCTATTTTTGAAAATTTTAACTTACCCCTAGATAATGTTTATAATGCTGCGCTCTGTAATTACATGAAATTCCATAGGATGGAAGCTGAGCCTGTTCATCGAAACATTGGAAACTTTCAACTTATTGTTGATGATCCTCTTCTTTTCTTTGATGGGGCTGTAAACCTGGGGAATTGTGGCACTAGTGGAGTAATTTACCTCAATTTAGAACACTATTACACTCTTCGTATGAATTGTGGCAAAGGTAGTAATATGAAGGCGGAGCTATTGGCATTATGGTGTGTCACACGAGTTGCAAATATTTTTGGTTTGGTTAAGATAAAAATTTATGGAGACTCACAGGTGACTATTAAATGGGCTTTGGGTGAATATGAACTGAAGGTCTTACATTTGGTGTACAGGTGCAGCACGATTCAGAATGAGTTGAGAAATTTCAGAAACATCACACTCCAGCATATTTATAGAGAATTCAACTCCCAGGCAGACCTGTTATCGAAGCAGGCTTTGGAGGGGGATGAAGGGATTTTATTTTGGGAAGAAGTTTGTGATCACATGGTTCCGGATTCTGGTTCCTTATATTTATTTGTATTTGGTTGTATATCGAAAATCATGCTATATGATTTTTTAGGATGACTGTACTACAGTGACTATATTATACTACAGTGACTATATTATATACTATTTGATTCAGTTAGTTGAATAGCAATAGTATGTTTTTTTTCGCGGAAAAGAAAAACTAGGTTACATCGGGAGGGCTGGATCAAGAAGGCAACTGAAAAAAGTAGATAGGCAGATCTAGAATGGTAGGAAAAGATTAATTGACAGAGCATTGCAAACTAGCTTAGAAAGTCAGGATGCTTCCTTGATCGACTGTGATCTCATCCATGACTTCGCTGTATGATCCTTCGGCACATAGACAAGGGATGACATCATGTATAATGGGCATTATAAAATGTAAGGGATACGAATGTGGAATGAAGGAGGCGGGCAATTGACGAATGAACACATGGGAAAGACCCTTTGAAGATATATATATATATATATATATATATATATATATATATATAATATGCTGCCGAGAACACAAAGATAAGCAGATAGAGGCAGCCAATGGAATGAACACGTACTCGCAGACAAAAGGAACATAAAGAGACAGTGAATGAATAAAAAACGCTCAAGGAAATGCCAGTGATGATATAAACGTTCCGGGCAGTGAGAATTGAAATAACGCCACGCTCAGGGATTCACAGAGCTCGTGGGCAGACTGAGAGGTGTCCACCGTGGAAAGACACACCAATACGCGGGTACTCAAACTCTACAAGATAATCATGAAAGTTCGCAGAGATGGCGGACATGTGGTGCGAGAGAAAAAAACGCCAACACTGGCACCAACACACAGAGGGCATAATAATAACAATAAACAGAAAATCGAGACAAGCGGAGCAAAGGGGACGTTATTAGAAGACAGCCTGCAACATGAGGAACGTTGAGGGCTGGCAGTGACCGTAGAAAGATAATGTGTAGATTTAGGGAACGAAAATGTTAGTGTGGCAGTCAATCATACATGCACAGATCGCAGGACAAGAATCCACAGAGGCATCTATGGGCAGAGAAACCCTAACACGCGTCATGGGAGCCCGTTTCACAATGATATCCATACTGACGTTGCGCAGAGATCATCAGGGAAGGCATGGAAGGGTGTCCAAGAGGATGTATATGGCGATAGAGTGCACTGTGTTTCGTTTTATACCTTTAGACAACCGAAGTGCACAATATCCCTGCAAAGAAAATCCCCAGTTTGACTGCAACGTACACGAAAGAGAAAAGACCGCACGACTCTTATGACTCGGGGCTGGTGAACATGATAAGCGCCAGCGTAATGGTAAAGGCTCACGAAATATGGATTATCTCAGAATGGCATAAATAGTGAGAATGTTCAGATCTTGGACACTATCTTCTCAGAGAAGGGTCGTAGGCATCGAGAGGTTGCATAGTAGTGGGAACGAAGAGTCGTATCGATGTCTCTCTTGCGCTCGCAATGGCAGTTGTTTTCAAAAATTGCACAAGAGGAGAAGTGCCCGGGATAAATCTACGCAGGGGTTTCAGACCTCACTGCAGTTGGTGCTCTATTTCTACAGATATAGTAAAAAATATTGAACTCTGTAGCCTTTCGATATAGCGTGTAAGAGCCCATTAGCGACCGAGCTCTGAATGTTTAGTGCAAGAGGAAAAGACAAAGTGCAGCTCCAGAAAGTTGGTTTCTAATTATACATTTCTCGTCCGCTCCCCTCTCTATGTCGATCCAGTTACATCCTTGTTGGTTTCTTATATACACATTTTAGAAGGTGGAGGCTAGTGAAGCAGTTACACCATGGCAGCTGACAAAAGGCAGACACCGAATCGTATGGTTATCGGAGTAAAATGCTGTTCCGAAGACAATAACGTGCATAGTCGAACCTCACAAAGAGATTGGGACACCGTATTTTTATGCAAAATCAATCTTACTGCATACCATAGCTTCCAAATTCGGCCAAATCAGTCCCATGAATACGAAAATTCGAAAATTGATCCGTACTACAGCGAATTCCAAGGTTTAATTCGATTTAGTTCGTGCTGTCCAAAATTGCTGTTCGTCCTGTCCAAATTATGGTTGCGGAAATCGAGTTGATTCTTGCGTGGTGTCTACCTGTTTGCTTAATTCAGAATTGTTGTTTCCTAAATCGAGTTAGGTGGTACCTGCGTTTCTACACAAATCAATGCAAGGTTTGAGCACCTGCAAATTTGAAATTGCCTTTTTGCGGAAATCAAACAATGGATAAACATTTAACTCATAACTACCTTACGTTGAGTGCAACTAGTTAGCAAAGGAGCAGTACCAACGTTCGATATATAGAATGGCGTTGGCTGAAGTTAAATTAAATGAGTGTGCTTCCTATTTGACTTACAATTTACAGTTATGACATCGACCAGAAGCCTATGGCGGTTTCCATTACACTGTGCTCTCAATCCATTTTAGCAATAGTTTGACTGCAATTAAAACTAAATAAAAATAAAATTGCGTTCCCCATTGATGAATGGTGAATTAAATGTAGACTACGTTTGATCAATTCTGATGTACACGTAAATTTGGATATGCCAGATAGGAGAAATTTGTTTATTAGTACCCTTATTATAAATCTGCGATTTCTATAGTGCAGCTATCCGAATCAGTGGGTGGGTTGTTATAAACCTGTGTTTCCCGAATCTCAGCTATCATAAACTGTAGGTTGTGTATATGTTGTTGATCATAATCATCCATACGCATTCATGGTATGAAAATAGTCTCCAACTTAATTTGCTGGCCAGGAGAATTGCAGGTCCCTTGACCTTATATCTTTGTATCTTGGACAGTGCTTGGAAACTATTGTTACGATTTACTGAAAATTATTTCACTCACTCAACATAATTCCCATTTTAGTGGAATAGGAGGGCGTATGCTGTGTATTAAAATTCGGAGGATAATTTTGATGCTTACCTTATAAATTGTATCCAAGGAGGGGATTTATTACGCCGATAGAGGTTTATATCTTAGATTTTGGGGTAATTCCCATTTTAGTGGAATAGAAGGGGTATAGGCTGTGTATTAAAATTTGGAGGATAATTTTGATGTATACTTTATAAATTGTATCCAAGGAGAGGATTTATTACCGGGATAGGTGTTTATATCTTAGATTTTGGGGTAATTCCTATTTTAGTGGAATAGAAGGGGCATAGGCTGTGTATTAAAATTCTGAGGATAATTTTGATGCTTAGGCTGTATATTAAAATTTGAAGGATAATTTTGATGCTTATCTTATAAATTGTATCCAAAGAAGGAGAGGAGATTTATTAAGCCAATAGAAATTTATATCTTAGATTTTGGGGTGAAGTAGGAAAGATAGATTCACTATATTTAAAGTAGTAGGTGACACGTGTGCAATAAGGATTGTTTCCATGGTTTTCTTTTTTATTAAAGAGAATGATTTGTTTAAGGGCCGAATCATTTAAGATAATAGTTTGTTAACAAACCGTACCACTATACTCCGACGACATGCGATGACTGTTAACTGTGGAGTCCTTTGATAACCGTTTTCCAAGTACAGTTATGTGATAATTGTTAACCACGATTTGTTTAAGGGCAGATAATAGTTTAATTAAAAAACCGTAGCGCGGTGGCTGCCTCCACGCACTGCAGTATACTCCAGGAGACATGCGATGACGGTTAAGCTCAATTGATGGCGGCTGTGTAGTCCTATGATAACGGTTCTCCAAGTACACTTATGCGATAACAGTTCACCACGCGGCTTCGATACAGGATTAATGAGGACGGGTGGCAATTTATAGCCGCCTAAACGTTACACCACGGCCCACGGGGCAGTTGCCTCATAATATTAGGTAGCAGTTTTAATACCCGTGGATAACGAATGTTGTGTTAATAACATACACGCAGGCGACTGAACAGAATATTGAAGCCCACTGAGAGGAGACCAGGTATTGGGTTTCTTTTGTTGTTTTTTATTATTTTTCCCTGCATTCGACACGCATCAATGCATGCATTGTAGATGCAGCATTACCACATTGGCTTTCTTTTGCAGGTTTTCAGATACGAAGGATACATGAAAAGATTTGGAAAACTGCAAGCAACAGTCGAGTTCAGAGGTAGGCGCGATACCCCATGTATAAATTTGTATATATAGAAATGTATTACCTGCAATGTTGGTTGCTTGAAACCCATTATCATAGAAATGTATTACCTGTAATATTGTTACCTAAATTGTATCATTTTAATACGAAGGTGGATGAATATAATATGATACTTCTCGACAAGTAAAACAAATATATGATTTTCTCATTGTCATTAATATTTGCAGCAAAGGTTTAAAAAATATTCAATGGCTTTCTCTTAACTGAAATTAAGATATTAAAAAAATTATATATATATATATATATATATATATATATATATTTTTGTTACAAGTTAGGTTTCATTTTAATTATAGTTTCATTTTAGTTAAAAATAATTATTTAAAAAATATATTTTTAAAAAGTGATTAAGAATTAATTTAAATTGAACACTATTTGCATTAAAATTTTTCATAGACATTGATAATGCTTAATGAATGTTGAAATTAATGGGACATAAAGATATTTTATAGTGGATTTAATTAAAATTTTTCATAGACATTAAAATATTCAATGGCTTTCTCTTAACTGAAATTAAGATATTAAAAAAATTATATATATATATATATATATATATATATTTTTGTTACAAGTTAGGTTTCATTTTAATTATAGTTTCATTTTAGTTAAAAATAATTATTTAAAAAATATATTTTTAAAAAGTGATTAAGAATTAATTTAAATTGAACACTATTTGTATTAAAATTTTTCATAGACATTGATAATGCTTAATGAATGTTGAAATTAATGGGACATAAAGATATTTTATGGTGGATTTAATTACTAATATTTACATAAAGATATTTCAATTTTTTTAATGTTTCTCCATATGAGATTTTCTTTGAGTATGAAATAATGAAGTCAACAATATTAACCACATTATATAAGTCTTAAAAATTATTTGTATTAAATTTTTTTGTGAACGTTGATAATGTAAAATGAATGTTGAAATTATTATTGATGATGTTTTTATATGTTTAGTAGTTAAAAGAAAGCTTATGATGAGGTAAATGTTCTTAGGAGCAACAACCCAAATTGATGTTTATAGTCAACAATATTAACCACATTATATAAGTCTTAAAAATTATTTGTATTAAAATTTTGTGTGGACATTGATAATGTAAAATGAATGTTGACATTATTATTGATGATGTTTTTATATGTTTAGTAATTAAAAGAATTATCATGATAAGGTAAATATTTTTAGGAACACCAATTTTAAATTGATATATATAGTGAAGTTTCAAAACATAATGAAAACATTAAAAAAAACATAATGAAAACATACAAAAAACATAATCAAAACATAAAAAAAAAAAACATAATCAAAACATAAAAAAACATAATCAAAACATAAAAAAAGCTACTATTTTAACATAATTATCAAAATTATAATCATAGTAAAAATTAAAGGTTATGGAACATCTTTTTGAATTAAGGAATAATATTTTAGTAAGATTTAAGGTAGAGAGAATAGTGTTTAAAGATCATGATTAAGGTTAAGGGTTTAATAATATTCTAAAATAATTTGTATCTTTTACTTGATACCTACTAATTGCATGTGAAGAAGAACACTACTAACCATATTATAAAAGACTTTAAAACTATTTGTATTAAAATTTTGCATGGACATTGATGATGCTTAATGAATGTTGAAATTCATGGGACATAACCATTAAGTTAATAATGGAACTTCATAAAGATATTTCATGGTGTATTTAATTATTAATATTTACATAAAGATATTTCAATTTTTTAAAGTTTTCCCATAAGAGGTTCTCTTTGATTATGAAATAATGAAGTCAACACTATTAACCATATTATGTTTTAAAAACTATTCATATAAAAATTCCGCGACATTGATAATGTAAAGTGAATGTTTAAATTATTATTGATGATGTTTTAATATGTTTAGGAGATAAAAAGAAATCTCATAAATTACATACATAAACATTAAGTTAGTGATGGAACTCAATCTTTTCATCTTTAGATCAAGAAATTTCAATTTTAGATGTAGTATGTTTCAATATGTTTCTTAATATACTAATCATGGCACTTCATTTAATGATGGAACTCCATCTTTTCATGGTGTATTTATCTAAAGATATTGCAACGGTTTTGTCACGTTCTGATGTTCATCAATTTTTATGTTGGATTGAGACATTCCTCCATGTTTGTCACAATTCGAAATTCATCTTTTCAATATTTTTCAAAGGTTTTGCAAATATTTTCATCACATTGTCATGTTCATCATGTTTGATGTTCGATTGCGACATTCATCCATGCTTTTCATCTTTGCTATGTTCCTGAAATATTTTATTGGTTATGTTTGGTTATGTCACATTGTGGCATTCATCTTTTGCAATGGTTTTATCGCATTGTGATATCCATCATGTTTTATGTTGGTTATATGGAATTGCAATGCTTTTTACGGTTTCATTGCATTGTGATGTTCATCAAGTGTGATGTACATTGTGATGTTCATCATGTTTTATGTTCGTTATATGCAAATGTAATTTTTTTAAAATGATTTTGTCACATTGTGACATTCATCATGTGCAATGCTCAATTTCGACATCCATCCATGGTTTTCATCTTTGCTATGTTTGTGAAATATTTTATTGGTTTGTCACATTGTGATGTTCATCATGTTTTATGTTGGTTATTGGAAATGCAATGTTTTTTAATGGTTTTGTCATATTGTGGCGTTCATCAAGTTTTATGTTGGATTGCGACATGCCTCCATGTTTATGTCACAATATGAAATTCATCTTTTCATTCTTCCTTGAGGTTTTTGCAAGGGTTTTGACCGATCGCAATTTTCATCAAGTGCGATGTTCGATTCCGACATTCATCCATGGTTTTTCATATTTTCTACATTCTTGGAATATTTTATTAGTTATGTCACATTCTGACATGGATCTTTGCAATGGTTTTGTCGCATTGTGAGGCTCATCAAATTTTATGTTGGGATTGTGACATTCTTCCATGTTTATGTCACAATCTGAAATTCATCTTTTCAATGTTTCTTGAAGGTTTTGCATAGTGTTTTGTCACATTGTGACATTCATCAAGTGCGACATTCGATTACGACATCCATCCATGGTTTTCATTTTTTCTATGTTCCTAAAATGTTTTATAATTGGTTATGTCACATTGTGACATTCATCTTTTGCAATGGTTTTATTGCATTGTGATGCTCATTATGTTTTATGTTGGTTATATGGAATTATGAAGTTTTTTTATGGTTTTGTCGCATGTGACATTCATCAAGTGCAAAGTTCAATTGTGACATACATCCATGGTTTTCATCTTTGTTATGTTCCTTAAGTGTTTTATTGGTTTTTTCACATTGTGATGTTCATCAAGTTTTATGTTGGTTATATGCAAATCTAATGTTTTTTAACGATTTTGTCACATTGTGACATTCATCACGTGCAATGTTTCATTTTGACATCCATCCATGGTTTTCATCTTTGCTATGTTTCTTAAATGTTTTATTGGTTTTGTATCATTGTGATGTTCATCATGTTTTATGTTGGTTATATGGAAATACAATGTTTTTTAACGGTTTTTTCCTATTGTGACATTCATCAAGTTTTATGTTGGATTGCAACATGCCTCCATGTTTATGTCACAATATGAAATTCATGTTTTCATTCTTGCTTGAGGGTTTTGTCACATTGCAATTTTTATCAAGTGCTATGTTCGATTCCAACATTCATCCATGGTTTTTCATCTTTGCTACATTCTTGGAAGATTTTATTGGTTATGTCACATGGTGACATTGATCTTTGCAATGGTTTTGTCACATTGTGATGTTCATCAAGTTTTATGTTGGGATTGTGATATTCTTCCATTTTTATGTCACAATCTGAAATTCATATTTTCAATGTTTCTCGAAGGTTTTACACAATGTTTTCTCACATTGTGACATTCATCAAGTGCGATATTCGATTGTGACATCCATCCATAGTTTTGATCTTTGATATGTTCCTAAAATGTTTCATTGGTTATGTCACATTGTGACATTCATCTTTTGCAATGGTTTTATTGCATTGCGATGTTCATAATGTTTTATGTTGCTTATATGGAATTGCGAAGTTTCTTTATGGTTTTGTCGCACTGTGACATTAATCAAGTGTGATGTTCGATTGTGAGATACATCCATGGTTTTGATCTTTGTTATGCTCCTTAAGTGTTTTATTGGTTTTGTCACATTGTGATGTTCATCATGTTTTATGTTGGTTATATGCAAATGTAATGTTTTTTAGCGATTTTGTCATATTGTGACGTTCATCAAGTGCAATGTTCAATTGCGACATCCATCCATGATTTTCATCTTTTCTATGTTCCTGAAATGTTTTCTTGGTTTTGTCACAGTGTGATGTTCATCATGTTTTATGTTGGTTATATGGAAATGCAATGTTTTTAATAGTTTTCTCACATAGTGAAATTCATCAACTTCTATTTGGATTGCAACATTCCTTGATGTTTATGTCATAATATGAAATTCATCTTTTCAATGTTGTTCGAGGGTATTGCAAGGGTTTTGTCACATGCAATGTTCATCAAGTGTGACGCTTGATTCTTATATTCATCCATGGTTTTTCATCTTTGCTATGTTCTTGGAAGGTTTTATTGGTTATGTCACATTGTGACATTAATCTCTTGCAATTGTTTTGTCACATTGTGATGTCCATTACGTTTTATCTTGAATTGCAATACTCCTACATGTTTATGTAACAATTTGAAATTCATCTTTTCAATGTTCCCCAAATGTTTTGCAAGGGTTTTGTCAGGTTGAGATGTTTATCAAGTGTTATGTTCCTCAATGTATTAGTAATGTTATGATGTGTGTCATAACCTTTCATGGAACTCATACATAATGATGCATTGGTTACTTTACATAATAGATTTGTCATATTACAACATTAATCAAAGGTTATGTCAAATTGTGACATTCTGATATAATATTTTTTAATATCTTTTTGTAAAATAAATATAATAATATTTATTTTACATAAAGAAAAAATCCTTCATGAATCTCATCTTCACAAAAAATTGTAACATTGATACATAGTACAACGATTTAACCACTACAACATTGATTTCATGTTCTGATTGCATTTCAATTTGTGTTGAGTATGATTCATAATAACTAAAATTGTATCACCAAACTATTATTTCTATCAATGTCATTATGTATCGAACAAGTAAGAACCCTAATACCACAATACTACATTTCATGCCAATGTATTTTAATATAATTAATGTATGTGTGCTTTAATGAATGTCGCAATGCCACAACAATCCTTAATGGATGTCACAATCCAACTATATCATATTACAATTCTCCATTATTACTACTTCCAAAATATCATATCTAATTATTATTCAATAATTAACTTATTATTCATGTGAGTTTTATTATATTTATATTACATTAACATAAATATCCTATTACTTTTCTAGCATTACTTTTAAAATAAATTATAATACTATTTAATGTCCCTATCTAATTAAATAATGTAAATAATAAAAATAGAAAAGTATGTATTTGAAAACATTATTATTTAACTAATTGTTATTCATAATTGTTTTAACTATATATAATTTTATTTTATTAATACTTTTCCTATATTTTAGATTATTATTGTATTTAATTATTGGTTTTTAAATATGATTATTTACCATTAAAATAATAATTACGTATATTATAATACAAAATAATCATAGTGAAATATTAATATTTTTAATTAAATAATATTATTTTGTTATTGTTTTCAATATACTATTTTAATCAAATATTGTCAAGGATATGGTGGTCCGTTGGTGGGGATAGATGTATTTCATTCCATCCACCTGGATTCCATTTCATTGAGACATCTTCTGTCTTGAATAACTTTCCTTGATTCCTTTGAAATATCAAAAAGGTGATATTTTCCATGTGAAAAAAAAATATTTTAATCAAATACTATAGTCTTATACTTTAAAATTAATTAAAATATGATATTATTAAAATTATTTTCATTATATTTAAAATATATTATTATTTAATCAATTATTAAATTACAATTAAGTAATTAATTATTATATGTTTTTAATATTTTTATGTACTATCACTGTATTAATTTTATTTACTAAAGTATACTCAATTATTATACTTAAATAATAGTTTTTACAATATATTATTATATTATAAATATTTAAATAATATTATTTTATTAGAAAAATATTTTAGAAAAAAAACCATTATTAATGTGTTGAATATATCATAATGTTAATAAATATCTTCAAAATATATCATAATATTATACATATGTCCAATATTAATAAATTAATAATGCTAATTATAATATAATAATAAATGATTTAAATAACAAATTATTATTTAATATATTATTAATTATTTAATTATTTAATATTAGTATTAACTGAATAAATATATTAATTACTAATTAATTAACACATTAATATTATCATTAACTAAATAACAATATTACTATTTAAATTATTTTATTATTATTTTGTTTAATTACTTATTATAAAATAATAGTTGGATTTGATTAATAATATTCTTTAATTTAACAATATTATTAGTCAAACAATTAAAATATATATTTCATTAAATAATATTAATCTTTTAATATTTGTTAATTAATTAAAGTAACATTATGAAATAAATTATTTTATAATTATTCTTCTTAATTAAATATTATAAAATAAAAATATTGTTTAATTAAAGAATGTTATTAATCAAACAATTAAAATATATATTTCATTGAAATTATTAAACAATAGTATTTTATTAATGTTTTGGAGATATGTGTATGCATTCATCGATTACTAGCAACAACCACATTAATAATATTAATGTGTCCGAATACGCTGATCGGTGTAAATGGGGCACATACTTTTCATAATAATGTTTTTTCCTATAGTATATGACCCATTTACACATAGTGTGTTTGACACATTAATATTATTAATGTGGTGGTTTCTAGTAACTATAGTATAGTAAATGAGTAAAAAAATCGTCCAAGTATAATTACATCCTGCTCAAGTTTTCCCAATGGATAAAAAGACAAAAGAGTGATGTTAAGCATGTAATGTTTAATGTCTAACCGTTTTAAACTAAGAATAACAATTGTAATATGGAGTCTTTCATTATTTTACGATGTCATGGAATCCATATAAAGAGCGATTATTATATTAATTTAAGATAAATGTTTGTGGTAGTTTTATTGGATATCATTTGTAAACTTTAGCTTTTGTTATTACTTTATGTGTTAGAACGTGAAAGTTTATGTGTAAGCATGGAAATGTTCCATATATAGAATATTTAGTATATTTTGATTATAGTTAGGCATTTCTGTTAGTTATTAATATGACACGTATAATTTATCAGTGGTTAATTGTTGACTGTTAATTACTATTTGAATCTGTGAATGTTAGTAAGTTGGGTTAAGTAAATTGGTAGCAACACGCGTTATTATTATTATTATATATTCAATTAATGTTATATGTATATTTGCTTTTGATCATTTATATGTAATATTTATATGGTATTACATTTATATTAATTATAAGTATATTTATTTTGATTATGTATATCTCATATTGATATGTTACTACATTCATAAGTCTTTGGAAATGTATATATTGTTTTGGATATGAAAATATTCTAGTTGATAATTGTTACATTTATTAATATTATTAATCTATATTTTTAAGGAAATCAAGATTAAAAAAAAAACGGGTTTTATATGCATATATAATTTTGAAGGTTTTTTTAAACATTGAGTAAGCTAGGCTTGTCACCTCAATTGTAGAAAGCTAGAGAATTATTAAAAATGTGGCATTATGTGGGGTTACTTTTATCACTAGATTAATAACATTTAGTTAGCTTTATGGGATCATATCTTATAGTGCAATTTGAGTATTGACTTTGGTATGGGTAACAATTGAATTCTAGTTCACAATTAATGTTGAAAATTGAATGATAAGTAATTTATGTACATAAAGTTTAATGGATAATTCTTTATCTTTTTTGATGATAGGTCTATTACTTGCAAAGTTGTTGTTGTGATATGTAGGAATACATAAAATGCTCTAGCATCTAGTTAATAGTAAACTCCTTGATTATGAGGCCATTTGAAATTTTATGCAAGGTTGCGACTTTCTATAGTTAATATACAATGCATGATTCATGATCAGTTTTCCATTTTGGGTTACCCTTGTAATTCCGATGATATAATATGAATCATTGACCAATGAAGTATGAAAGATTAGATGTTCGTAAAATTCGAACTTGGTAACTATGGTGCAGACCAAAGGACTTGGGCATGATGGTGTTACGTGTAACTCAACAAAATCATTTCAGTCTTTTGGGACTCTTAGTTTTGAATGTAACAACATTCAAGCCTCCCAAAGGTTTTCATCTCATAAGAGGAAGGTGGATATTGGATATGTGTGGTCCACCTTCCTCATTCGAACAAACAAAAAAGACATAATGCCCAAAGAGGCCTGACTTTCCAGCTTTCGACTATTGCCGAAACTCCTTGCCTTACTTCACAGAAGCTTCCCCAACTCTCCAACTACTTGTCGCGGCCTTTAAAAGCTCGACGAGACTGTCAAAATCATCATCTCCCACTCGAGATAAGAGGTGGGTATTTATAGATTTTTACTTCTACCATTTTCCCCCTCATACTCAATCATCCATGAGCCTAATAGGTGGTCATGGTAGGTAAGGCTACAGTTTAGGTCCATCCATTAGGGTAAAGGCAAAATGTCCTTCAGTTGGAGGTACATTATGTTTTCTTGCATGCATTTTGTTTTCTCCTATATATTTTTCCTACTAATGTTTTCATGCACACAGGTTATTGCATGAAAAAATGAGCAGGGACTCCTTTCATTGTCTCAGTTTCATCGGATGAAATTGAGCTGTTGAGAATTGTGCAGGCTCTCAGAAATGTCTATTTCTCAGTTAAGCTAGCCACAACCCGTTGTACTAGATGACTATCAAATTCCATCTTTTAATAAAATATGATTTTAGGCATATCTTTTCCTTCCCCCATTTTTTTTATTCAGCTCTGCTGTTATGTTATGTTATGTTTTTTTTACATTGTACAAAATTGTAGTGTGTATATTTCAGATTGCAAATTTGTTTTATGTTCAGTAACAACTTGAACAAATACTAATTTTTAACCTTTAGCCATGGGCCCTTTTGGAACTATATAAAAAATAGTCATCCCGCACACTTATGAAAAGTATTTCATTTTATACATTCAATTTCATTTACTATTCTTTTTTAAGTAACTGGACAATCCACCAAGTTTAATGTTTAATCATTAATAGCATTGCATTAACGAACTTTGATCTTCAATCGCTTTTAAAAATTGCAAATCTGAACGTAATGATGGAATTATTTTTGCATATAATTAACTATCATAAAAATTACTTATCTAAATAGGAAACATACAATATTGTTGCATTTCAGTACTAATGCTACAAACACTAAGTTTATGATTTAATTGGTTCAATTATTTCATTTTACTGAACTTAGACTTTGGTGTGTAGTTAAAAATTCCAAGATTAATGAAATTGAATATTTCCTTCTACACAATTAAAGATGCTACTTTTATTTACACTAGCGCCAGCATAGATTTAATTATTGACACATTTTCATGCTTGCAACTAACGGTTATTTTCTTATATTGTGCATCACTAACCCTTTTCGTTTTATTGTAAATATTTTGTAGAAAACCATTTTTATTTCAATAATTAATGTACATATTGTTAGATAGGTCTCATTTAGATTCATTAATGGACTAATGCCCTTGTCTTGAAAGCATTCTTGTACTTCATCAAGCTCATCCAACCTCACTTTCGTTTCATTCATGAACTTAAATGCAATTGATCAACCTGTGATTATCCTATCTAACAAAGGGGTCTAAACACAACCCAGGATTCCCCTTTCTCCCCTTAATATCGAGCTCCAAGGGTGTTTAATGTGTTTTTTCCCTAACCGTGTCATTTTGAGCATCAACACTCATAACTATAGCTTCTTCCATCTCTCACATTGTTGTCTCATTGTCGCCAATTTAGTCGGAACTTTGATTCTATTTAAGGGTGCTAGCTCAATGAAAGAGCACCTGCCTTACAAGTAGGAGGTTGGTGGTTCGATTCCTCCACCCCCTATGTAGATAAATCAATGACTAATTGAATGACCAATTAATGGAAATCAATGACTAAATAAATGACCAGTTAACAAAAATCAATAAATAAATAAATGACCAGTTAACAGTAATGAATGACTAAGTAAATGACCAGTTAACACCAATCAATGACTAAATAAACAACTACATGTACTACCAAATAAATGATCAAATAACAACAATTAATGACTAAATATGTCACCAATGCATGAAGCAATTCAAACAATTTATGGCCAAGTGATAAATGACCAATTTGGTTGGGTGATAAGTGACTGCTAATTTATGATCAGTGGTCACATGATCGTATTCAGTCATTTATCACTTATTTTTAGTCACTTATCAGCCATTTAGTACTAGTGGTGCTCTGTTGGTGGAAAGGCCTTCTTGCTTATCCATTTATGTGCAATGATCTATCTTCTCGATGCTAACCTGTTACTGAAGACACCCACTCTGATACCAATTGTTGGAGTCGATTTAATACTAAGAGGGGGGGTGAATCAATATTAGCGCAGTTATCAACAGTTTTTAACATCTTTAATAGATTAGCCTTTACTTAATATTTATCTTTATTTATGAATCAGTAAATAAACATCCATGTCATATATATACAATAACATAAACAACACATAACACAAATGATTTTTACGTGGAAACCCAAACGAGAGAAAACCACATAATGCTTCTTTATAAAGAGAAAGAATACATTCAAGGAAACACCAAATTCATGTGTTTAGTATGTAAATCCCTACCTTTCTTTAGTATTTATTGTCTTGAATGTAAATATTGTGTATATGAAATGTATATTTTTCCTATTGTGGAGCTCAAGGCCAAGGCCCCACTAGTGGATGCTTAAGGTTTGTTTGCATAGGAAAGTATTTGACATTTGAACTATTCACGTGCTACTAATCCATGAGATATTGTAGTTGATGTAAATATTTATATTGCAATGAAATGCTCAGAAAAACAGGCTAAGTGAGACAGCTAATGAGAAGGGGATATGGTATCCACTAGGGAGAGGTGAGGGGGTTATGGGATGGGAACCCATGCTTCCACCTGTATAGGAGAAATCGATTTGATTAACCATACTCACATGGAATTCGATTACAGAAGGTGGGAAAGAAAGGTCAATGCAAGAATGGTATGGGGAATAAAAATGGCCCTGAGATCCAAAAGGGGGGGTTCTGCCTATTCTCCCTTGCAAGCATTCGATCACATAAGATGCGAGAACCCTATTTGGTTATGCGAGGGTGAACCATAACTTCATACTCATCATGAAATGCAGATCCCAGCCATGAAACAGAGAAGTTAAATGCGATTTCTATGTGAGTCAAAATTGTAGAACCAAATGCCATAGAAACCCTATCTGAATGCGTTATTTGTTGATATAATCATTGAAAGAAAAGCCGAAGGAAATTTACAGAATGTTAGCAGCTTGAGGAAGCTATGGGAGGATTGGAATATGCGGGAAGAGAGTCGATTTGCGGGACAGATCTTAGTCCGCAACCCTGTGAAGATCCCATCTTGTTCAACAGAGGTAGAAGGTCAAATTTAGGGTTAGAATGCTTGATAAACCCAGTGAAGGCTGTAATATCATAGAACTAGCAGTTGGGCCCTTCTATTCCCACCTTGAATAGCATTAGAAGGGAAGGAACCTTGAGGTACTATGCAGCAGATAAGAGGACCTTCCTTGTATTGGGTGAGGTAGATAATGTACGTGCCATGTCTGCTGAGTGTTGAGATGACTGTAGTTATGTGGTTCAACTCACTGGCTTAGCAATATCCTCCTTGTTGCCCTTGTATGCTTGATAAACCCAACTGTAGGTTGGCTTAGAATTGAAGTGGAACTTGATTATTAGAGAGCCTAGTTAGCCCTTCTTAGTTCATGTTGGATGCCTTGTTCATCTGCATGATTTTAATGCATTATAAATTTTTCATGTGGTAGATATATTGGTTAGACCTAGTTTCATGCACCTTATGTATGGTTATGCTTATCATGCCGTAGATTAATGAATGGACGATTCCATGAACTTTCTCATTAGGAGGATAGGTATAATCCCGGGTATGGCCTTGAGTGCATGATTGAACGCTTTATCAGTTACAATAATTATATGTGTTTCTAACCCTTCAGGCTTTGATATGTAACTAGTTCGGTTTCATTATATATGTTGTTTATGCATTGTATTCACCCTTAAAAGGGATGGGTTGACTTTAATTAGTCTTGGAGAAGGAATGGGATAGTCCTTGATGTGTTCCACAACCCCTCTGTAGGTGAGGTGAAGGAATAAATCATGGCAGGAAGGAGGCGGAAACCTTGCAGAAGGATAAGTCACTTTGGTGGGGTTTTGAACATAAATTTAGTTGGGAAATTGGCATGTTTGGAGTGCACAGATGGGGTGGGGATTACACCATTGGATAGAGATCTCCAATAGATTTCCAATGGTACCAACCTTGTCCTAGTTGGAACAAGAATGAGGGAGTTATGCCCCTCAGAAGTTTTCCCTGTAAAGTTTGTAGGAGTAGAGGAGGTGGTTCCACAGTTCTGCATCCGCAATGTAGAATGCAGATTGCGGACATTGGAAAATAACATTGGATTTGGAATTCTGCATTTCTGAGTTCTGCAATGCGGAATTGTAGAATGCGTAAGGGGAAAAATATCTAGGAATTGGAATTGGACTTCTGCATTCCCACATTCCGCAATGCGGATTGCAGAATGCGGAAGGAGGAATTTTTCAGAGGATTGAATTTGGGCTTCCGCATTCCGTAATGCGGACTGCAGAATCCGTAAGGAGAAACTGTTGGAAGGCTTATTGTAGGGATTCCACAATGCGGATTTCGGATCGACGACCATTGCGGATGTGTGTAGAAATGGAGGAATTTGGAAGAAAAAAAAAGAAATAGAAGGGTCTCCCATGGCCTATGAAGGCCACTAGGGATGTCAGGGACGTTACAAAGTGGTATCAGAACTTCAGTTGCAACATTGAGGCTGTTAGGGCCAAACCATGGAAGAAATTGCACGTAGAGAAGTGCCCATGGTGTTTTTTTAACCTAAAAGAATTAAGATTTATTAACTGTTCAATGAATTATTCCCAGATTGTATGGATGTTTCAAGTTCTATGCATACCTATGCTATCTAATAAACATTTATATCATGCACAGTGATTGTAGCAAGTTATAGTTGAATCGTACAGCAAGGCTGTGTACAAGAAAGCAAGAATGGTGACCATTAATGACACAGAGGATCCCTACGAGCTAGAAGAAAATGTGTTAGGCGAAGAGGTGCAAGAAGAGCATGTTGAAACAACGTCTAATGGAAGAAGGGAGCATGTGACTCCCGAAAACTTTGTTGAGACAATGGTAAGTTTTAATGAGAGGTTGATAAAGGCTTATGAAGAGAAGCACCAACTCAATGCAGTCATTCTGCAATGCCTTACTGATATGCATTACAGGGTGAATCTGGGGTCCAATCCAAGTAATATGGGTAGAGAATAAAGGAATGAAAATAGTCACTCTAGAGGTTGTTCTAGGAAGATGACTCCAAGCCATATAAGGGTTTCTATGAGCAGAAGGCACATAACACCCTCTTCAAGATCTCTTTCCAGCAGGTCAGAACACTCCAGAGACTCTCAAAGGAGTCCAAGGCACACCTACAACAGGACTTAGAGAAGAAGAAAGTCTGGAGGGATACCACAAGGACAATTTAGGAAAGCAAGATCTCCAACCTTTGATGGAGAAATCAAGACATGCCAAGAGGTAGAGGCATGTTTACTTGGAATGAAAAAGTACTTCAAAATGCATGATTATTCAGAAAGTGAGAAAGCTATGGTTTCCATTTACAATCCGAATGGCGGAGCTTCCATTTGGTGGAAACATCTCATGAAAGTGAAGAGACCCATTGAAAGAAGGATCAACTAGGAGCGGTTTAAAATATACTTCAAGGAAAAATACCTATCAGCTAGGTCTTATGACAAAAAGAGAAAGGATTTCAATGAACTCAGGTTGGGTTAGAATTCCATGGAGGAGCATGTTCATAAGTTCTTGGAACTGTTGAGGTATGTAGATTGTATCAAGGATGAAAGGGTGAAGATTCAATGTTTCCTTGGAATCCTACCACAGAATTTAGTGGATTGGATTGAGTTTGTCAATCCACCAGGTTTAGATGAAGCCATTAGAATGGCCATGCACTGTTATATGCAGAATAAAGGAAATTCAGAAAGTCATCCAGCATGGAAAGGAACGCCCAAAGGAATGTTTGAACCAAGGAAAAGTGGTTTCAAGCCACCATTCAAAAATCAGTCCAGAACCTTTCCACAAGCACAACAAGCAAGAAGTGGATTCAAACTAGCTACAGCGGCTGAGAAAACATCAAAGGGGCCACTTCAGTGTTGGGGATATGGATACAACCACATTCTTAGAGATTGTCCAGATAAAAGGGAGAATCCATGAAGCTTACACAACCTAGGAGAAGTAAACACAGTAGAAGATATGGCCAGAGTAACACCTCGAATCTATGCATCACTGGATGATCACTAAGCAAACCACCAATCAGTAGTTGCAGAAGTTGAAGGTAATATTTCTAAGCAATCTATTTCCGTTTTAATTGACCCAGGATCTAATCATAGTTATGTGTCTCCTAAGGTGGTTGAAATTTGTTCTCTTAGTAGAGTGAAGCATAGTAAGTCTTGGCTAGTTCATTTAGCCACTAGAACTAAGAGAAAGGTGAGTGAAGTAGTGGTGGAGTGCCCCATAGAGCTGAACAGACTTGTCACCAAGGTGAACTTGAATGTCCTACCATTAGGATCATATAATGCTCTGATAGGTGTGTACTGGTTGGAAAGACATAGAACCAATATTGACTGCTATAAGAAGGTGCTTGAGTGCATCGATGATGAAGGAAGACCAAGGTTGGTGAAAGAAATTCCAAAGCAAGTTTTAGTGAGGCATATTTCAGCTTTACAACTGAGAAAGTTCTATAAAAAGTGTTTTCAATTATATGTTGTGCACATATCAAATTCACCAGAAGACAAAGGACCAAAGCTAGAATACTTTCAACTATTACAGGAGTTCTAGGATGTATTCCCTGATGAAGTGCCAGGACTTCCACCCAAGAGAGACATTGATTTCTCCATTAATATTTTTCCAGGGGAAACACCAAGTTCCAAAGATCCTTATAGAATGAGCACACTGGAGCTGATAGAATTGAAGATGGAGCTACACGAATTAATGGACAAATAATATATCAGACCAAGTGTATCTCCTTGGGTTGCACCGATGTTATTTGTTAAGAAGAAGGATGGAACTTTGAGACTATGTATAGACTACAGGAAACTAAACAAGGTAACAATCAAGAACAAGTATCCATTTCCAAGAATTGATGACTTGTTTGATCAGATGAAGGAAGATAAGGTATTTTCCAAGATTGAATTGAGGTCTGGCTACCATCAAGTGAGGATAAAGGATGAAGACATTCACAAGACAACTTTCATAACTAGATATGGCCACTATAAGTTCACGGTGGTGCCATTTGGTCTTACCAATGCACCTGCCACATTAATGTGCCTCATGAATAGTGTCTTTAACAAATATTTGGATAACTTTGGGATTGTGTTCTTGGATGACATCCTTGTGTATTCAAAGAATGAAGAAGAGCATAACGAGCATTTGAGAATGGTATTGGAAGTCCTTAGAGAACACCAACTATATGAAAAGCTGAGTAAGTGTGACTTCTATCAGCAGAAAGTACAATATTTGGGTCATATTATATCAGAAGAAGGTATTGCAGTAGATCTAGAGAAGATTGAGGCCATAATAGATTGTCCTACTCCAAATAATGTTGTAGATGTTAGATATTTTATGGGCCTTGAAGGTTAGTACAAAAGGTTCATTGAAGGATTCTCCAAGATAGCTCACGCAATTACATCATTGTAGAGGAAGGAATTCAACTTTATATCGTCTAAAAAATGTGAAAGAAGCTTTCCGTAGTTAAAAGAATTACTTACCAGTTCTCATGTTTTAAAGATTGCAGATCCAAGTAAATATTTTGTGGTGTGCACAAATGCTTGCATTGAAGGGCTAGGTGGAGTACTCATGCAAGAAGGGTTTGTAATTGGCTATGAGTCAAGAAAGTTGAAAGAGCATGAAAGGAACTATGTCACACATGACTTATAGCTAGCATCCATAGTGCATGCTCTCAAGAGATGGAGGCATTACCTTTTGGGGAGAATATTTGAACTCAGGACTGATCACATGAGTTTACAATATTTATTTGACCAACCAAATCTGAATGCTAGACAAACTAAATGGATGGAGTTTATTTGTGATTTTGATTTGGAGATTAAGCATGTCAAAGGTTAAGAGAATAAGGTTGTTGATGCACTCAATAGAAAATTTCATATTGCAACAATGAGTGTTTGTAAATCAGATTTGAAGGAAAGGATCCTTGAAGTTCAATTTAATGATGAAGCTTACCTCCAAATCAAAGAGAAGTTGCAGCAAGGTAATGTGGATTACAAGTATGTAGGATATCATATTAGAGAAGATGATGTTCTTATGTATCAAGATACTATACTGTACATTCCAAATTGTGCAGAATTGAAGGAGCTTGTGTTGGGTGAGATACACCAAAAGCCATATTCTTGCCACCCAGGATATCAGAAAACTATAAAAACAACAAGGAAGCAGTACTTTTGGCATGGAATGAAGAAGGACATAGAAGATTATATTGCTAGGTGTCAAAAGTGTCAGTAGGTCAATGCAGAGCATCAACATCTAGCAGGATTGTTGCATCCATTTCCCATTCCAGAGCGGAAGTGGGAAGTGATCTCTATGTATTTTATAACAAGTATTCCCATGACTGTAAAGAATCATGATTCCATTATGGTTGCGGTGGAAAAGCTATCAAAAGTAGCTCACTTTATCCCAATTAATTCTACTCACAAGACAAATGATATTGCAAACATATTCATGAAAGAGATATTCAGGTTGCATGGATTTCCCAAGGAAATAATTTCAAACCGGGATACAAAATTCACTTCCAACTTCTGGAAAGGATTGTTTCAGGAATTGGGAACTAGATTGAATTTTGTTGAGATATTGTAACTTCAAAGAATATTATATTTGTACTTTATTATTCCGGAGATGTTTCATTCCTCCGTGAAGATCTTATTGTATATCCAGAGATGGTTATTCCTCCGTCGGAATGTGGTAAGTCGGGTTATTAGACTTCCCTAGTGGGGGTCGGCCCTGTATGTGTTATGTGGGTCAAAGGGTTATTAGACCACCCTAGAGGGGTCGGCCCAGTCAGTTGTAGTGGGGTATTTAACCCATTAGTTAAATACGAGCCTACGTGTACTTGTGTAAAAGACATGTCAGAGTAGTGTATAAATAGAGGAGGTGTGTTCCTCATTTGATACATACACTCACTTGAGAGAGAGGCGCACTTGTGGAGGAGAGGTTTGTTATGGTGGAGGAGGAGATCATGTCTTTGGTTTGCATCTTTGTATATTGCTGGTCATCTATATTGAGGAAGATTTACTGGGTTTTCTACCCCATGAGGGTTTCCCAGGATAAATCTGTGTCTCTTGTGTTTTTGCTATGCTTGTTGTTTCTTCAGTGATCCTGTATATGCTATTATTGTGAAATGGAATGTAATGCTGCTATTTTTTGTCTTAGCATATTAAATCTTAACATGGTATTAGAGCTAAACTGAAGGAAGGCAAGGTATGGCACTTACGACACTTGCTTTACTTACGACAATTTGAAGGTTAGGGTTTTATATAGCAAAAACCAGTCATCGTGGAACTTTCGCTATAAATCCATTTTGGCGAAGGTTCAGGATTGGAAACCTTTACATGTCGTAGATAACATATCCAGGTATCTTGTGTCCAAAGGGAACCCTAAGATTCGTTGTGCTTTGTATGTTATGATCAGTACAACTTAGGGTTTCTGCCTCTTCCAGATCTCAGTCAAAATCAGGTGACCTAGGAAAAAAGGTCATAACTTGGGCTAGGAAGTTGCAAATCAAATTTCGTAAAATGTGACAGGTATTACACAGACTATACTATCTCAGGAAACGTTTTCAGAGGCCGAAGCTGAACCAATGACACGTGGCATGCCATACAAGTTCGCTTTTCTTGTTTTATCCCATAAATAGGTCACATTGCGACACATGGCATAAATCTCTCTCAGAAAATCCAATTGAGGTCAGACCTATCAGGATGGAAATATAATAGGGTGATCTATCTCAGGAAACGTTTTCAGAGGCTGAAGTTCAAACAGTGACACGTGGCATGCCGTACAAGTTCGCTCTCCTGTATTATCCCAAAAAAGGTCACGTTGCGACATTTGGCATAACTCTCTCTCAGAAAATCCAATTGAGGTCAGACCTGTCAGGATGGAAAGATGACAGGTTAGGCTACTGCAGAAAACGTTTTCAGACCCTGTGGAGCAAAAATTTCGGAGTTATAGTTGAAACAATCAGGTACATATTTATGTCAAAACAGAATTATTTTTGGAGCACCTTTATTCATGGCTTTCGGAATTTAGGGTTTCAGAGAAAGTTAGAATTTTTGGAATCGAAACCACGGCTGAATGCTACTCAGGAAAATCGAAATTTAGAGACCAATATCGAATTTTTTGGTTGGGTAGAAGACCGGGCTTGATTAAACCCTAGCTCGGGATTTTGATCAGAAAGATGGAAAATTAGGGCTTCAGCAAAAGTTGGAATTTTTGAAGTCTGTAACCACGGCTGGAAGCTCCTTAGAAAAATAAGAGTTTAGAGCGTTGGGTTGAACCTTTTGATTGGATAGAAAGGTGGGCTTCATCAAACCCTAGTTCGGGTTCCTGTCCAGAAGATCCAGAAGTTTCGAAGGCAATTTTGAGGGGTCAAATTTTGGAGATTTCAAAATTGAAGTATGCTAGTTTGTTCAGCTTAGCAAGACACATCCTTCCATCGATTCAGAAGTGTGAAAGTCAAAGATTGAATTTTTAGGGTTTCTCTAGAAAACCCTAATCAAGCTCCAGATCAAGTTTCTGGGGGAGTTGAGGCTAAGGCCTTACATAAGAAGACTACAAGAAGTCTCGACAGGTATGACTCAAGGAGGTTCAAGTATGTCTTGAAATCTGATTCCTGATTAAATTCATAATGTGTTTGTCTTCATATTATTTGTTAGTACAATCTTGATTAATGTTAGACTTATCTTATCACCCTAGTAACAGTATGAATGCATGTGAATGATCGAAGACATTCATTGATTAGGGCTATATGATTGTACTAATGTATTATGGTGTTGTGTGAGGTTGATGTTGTCTGCTAACAAGATTCAGGTACATCACGAAAGACAAATCAAGTTCCACATGCAGACAAAGACTCATCCATAATCTTTGTTCTACTTACGAGGTATGTATGACTTTGATATATTATGCTTAACCTATGAGACATGCAGGTTCTAGCTAAGGATCTCTAAATCATTGAAGAGATTGTTTAGGTATGTTGTACATAACTAAGCAGGTATACTAATCCAGGTATGTTTTCCTATGTCAAGTTAGAATATTACCTTGTGTTAGGATCCCCTATATAAGAATACTGGTATGATTGGTTATGCTTATTAATAAAGTTAATCAATGGTTTATGCACATTATGTCTCTTATCTTGATTGATGATTTAATTAACCAGAAGAGTACTATGATCAAATAACAATATGCATGAGTAAAAGAAGACTTACTTGAAACCCTGAATACTAATGATCATGACTATACATATTCAATATTATTTAGAATTAGAATGTTTTGAGAATATACTAATGAATGAATGTTTGTGTATGAGATCATGAGGATGACACTAGTGCACACTTGAGCATGCACAGTGGTACATAATGAATAGAAGTTCAAAAGACATATAGAAGATCAAGCGGGAGGCAACCACACAAACATAAAAGATAAGTATTTGAGTTGTTATTTGAAATAATAAATGATATTTCTTGTATTCATATTTGTATTCCTAGAACATATCATGCTGAGTGCAAACATTCATAGAGCATTGAACAGTATACTACTAATATGCATATGATTGGTAAGTTGGACAAACATTCCATTGTTGCTTGTCTAGAATGAAACCTCTTTGCTGACATGCTGAGAGCTGTGCACACTCTCGATAGTATGTTCTGGTAGAGATGGAAGGCATCTAGATAGCCACTGTATGCATACAGGATATGGGAAAGTGTTGTGCCAAATTATTGGTCAAGATAGTTGCATAACTAGGTAAATGATATCTGTATGCATAATAGGTTATCATGTCAACATGATTTCATGATTATGAAGTATTACTAATCATGTACTTAATTTTGTTTTGTAGGAAAGATCATGAAGAATAATGAACACCGAACAATTGATGGATGTTCAACAAGAAGATTTACAAATCAAACAAAATATAGAAGGCTCATGGCTAGAAGATTCTCTTAGAAACAGGAAGAGAATCGTAACAAGATGTTTGCTCCAAGTGGATAGATAAGACCATTCTCTTAATGGTGTAATTAAAGAAGAAGTGTGAATCAGGTTCTGTATGGGTACCCAGGATCGATAATCAATTGATGAGCTTAATGATCATCATGGGTGATGTGGATCTCAACCTTTGCTACAAGATTGAATATGGCTTCTATGCACAGATGACATGGATACAAGAAGGAACTCACCTCAGAGTTCAAATGATGTTGAGGTTCATATCAGTAGACCCATCTAACGAGAGATTGCACAGATAGATGGATGCATAAAAGAAAATGAAAGATCTCAGATTAATGTATTACTTCCTAGGTCTGGAAGTATCGCAAGGCTCAGAAGGAATCTTTCTCAACCAGGGAAAGCATGCTGAAAAATATTAAAAGGACTTGATGTGTTGGAATGGCCACTCTTGAAGTTGTTATCAGATGACTCATCAGAGTTAGTGGATAGAACTCTGTACAGAAAAAATATTGAGTCATTGATGTGTCTAACAAATACTAGGTCAGATATATGCTTTGCTGTGAACACCTTATGTCAGTATCTAGTGGAAAACCAGATGTGTTCACCTGTTAGTTGCAAAGCATGTGTTGAAATACCTAAAGGATACGATAGATTTTGATCTATGTTATCTTAGAGATCATGACTTCAGATGGCTACACAGATGTTGATTGGGCAGAAATTGTATCAGACAGGAAGAGCACATTGAGAGGATGTTACTGTCTGGGATCAGCCATGATCTCATGGTTTAGAAGGAAGCAATATAGTGTGGCTCTTAGCACAAGCAGAATATATGGCTTCTTGCTCTGCTAAGTTATGAAATAGTATGGCTTCAGGATTGTTTGACTTAGAGATAGACCCAACTATGATCCTATGTGACAAACAGAGTTGTATCAAGATGGCAGAGAATCTAGTGCTCCAAGATATGGTGCAGAAAGGAACCAAAAGTTTGAATTTGTAACAAGTTACGAATGTACTAACCAAACTTCTACCGATCCGATGTACTAACCAAACCTCTACCTCAAATAATGCTTTTCGAGACAAACTTAATATAGTTCAGAAGGACCCTCCTCGAAAGGGGGAGTGATGTGATAACTCATGATGAGATTTGTTGCATCGATAATGAGGTCGATGATGAGGATACATATATTAGTGATGCCGACAGAGAGGTTGGTGGATGGTCCTTAGACAGGGTCAAAGGTGACAAGGGGATTGCATCATCCTTGAACATATGTTCTAAAGAGATCCATAGATGTATGTCTTCGAGAATGAATTCTTTAGTGGACATGATAGGATTGCATCATCCTCAAGAGAGCCGTAGACGTATGTTTTCAAGAATGAAGTTTTTGGTGAACATGTGAGGGGATTGGATCATCCCTGGACTTCAGTCCTAAAGAAGATCCATAGATGTATGTCTTCGAGAATGAATTCCTTGGTGGACGGTTGAGGATTAAGTCATCCTTGGACGTAGGTCCTAAATGTATGGTTGAGGATTAAGTCATCCTTTGGACGTAGTCCTAAATGTACAGTTGAGGATTCAGTCATCCTTGGACGTGGTCCTAAATGTACGGTTGAGGATTAAGTCATCCTTGGACGTGGTCCTAAATGTACGGTGGAGGATTAATTCATCCTTGGACGTGGTCCTAAATGTACAGTGGAGGATTAAGTCATCCTTGGACGTGGTCCTAAATGTACGGTTGAGGATTAAGTCATCCTTGGGCGTGGTCCTAAATGTACGGTGGAGGATTAAGTCATCTTTGGACACAGTCCTAAATGTATGGTTGAGGATTAAGTCATCCTTGGACATGGTCCTAAATGTATGGTGGAGGATTAAGTCATCCTTGGACATGGTCCTAAATGTACGGTGGAGGATTAAGTCATCCTTGGACGTGGTCTTAAATGTACGGTTGAGGATTAATTCATCCTTGAACGTGGTCCTAAATGTACGGTGGAGGATTAAGTCATCCTTGGACGTGGTCCTAAACGTACGGCGGAGGATTAAGTCATCCTTGGACGTGGTCCTAAACGTACGGTGGAGGATTAAGTCATCCTTGGACGTGGTCCTAAATGTACGGTGGAGGATTAAGTCATCCTTGGACGTGGTCCTAAATGTACGGTGGAGGATTAAGTCATCCTTGGACGTGGTCCTAAATGTATGGTTGAGGATTAAGTCATCCTTGGACATGGTCCTAAATGTATGGTTGAGGATTAAGTCATCCTTGGACGCGGTCCTAAATGTACGGTAAGGATTGGATCATCCTTGGACTTTGGTCCTGTGAACTAAGCCGTAGACATGAGGTCTCTGAGAATTGATAGGACTGGATCATCCTTGGACTTCGGTTCAAAAGATACATGTTAGGACTGGATCGTCCTTGGACTTCGGTTCAAAAGGTACATGTTAGGACTGGACCATCCCTGGACTTCGGTTCAAAAGGTACATGATAGGACTGGATCGTCCCTGGACTTCGGTTCAAAAGGTACATGACTGGATTGTATCATCCATGGACCTATGTCCTAAAGAGAGCAGGATTGATCATCCTGTAATATGATCGTGTGTGTTGCAGGATATGCTGCTATGTATTAGTGAGAATACATGCTTTTGATGATAGATGTATTAGTGCGAATACATGCTTTTGATGATGGATGTATTAGTGAGAATACATGCTTTTGATGATAGATGTATTAGTGAGAATACATGTTTTTTATGATAGATGTATTAGTAAGAATACATGTTTTTGGTGTGGATACTAATACAGATGATCCAGATGATGTAGATCGAGATGATCCAAATGCTGTAGATCGTGATGATCCAGATGCTGTAGATCGTGATGATACAGATGCTGTAGATCGAGATGATCCAGATGCTGTAGATCGAGATGATCCAGATGCTGTAGATCGAGATGATTCTGATGCTGATAATCATATGATGACAATGCTGATGATCGTGAGGATCCAGATGTTGATGGTGGTGTAGCTGTTTGAGTGCTACAGAAGATAAAGACTTAGTACTGAAGATGTTGATGCTCCAGTATTGAAGATATTCCAGTAACTGCTTGAGTTACTGATGATGTTGAGAAAGCTTCCAATGATTTATAGATGTATCATGTATGGTGTTGATGACTCCTTGCTCGTGCAAATGCTGTTATAATATCCTTCTCGTTAAGGGGGAGTGTTAAGATATTGTAACTTCAAAGAATATTATATTTGTACTTTATTATTTCGGAGATGTTTCATTCCTCCGTGAAGATCTTATTGTATATCCAGAGATGGTTATTCCTTCGTCGGAATGTGGTAACTCGGGTTATTAGACTTCCCTAATGGGGGTCGGCCCTGTATGTGTTATGTGGGTCAAAGGGTTATTAGACGACCCTAGAGGGGTCGGCCCAGTCAGTTGTGGTGGGGTATTTAACCCATTGGTTAAACATGAGCCTACGTGTACTTGTGTAAAAGATATGTCAGAGTAGTGTATAAATAGAGGAGGTGTGTTCCTCATTTGATACATACACTCACTTGAGAGAGAGGGGCACTTGTGGAGGAGAGGTTTGTTATGGTGGAGGAGGAGATCATGTATTTGGTTTGCATCTTTGTATATTGCTAGTCATCTATATTGAGGAAGCTTTACTGGGTTTTCTACCCTATGAGGGTTTCCCAGGATAAACCTGTGTCTCTTGTGTTTTTGCTATGCTTGTTGTTTCTTCAGTGATCCTGTATATGCTATTATTGTGAAATGGAATGTAATGCTGCTATTTTCTGTCTCAGCATATTAAATCTTAACAAATTTCAGTACAACCTATCATCCTCAAACAGATGGTCAGACTGAGAAAGTAAATCAGATTCTTGAAGATATGTTAAGGATGTATGTGATGGTTAATCCATCCGAGTGGGAAGACTATCTACACTTGGTAGAATTTTCCTACAACAATGGATATCAAGCATCACTGAAAATGATCCCTTTTGATATCTTGTATGGCAGAGGATGTAGAACTCTAGTGAGTTGGGACAGGCCAGTGAACGGGGTAGTGCTTGGACCAAAAATGATTGAAGAGATGGAGAAAGAAGTTGTTATGATCAGGAAGAATCTGAAGGCAGCTCAGGACAGTCATAAGAGTTATGTAGATTTGAAGAGATTGCACAAAGAATTCCATATTGGGGATCATGTGTACTTGAGCGTGCTCGATCAAGGAAGAGTTCCATGAAGTTGGAAAGTTGTGCCAAGTTGCCACCTCGATATTGTGGATCATTTGAAGTCCTTGATAGGATAGGACCAGTTTCATATAGGATTGCATAATTTTCATGATAAAATGACAGCTCATAATTTTTTCCATGTCTCTTTACTTAAGAAATATGTACATGATCCTAATCACCTCATTGATTGACATGTGATACAGGTGGAACTCGAGGTAGAGTTCCAAGTGGATCCTGTGTGCATTGTCGACAAGAAAGTTGCATTGCTATGGAAGCGAGCCATAGGACAGGTAAAGGTGCAATGGAACCACCTTAGTCGAGAGGAGGCTACATGGGAGATGGAGGATTCCATGAGAGAGTCATTCCCATTTTTGTTCAGTTTTGAGAACACCGAGGACGGTGTTGTTCTAAGGGGGAGGGAGTTGTAATATCCTTACCTTGCCTTAGTATTTATTGGCTTCAATGTAAATATTATGTATATGAAATGTGTGTTTTCCCTAGTGTGGATATAAAGGCCAAGGCCCCACTAGTGGATGCTTAAGGTTTTTTTTACATAGGAAAGTGTTTGAAATTTGAAATATTCGTGTGCTACTAAGCCATGAGATATTTTAGTTGATGTAAATATTTATATTGCAATGAAATACCCAGAAAAACTTGCTAAGTGAGCAACTAATGAGAAGGGGCTATGGTATCCAGTAGGGAGAGGTGAGGGGGCTATGGGATGTGAACCCATGCAAGAACCTGTACATGAGAAACCGATTTGATTCCCCATATTGACACGGAATTCAGTTACAAAAGGCGGGGAAGGAAGGTCAGTGCAAGAATGGGATGGGGAATAAAAATGGCCCTAAGATCCGAAAGGGGGGTTCTTCCTATTCTCTCTTGGAAGCATTCGATCAACTAGGATCCAAGAATCCTGTTTTCCTATGCGAGGGTGAACCAGAAATTCATACACATCATGAAATGCAGAGCCCAGTCGTGAAACATAGAAGGAAAATGTGATTCCTATGTGAGACAAAATTGCAAAGCTGAATGCCATAGAAGCTATGCATGAATGCATTATCTATTGATAGAATCGTTGAAAGTAAACCCTAAGGCAAATTACAGAGCGTTAACAGCTTGAGTAATTCGTGGGAGGATTGGAATATGCAGGCAGAGAGTCGAGTTGTGGAACAGAGCTTTGTCTACAACCCTGTGAATATCCTAGCTTGTTCAACAGAGGTAGAAGGTCAGATTTAGGGTTGGAATGCTTGATAAACCCAGTGAAGGCTCTAATATCATAGAACTAGCAGTTGGATCCTTCTATGCCCACCTTGAATAGAACTGGAAGTGAAGGAGCCTTGAGGGACTGTGAAACAAGGAAGAGGGCCTTCCTTGTGTGGGTGAGGTAGATAATGTGGGTGCCATGTCTGCTGAGTGTTGAGATACGTGTAGTTCTATGGTTGAACTCACTGGATTAGAAATATCCTCCTTGTTTCCCTTGTATGCTTGATAAGCCCAACTGTAGTTTGGAAAATAGAATTGAAGTGGACCTTGATTTTTAGAGATCCTAGTTATCCCTCCTTAGTAGATACGCAACCCATCTCAGGGGTGGTCTCTCAGCCTAGATTATAGGCTGAATAGAGACCTAAGTTTGGGTGGAAAATTTCTCTCACTTAGCCAGTTTCTTTGGCAAATTCAAGAGCCAAAGATAAGTGTTTCTGTGGAGTGAATGTTGATATTTCATGTGTTATATTATGTTGTTTTGTTCAAGTTGTTGAATGAATGTTTATATAAATGTGTGAAATAGGTATACTATGTATAAGCCTGAGTAGAAGGTTGATTTCAGGTTGGATGCCTCATTCATCTGCATGAGTTTAATGCATTATAAATCTTGCATGTGGTAGAAATATTGGTTAGACCTAGTTTCATGCACCTTATGTATGGTTATGCTTTTCATTCCCTAGATTAATGAATGGATGATTTCATTAACTTGATGATTAGGAGGATAGATATAATCGTGGGTATGAGCTTGAGTGCCTGATTGAATGCTTTATGAGTAACAAGAAAGATATGTGTTGCTAACCCTGCAGGATGGGATATGTAATTAGCATAGTTTCATTATATATGTTATTTATTCATTGTATTCACCCTTAGAAGGGATGGATTGACTTTACTTAGGGTTTGGAGAAGGGAGGGGATAGTCCCTGATGTGTTCCAGGACCCCTCTATAGGTCAAGTGAAGGAATAAGTCATGGCAGGAAGGAGGAAAAAACCTTGCAGAAGGATAAGTCACTTTGGTGGGGTTTTGAACATAATTTCAGTTGGTAAATTGGCATGGTTTGAGTGCTCAAATGGGGTGGGGATTACACCATTGGATATATCTATCCAACATATTTCGAATGGTACCAACCTTGTCTCATTTGCACCAAGGACGATGGAGTTATGCCCCTCAGAAATTTTCCCTCGAAAGTTTTCAAGAGTAGAGGAGTTACATCTACAGTTCCGCAGCTGCAATGCAGAATGTAGATTGTGGGCATTGGAAAATAATGATTGATTTGGAATTACGCATTTCCGAGTTCCGCAATGCGAAATTGCGGAACGCAGAAGGGGGTGAAATATCCGGGAATTAGAATTGGACTTCCGCATTCCCACATTATGCAATGCAGATTGCGAAATGCAGAAGGAGGAATTTTCTAGAGGATTGAATTTGGGCTTCTACATTCCCACATTCAACGATGCATATTGCGGAATGTGGAAGGAGAAACTGTAGTAAGGATTGCATTCTGAATCCCGCAATGTGGATTGCAGATCAATAGTCGTTGCGGCTGTGTGTAGAAATGGAGGAATTTGGAAGAAAAAATAAAAAATAGAAGGCTCTCCTATGGCCTCTGAAAGCCACTAGGGAGTTCAGGGGACATTACATACTAGAACCAACTAGAAGTAGTCACCAACCCTCTGGTTTTAGAGGCTCCAACCTAAAGGAAACTACAACTCCTTGTATTTCTCCAGCTCCAACTGGAAAGAGGCACCGACCCCCTGTTTCCTTGTTGTTTTATAGGCACCAACCTGAAGGAAGCTCCAACTCCCTTTCTCCTTATTGTTTTACAGGAACCAACCTGAAGGAAGCTCCAACTCCTTTTCTCCTTGCCCCGTCTGACCACCTTGATGTCCAATGTATGTTGTTGTCATACTGAACTTCAAATTTGCACACACTTTTGATCTTTTGATTATAATTCTATTGTGCACTACCTTCATATGCAGTCTATACTTTATCTCTGAGTTGCATACATCACTTGAATTCCCATTCCTCTCAAATCACGCTTATGATGACTTAATTCATATTTTGTGTGCTCGTTGATACGGCAATCGGCGTCACTGATTATCTTATCGCTCTTCTACTTGCATGACTGCAATGACCAACTGATACTGTGATTTCAATTGATAGTTTGATGTTTTGAAATAAAGCACTAGTAACAGATGGAACTGTGCACTTACTGACGGGTCCGTTCTGTTTAAGTGCTATAGATTCTTAGATAATCTACGATGTCCCATGCAACAAATGATTCATCCATTATGTTTAATGCATTTTTCTTAGACCATCTCCATCATGATGCGCATGTTGGATCCTGCTGTTGTTCTATCATCGCGCATCATATGGTATTCTCAACTTCACAAACTTTCACTTATGTTCATATGCATCAGCAAGACATCTGTGCATTATCTGATAAACTTCAGCTCTCTGTGCTTATGTATTTACAATACCTGTGACTAACAACATGTTGATTGTAATGCTATCCTTCAAAACATCAAGCACTTGCGCATGCTTCAGTATTTATTACTTTTGGTACTTGCTCATCCATCATAGATCTACAACATATTTTTGCGCACCATAAAAATTCATTCAGCTGCATGTGCGCATTCAACTCCTTGCTAGATCATATTGTACTGTCCTCGAGCCCTTTGATGCCCCGAATATCAAAATTCAACAAACACTTGTATCTCTTATGCTCTCTGCATCAAGATTACTTCAATTCTCAAGCTTGCATATCTATTTATACATGTCCTGCATGGATTGTATGTTCACAAGTTGGTCGGGGCATCCCTTCTTCCATACTTCACGGATTGTGCATATCCCACGTTTCATCATCTATGTTGTTGATGTGTCATCCTTGGTGTTTCAAGCACCTTCATGGTTCAAAACTTAGTGGGACTTTACACCTTGGTGGTGTACCTCTGTTCCCTTCATATACCATTTCCTTGAGCTATGTGCGTATCCATACTCTTCATCTTGATGAGTCTATAAACTTTGTTGTACCATCCCTTGTGGGTATTGCGCCTTTGTGGTATTGATGCTTCACGGAATCGGCACATACTCCAACTTCTACTTGGTGGGATTATAACACCTTCCTTGTCATCTCTTCTGGGACTTGTGCACTTTAACATCCCGAAAATTTACTAAAATTTAAAAAATTTAAAAGTAGCAATAAATACTGAAATTGATAGTGCGGAAAATAAAATAAATACTAATCTTTTAATGAATGACAAATTACGATAACGAAAATTTATAATTCATAACACAAAATACATCATTAGTTCTGCTTGTGTTTAATTTAAAACTACAAGTTGTATTTAAAATTCTCTTACGATATAATCTTCTTGATCTAAATACTGACAGTTTGCTTTTGAATGATGAAGAAGGGTTCCTACGAGGTACCCTGAGGTTTACATAGCTATGATCAACTGAAGCATTTGAACCTGTTTCCTTACGCAGATACACATGTAAGAGTATTATGTCGATTCAATTTTACAAATAATTCTAAATATGTTTTTCAGCTAGCCATCAATGCTTAAAGTAACTCTAAGTACTTCCAAGCATGAGAACTAATAAGGGTATGGATCTCTGTTCTAAGTCTATAAGTGTTACTTTGGCCATGCTTATAAGTCGCAGAAGTCATAACTAGTTATTTACACTAGACTCTTTAGGGAAACGTCAAGAAAAGTTAATTATACTTATGAATTAAGTGCTAGATTACAATGTATACATGTTATTATGATCGTGTCATCATTTCTCCATTTTTCAAAGAGTGATAATTTATTACATACACGTTTCAATTTATGCAATGTTCTACACTATAGAAACATGAACCAAATATTATTTCAATACGTGGATTTAACTTGAAATTATCAAAATGATTGTAGTATCTCCTATATTTCTCCATTTATAAATGCATATAGAATTATACTAATATAGCAATGTCTATTATGATATCACCATCATATTTCTATTGTGAATTTGTCACACTTTAGGATTAGACCTTCTAATTTAATATAGCAAAGGTTATTATAATATCATCATCATAATTATGATGATACTATGGTGAAATTGCAACATTATAATATTTAGACCCTTCTAAATTAATGTTTATACTTTATAATATGCTAAGTACTTTGTAAATAGATAAGACAAAGTGCTCAAATGATACGATGCGCATACTATGGCATTTGAATTATACACTAAGTATTTGAATTACCTTTTATGGAAGCAATCTACAATGCATGAAATCATTTGCTAACTATACAAACTTAATAACTATAACTCCTAAGGATCAATACATTTGGAATGTACTATATAAACAATATGTCGTAACCCTAAAATCTTGGCTTTTGATAGGTGATATTACAGGGTATTGAATGTTTCGATATCGTCGTGCTGGCACACTATTGAACCCGGTCTTGGCATTTAAGTCACTATTCTACTGTGTTTAGTGGAAAACCCCGTGGATGGCCGTGGTTCATGTGACAATAAGCACCAAACTTCACCCTGACACCGAGCTGTGTAATGAATTTAACCTCGGGTCTACTGAGCTGGATGTCATGATGGTTAAGATAATTAATAAGGTATTTAATGTGGTTGATGCCTGAACTTCGACGTGCACTACTGGCTCCTTCTCCATCATTGATCACATATGTTCTCGGGCTTTGTAAATAAACCCTAGTCCTTCATTATGGATTGCATCGAAAAGGTTTCTTGGTTTTTACTTTGCTCTAGTAGTGGTAATGTAGAGAGTCCGACCGCCTGCTACAATGTAGGGTTTGGTAGTTTATGGTTTGGAGGACTCCTTCCTCAGTTTTGATCCCTGGACCTGTAGGGGAAAACTTATATGTTTCCAGGCTCTGTATTCTTGTAGAGCCGAACCACGATTCAGTCTTTGAATTAGTTTGCAAGGTTTTTCTGTTAGTTTCTTTGAGTGCAAGGTCGGACCGGAGTTCTATTTTTCTAGGTACAAGTGGTTGCTCTTCGGTTCTAAACTCTTATTCTCTACATTTGTTAGATAGCTCCGTTGTCTTGTTTGCATAAGGTGTCTCAATTCAGGAGCTCTGTCACCAAGGTAAAGTTTTCGGAAAGAACTAGTAATAATATTTGTATTGTTCAAAGTCACACCCTGTGTTTTCTTTATTTTAACCTCTCAAAGCTCTAAATGGCAGGTGATACTTCATTGAAGGATTTCTATGTATGAAGCTCGGTGTGAGGATGATGCATCAATCACCTGGTAAGCCTCGGTGGTTCTTAAACCCTTGTAGGTACCGTTGGCATGGTTTGGATGAAGTTTACAGTTTGACGAGAGTTGGAAAAACTGTCCCTGGAAAGGGTAATGGCCGAGGTTATGATGTTTTTAGAGCAATATGTTGCAAGAGGATACACCCTTAGCCTATTTTGCTATTCGGCCCAGTAGTGTTCTACTGTGGCATTTATTTAAATGTGAAGTTGTTTACGATGTAGTTGCTAAGGAATGAACCCTATGTGGTTTAGGAACCTTGAAAGGTTTTGAGTACAAACTCTGTCAATAAATTGACTATATTGATAAATGTAAAAACTAACCGAGAGCCAAGGGTTAACTCATTTCTGCAAAACTTGGAAAGTCTCATGTTAAAATGTTTATGATTTTATTTGAGTATTGATATGGGATTGAGTTTGTATAAAAAGAATAGTTTTCCTAAACTGCTCCTATGTTTGTATAAGTTGATATTTTGGTTATAAAAACAGTGTTGATTCAGGCCGAGAGTCATGGCTAACTTATTTTTAAAAAGTGAAACCTTGATCTTGTAATGTCTAAGTTTAAGTTTGGAAATGATAATGTAACTCCATTTTGGTTTTGAACCATAACTTGCTTTATGAAATAATACTCTTGTCTGTATTTGCTTGATCTTAAAGTAATGTAATAGTTGGGTAGTAGGATTGTATTTCGGTTTTGGAAAATAATTGGTATTTTGAGTTTTGAAGTATTTGGCTGTAAGCTAGCTATAAAATAATTTCAGGGTTTTTAACTTGAAACTTATATTGTAAAATAATCATTCGTTATCGTTAATGTAAGCTGTTTAGTATGTGTCTGTCGAACCAGTTATGAACCTATAACATTATTGTAAATAATTTGCTTCCTTGTTAATTGTTTTCGATTATGTGTCTATCGTAATGCAATGAAATACTAAATAATAAATGATAGAGTGTTGGGGTTCTGTTTATGATGAAAGTGTTTGAATTTAGAAGCCGTAGTTGATAGTTAAATTGAAATATGTGATATAGATACTGAGATGAAATAGTGATATTCAGTGATGCAAATGATAAGTATCTATTGATAGATTATATATAACAACTCTGTATAAAAGAATATTTGTAGTTGTTAAAATTCTAGAAATAATAATGTCTGAAATAAGTAGAAATGTAACACTTTAATGTTGGAAAGAATAACAGTAGAATGCATCGTAATAATTTGAAAACCTAGTCTCGTGCATAATTATTTTACTTTTGTTACTAAGTAAAGAATATGCTATATGTCTTTTTATAATAAGCTGTTCTATTTTCTGTGTTTAGACATAAATAATTGATAGAATCGTATGGGAAAAATACAGAAAGGATTTTTAATCAATCATCTCATTTACTTAACCATCATTATACAAAATCATTCCTAGGTCAGAAATTGAAACAGTTACTTGTATATGCCATTAACTGTAAATACTAAGTCTACAAATGCAGAAAATCATTTAACTGAAAATAACAAGATAGAACAATAGAACCTGATGAATGTAGGAGGAACAAACAACCCAAGGAGCCTGTTCCACCCAACCTACTCCTGAAGACAGCCAAATTACTTGCCTTAGGACCCCCGAGCTTGTTCACTGAACCTCTAGGAAGAAGAATCTGTAGAAGCTTTAGGTGATCCACTTGAAGCAACAAAGTAGTTCATCCAGTCATATAGACTTAGTAGTCAAAGAGACTTGCACCAACACCTCTGGTTCCCTTCTCAGAATATTTTCAGCAGAATCACAATGCACATTCACTTAGCCTCCCTATTCGAATCTCTCCATCATCACCTGATACACTTGAGGAATTATTTCTGCAGAAAATAATGTAGATCTCCCTGCTCAATTCGAATTGCCTTATCTAGGATGCCTAGGCCTTTTTAGTGGTTAACCTAGTCATTAATGAGCTAACAAATCTATTCCACCCACCTGGGGGATAATGCCACAATTTTAGGGGTTGTTGTCCCATAACCAACAGCTAGTGGTGGAGTGCAAATGCTGACATCTATCCCATGATTTCTAACAGCTTCCATTCCTCCTAGTGGGTCAGTGAACACTCATTTAATAGTTCCCTTGGGTGTTTGTCTCCTGTTTTAATTTATTAAATAATAAAAATATGTTTATCACAATCATCCTTGACCAGATTTGGTCATAATTACAAAAATTTTGTGATTATAATTTAACATAATGTTTTTGCAAATAAAATAATTAGTCTCAAATTTTGGGTAGGTGACATTCATGGAATTTGCACATACTCCAACTTCTACTTGATGGGATTATAACACTTTCCTTGTCATCTCTTTTGGGACTTGTGCACCTATTGCATTATTGGATGTGGAATTTTCTCATAGACTTGCTTCAACCATTGTACCTTTCTAGGAACATGTGTATGCTCCACTAACTGAAAGCATCTTCTGATTTGCTAGACTTGCGTGTTTTCAGGACTGTCCAACCATTTGCTGGTTCTTACTGCTTGCTCAATTCCGACCATTTTTTAAACCAACTCCTTGGCGGCTTGTGCATGTGTACCATTGTCCAACCAATGCCTTAATTTATTTTGTAGTTGTACCATTTTCCAACCAACTCCTTGATTGTTACCATGGGAGAGTATGACTTGGTGGACTTGATTTCTCCGCAAGGACCATATGCATAAGGATACATTACTTGTGTTCTTCTTTGACCTGGATCTGCATGATGTATCTTCCTTATGTATTTTTTCAAACTCATCATGCATGATGTATCCTTGGACACACTTCTTTAGACTTAATGCACTTCTGGATATACTTCATTAAACTAACATCCATGTCTTTCACCTTCACCATCTTGTGCATGTACTTCTGGCATTCATGTTCTTCTTTATCTTGCGCATTTACTTCTTCAAAGTGGATTCCATATAAATCTTCATACTGATGTAGGAATGTTGTATCCACTTTAACATTAGTTTGATATCAATGACTGATACTGCATCAGTTGACGTCTTCTTTGACATTAGTTGACATCAATGACAACCAAAGTTCAATAGGAAAGTCTACTTAAATAATATTTCACACAAAACATCCCTTGCTCCTAGTTTCTTAGTAAGCTTGGTACGGCTCGAGGGTGATTCTCTGCTCAAGTTGAGAGGTTATGAAATGTAGTAGAAATATATGGTAGGGTGGAATAGAAATGTTCCATAGCAAGTTGGAAAAAAGAGAGTTCAAATGAGTTATTTGAGTTTTTTGTTCTTACTTTATTTAATTTCTTTATATTTTTGTAAATGACTCGTTGAGATAGGGTTTAGTATAGAATATGAATATTCTTTTTATCTTTGAGTTAATGGCTTACTCAAGATTGTTTATTGTTTGATTTTTCAAGAAATTAATTCTGTATAGTTCTTTTTGTTATTACAGTAGATTTAATCTCTTAAATATGCTTAGAAATAATTATAAATGCTAAACCATTAACCTAGTATCAGGTAGAGTGTTTATGCTCCGTATATGTATGTTTTTATTAGATTTGGATTAGATTTAATCTCTTAAATATGCTTAGAAATAATTATAAATGCTAAACAATTAACCTAGTATCAGGTAGAGTGTTTATGCTCCGTATATGTATGTTTTTATTAGATTTGGATGACTGTTCTATATTTAGAAACTAGAGCATAATTAATTTTTAAAGATAAAGCAATAGGATTATAATATTATTTATTGATAAAAAACACAACAAAACTTTTTATAACTCAAATAGGAAACATAGATATTATATTTATAAGTAGTATTATTATAAATGATGATAATACAGTAATATGGAGAGATCTCCTAAAATAATCCCAACCACGATAGGGTAAGGGAGTAACCCTGGGCAGGGCCACAAAACCCTATGGTCATGGTGGGATAAATTTATAAATAATAATACAATTAATATATACAATGCTGAGAACTCATTGTATCTCCATGATGGGATATGAACAACCACAAGACAAGATTATATAACATTGAGTACAAGTAAAACAAACAAACAATATAGAATGACCAAATCCATTCTTTAATATCGTAACATTCACATGAGAAGAGGTTGAATCCTCTCGAAAATATCATCTTATATATTTGTTAAATAAATAAATAAAAACATAGTAATAATATAGCTACGATACTCTACAGGAAGCCATCGAACTCATAGCACGAAAAGTAAAGAGTAATGCATAAATAATTGGAAGTAAACAAAGGGTTTTCGAGAACTCAAGCGGGCCACGATTTTCATATTTCAACTCATATAAAAGCATGTACGTGCTCTCTTATAACAGAGTTCATATAAAAAATTTATATTTGTTCATAAGTGTAGCGCCCTTAGACTTTTGTAGACATTGAGGGCACCTGCTGAGTGACCCGACCGATTGAAACATTAATTAAACAACCTTTTGGGCCTTGTCTTTGAGTATGTGTATTTGAACTGTTGATGTAAATGAATAATTGCATATGTTATACGATTAGCTATGACTATGGAAAATTATGTTGATGGATAATGCTTAACGACTAGCTATACAGTGATTATGTGATTGTTGACGAAATGTATATTTGATTAGACGAATGAGAAGTTTGAATAAATTATAAATGTTTAACAATACTAGATTTAGAAATCAGATGATGATTATTGAGGACAATACTACTAATAACTTGTTGTGAGAAGTGTGTGTAGAAACAAGTGAGACGGTTCACCAACGGACACACAAAGGAACATGAAGGGCCGTAGAGTACGGGTAAATCACACACAAAGGGAGCGACGACGATGTCGAATTCCGACAAGAATACCACGCATGAGCAGATAAGCACTGATCCGCTTGCTCGAGAGGAATGAGTGAGGGCGTACGAGGTGGGCCACGACGGAGCTAGTCACGTACGAGTTGAGGGGCGCGCAGTGAGAACGGACTCACTCCTCAGCGCCATTAGTCCCTAGATAGCATGTAGACGGAGGATGGATGGTAACGATTCCTAAAATCCCTACAAGAGTTCCCGCAAGTCAAAACGGAAAGATGGTGGAAGAAGGGCCCAACGATGCGGTACCCTGTCGAGAACGGAAAGAATGGATGCAAGGACCCAACGAAGCGGTACCATGCCAAGGAATAGAAACCATGGATTATTGGACCCGACGGAGTGGTGCCATGTGAGGGGATTAAAAATTAAGGAACCAGGAGCCCAACGACGCGGCACCGTGATCCTAGTGAGTTTGATTATTAAATTAAACTGCATAAAAAACTTAGGAGAATAACTATAGATTATTTCTTAGCAAATGCATAACAATAGCTTAGACATTTGCACATGAATATTTATTTTGTTGAGCATTTAAATAAATAGAAATTATTACTTAGGAGCAAAATAGATTAGACACCTAGTCAACTAAAAGCTAGGAGTTGATTAAAATACCTGGGGGGACAAACTAGAGCAAACTTAGGGATGTAGGTGCACTTCCCAGAGAAACTGACACTTGGATGGGTGAATGTGTTAATTAAATAAATCATTAAAAATATTTAATTATGCATGAAGCGACATGTGTCGCAAGAGATTTCCCTTTATAAGGAAAGCTTAAGGAATGGGTAAGGGGCCCATAATTTGGACGATTGTCGTAATTTTCGAATGCCTCGAGACTTGCTTCTATCTAAGGGTTTGGCTAAGAAATCCTGGTGGGTAGGGAAGCCCAAGGGAATTTCTGAAATACTTGTGTGAACTCTACGGCCCTTATAGCTCGGGGGTCTGGACGGAAGTAGAGTACTTCCAGAGTGGTTGGGTGGTTAACCGAGGCGTCCACCGGTGATCGGGTGAAGCTGTCAGCAAAGTACCGTGAGGATCGTCTTCAACACTACTGTCAAGCCTTTCCAAGCGACTACGGAAGAGGTAACCCAATGTTTTATGAATTTTATATTTTCTGTACATTTTATCTGGATTGAAAGAAAAATGTTTGTGAATTAGAAATTTATGTTCCTGGTTTAGTATCGATGTAAAACTGTAGATCTGCACTATCTGGATTGAAAGAAAAATGTTTATGAATTAGAAATTTATGTTCCTGGTTTAGTATCGATGTAAAACTGTAGATCTGCACCTTGCGTCTATTTATGACATGTTGAGGTATGTGGAATCATATTTACAATAAATCTCTACATTCTAGTGTATAGGGAAACGCTGGTAGATCCGGCTATTCTGATAGAAAAGAATAAAGTTCTGTATGTGCAAACTGTCTGATTCAGTTAAACGTTATCGATTTTATTTATAAATATATATATATATATCTCCCTGTTAAGTATTGAGAGCCGATCGAACTCAAATGAGGGTAGATCTGGCTATTCTGATAGAAAAGAATAAAGTTCTGTATGTGCAAACTGTCTGATTCAGTTAACGTTATCGATTTTATTTATAAATATATATATATATATCTCTGTTAGGTATTGAGAGCCGATCGAACTCAAATGAGGGTAGATCCGGCTATTGTGATGTTTTTATGGTTCAAATTGTGAATAAAATTTATATTTTAGGAACATGAAGAATTGCGATCCACCTGTCTCTGTCTCTGTCCCTTTCGATCCGTGATACTGCATTTGATAAAGATCCCTGTATGGTCAAAACAAAATACTCCCTGGTTTATGAGCGAAACTTCCAGGTCTATGAGTGAAATGACAGAGTCTGTTTTAAAGATCAGATGTCTGTTTGTGTCGCATTCGTTCCCAGATCGAGTCCGAGGTCGTAGCCATCTCTGGCGGTGTAGTATTGATTTCAGAACGAGTCTGAGTTTGTATTCAGCTCTATCAGTATAGCAGTGATTCCGAAATCGGACTCTGATGGAGATGGAGCCTGTATATTTAAATCTGAGTGTAAGTTCCTTTAGGGAGTCTCAAACTATTAGTTCAACCCTCGTTCTTTTAATGATTACTTGTGTATTACTGCGTCATTATTTTTTGATCACGTTCTCTTATTTGCTCTGTAAATTTTCTCTATTATTGACTATATCCTCCTTGGTTATATCACCTGTATGACTTTCAGTTAAAACATGAGTCTTTTACGGGTGTCATTGCGGCCTATGCTCTTCTAGTTTGACTTCCTGTGGTTGGGTGTAATGCTAAGGGAAGCATACACCGATTTTGTTTTGTTGTTTGGTATATTGTGCAAATGATGTTTAAATTTTGTTATTCTCGGACCCGACGTTAAAATCGCACTGTGATTTTCTTTTTATTAACAACTCCGGATTTAAGGAGCCTTGTATTGTTGCAATATTTGCGAAAAACAAAAAAAAACGTTAATGAGAACCCGTGACAAAACAATCTTGATTTCGCATCAAATCTCAGTAAATGCCCATGAAATCTTCTGTCATGATTTTAACGATTGACAATCCATCGGTCTTCTCGCCTGAGAGATCGTACTGCTTGCTCAACTAATCGTGGTTAGGTGAGGGGAGGTGTAAAAGTTCTTTATCAGCTCCTGATCTGTTGAATTATACCTGTAGTTAAATTATTAACCAATTTCGATCTACGGGTTGTCCCTCCATCCATCCAAACGGGATCCGATCTGTGAATGATTAATTCAAGCCCAAATCTGCCAGATCTCTTCCAGTTGAATTGATTGAATGTAAAAATGGCAGTTGTACCTGAGTCTAGGATTCCACTATCCGATGGCGCCAACAAATCTGTAAGTTCTTATTAAGGTTTTTCTTCTACCGTGTTAAGTTTTAACTAAAGCAAAACGAACCTAGTCTTGCACACTCTCAAAACATTCATTACCGATCTCTGTGTACTCCTTAACTGAAGATTTTCCTTTCATGATTAGAGCCGAGCGAATCTGGCAATCCTTCCCATCACGGCAACATGTGTTTTATACTAAGTTAAAGGACTGGTACATTATCGCCATAGTGGTTGACCGTGTTTCTTTTATGTTTTAACTAAATTCGAATTATACCCTGTATTAAAAGACTGACAGTCGACTACGCCGACTACCACCATTTGGGCATCCATGTAATCGCTCTTATTTATTTGTGACCAAATTGCGACCCGGGAAATACGCTATGACAGATAATGCATTACCAAATTCTTTTCATCTGAAATCTAATCGCTAATCCTCTACTACAGGCGGCATATGTCTTAGTAACAACGACTTAAACATTGACAGCCGAGAGTTCCACCGATAAATTGATGATCGCTTAGGATTAGGATTCTCCCTAAGAAGTAATAGCGAATCAATTTAACAATTCTCTTACCAGACGATAGAATCTGTGGTGTTTGAATTCCAATTACAATGGTTTGTTATTGCATTTTAAAATATCGCCATAATATCTCGTCATTATGTTTATTTATAATATATCACATTCTCCATCTTGATTATTAGAATGTCCTATAATTATTTTGTGGTTAAAGGATTTCAGTGTATCTAGTAATGTATAATTTGGATTAATTTGTGAATGTAGATATGCTTTTTCATTTGTATAAAAGAAATGTCATAATTGTTGTTATAAATAGTTTTAAGAAGTTATATTCAATCACATTATACTTAGTCACACGCACTATGTTCTAATACTTTAGCAAGCTACAATGTTAGTAATTCTCCCCTTAAATTATCCACCTAACCACCATGGTATATTTGATTACTTTAGTAACACTTTCGAGTTGTCTTGGACTACATAAGTTATGCACATGTCTTAACCTTTGAACTAGGAAAGTATTTTGCGTCCAAAAAAAAAAAAAAAAACAAAACAAAACAAAAATTATTTTGCTTACCTTGATGAGTATTACAATAAGAGCTTGAGGATCGAGCTATGTGTTATCACCATAGCTCTTTCCTGGGTTGTGGAAGGAAAGACCATGGGGTAACTGTTTCAAATAAATCTTTAGTGGATGGAAAATAGCCTTTCCAAACATAGAGAGGGATCTCTCTTTAGTGCTTCTAGCAACAGGATATAGCTTGAATGGGATGGGAAATTGGTAAAAGTGGTGGCTAGACCTTCAAAACAATGAATTAAAAGGGGTTTTTGGATGGTTGGAGTTGAGAACAGGAGGATAGTTGGGCATGGAGTCAACTTCGGTTGGTTTAATGTCACCAATGACAAATTTAGACCATAATTACAGAGGCAAGAGGAAAGGTAGATGGGGTTATTTCACATCAAAGTAATCAACAGGTGAAGGCAGAGAAAGGAAACAAGTTCAGCCACAAGGTTAGAGCATTTGAGAGTGAATTCTAACTTGCAACTTCAAGTGGAAAAGGGTGGAATACCTAGTCATATGCATCTAGAGCATGTGGGCATGAATTCCAGACCATGTAATATTCATCTTTAGGTATTGTAGAAGTAAAAAATCAACGGAAATACAAAGAAAGAACACATACACAGGAAATAATAGACATCATAACACACATCACAGGAATATCAACCTCCGGAATCGGGTCTTCTCATTTAATTAAGAGGTTGAGTTCAATACAAGCATAGAGTAGTAATCTCTCTAAAACAAAAACATCCAACCCTTTGGTCCCCTTCGGAACCTTCCTTTATAGGCTTACAAAGCATCAAAAGATCTTAGCAAATTCATAACAAACTTGGACTGGTAATGATGACGCCGCTCGAGCTGGGCCGCCTAAATAAACAACCTTTGATTCTCTCATGCACAGAGGAAGGGAATCATTTGCGCTGGAGAAACACCATTGGGCAATGAAAGCCGCTTGATCAGAGCGATGGTGGGGGATTTCACTCGTTGGAATTGCACCATTAGGCCGTGGAATCTGCCTGCTTATCCTTTGAATCAGGTTGTTTTAGATTGATTAGGAAAGGAAACTAAAAAACGCCCCCTTTGTTGTTCTGAAATGCACCACCTTCTTGTGAGAATATTTACTTCCTCATGGTCGTGATTTGCTTTGCGAAACCATTCTCGATCCGCAATTTCCTTCTTGCAATTTCCCTTCCACAGCGGTCTTTCCGCAATGACCTTTCTTCCATGACCTTCCGCAACGTCCTTTCCACAATGGCCTTCCGCAACGATCTTTCTGCAATGGCCTTTCCACAATCCGCAATCTTCCAGGTGGAATGCGGGATTTGGAACTTCGGCTTCGTGTTTTTTGGGGAATTACCTTTCTGCAATGCGGAATGTGGAGTGCAGAAACTTACTTTCTCATCCTTGAGTAAATTTTTGCACCATTTGGAAAACTCTCACTCCGCAGTCTGCAATCTCCAATGCGAAAACTTATCTTTACACTATCTGGAAAATTGTCGCTTCGCAATCCGTAATCCACAATGCGGATTGTGGAAATGGAAAAATGAACTTGCGGAATGCCATTTTATCAGTTGATCTGATCCACTCCTTGATCCTATCCGTCCAATTTTTTTTCTATGAAAGAGGCCCATTTAGTCCTTTTTAGTTGCAGAAGACACTTTTATCATTGTTTTTTCTCATTCTTTTCATCGTGGCTCTATCCTTTGGCTCGAAATTACTTGGAAACTAGCCATTTTCGGTCTTTCTGGTTCTTTCTTTGGTGCAAACTATTGATCGATGAGGCTTGGGGTTGTCTCCTCCTCCTCCTCGGCGGGAACATTACCAAATGAGAGTTAACAGCATATCCAACCGGGAATGCTATCCTCCCTGCGAGGTAGAAAGAACATGTAGACTAGTGACCTGATCTCTTCGATCATTCAAAAACCTCCATCTGTAACCTGTTCCCAAATCTGAAAACTTCGCAGCCATACAAGAACTCGAACTGCAAACCGAAATCAAATCCATCCCACAGTACTGAAAACTGAAATGACTTCAAAACCTTCCTGACATATATACAAACTTAAATTCAAAAGATGAAAAGATCTATTTCTAAAAAAGATGCTCAAAGTGCTGAGCTTATTATTCACATATACCTACCCTAACTTGGTGGAAAAAATATGGAATCAAGTGAAGTTAAAGTGCCAATGTGGCCAATCCACCAAATGACCACTTGATTGCATCTTTCTTGGAGGCCCTTCAATAATAATGGTAAACTGCAAATGCAACAATTCAACCCACCATCCAAGAACGATTCCTGTGTCCATGAATTTTGCAAAATCCTCTTTCCCTGATGATTGCAATATACATGTGAAAGGATCCTCCAGACCATGGGCTATTACCTCTAGTTGATGATCGGAAAAAGGAATTGGGAAATTGAGATCATACTCCAAAGAAATAGAATCCATCGGCTTATCCTATTCAACATTCGTAGTAGGAAGAAACTCTGTAAATATTTGAAAAATCTCAACTAGAACACCCACCTTTTTAACATGAGGGATCTCCCCTTCACTATTTCGCTGCAGCTCTAGATTATCATTGTGTTGAACTTGTGAACTATCATCCTTATCAATCAAAATATTTATGCTTAGTTCCTCATGCAGTTTAGTAGGAATATTAAAGAGCGACCCTTCATGCGGTTCAACAAGGATATCACTCCGATTCTCAAAAGGATCAGAGAGAACAATTCCTTCGCTATCAGGGAGCTCATACAGAATATGCTTCCCTGGACTAGCTCCTTGTAATTATGAATAGGCTTACTATCCAAGTTTCCCATAGCTGCAATTTCAGTAATCTGATTTTGGCCTACTTTTTTAGGAGACAAAAACTCAGGAAAAGATTGACCTGAACGAATATTATCATTGGACACCAGAGAACAGACTTGCTTTTCTTCAATGGCTGATTCGGGAAGCAAAATAATTGTAGGAAATATTGGTTGACCATCCATATTCTTCTCCTGATCACTTAAAGTCTGAGAATCTTCAATAAATTCAAGCAAAGGAACATGAGTTTCAACATTAATCCCTTGATCTGCTTCATTCAACCTTTCACATGGATGAACCTTGAGAATGTTTGAAATGTGAATGAATTCTCCTACATCTTTTGAAACTTCTAAAGGTTGTTGAACTTTCTCATTTTTCTCAGGACATGGAGTCTGAATACTAAGGTCTTGATCTTCTTTGTTTACCACCAAATGTGGAAAGCATTTTCTGTTGAAGATCTTGCTGAATATCAAGGAAACTATCACCTGGTATCTCTTCCTAATGTTGAAAGTAATCTTCACAAAATTCTTCGATCTCTTCATCCATTAATTCTTCATTACCATAATTGTTTCTTAAGTGCTGCATAAAATTTTCAAAATTTACTTTATAGCAGCTTTCAAACAGTGATAAATATGAGTAACTTTCCTTATAATTTTCATATAAAGCTGAATGAAAATCTCTGATGGAATACAAACTAGCAGTTGGTAACCCTTCATACCAGGTTCTTTCTATTCCTTCCAAAGTGGCCATGAACATTTTCATAAGGGAATCCTCATGAAATTTCACCCTTAGCTTATATATATGCATATGGAACTTGATTAAATGTAGAGAAGGATCATCTCCATCCTCATCTTTAAATTTGGGAAAATATGTTTTCCAATCTATACGAGGTATATGGTTTGGAAAACCTGGAATGTGTTAAAGATTCATAGGAGCATACCTTCTAGATCTATAAGCTTCCCTGGAATCCATCTCCGAACAATGGGGTAGCATGTGATGCTTTCAATTATGGATTCTGCCGATAGTAGAGCCTCTAGGTGAATGCCACAAGAACCTCTTGGTGTCTGACTATTGTTCACCATCAACAATCATCCCTGATCTGATACAACTTCTTAAAGTAAGCTCGATCTCCAGTGGAATCGCCACTTTAAATTTGTAGTCGCTAGGGAAAATAATACAACCTGAGAAATTCAGTCTCTCTATTTTCCCTCAGAGGTTCGATTTGATACTATGAAAACTAGAGATTCTCCCTAATGGAGTCGCCAGAAGTAGGCCAAAATCATATTGCTGAAATTGCAGCTGTGGGAACCTTGGATAGTAATCCTATTCATAATAATTCAGAATTACAAGGAGCTAGTCCATGGAAGAAAATTCTGTATGAGCTCCCTGATAGAGAAGGAATTGTTCTCTCTGATCCTTTTGAGAATTAGAGTGATATCCTTGTTGAAATGCATGAAGGGTCGCTCTTTGATATTCCTACTAAACTACATGAGGAACTAAGAATAAATATTTTGATTGATAAGGATGATAGTTCACAAGTTCAAAACAATGATAATCCATAGCTGCAACAAAATAGTGAAAGGGAGATCCCTCATGGTCAAAAGGTGGGTGTTCTGGTTGAGATTTTCAAAGATTTACAGAGTATTTTCTTGCTACGAATGTTGAAGAGGATAAGCCGATGGATTCTATTTCTTTGGAGTATGATCTCAATTTCACAATTCCTTTTTCTAATCATCAACTAGATGTAATAGCTCGTGGTCGGGAGGATCCTTTCGCATGTATATTGTAGTCATCAGGGAAAGAGGATTTTGCAGAATTCATGAAACAACAATCAGTCTTGGATGGTGGGTTAAACTGTTGCATTTGTAGTTTACCATTATTATTGAAGGCCCTCCAAGAAAGATGCAATTAAGTGGTCATCTGGTGGATTGGATGCATTGCCACTTTAACTTCACTTGATTCAAGAGTTATTCCACCAAGTTAGGGTAGGTAGATGTGAATAATAAGCTCAACACTCTTAGCATATTTTTCAGAAGTAGATGTTTTCAGCTTTTTAATTTCAGTTTGTATATATGTTAGGAAGGTTTTGAAGTCAGTTCATTTTTCAGTAGTGTAGGATGGCTTCAGTTTCGGTTTGCAGTTCAGGTTCCTCTATGGCTGCAAAGTTTTCAGAGTTGGGAATAGGTTACAGATGAAGGTTTTTTAATAATCGAAGGGATCAGGTCACTAGTCTACATGTTCTTGCTACCTCATAATGAGGTTAGCATCCCCGGTTGGAGTTGTTGTTAACTCCCATTTGGTAATGTTCCTGCCGAGGAGGAGGAGACAACCCCAAGCCTCACCGATCAATATTTTTCACCAAAGAAAGAACCAGAAAGCTCGAAAATGGCTATCTATCGAGCGATTTTGAGCCAAAGGATATAGCCACGATGAAAAGAATGAGAAAAACCAGCCATAAAAGTGTCTTCCGCAACTAAAAAGGACTAAATGGGCCTCGTCCTCAACAAAAAAAGATTGGATGGCTAGGATCGAGGAGTGGATCAAATAAACAGTTAAAATGGCGTTCCACGGGTCCATTTTCCTTTCCCACAATCCACATTGCGAATTGTGCAGTGACAATTTTCCAAATAGCACAAAGAGAAGTTTATGCATTCTGCATTCCACATTGTGGATTGCGGATTGCGGAGCGATAGTTTTCCAAATGGTGCAAAAACATGTTTCTGAATCCCGCATTCTTCATTGTAGATTGCGGAACAATGATTTAACGAAAGAACAAAAAAGTAAGTTTCTGCATTCAGCATTCCGTATTACGAATTACGGAAAGGGAATTCCCCAGAAAGAACGAAGCTGAAGTTCCAAATCTCGCATTGCATGTGGCACATTGTGGAAAGGCCATTGCGGAAAGGTCATTGCGGTAGCCATTGCGGAAAGGTCATTGCGGTAGGCCATTGCGGAAAGGCCATTGCGGAAGGTCATTGCGGAAAGGTCATGGTAGAAAAGTTATTGCAGAAATACCGTTGCGGAAGGGAAATTGCAGAAAGGAAATTACAGAAAGAGAATTGCAGATTGAGAAAGGTTTCACAAAGCAAATCACGACCACCAGGAAGTAAAGATTCTCACAAGAAGGTGGTGCATTTCAGAACAGCAAAGGTGGCATGTTTCAGTTTCCTTTCCTAATCAATATAAAACATCCTGATTCGAAGGATACGCAGGAATCTTCTGTGGCCCAATAGCACACTTCCAGCGCATGAAATACCCCACCATCACTCCGAGAAGGCGGCTTCTGTGGCCCAATGGTGCCCCGCCAGTGCAAATTATTCCCTTCCTTCATGCATGATAGAATCAAAGGCTGTTGATTCGTCCAACCCATTTCGAGCGGCCTCATAATTACCATTTGGAGTTTGTTATGAATTTGCTAAGATATTTTGATGCTATGTAAGCCTATAAAGGAAGGTTCTAAAGAGGACCAAAGGGTTGGATGTTTTTGTTTCAGAGAGATTACTGCTCCACGCTTGTATTGAAATCAACCTCTTAATTAAATGAGCAGACCCAATTCTAGAGCTTGAGATTCCTGTCATGTGTATTATGATGTATTTTATTTCGTGTGTATGTGTTCTTGCTTTGTATTTCCGTTGATTTTTTACTTCTGCAATACCTAAAGATCAATATTACATGGTCTGGAATTCATGTCCACATGCTCCAGATGCATATGACTAGGTATTCCACCCTTTTCCTCTCAAAGTTGCATGTTATAATTCATTCTGAAATGATCTAACCTTGTGACCAAACTTGTTTCCTTTCTCTTCCTTCACCCGCTGATTACTTTGAAATGAATTGACCCCATCTACCTTTCCTCTTTCCTCTGGAATTGTGTTCAGCATCTCTCATTGGTGATAGTAAACCCACCAAAGTTGACTCCATGCCCAACTGTCCTCCTGTTCTCAACCCCAACCAACCAAAAACCCCTTTTAATTCATTGTTTTGAAGGTCTAGCCACCACTTTTACCAATATCCCAGCCCATTCAAGCTATATCCCGTTGCTGGAAACAATAAAGAGAGATCCCTCTCTGTGTTTGGAAAGGCTAGTTTCCATCCACTAAATATTGGTTCGCAACAGTTACCCCATTGTCTTTCATGCCAGAAACCAGGAAAATCTTGGGTGATAACACTATGAATGAGCATCGACATCATATCTCGAAGCTCGGGTTCGATAAAAAAATAATTTAACACTAAATTATGAAAAACATGTATATCACTCCATTAAACCAAGATATTACAGACTGTTGGGAAAATTCATAATACAAATGATCGACTCTATGTAAACATGTATACAAGAGAACGAGCCCAAAGAGGGCGTTTAACCTTAATAAGAAAGGATATAAAATAATAAGGGTCGTAACAATTCCAAAGGGATTGGGTCAATGTTTATAAGCAAAACAGTTAATCTTAAGATTAAACAGAGCAAGCTCAAATCTATTTACGATAACAAAATAAACAATTTTTTTTTAAATGATAGTGTGTAATCAAAATGAGTTAGCACCGTAAAGTCATGCTTGAATCATTAACGAAACATCAGGGTTTAAATCCTCAATATATATTATGTGAGCTATTACAGTAGCCACCAATATAATAGCATTGGAGAATGAGAGCTCTGTACAAAGATGAAAGAAAAAAAATTGATATGCATTAAACCCTACTGCTATCAAAATAAACAATGATATCAATACATAAACATGCAAGAATCCAAAATGGGATTCTCTATCCCTATATTATATCTTTATCAATAACATGAGCAAGCATTACAAGACTTGGCGATCCGTAGCATGATTCTGGGTGTTATTAAATAAATTCCAACAAGTTGAATCACAAGTTATCAAGCTTCTAGGATAAGATTCCAAGCTGTAGCTTGCAAGAATGTCAAGAAAAGGTAGGTAATGAAAGATAAATAGAGGACTAGAAACCCTACCAGTCCTCCTTTTAGAATACATATCAAGGAAGGTGTAATTTCCCTCTTTAAGAATTTTATTAAAATGACCAATTTTTCACTTTTTCCCCAAATTCGAACTTTGACTAGTTTTGATGCCTAGGTCTCCAATTTACCCCAAATGCTCCCAAATATTCTGAGAATGTATATGGATTATGTTAGAACATAAATATGTATTTTAGGGATGCTTTTGGACCTTTAAAATACTTCTTCAAATCCTCTTTCAATTCTGGCCAATGTAGCGAACTTTACTAGTAATTTCCCTTTGACTAGTATTTGTCTCTAGGCCTTCAATTGGCTCCAAATGCCTTCAAATATTCAATGAAGGTTATGAATGATATTTGTACTTGATTATGATGTTCATGGATGATTTATGACCATCAAAATACTCTGCAAACTATTTTAAGATTCTGGACAAAGTATGGAATTTAAATAGCAATTTCAGGTTCAAATCCCCTAGAGTAAGTTCTCAAAATGGCTCTCCAAATGCCTCCAAACCCACTCAAAATTATGAAAAGAGGTAGGGGATTTCTAAGGGAAATTATTTAGGTCTCATGTGAACCATTAATCAGTTATTAAGTCTATTCTAACCATCTCCCAAACAACAACAAAAATCACTAATTCAACCCTTGGGGAAATGGCACCATATCTTCTCCAAATGTAAATAAACTAAGTAAAATGACTTCAAATTATTAAGTACTGAACATGAAACGTGTATAATACATAAATATATATCCATTCATCAATAAACTATCAGTAGTTTACTTATCCATTCGAATCCATCAACATTACATTGGTTCACAACAAGGTAGTGGGGAAATGGCACTATTCTTTCATTAACAATGAGATTTATACATTTATACTTGGAAGTTAGACCTGAAAATTTTTGGAGATGAAGAAAAGAGTATTTAATTCATATTACAAAATAAATGGGGCATGAGAATCTCCCCCAAAGAGTATAATAGCTCACCAAAAACGCCTTCCCTCATGGAGCAAGAATATGCCTTCAAAACTGGAAATGGTTGAGAGAATGTGATGTATTAGAAGAAACCATGATATTCCCTATAGATTACACCTGCAACAAATGACTCCATTAAAGCTCCAAATGAAAGGTATGAATGGCCTTTCCAATTACCAAGTTGGATGGGAATCTTTCACCCTCGAAATTGGCTAAGGCAAGAAACTAGTCATCCACTAGCTCTCCCTCTTCACAAATGCAATTGCAAATTTCTCAAATGATCCAAAGCTGGTTTCATTCTTTGTTATTGAAATTTAAAAACTTCTAATGTCCTCCATGGGTCGAATTTCTTCCAAGAGACTCATGCCAACTCAAGTTGGGAAGAGATTCCAAAGAACACCACTTGTACAACAATTCCTAGTCTCCCACTTCCACCAAATCACATGTGGAAGCATCTTAGCTGACCTAACTCCCTTGAGCGCCCTCTTGGAGGCTATTTTTATCCTTGACATGTCATATATGTCATATGTCAGCCTTCAGGTCTTATTTGTGTCATAGGTGTCATAGCATTTTCATCATTGTTGTCATAGAGCTAGGGAATCTAGCCCAAGTGTCTCACTAGCTCCAAATTGCCTCTTCCTCTTCCATGGGAGTTACTCTTCCTCTACATTTCGACCTTGGATGATTCATGTAATGAATAATACCTTTTGAAATACCCCAGGTATATTACCATTCACCTTGAATTCGAATTGGTGAGAGAATGATGCCAAGTGTAGTGGGGAAATCTAGCCATATGTGGGTCCCCCTTCCTCCATGTGTCTTCATGATCAAATGCCACTTTGATTTTCACTTGTATATATTTATTTATCTCCTTTATTAAATATTTATGCCATTCTAATGTTCACACATCATTTATTATTCCCCTTATTCCAAATCCCAAAGCTTCCACCCCAAACCTATGAAACTAGTAATTTTCCTCGGCAATTATTTGACCTTTAGCATCAATTTGATAAAGTCTCATGAATATGGCAAATGGTCTTAGGCCATTGTGACCCAATGCAAAATTTGGGACATGACAGAAGGGACGCTTACCAATGCTATCTTCTATCAACTTCCTATGGTCAACAAAACCCTCGACGCCAAGGAGATTCAATACATACAACAAGAAAACAACAATTTTATTGGTAAATACATATGGTAAATAAATATGAAAACAATAAATAGACTCAGAGCAAATAAATAAATGACATGTTACCTTTCTGTGTTAGCAGATGGTATTATGTTTCTCATGAAAGCGTGCAACAAGGCGAACTCCATGATAACACTCTCAAAAGAGCACGACTAAGAAAAATACATTGTATTGGAAAACTAAACAACCATTCTCTGCGAAAGACATCCTATAGAAGGCTTAAACTATGCTTGAAACCTCTACGTGTTGCAAAGCGAAAAAATCCAGGAACCAAAACAAGAACAACAAAGTTTCAGGAGGCTTGCCTAAGGAAGAAAACCCTCGTTTCCTTGATTGAGGTAGTAGTACAAGGTTTTAAATGAAAAACAAGACCAGTGAACTACCATGCATGCTTAGTATGTGTCGAGAGACAATGAGGTAACTGGCAGTATTAATTGCTATCGAAAGTATGAATTCCACATTGGCCTGCATAAATGTTACACTCTGCTTAAGTCATGTGGCGTGGAACCAACACTCATGTTTAAGCTTGGTTAAGTTCTTAAGATCATGTTCATAACTACTGATCCCATTCGATGCAAGCAAATAGTTGGTTGTGCATTAGCAAGGTGCTAAGTAAGCCACCCTCACATGGCCACTAAACTCAAAGGAGAAACAAAACGAATAACAAGTCGTGCATATAATTACATCGATAGGTGTTTAGATATTATCTAATATTTTGGACTTCCTTGAGCAGATCAACAAGATTAGCAGGAGTGTAGTAAGTGTACAATCCTGATTAATTTGATGGTCATCGTATCTTGTTATGCTTAAATGAATCTTGATCAAGATTTAAAAAAAGGGAGATGTTTATTAAATAGTATTTGTTTTATGTTTATATGAATTAGTTTAATGTATATTTGTATTAATTCATGGCACTTAACTTGTGGCCTAGATCTTGATTAATTTCATGGTCGTCGTATCTTGTTAAATGCTTAAATGCATCTTGATCAAAACTCTAAAAAATGATATGTTTATTAAATAGTATTTGTTTTATGTTTATATGAATTAGATTAATGTATATTTGTATTGGTTCATGACATTTAACTTTTGACTTATAAATATTGACCAACCACAAATTAAGTGGTTGTGCTATTATCAAATGAATAACACAAACATGATGTGGCAAGTCTAACCCATCATAGTGAGATAAGGTAAGCGCAAGAACAAAGTAAATGTACGTTGTGCATGCCAAACAAAGGTCATGTAAACCTCCACGAATTCGGCTATGTGAACTAAATCGTGGAAACAAAGGTTCTAATAGTAGATGTATAGAAATAAAGTATGCATAAGCTATACATGAAAATAATGGTCATACAAACATTCACGAGCTTACTTAGGTGTTGAGCATATAATGTAAGTTATAAAAAAATTTACAATTGGTATAAAGGACCATGATATATGCTATGTTATCATTCTTAATGGGTATTAGTTGTTGTTAATTAAACTAGCTAATGCCCGGGTCCTTGTAAATAAAGGTATAATTTGAATGTATAAAGATATAACAAGAGAATGTCTAAAGATATAACAAGAGATGTAGAGAAATTATATCTCTAGAATTTAACTCCTTAAATTCTAAAAAATAATACTTATAGCAAGAAGGCTAAAACAAACCATATTCACACAAGTCAAATATTAGGATCTGTTAGCACTTAGTTGAAACAATACATAACTATAAGCTACTTCATCAATGATCAACTACATGCACAGCCATATACACAAATGGTTTGATGAAAAACAAATAGATTAAATAAATAAATAAATATATATATATATATATTCTTAAAAAAATATAAGTATTTTTTTTGAGATGTTGCACTAAATTCCAAAGTAACATAGTGTAATATAATTTATTTATGAGAAAGTTTGGAGCTCATTGAATTTTTCCAATTTTAATCATTTTGAGTAAGTGAAAAGTTATTATAAAAGCACAATAAAAATGAAATCACAAAATACATATAAAAATATAAAAATATAGAAATAAAGGGTTTTTTTAAAAACATGAAAAATAAATAAATTTTCAAGCAATGATATGATTATTGAGTAAGGTATTTTCCAAAAATATAAATAAATGTATAAGTATATACAATGTGGTTTATGGGTAGTTAGCAAAGTGATATTTGTATTTTAACATGGAGATTCAAATTGAAATCTTTGAGTGGTTATGATTCAAAATATGAGACATTTTGTAAATATAAAAATAATTTTAAAAACAAATATATACATTGTGATATTTATATTTATATTAATATGCAATTATTATTTTTAAAATTTTATATTAAAACAAAGATAAATAGAAAATATTTTTTCAAATTTAGTTTTCAAAATTTGACTTACAACCTTTTATATAAAAATCATAAATTATTCTTAACTAACACAAATAAATTTATTAAAAAAGACTTGTGAAATTATAAGAGAAACTCATATTACATATGGTTTAGAGAACCTGTTTATTACAAATGGATAAAACTTAAACATAATTCTGATATGAAAATATTAAAATATGAAAAAACATTAATTACGAAACTTGTTTATTATAATTGGTTAAAAATTAAACTTAATTTTTATATGAAAATATGAAAATATAAAATAATTGATTATAAATTATAGTAATTTTTTTTAAAATGTTATAATTATCTTTATAAGTGTTTATATCTTAGAATTTACATAAATTAACATTTATATTTTCTATAAATTGCACAAAGTTAAAACAAATGTATATTAATATTATTGCATAACTGTTTTGCTTTTAAACAGTTATGCATTTCGGTCTGGTCTCGGCATGACCTTTTGTAGCCTGGCTTTAGTCCTTGATTTTAATCTTTTCAATCTTTATGGACCCTATAATGGTAAGCAATCACTCTGGAAGGAATTTTTTAAGAAGTCCTTTTTTATGGATTTCCCCTATCTGATTGCAGGCGACCTCAACTTCACCTTGCATAGATGGGAAGTGTGGGGTCGGGGGGCACGGATGCATAATTCTCAGGGATTTTTTTGGAACCTTCTGGAGGAGGGAGATGTATTTGATATTGAACCAGTGGAAAGAAGACCAACGTGGTTTAATCACAGGTCTGGGAAAGAAGCTATTTCTAGGAGACTTGATCAGTTTTTATGCTCTAGTGAGTTGCTTGTTAAGGTGGAACAGCTTCAGACTTGGAGAGTTAGCGGTGGTTGCTTGGATCACCTCCCGGTTTTGTGTAGTATGGTTAAAGGGGGGGCAAAGTCGGGCACTCCTTTTAATTCTAACCCATTCTGGCTTAAGAATGTTGAATTCTTGAATCTAATTCATACTCATTGGAACCCTTTTGATAAGAATTCTTTAGTTTCTTGTGAGGAGCAGTTTGTTAAAAATATTCATTCTTTGATGGTAATCACAGGTCTTTGGGCTCGAAATTTAAAAAATTCTTTACAAGTCCAATTGAAGAGGATGGAAGATGGGATTAAGGAGATTTATCTTCGTCAGGGAGGGATTCTGAGGGGTGATTCTTTAAATTATTTGGCTAAGTTGGAATTAAGTAGAAACTCTATTTTGATGGAAAGGGAAGTTGAACTTCGAATGAAGAGCAAGGCAACTTGGTTATCCCTGGGGGATGAGAACACGGCCTATTTTCACAAAATGATGAACCATCGGAAATGTATAAACTCTATTTGGTCTTTACAGGATGACAGTGGGGTGAAGTTAGAGGGTTTTGAACAACTAGCTGAGGGGGGTGTTGAATTTTTTTCTTCTTTCTATAAGGAACCTTAGGGGACCAATGTGGAGGAGATGGCGGCTACGGTTTCTAAGTTCGATAGTTGGGTAACTGAGGAAGACTCTGTCATATTGAATTCCCTGGTTACTTTGTACAATCTTAAAACCTCCATTTATAAACTGAAAAAGGATCGGAGCCTCAGGCCTGATCGATGGACAGTAGAATTTTACCTTGCTTTTTTTGATCTGGTCAAATTTGATTTGTTGCGGGTGGTGGAACAGAACAGGCAGTCGGGGATTTTAAAACCAAGCATCAATTTTACCTTTATTGTACTAATACCCAAAATAGACAAGCCTAAATCTTTTGGAGATTTTCATCCGATTTCACTATGCAATGCCTTATATATAATAATCTCAAAGTTGATAGCATAAAGGATTAAACCTGTTTTGGCCAGGCATATTTCTCAGGCACAGTATGGTTCTTTACTAGCTAGGAGCATTCATGAGGCCATAGGGTGTGCACAGGAATGTATCCATACAATAAAGACAGGTAAGATTCGGGCGAAGGTGTTGAAGATGGACTTGTCCAAGGCTTATGATCGTACCTGCTAGCAATATATTAGATTGGTACTTTTACATACTAGTTTCGGGCTTACTCTTGTAAACTGGATATGGTCTTGTCTGTCAACTATTAGTTTCACTATTCTTATAAATGGTTCTACCTCACACTTTTTTAATCCAGCTTGTGGGCTTCGACAAGGTTATCCGTTATCCCCGTACCTGTTTCTGCTTGTGATGGATGGTTTCAGTAGATTGATTTCTGAGGCGGTGGCAAATAATTCTTTTGAAGGTCTCTGTTTTGGTGACACTAGGATCACCCATATCTTCTTTGTGGATGATGCTCTTCTGTTCTTGGGAAACTTTGTTGATGAGGCTCGAGTGGTCAAAGATTTCTTCTGGCTGTTTAGTAAGGCTATTAGAATGATGGTGAACCTTGATAAATCTGCTTGCTATATTAATAACTTGGATCCAGAAGATATTCTGGATTTTTTGGAGTTTATGCCTATGAAGATCTGTCCATTCTTGCTGGGATTCAAGTACCTTGGATTCCACCTTAAACCGAACAGCTATGGTATAACAGATTGGCAGTGGTTGGTTGTGAAAGTGGAAAGAAGAATACACTTCTGGTGTAACCAGTTCCTATCAAGGGGTGGGAAAGTAATCCTCATCAAATGTTTCCTTAGTGCGTTACCGGTTTATTGGATGATAAATGTTAAGTTTCCTCAAGGAATTCTGCACACTCTTAGGAAATTGTTTTTCAATTTTCTCTAGAAGGGAAAGGAGGATAGGGGATTACATTGGACCTCTTGGGAATCAATCTCCAAACCAAAGGAGGATGGTGGGTGGGGTTTTAAGGATTTGTTCTCCTTTGGACAAGCTTTAGCATCAAAATCGGTTTGGTCTTTCATTTCTAAAGACGGTAAATGGAAATCGATTCTGGAAATCCATTGGCAATCGATTCCAGAAAGGATTTGTTATCGATTGGTTAAGAAACCTGAGTAAGATCAGCCGTGGGGGTTTTTGTTCTGGAAATCGATTGTTGCTGCGTTCGCTGTTGTGGAGAAGCGTCTGGTTTGGGAGGTGGGAGATGGCCGGAAGGCTTGGATTGGTTGTGAACACTATAAAGGGGTTAAGACTAGTCTTTTGTTTCCTTAGTATTTCTTGTTTTTCTTGGAAGAAAATCGCTTTGTAGTATTGGCGGATGTGGCTGGGTACAGGATAGGTCTTTCGCAGAATCGGCTCACTCCGGAGGAGATGAGAATACCTGAAAGATGGATGGAGATATGGAACAATTGGACAGCAGAGATGAAAAAAGGTTTTATCAAATTAAGGGACGATCCGAATAAGATTCAATGGAAAGGAATCGACGAAGGGGCCACTTTTTCTGTCAAAGCTGCTTATGAAGATATAGTCTTTCATAGATTTGTGGATAAGCCTTGGTGGGGAAAGAAGCTTTGGAGAACTCTGATGCCTCATAAATGTAAGATTTTGGTTTGGCTGCTACTACACGACAAGGTCCTAACTTGGGATAAACTAAAGAGAAGGAATCTGGAAGGTCCGGGACATTGTAGCATGTGTAAGAACGCTAACGAAGATGTGGGTCATTTATTCCTTAGATGCCCTTTTATTCCACAGGTTTGTTAGAATTAAGAGATAAGCTTCAGTTGGGGATGGCAGAGGAAGGAGACAACTTCTGTAGTTTTTTGAAAAACTGGTTTGATGATACTAAGCTAAAAAACCTGAGATGCTTGCCTTTTATGGTGGCTTGGCAAGTGTGGATAGTAAGAAATAAAGCTATTTTCGAAGATTTGTTGTATCCGAGTTTTGTTATAACTGCTCAAATCCTTTCGCTCTTCAAATTTTTTCAGGGTCAAGACCAGGGTCCTAAGATGAGAGTGACGAAAGTACTTGATCATGGAGAAGCAAGTTTAGTGGCATACTTTGATGGTGTATGTGCGAACAACGGTTGTGGAATGGGAGGATTAATTACACATCATGGAAAGGAATTACTCTTTCAAGCTAATGGAGGTGAGGGGACAAATAATAGAGCAGAAGGGTTTGCTCTATTAATCCTCCTTCAGCAGGCTGATAATATTTATTTGGATATCTTATGGATTTATGGGGACTCAGAATTATGGATCAAAAGAATGAACAATGGAATAATTTTTCAAAATCATTCGCTCCAAAATCTAGGCCTTCGGATTGATCTTTTTGCACAGAAATTCAAAAAAGTGGAGTATGTCCATATATACAGAGAACAAAATGATAGGGCAGACCCGCTTTCAAAAGATGGTCTTTTGGAAGATGAGGGCATGTGCAAAATAACAACTATATATCAAGAAGTTCAGGATCACAGCTGGTGCCTTTTGGACTTGTTTTTGTACTAATTTCAATATTTTCTTTCTAGAATGTAATACTTTTTATACTGCAGTAAATTTTGTAAAACAGATATAAGTATATTTTCAATCGTACTGATAAAGTACCATGAAGAATGTATTCCGAGCTCATTATGATCAATAAATATGATTTTTTTCCTGGAAAAAACATTAATATTATGGCATTCCTTCCAAATTTAATGACCTATCCATCTACTACCAATTAAGTGACTGTTATACTAATATTATTCATAAATTAAAGGTAATTATCACTACCACTGCATAAGAAAAAATAAAATAAAATCACGCGAACATTTTAACGGAAAACGTAGTTTCCTTATAGTTTATTTTAGCTGGTTAATATAAAGGGTTAAATTGATAATCTCAAATTTTATCCATGGAACCACCTGAAGTTGTATGCAAAAACCCACGCCACATCTGCGATCTCTCCATGTTTAATTGTTCAACGACTGTTTCTACTAGATTGACGACCGATCATGTCAGTTTCTACCAGAAGTTTTGATTAGAAAGGTCGGATTCGTGTTAAGAAAATGGAACAGTAGAAATCGGGAGGGCGACTAATTATTTATGATAACTTTGTGGTTACAGCCTTTTGACTTTGATTGTAAGAAAGACTGTACAGATCCCATTGTTCTAACTTCTATGGAGTTGTTAAATAAACGATTCCAATGCGCATTTCTTTTCCTAATTTGGTGGATTCTGTTTTGCATTCTGATGCAAACCATGATCCCTGGGTTAAATCATTTTTTCACATTATGATTTTGTCTCCAGTCCAAATAAACTGAGAGATGATTATGTCTGTGGTCCTAATAAACTCAAAGATGATCTCCACCCTCATTAAGGATGCACCATCATTAATGTTGTGGAGAAATAATTTAGTTCATTTTGAAATTTTATTTTTATGAAAATATTAAAAAAACTGTACAATGTGGAAAGGTAAATATAATGATGGTGGTAGTTGTTAAAGAATACATTTAAATCATCGTAAATGTCATTATAGTTAGAAATGTGAATATTGTAACAAATATTTTGAAATTGTTATTTAATATGATTGTACTCATGTTATTTTAAAAGAAAATCGTATTTCTCTTCAACCCTCTTGATATTACAAAGAAGATACATTATTTCATCCTAAAACAGCTTGAAAATTATTCAATACACTATTTCCCTTTAAAACTCATGAAAATTTGTTCTTATCTAACAATATTAAATTTATTCTTATCTAACAATATTAAATTTATTCTTATGTTTATGGCTTTCACTCAAGTTACCTCTTTTTTGTTACAATAATAAAATTTTTTTTAACTAAAATCTCAGTGACAAAAACTATTTGAAGTAACACTCTTCATTTGCTGCTTTGAAATAAAATATATTGAGAAAACAATATACACCTTTCACAAAATAATTAATACTAATATATATTGTTTAAATTGTTTAATTTCAAAATTGAACTATTAATTACTTTACTTCCAAATGCTTATGATCTTTTATGGTTTATTATTATTTTTTTTTTTTAAGATGGATTTAGATTCATTGTCATTTAAATTTTTTTTAAACTTATATAAATACAAATATGAATATGGATATCAGATTGATTTTATTTAAAATTAACATAGATTTAATTTAATTATTTATTATAATTTCTTTTAAAAATGTGATAGCATATCAAACCATAGTAGCATAATTCGAGTACAAATATGGATACGATTCGATATAGAGAATAAGTAATAAAAAAATCCAATACCGATAAAAATACTGAAGTATACTTCTTATATATAATGTTTTTAATCAAATATATAAACCAAATTAGCATAAATATACCTTAAAAAACGTTCCGAATATTTGCCAAATTATGCTACTATGTCTCAAACTAAACTTTATTACACTTCAACTCAACTCAACTGATGCATACCATTCAATTCAATCTACGCATCAATATTACGAGAACTTAATGAGATAATATAGCCATTGATCTTAGCAATTTGCATATCTCTGCTAAAACCAAATACCAAAAAGAAAATCCCACGGGCACATGGCGTGAAAAACACGGATGCTTTTATGGTATAATGGACTTAAATATCATCATATCCGAACTGGATAGCACATTCATGAGCGTTTTATAAAATCTGGACGTGCACAGTTTAAAAACAAACATTGGTGTAAAATCTGTGATTAGACATTCATACTTTTTATATGTTGTCAAAGGTGATATGCCAAGAACACTGTAGATAGTACAAGCAACGGCATAAAACATTCGGTGATTAGACTGTGAAAGGTGAATATACACAATGAATATAATGCGGAATCCTGTTAAAAGTGTGAAGGTCAAACTCCACCTCTCCTGTCCTTTTCTTTTCTTTTTCATCTGCTATTTGTAAACTCGGGAAGATCATTATCTTTTCTGGGTGAATCCGGAAGATAATGATGATGGCATGAGAATGTTTTCAAACAACATTGATGACATTTAGTAGATCGCATGAGTATTGAGATCCTCTGAAATTATATTAAATTCAATTAATTTGACTGCTTGAGTGCTGAAGTCTCGTTTGATTTAAGTTAAATTCGGGTCAAAATTCCCTTGCACATAGCCTTTGTATACGGTCAATGAAACTTTGTAATGATTACACCTTTTGGTGAGCGCCTCTATTATACCCGGACATGTATGACTTTTTATCTGCCAATTCTTTAGCTTCGAGCTTTTCATGGCTTTTCGTTTCTCTTTTCTGCTTTTATATTGTACTTGGATTCTCTTTTTGTCAAGGCATTCAGTAGGCAAACGAAATTACGAAAGGAACTCAACTAGTTTGTGAATGTCTTATTTAACAAGTGCCAATGTTTGATAAATTAGAAAGTGTTTGATTCTCAGGTGTTTGCTCTTTTAATTTAAGTAATCCCTGGTTAAAGTCTGTGATAATTGTATTATATTCATAGTTATATTCTGGGTTCGCTAGTGGATGCTTCGGCGAAAGGCCATGGGACCCTTAAAACCACGACCCATGGAACATGGAAAAGGCATTTGTCTTATCGATCCTATTCCTCACTATTTGTTTTTAGACAAATAAGAAGGAGAAGCTGTATATCTCATTAATGAGTTTGAAGATGATATTAAAGAAAGTAAGGTATATTTACATGCAAGATAAAACCTGAAACTAATCAAGCCCTTTATAAAAATAAATGGATATAAGCATATCATGTCTTTGGTTATGCTCAGAACTACAAATAGTGACCGCTCCGTAGGAAATGATAGGCACTCAGCTCCACTAGGACGTGACGGGCTCTCCATGACAAAAAGGAGGGCTAAGTGGAAGAGATGGCAGAGATAATTAATTGTAGGATAAAGGTCAATGTGCCAAGATAGTTTCAGAAAGGCATATATTACAAGCAAGATCGTAAGAATTAATAAAAAAAACTCCCTTGGTTGCCAAAGAACACGCACATATACCGAGCAGGGGCGACCGATGTAGATGAAAAAGGAATGGTCGAGAATGGTCGGGTCATTGTTACATTCGATGTGGAACACTGACAGAATGTAAATAGTATGGTCTACATTATATTAGCAATATGCCATCATCGAGAGAGATGGGGCATACATTGGTACAGTTGCACGAATACTTCAATGGACTGAAAACAAATGATACCACACAAATACACAAAAAGGAAATGCTTAGTTGGATTGTTACATAAATGGGTTGCATTTTACATGAGCACTTGAATCCCACTGTGTTAAGAATTGTAATCTTACCGGTTCATAGTGTTTTCCTCTTCTTAGCTATTAGCGATGTAGTGTTTTCCTCTTCTTACTATGTTCTATATTTTAACACGGTATCAGAGCATATGGCTTGATCCATACCTCTTGTTGGGTAAGCCTTTTCACATAGTGGAAAGAACATACACGAAGATCAAGACAGAACACATCGGTGTGGAGGACAAGCTTCACAGCTTTGTGTTGATGTATTTGTAACTTTGGAATGTATTTCACTTGTATGTTTTATATTGTATTCATATGCCATTGTCCTTCCGACGGAGAGGTTTCATTCTTCTGGTCGAGAAGGTTGTTATTGTATTTGAGTAGGTTATTAGACTCCCCTAGTGGGGTCAGCCCAGAGTTAAGTTGTAATGGGTTCTTAGAGTCTCCTAGGAGAAGTCAGCCCAGTTAGGGTAAAAGGCAAGTGAAAGTAAAGTATAAATAGAGAGGAGCATCCTTTCTATTTGATCATTCACTCACTCACTCATTCGTACAAGTGAGAGAGAGAGAAGTTCGCACAAGTGGAAGACGAGAAAGCTGCTAAAGACCATCTCTTTGTTTTGGGGTTTTGTATTATTGCTCATTCTATCTTCGAGGAAGTTGCGTGGTTTTCTCCTTTATGGTTTCCCCAGTGAAATGCTTTGTGTCTCTTGTCTCTTATGTTTGATATGTTGTGCATGTTGTTCTCTGAGATAAGATCCTAGATCATATTGAATTAAATTGTGACTTAATCTAACATGGTATCAGAGCTAACCTAAGAAGAAGACATTGTGCAACTGTAGAATCTAGGGCTTCTTAATTTTTGGGTCTCTTTTCACATATCATCAAGGGCAGGATGCTGGGATAACTCTCCTAAGGAAGGTGCATCTTTCTGTCAAAACAAAATTGAATTCTGAGCATTTTCAAATTCCGGCCCATCACTGCTGCGAGAAATGAGGAATTTTGACAGAAGTGGAATTTTGGAGTGCTCTCAGCACATGATTGTTCTCCTTAGCAAAATCGAAATTTAGAGACTAAGATCAAATTTTTTGGTTGGGTAGAACCTTGGGATCTATCAAACCCTAGTTTGATTTTTGGACTAGAAAAACCAGAAAACGAGAAATACCAGAAATACTAGAAAGTGGAGATCCGAAACTTGCATGTCACTTTTGAGAGGTTAATTTTTCGAATTTTCAAAATCCAAGTATACAAGCTTGCTCATATCAGCAAGGGGCATCTTTCTATCCAGACAAAAGTTTGAAATTCCAAATTTGAATTTTTAGGGTTTCTCTATCAAACCCTAACCTGCTCCAGATCCAGTTTCAACAAATCAAGTGGTAAGACCTAAATCTTTTTCTATTTTCCATTTGAAGTACTCATGAAAGATGTCTCACCACACCAAGCTTGAAGATAATCTTGAAGGGGATGATAACTCCGAGCATGGAAGTATAGGATTGGGTTAATCCTAGAAGAGAATGAATTGGACACCTCCATAAGTGAAGAGGTTCCAATTCCAGAGGGAGATGAGGCTAAGGCCTTACATAAGAAGAACTTGGTCAAGGCCAAGAGAATCATTGCACATTCTATCAAGGATCATCTCATACCACATGTGTCATCTCTAAAGACACCCAAGGAGATGTTTGATTCCTTGACCAAGCTGTTTGAAAGAAAGAACATAAATCAGAAGATGACATTGCGAAACCAATTGAAGAATGAGAAGATTCAAAATACAGAGACCATGTAGTCCTACTTTACAAGGGTCTCTCAAATAAAAAAACAAATTGAAGCTATGGGAGAAGACATAGAGAATGGAGAAATTGTGATAACCATCTTGAATGGTTTCCCTAGGTCATGGGATTCCTTCATTCAAGGAATCTGTGCTAGGAAGAAACTCATCACATTCAGTAGGTTGTGGGAGGAGTGCTCACAAGAAGAAGCTCGAATTGTATCTCAAGAAGAAAAGATAGGTAGTGAAGACCAATCTCTCACGGTACTAGGAAGAATAACAAGAAGAGGAACCATCCTCATCACAAGAAGGGTAAACACCACCACTAGAACCAAAGGGACAACTTTGGAGGATCTATGCGAGATCTCTCTCACATTCGATGTTATACTTGTAATGAGAGGGGACACTATTCCATAGATTGTCCCAAGAACAAAAGCAGCTCCCACAAGAAGAACACCTAGAAAAGACACCATGCTCACACTGCAGAGGATGATGAACCTCCTATGAAGAGGGCCAGAGAAGAAAGTGAAGATTCTTTAAGCGATGAAATGTGTGTTATGATTTCTGCCCCTCACAAGAACTATTACACATGGAAGTAATGATTGGATTATAGATAGTGGGGCTTCTAAGCATATGAATGGATTCAAGGAATCCTTTATTAATCTATATGAACATGAGTCACCCCACAAAGTGAAACTTGGGGATGACTACCAGTATCCTATAAAAGAAAGTGGTGAAGCCTCTTATAAGCTAGACTCTGGAAAGTCTATGAAGATGAAATATGTCCTATTTGTACCAGAACTAAAGAGGAACCTTCTCTCCATATCTGCATTAGATGCAAAAGGTATGAGGGTTGCATTTGTAGATGGCCAAGTTCTTATGTGGCCTAAAGGAAAGACTATAGATGATGCAATAGTGATTAGAGAGCAAGAGGGAGGATTATACAAATTAAAAGGCCAACCAGAACAAGCCTTGGTCCATGAATCTATGGAGCCAAGTGAACTATGGCATAGAAGGATTGCACATGTGCACTATAGAGCATTATCTCTTGCAAGAAAAGGTGTTGAAGGTCTTCCATAAATCCAAGCAAAGCATGAAGGTGTTTGCAAAGGTTGTGCAAAGGGAAATAATACAAAGAAGACATTTCCAAGTAGCGAGAGAAAGGCAAAAGGAATCTTGGAAATCATCCACTCTGATGTATGCGTTCTGATGTCATTCAACTCATTGAGTGGGTATGTATATTATGTTTCTTTCATTGATGATTTTTCTAGGAAGAAATGAATGTATTTCTTGAAGAGCATAGATAAAGTATTCAGTAAGTTCAAGGAATTCAAAGCCTTGATCGAGAACCACACAGAAAAGAGAATCAGAATTTTTGGTTAGACAATGGCAGAGAGTTCACATCAGAAGACTTCAAGAAATAATGCAGAGATTCAACAATTACGATGGAGTTGACCACTCCATATAATCCATAATAGAATGGAGTTGCAGAAAGGAAGAATATAACAATTATGGAAGCAGCAAGGGCAATGCTTCATGACTAGGATATTCCTATGCATCTATGGGAAGAAGCTGCAAGGATAGTTGTGTATGTACATAATCGTACTCCACATAGAGTACTTGATAACAAGACACCAAAAGAAGCCTTCTCTGGTGAAAAACCAGAAGTCAGCCATCTGAGAATATTTGGCTGTCCAGTATACATACACATTCTGAAAGAGAAGAGGATGAAGTTAGATCCTTCAGGAAAGAAGGGTATATTTGTGGGATATAGTGAAAACTCGAAGGCTTACATAATATATTTCCCACGATTCAAGAAGAGCGACATCAACAAGGATGTAACATTTGACGAAGACTCACCATACAACAAATCTAGAAAGCTACCTGTTGAAGACATTGAATTACCAGAAGCACCCAAGATCCGAGATACAACAATGGATGAAGTAAATCCAGAAGAAGATCGTGAGATAGAAGATCCACAGGAACCTGTAGATCCACCCTGTGAGAAGAATCCCTATAAGAGGAAATCAACATGGCTACGGGAAGTAATTCAAGATGTAGAAATATATGGTGCATCGGAAGGGACGTATGGAAAAAGAAAGAGACTGAATCCATACACTAGTTATGTAGCCTTGCTATGTGATATCATTGACAAGGAGCCTGCCAACTATGAAGAAGCGAAAGAAAGAAAGGAATGGAAGGATGGCATGATCGAGGAGTATCAGTTGATCATGAAGAACGATGTCTGGGATGTGGTCCCGAGACCAAAAGGGAAGTCTGTGGTGACTTCCAAGTGGATCTACAAGATAAAGCATGCTGCAAATGGTAGCATAGAGAAATACAAGGAAATATTTGTGGCACGTGGCTTCTCCCAGAAAGAATGGATAGACTATGAGGAGACATTTGCACCTGTAGCGAGATACACTTCCATTAGAATAGTACTTTCTCTGGATGTAGTGATGAAATGGAAGATACACCAAATGGATTTCAAGACAACATTGTTGGAGGGGACCCTTCGGGATCCTTAATTTTCATGAGTTACTTATGTAATAGTATAGTTAAGGAAGCTGTTGGAGCGGGTGCAATCACTCCAACCACATATATGATGTAGAAATAACTAGTTCAAAATGAATACAAACAATTTGATGCATTCGACTCATCTCTCTTGTCTTGATTATATCTCTGTGTGTGCTTTACTATCTGCTTGAATACAACATATGGCACCGTTGTCGTCTTCTTTTGGTCTGGATGACAGCAGCAGTAGAGGGAGCAGGTTCAAACCTGAAATAAAGCGTGATATAGAAGAAACCTGCAAGAAAACATTAAAGACTGACTGTGCATAGATAAAGAAGTCTTCTTCCAGAAACATATTTTTGTTGATCAAGTCGTGGAGATGAAGGAAAAAGATTGCGCATTTATATTGGTTGCTTCTAATTAATTGAATGCAAAATAACTTTACAGGGAGCCATCTAAAATACTACCACAGAAAGAATGTAAGGTAAATGTGTTTATGGTTGGAATCTATTAAAACTCTACCGACCAGCAATATATTTTCTATACATGTTTGTATATGGAACTGATTATGTCAAAAAATTCCAAGTGTAAGCTTTGCATTAGATGTTGGAAACTTTGTCAATCTTCTTCCCAGACAATCCACCCATTGTTCAATGCACGTAATGATTACAAGATCCTGTTGATTAGAAGGAACTGATATAGCTTGAGATTGTTGCTAGTTGTCGGAGTATTGTCAATTTCACCCACGACCATAGTTGTCGAAGCTTTCCTGCAAAACATTTGCACAGAATGTGGTGCATTTTTGTATCAGAACCTTTCAACCACAATAAGTACAACCGCATGATGTAGGTTCGAACATTTTAAATCTATCCAATAACCATTGTCTATCGAATATAAAACAGTAATCCCAATCATCTCTCGACATGATCAAGTGACTGGAAGAATTTAGCCAACCGCATGCTCAGCCTACCATGGCGACGATCCTTGTAATAGAAGACTGCCGTGTACTATTAAAATAATTATGTGCAAACAAAGATAGTACCCGTCGTTGAATCTACACCAGTCTTTGAATGGTTAGTCGACCATCACGTGGAATAAACACATGATCGGTGACACTCAAAGGTTTAATGCGAAAAAGGTACTGTAGGTGAATTGCAAAGAAGAAGCCAACCAGATTAGTCGTGAATCCATCAACGCTAAATAATATCTGTCAATTGATTGATTGCCTGAACTAACCAACATGTCCAGGCACTGGTCGACCCAAGCATTTCAACAGTCCATTGATACATCTACTAGCCAAAGTGTATTTGCTACACCGACTGCATTACTTCAGGCCGAACACCACCATTGTCAACCATGGTTTCAATGGTAAAAGTTAATTCAAATACTCATATATTTTTTGTCAATATTAAGTTATTTTCTTGATCGAATATTCAGTCATTGATATCGTTGAGCATGGTGTACTTTATTGATGGACCTTATTTTTATCCAATATGAGTTGGTTGGTCGACATGGATAGTCCATGTATTACAACAGTGTTAAAGTATGAGGATGGTCGATGATGTTAAAGTATGCAAAATTTAAAGTATGATAAAGTGGCCGACATAAAATTAGATGATGGTCGGGTCACTTTAGTTATAAACATGGTCGGGTCACTTTATTTTTAAAATGTGGTCAAGAATTGGATGATATGTATGTCTGGTCGGTATGTCAATGTATTTGTAATTTTAAAATATGGTTAGAATTTCCTTTGGTCGATGTCAACATATTAGTAAAGTTTTATTTGGTCGATATGCAAAAAGATAGTCGGTCTAGTCGATATTAAACTTTTTGTCGATATGGTCGAAAAATTTAAAAATGGTTGGTTGATGTTTTTGTCGAAGTTCGACATGTACAAGATGTAATATTTTTTTGGTCGAAGTTGATGATCGGTCGGATTGTAATAAAATCGGCGTCTTGTCGACCCTTATTAAAGTTGGTCTCTAGACGACTCTACATGTCGATTCAAGTCGACCAATATCAGTTAGTATCGACCACAAGCAGCAGCGACACATTCTAAACTTGTAGGAAGCCTCACGATAGCTGAGCCTACGAAAACCATGTATTCAAGCATAACACATCTATACCACACAGAGAAAGCACTTCACATTAATAATGGAAAAAGAACACTTAAATTGATCAAGCCCCCCAGTGCTGACACATATAAACATATATTCAATGTCATTTCATAATTTTTTCAGGAAGATGGTGAATTGGTGCAATGGCAGAGCGTGGAAGCCCAGAAGCTCCTGGACCGTGGAAGATGAATCCGACAAGAAGGTCAAAGGGGTGAGAGACTCGATTGGCCACTACCAGACTGTTGACAGAGACTAAAGGAATCGCAGTTCATGGTTGTTAATGTTTTCTTCGGGACAAAGAAAGATTTTGAGGTGGGGGAGATGTTGGAGGGGACCCTTCGGGATGCTTAATTGTCATGAGTTACTTATGTAATAGTATAGTTAATGAATCCATTGGAGCGGGTGCAACCACTCCAACCACATATATGATGTATAAATAACTAGTTTAAGATGAATACAAACAGTTGGATGCATTGGACTCAACTCTCTTGTCTTGATTATATCTCTGTGTGTGCTTTACTATCTGCTTGAATACAACAAGCATTCTTGAATGGTGTAGTGGAAGAGGAAGTGTATGTGGACTATCCACTCGGGTTTGAGACACATGATAGGGAGAGTCATGTGTGCAAACTGAAGAAAGCCTTGTATGGTTTGAAACAGGCACCTAGGACATGGTATGGCATAATAGACAACTTCCTGACTAGTTTGGGATTTACCAAGAGTAAAGTGGATTCCAACCTTTACTACAAGGTTGAGGAAGGGAACCAATGATACTCCTACTATATGTAGATGACCAATTTGTGATAGGTGAGGACGAGTTGATTTCTGACACAAAGAGGAAGCTTATTGTCGAGTGCGAGATGAAGGACTTGGGTATGATGCACTATTTTCTAGGCATGGAGTCGTGGCAGAGTACAGATGGAATCTTCCTTGGGCAAGGGAAGTATGCAGTAGAGATCCTGAAGAGGTTCGAGATGATGGACTGCAAGGCCATGGCCACACCTATGGCATCGAACCTGAAGCTATTCAGTGATGCTTCATCATATTCGATTGATGCCACGATGTATCGTTAGATGATTTGGTCCTTGATGTACCTGACGAACATGGGACCATATATTTTCTTTGCTGTGAACACATTGAGCCAGTTTCTAACGGATCTGAGACATGTTCACTTGATTGCTGTAAAGCATATTCTGAGGTACCTAAAGGGTACGGTTGATTATGGGATCAAGTACGATGCGAATCAGAAGATTAAACTAGAAGGTTATGTTGATTCGGATTGGGCAGGCAATGCCATTTATAGGAAGAGCACTTCGGGGTGTTGCTTCAGTATGGGATCAGGTGTGATCTCTTGGTTTAGAAGGAAGCAGTTCTGCGTGAAACTGAGTACAGCTGAATCAGAGTATGTCACAGCTTGTTTGGCTAGTTGTGAGGTAGTATGGCTGAGGAAGCTACTGTCTGATTTGCTTGATCTCCGGCTGGACTCGACTTGTATATATTGCGACAACCAGAGTTGTGTGAAGTTGTCTAAGAACCTAGTGTTCCATGACAAGTCAAAGCACATTGGGATCAAGTATCACTATATCAGGGATATGCTGCAGAGAGGAGCAGTGAAGCTCCAACATGTTGCGACGAATGAGCATATAGCTGATGTATTGACCAAGCCGCTGGCCAGAGTGAAGTTTGAGTACCTCAGAGAGAAGATTGGTGTACTCCAGATTGAGATTCCTTCCAAGGGGAAGTGATGAGTCTAGAAGACGCAGATGCGCATGAGCCATTCTCACATGGTGGTAGGTGTGTCTTCCCATGGTGCAAATATAAGGGTTTGGACCATTCTGACATGGTTGAGGTGTGCCTTCCCATGGTTGTTGATGTAAGTTATGTGCCATTCTCACATGGTTGAGGTTTGTCTTCCCATGGCATAGATGTAAGGGCTGTGCCATTCTCACATGGTTGAGGTTTGTCTTCCCATGGCGTAGATGTAAGGGCAGTACCATTATCGCATGGTTGAGGTTTTCATTCCCATGGAGTAGATGTAAGTGTTGAGCCTTTCCCAAATGGTGGTAGGTTTGTCCTCCCATGTCGGTTGATGTAAGTGTTGTGTTATGTGCATATGGGTTGTGCTTCGTTGATGATGAGGTGACAAGTATGGTACACATGTTTTGTAAGTGGCATATAATCAGTCCTGGGATGCTCCTTCGGGTTTTGCAGTGGCATACAATCAACCCTACGAGATCTTGCAGGTTTTGCAAGTGGCATATAATCAGTCCTGGGATCCTCCTTCAGGTTTTGCATTAGCATATAATCAGTCAATTGAGATCTTGATGGCTTGCTCATAGAGATGATGAAGACCTACATGGAGGCTAGGCCTACATCCAGCATGAAAAAGAGTTGGCTCTGTAGAACTTCCTATGACGAGTGTTGATATATTTGTAACTTTGGAAGATATTCACTTGTATATTACATTTGTACTTTATTGTATATCCAACAGAGATGTAGTATTCCTTTGATTGAAAGTGTCGTCATTTGTATTTGGAGGTTTCGCAAGTTACATTGTAAGTGTCATCATTTGCATTGATGGGTTATTAGACCACCAGTGAGGGGTTGGCCCTAGTTATGTCATGTGGTTGGGGTATTAGACTTGAGTAGCAAGTCGACCACAGTGATTTATTGGCAGGTCAAGTCAATGTATAGGTAGAGAGGTTGTGTCTCTCATTTGATTCATTCACTCACTTCTCAAGCTCGCACAGCTAAGAGAGAAAGTGGCGCACATGTGGAGGAGGAGGAGCATCTACTAGAGACATCTTATTGGGTTTGATCCTTGTGATCCTGTATCGGGGCTTATTCTATCTCTGAGGAAGTTACGGGGTTTTCCACCTTCTTGGTTTTCCCCGGAGAAACTCTATGTCTCTTGTGTGCTTGCATGATTGTGTTTATGATTGATATGTTGTAGATATGCTGTACATGTTATTCTCTTAGATATCCTAATGATAATGGAATGAAATTATCGAAAAATTAACATGGTATCAGAGCTGACCTAAGAAGAAGGCACTGTGTAGCTGCGGAAGCTAGGGCTTCTTAATTTTTGGGTTTAACTCCACAGATCATCAAAGGTAGGAGGCTAGATTGAATCTCCTAGCAAGGTCAGATATTTTTGTCGAGACAGAATTCAATTCTGAGCATTTTCAGTTTTTGGCCCGTCACTACTATGGGAAATTAGGGTTTCGGAGAAAGTTGAAATTTTTGGAATCTGAAACCATGGATGGATGCTCCTCAAGAAAATCAAAATTTAGAGCACAAGATCAAATTTTTTGGTTGGGCAGAAGGTCGGGCTTGATCAAACCCTAGTTCAGGATTTTGATCGGAAAGGTGGAAAATTAGGGTTTCTGCAAAAGTTGGAATTTTTTGAAATATGAGACCATGGCTGGATGCTCCTCTGAAAAATTGAAGTTTAGATATTTGAATCGAACTTTTTTGTTGGGTGAAGCTCTAGGAAAATCAAACCCTAGTTTGGGGTCCTCCCTAGTGGATCTAGAAGTTTCAAAGGCAATTTTGAGGGGTCAAATTTTGCAGTTTTCAAATTTGGAGTATACCAGCTTAACTAGCTCAGCAAGGTGCATCTTTCTATCCTTTCAGAAGTTTGAAATTCAAATTTTGAATTTTTAGGGTTTCTCTAACAAACCGTAATCCAGCTCGAGATCCAGTTCTTGGTAAATCAAGTGGTAAGAACTAAATATTTTATTTCCATTTGAGTTTCTCATTAAAATGTCTCACCACACCAATCTTGAGGATAAGCTTGAAGGGGCTGATAACTTCCGAGCATGGAAGTACATAGGATTGGGTAAGAGAATGAGTTGGACACTTACATAAGTGATGAGGTTCCAGTTCCAGAGGGAGAAGAGGCTAAGGCCTCACACAAGAAGAACTTGGTCAAAGCCAAGTGAATCATTGCTGATTCCATCAAAGACCATCTCATACATCATGTGTCTTCCCTAAAGACACCTAAGGAGATGTTTGTCTCATTGACCTAGTTGTTTGAAGGAAAGAACATAAATCAGAAGATGACTCTACAGAACCAATTGAAAGGGTAAAGATCCAGAATGGAGAGACCATCCAATCCTGCTCTTCTAAGGTCTCTCAAATCAAAGAACAACTTGAAGCTATGGATGAAGTAGTGGATAATGGAGAAATTGTAATGACCACTTTGAATGGCCTACCTAGGTCATGGGAATCCTTCATCTAAGGAATCTATGCAAGAAAGAAATTGATCTCTTTCAGTAGACTGTGGGAGGTATATTCACAAGAAGAAGCTAGGCTTGTGGCCCGAGAAGAAAAGATGGGGAATGAAGATCAATCTCTCACAGCACATACCAAGAAGAGTAAGGAGGAGCCATCCTATAACAAGAGATCTTCACACCACCATAATCAAAGAGATATGAAAGATTTGAGATGCTTTACATGTAATGAGAAGGAACATTTTTCCTCAGATTGTCCTAAGAACAAAAAGAACAACAACAACAACAATCTGACAGGTATGACTTACATGTATGTTTTCTTAAATATGCTAAGTTTATGATATGGTTGTCTTCATGTTATTGAGTTTAGTAACAATCTTAATTAATTTTAGACTTGTCTTATCACCCTAGTAAAAGTATGAATGCATGATAGAAGACATTCATTGATTAGGGTTATGACACTTATGATCGTACTAATACATTGTGGTATTGTATGAAGATGATATTGTCGGCTAACATGAAAGGTACGAATCAAGTTCTAGAACATATGATCATGGTGACATGAAGATGAAGACTCATGGATCACATAGAAGCTCTACTTATGAGGTATGTATAATTTGGTTCTACAATGGTTAACTTATGAGTTATGCAAGTTACTAAGCACAAGTCATCGAAGAGAACAAGAAGACATTGTTTGGGTATGTTAGACATAACTAGCAAACATGATAACTAGGTGTGTTTTTCCTATATCAAGTTAGAATCCTACCTTATGTTAGGATCTTATACCTTTGTATGAATGATTATTCTTGAAGTTAGAAATTTAAGTAATCGACAATTTATGCATATTATGTTTCCTACATTGATTGATGATATGACTAACTAGAAGAGTCCTATGGTCAATAAGAATATGCATGAGTAATAGAAACCCTCCCTGAAACCTTGAATACTAATGCTTATGATAAATTACCTATGTGTGAAATGATCATGACCATAGATGTTAAGAGTATTTAGGATCATAATGTTTTGATAGTATTGAGTTTATACTAATATATGTATGGTTATGTATGAGATCTTGAGGATAACACAATGATGACACTAGCGCACAGTTAAGCATGCATAGTGGTCCGGGATGGATATAAGTTCAAGGAAAAGTAATCCAAGAAGCAAAGATCAAGAGGGATCACACTCTAGTAGTTCCTGTAAGGAAGCAAAGATCGAGAGGGAGTCCACCCTACAACTAAACAAAGATATGTACTTGAATTGTCATTTTTATATGATTACTTAAATGATGTTGTCCAGTCATGTACATACTTATGTTCCTAGATGCATATTAAAAAAGTTGCATTAATGAACAAGATACTACTAATATACAAGTAATGGGTAAGTGGCCTATGGTACTATACAACATTCCATTGCTACTTATCTAAAATGAAACCTCTTTGCTGACATGTTGGGAGTAGTGCACACTCTTAACAAATGTTCTGGTAGAGATGGAAGGCATCTAGAAAGTTACAGAATATGGATAAATCTTGTATTGAAGCATTGGCTAAGATAATTGCATGATTGTGTGACATATGTCTTTATGCATAAGATTTTGTTATGAAAACTATGAGAAGTTTCTAATCATGCAATTGAACTTGACTTGTAGGAAAGATCGTGTACAATCACCTACAAAAGAAGGACTACAACATTTGTTCCAACAATAAAGCTATCTATTGAAGATATTGAAGAATCTGAAGTTCCCAGGATCCGGGATGAAGTAATGGAAGGATTTCATGATCAATCGATCATGAAGAATGATGTTTGGGATGTGGTCCCAAGACTAGAAGGGAAGTCTGTTGTGACTTCCAAGTGGATCTATAAGATCAAGCATGCTGCAGATGGTAGCATAGAGAAATACAAGGCGAGGTTTGTAGCTCATGGATTCTCCCAGAAAGAGGGAATAGATTATGAAGAGACTTTTGCTCCTATAGCCAGATACACTCCATTAGAACAATACTTGCTCTGGATGCAATGATGAAGTGGAAGATACACTAGATGGATGTCAAGACAACTTTCTTGAATGGTGTAGTCGAAGAAGAAGTGTATGTGGAGCAGCCACTCGGTTTTGAGACAGATGACAGGGAGTCATATGTGTGCATATTGAAGAAAAAATTGTATGGATTGAAGCAAGCTCCTAGGACTTGGTATGGTAGGATGGACAACTTTCTATCCAGTTTGGGATTTACCAAGAGTAAAGCAGATTCCAAATTTTACTACAAGGTTGAGGAAGGAAATCCTATGATATTACTACTATATGTGGATGACCTGTTTGTTAGAGGTGAGGATAGATTAATTACCGACACAAAGAGGAAGCTTGCTGCCGAGTTTGATATGAAGGACTTGGGGATGATGCACTACTTTATAGATATGGAGGTGTGGCAGAGTGCAAATGGGATATTCCTTGGGAAAGAGAAGTATGCAGAGAGATCCTGAAGTGGTTCGGGATGATGGATTGCAAGGTCATGGCCACACCTATGCCATCAAACCTGAAGCTTCTGTGTGATGATTCATCTGAGCCGCTTGATGTCACTATGTATCAGATGATTGGGTCCTTGATGTACCTGACGAACACGAGACCAGATATTTTCTTTGCGTTGAACACATTAAGCTAGTTCCTGATGGATCCCAGAGGTGTTCACCTGGTTGTTGTAAAGCATATCCCGAGGTACCTGAAGGGTACGGTTGATTATGGGCTCAAGTATGATGCGAATCAAAAGTTTAACTTCGAGGGTTATGTTGATTTAGATTGGGAAAGTAGTGCTGCATATAGGAAGAGCACTTCTAGGTGTTGCTTCAGTATGGGATCAAGTGTGATTTCTTGGTTTAGCAGGAAGCAGTCCTACGTATCACTAAGTACAGCTGAAGTAGAGTATGTCATAGCTTGTTCGGCTAGTTGTGAGGCAGTATGGATGAGGAAGCTACTGCCTGAGTTATTTGATCTTCCATTGGATGCTACTGGTATATTTTGTGACAACGAGATTTGTGTGAAGCTGTCTAAGAACCTGGTGTTCCACGACATGTCAAAGCACATCGAGATCAAATATAACTATATCAAAGATATGGTGCAGAGAGGAGCAGTGAAGCTCCTGTATGTTTCCACGAATGAGCAGGTTGTAGATGTGTTGAAAAAACCACTAGCCAGAGTGAAGTTTGAGTACTTCAGAGAGAGGCTTGGTGTTCTTCAGATAGAAGATACTTTGAGGAAGAAGTGATGGGACACATTTGCAGGAGCCGTTCGAAGTATGGTGAGAGGAGGATCCTTCCCATGGCTGTGGATGTAAGCATTGTGTGATGAGCATCAGCACGATGCTTCAGTTACTGCTTTGGATATGCATCAGGTGGATGCTTTGTATGATTAGTTGGATCATGTATATGTATATGCATCATGACGATGCAGTGACAATGATCAGGATGATCATGTGGGATGAGTATCAAGACGATGCTCTGGATGACATGCATCAGGATGATGCAGTGACGATGATCAGGATGATCATGTGTGATGAGTATCAAGATGATGCTCTGGATGATATGCATCAGGACAATGCAGTGATGATGACTAGGATGACCATGTGATGATGATGTACATCAGGATGATGTATGGTATGATGATGATCAGGTTGATCATTAGCATCGGGATGATGCTCCGTGTGAGGATGATCAGGTGGATCATGAGTTTCAGGATGATACTTAGAGGTTGAGGATATGTTGCAGGTTTTGTGGGTAGAATGTAAAAGATCCTGGGAGATCCGATAAGTTGAGCTGTATGCTCATAATCAATCTTGGGATGCTCTTTCAAAGTTTTACTAGGGAGGCATGTAATCAGTCCTGGAGATCCGATAGGTTGAGCTGTGTGCTCGCAATAAGTCCTGGGATGCTCTTTAGATATCTTGTCGGTCATGCTTAGGCACATAAACTGTTCCTGGGGTATTCTTTTCAGGTTTTTCCTAATATCATGTAATCAGTCCTGGAGATCCTATAGGTTGAGTTGTGTGCTCGTAATAAGTCCTAGGATGCTCTTTAGAGATCTTTCTAGTCGTGCTGAGGCATGTAAACTAATCCTGGGATACTCTTTAAAGGTTTTGTGAAGGGATGCATATAAGCCTTGGGAGATCTTGCTGGTCGTGCTTAGACACATAAACTATTCTTGGGATACTCTTGTAAGGCATTGCATATGCATGTAATGAGTCCTGAGAGACCACCTCTATCAGACCACTTGTGGTGATGATGAAGACCTACAAGTGGTGGGCCTACATAAAGCATGAAAAAGGGTTTGATCTGTAGAATTTCTCATGACAAGAAGAATTTAGAGATAGCCCAGTGATCGAGATGTTGAGTACAGCAGGAGTGATGATGATGATGCTCCATGATCCAATGATAATGATCCAACTCCATAATTGAATACTTGCACCAATATGTATTGATGACCTGTGTTCATAATACCTTCTTAGCTAAGAGGGAGTGTTGATGTAGTTGTAACTTCAGAAGATATTCACTTGTATTTTACATTTGTACTTTATTGTACATCTAACATAGATGTATTATTCCTCTTATTGGAAGTGTCGTCATTTGTATTTGCAAGTGTCGCAAGTTACATTGTAAGTGTTGTCATTTGTATTGATGGGTTATTAGACCACCAGTGAGGGGTCGGCCCTAGTTAGGTCATGTGGTTGGGTTATTAGACCACCAGTGAGGGGTCGGCCCTAGTTAGGTCATGTGGTTGGGTTATTAGACTTGAGTAGCAAGTCTGCCACAGTGATTTATTGGCAGGTCAAGTCAGTGTATAAATAGAGAGGTTGTGTCTCTCATTTGATTGATTCACTCACTTCTCAAGCTCGCATAGCTAAGAGAGAAAGTGGCACACATGTGGAGGAGGAGCATCATCTGCTAGAGACATCTCATTGGGTTTGATCCTTATGATCTTGTATTGGGGCTTATTCTATCTCTGAGGAAGTTGTGGGGTTTTTCACCTTCTTGGTTTTCCCCGGAGAAACCCCATGTCTCTTGTGTGCTTGCGTGATTGTGTTTATGATTGATATGCTATAGATATGTTGTACATTTTATTCTCTTAGAGATCCTAATGATAATGGAATGAAATTATCAAAAAATTAACAACGAGTAGATTGGAGATTGATGGTCGAGATAGCAGCAACAATGATGATGATGATCCATCTTGATGATGATCGAGTGACAAAGACTTTTGCTGATGAACTGTGTCAAGAGAATACCTTCCTAGTTAAGAGGGAGTGTTCATGTATTTGTAACTTCGGAATGTATTTCACTTGTATATTTTATATTGTATTGATATGTCATTGCACTTCCGATGGAGAGGTTTCATTCCTCTGATCGGGAAGGCTATTATTGTATTTGAGTGGGTTATTAGAATCCCCTAGTGGGGTTGGCCCAAAGTTAAGTTGTAATGGGTTATTAGACTTTCCTAGGAGAAGTCGACCTAGTAAAGGTAGAAGGTAAGTGAAAGTAAAGTATAAATAGAGAGGAGCATCCTCTCTATTGGATCATTCACTCACTCACTTATTCGTACAAGTGAGAGAGAGAAGTTCGCATAAGTGGAGGAGGAGGAAGTTGTTGGAGACCATCTCTTTGTTTTGGGGTTTTGTATTATTGCTCATTCTATCTTTGAGGAAGTTGCGGGGTTTTCTCCTTTATGGTTTTCCCTGTGAAATGCTTTGTGTCTCTTGTCTCTTATGTTTGATATGCCGTGCATGTTGTTCTCTCATATAATATCCTAGATCATATTGAATTAAATTGTGAAAATCTAACAGTTTGGGGCCGCATCAATTTTTTTTTTTAATTTTTTCGTTAGAATCCACCGACTCACTTTTTGTTAAGGAAAAGAGACCCACTGGCTCACTTTCTGTTAAGGCAAAGAGAGCCACTAGCACACCTTTTGTTAAGGAAAAGAGAGCCACAAGCGTACCTTCTGTTAAGGCAAAGAGAGACATTGACACACTTGTTTTTAAGGAAAAGAGAGCCACCAGTGCACTTGTTTTTAAGGCAAAGAGAGCCACTGATGCACTTGTTGTTAAGGAAAAGTGAGCGAAACACTGTTCACTTAACGGATTTTTCTCTGGTGCACTATGTTAGCTAAAGAAGTTGCGGCACTCTGTTTAAAGCCATTTATACAAAATGGGAAGTACCAACATTGTTTAGATTAGATTGAAGAATATCGATTCTTGTAGAGATCGATCCAAGAAGATTATGTGTAGAAATTGGTGGAGAAGATATGGAGTTTATATACAGCTTCGAAGGATCTGAAGTCTGAAGGATCGTTGATGCTGAAGAAGAAATGACTAAGAAGATCCAATCTTGAAGATGGTGCTAGAAGAGCTACCAGAAGAAATCAAAGAGTTAATAAATATGTTAACATCAGAAGGATTATGGAAGACATTTGAAGGAGAAAACTATGAACTATGGTCATTAAAAGTAAAACATGTGTTAAGGTCACAAAATTTGTGGCATTTGCAGTTTAAGAGGATTCTAGTGATCTAGAAGCATTTGAGAATTTGACATAGTATCAGAAAGACAAAAAACAAGTTGTTGCCTTAAGTCCCATACAAAATAGTATAGATTATTCCATCTTTCATAACATTGCAAAAGTTTATACTCCAAAAGAAGCATGGGATATATTTAAAAATGAGTTTAGTTAAGAGGAAGCAGTTGTGGAAGAAGATGACTTTGCAAGCCAAGCAAAGCACTAGGAATCCCACAGTGAAGTGGAAGACAACCAAGAAGGTTGTGTTTATGAGATAGCCAATGATCAAATAATCCCAACAAAGCTTGTTGGTCTAGCTCTATTTGCTCATGACAATGAAAACAAAACTGTCAATGCAGAAGTCTCCAGTGACATGAGTGATAGTCTCTCAGAGAAAGAGCCAGTTGATAGAAGTTGTGATTGTCTCTCAGAGAAAGAGACAATTGATAGAAGCACTAATAATCTCTTAGAGAAAGAGATAGTTGATAGCAGCATAGAAGTTGCACCAGCAGACAGTTCATCAGAGAATAAAAAAACCATAGGTTTGAGGGATCTATATGAGCAGACTCCCATTGTTGATGAGAAGTTTAAGTATGCTATGTTTCCTTGTCAGCCCACATTTTTTGAAAAATTAGTAAATGATGCATAGTGGGTACACGATGCAACAGTTAATTTGAATGATGATGTACCTTCCATTAAAAAAGAAGAAGAGGAAGATGAGGAAGATGAAGAGCACAAAGATGAGGAACATGAAGAAGTGATTTCTCTCCAAGAAGAGTTGAAACTCGTTGAAGCAAAAGAAGAGGAAGATGTGAATGCTCTCCAAGAAGAGCTAAAATATATTAATCTTTTGTCTGACAAATTTTTTGAGTGTGCAAGTAAAATGGAAAGCAACATACAATATGTTGAAACAAAAGAAGAAGAAGAAGACTTGCACTATGTTCCATCACCAATGAAAAACAATAAAACTGGTTATTGTGAAGAAACTAAAGAAGATGTTGAATAACACTTACTTAGCATCAAGTTCAAGAAGACAAAGAAGATGCAATCCAAGTACACACCGAGGAAGAAAGTAAAGCTTAAGTTTTTTTAATGAAATGTAAGCCTAGCTGAGGCATAGACCAGCAGGCACAACACTTAGGCATTGATAGTGTTGAATATTGTCCCGGTTGAGATTAAGGGGGTATGTTAAGAATTTTAATCTCACCGGTCCACTAATCGTTATTGGTGCATTAATTAGTTAAGTCATTAGTTAGATAAGTAGGACTAGGACACCTCGTTGTCCCATAGTATTTATTTTTCCATGGTATCTATCCATGGTTTTTGGTTAATATTGAGAAGGTAAGCTATTTCCCATAGTGTTTTCCTCATCTTACTGTGTTTTATATTTTAACACACTGCTTAGTTTTCCCTACTGTTTCACAATGCTCCACCATGTAGGTAGGAACTACGGTCAAGAGAACTATAGGGAAACATTACGAGTATTGTTTCAAAGGACAGGAGTGCAAATTGTACATGACAACGTTGTGTTTACAAACTTAGTCGAGCAAATGGGAAACTAGTTTGTCCAGGATTTATCCTCTATGCCACCTGGTAACTAATGAAGGAAATTTATTCACAACTGAAGTGAGCTTCAACTCATACACAAAAACACATGGAGAGAGCTACAAATCTAACATGCCTCTCCCTTGCTTTGATTGAAACCTACAGGAGGAGTTTCAGCAAGAAAATAATAATTCTGCAACTGTTTCAACAATTCTTTAAATGTTTCAAGAATTTTGCAATTGTTTCAGCAAACTGTATTCTATAGGAAATGACTTTCAACAAATACTTTAACTCAAATTTCTAACTCCCTTGTATTCAGAAATTCATATACTGTTTCAGCCCACTTTGTTTCAACAAACTCTGAAATCTAACTTGCTACAACAAAACTAAACATTCCACAGTGAGCTTACAACTCATAAAACAAAGTATCATAAGTAAAAGCTTTGTTTCAGCAATGAGGCTAATTTAACACTTCTACTATCAATCATACACACTCACAAAAAATTATCGTGCGAAATCAACACTTAAACAGTCAACTATGAGTTTACAAACTCATAAAGATAGAGAGGAATAAAGGATCAAAAGTATAGTGTTGAAACTCTATTTTCTTATTCAACTCAGAATTTGTACTCCTCACGATGATTCTGTCTATCACAAAACCAAGATTACATGGATATTTATACACCAAAAATATAGTTGGTCATTTAATTCAATTTGACCCTTCGCTGCAACCAAAAACATAATTAATTCTTCAAGAGTAAATACTCTGCCTCTTCGATCTTTAACAGGCTACATTAGAGTTGGTGAATGTCCCTTTGAATGTTAATGTGCTACAACAGGAATGATGGATGCCTCTCTAACCATCTGATGAAACACGCTTCCCACTCGATTAGCTGAAACATAGGATTTTCAATTCCTCTTCAAAAATTGATACGATATGTTTCCCCTTTGAACATTCGAAGAGATGGAATAGTGCCAATGAATGTCTCTTTGGAATTTGAAAATTGAGTCGGTGTGGTGGTGATTAACTTTTCAAGGTTTTGGCGGCCACTCAGGAGGGGGGTGAAATAATTAATTATCCAATATTCTCCCCCTTAATTATTTCACCCAAAAATCAAACATAAAAAACTATTTTTTTACAAACATAACAACATTCCAACTATAATGCTTGTTGGTCTAAGTCTTAGCAAGGCTTACATCAGTAAAAATAACTCAAAAATATGTTTCACATTCTTTGTTGCAACATACTCGTGCAACTTATCATTAACTTTTGCATGAGATTTTATTTTTCTTTCAACTCCAAAATTTGAAATATGTAAGCTTTGTTTTATGATTTATCTTCATCTTTACCTTGATCTTCTTCAGCTCTCGCTTCACTCGTGGATTTAGCCATTTCTTCATCTTGACTTTGGATCTTAATAATCTGGACTCATTTTTCTTAGTAGCTTCCCAATACTTGTTCTTCTCAGCTTCAATTGGTTGCTCATAATTAACAAAATATAATACCTCATCCTTTACTTAAGCATCAATACCATTGCATTCAACCTTCTTGGATTTTGAAAACCAATCTTGATTCATAAATTCAATTACATCATTCTCAGCTTCAGCTTCATCATTACTTGGTTTAGAACAGAAAAATTTATACCAAGAATACATTTGGTTCTTCATTTTCACTTTGTTCTTTACCTTCAATGTTTTCTTTTAAAATTTATTATGATCAGCTTCGACTGCAAAACCTTTTTCAATTTTTTTAACATCATTCAAATTTTCAATGTCCTTTATGCCAAGAACTACAATCCAAATCTTTTTCTCTAAATACTATAATGTGGGCATACAAAAATCCCATAAGCTATCTTTGACTTCACCAAGATTAATTATTTCAATGTCATTATGTAAACACATTAACTGATAATAATGCTTGATTTCTTGAGGACTCCATGACGTGAAGATATTTTCTTTTGATTCTTCAACAAATTCATCTTTGGTGCAATTTTCAAACTCATCATTATCTTCAATGGATTCTTATTTATCTTCAATTGGTTGCTCACTTGTACACATTTTTTTTTTCTAACTATATAAATTACCATAATGTTAACCATATTGGTTCTTTTCATTTTGCTTTTCTATGAAATATGTCATTATCTCTTCATTTAAATCTGCCTCTTCTTCTGCAACAAGACTTACATATTTATCATCATATCTTGGCTTTTCAAGCCATTGTTTAAAGAATTTTAACTCTTCATCAAGGGCATCATTCTCTACTCCAGTTTCTTTCTCTACAACAAAACATTCAACATCTTGAGTGTTGTCATCATGCAACTCTTTTTCTATATCTTGTGTTGCAATCACAAAATCATCAACCTTTTTATTTTTAACATCATTATAGATTCCTTCTGGTTGTAGCTTATCTATTTCAATCGCTGCAACTCCTATGCATTCTTCAACAATTTTATCAAATTCTTCAACAAAATTGAAATCATCAATATTTTAAATAAACTCACAAACCCATATTTCTCACACAGGTTCAAGCACTTCAACACAGTGCTCTCAAGATTTCTCAGCTTCTGATGTTGGTTCAAATATTGTTGATGTGGCAGTTTCCACTCCATTATCTTGATCATCATTAACCATTACTTGTTCATGGGAAGTTTCACAAATATTGACTGCTTCATTGGAACCTTCTTCATAGCTATCATCAACAATATACATTGTTGAAATATTCAAAGAACAAACTGCTATACTGGTAGTTACATCACCTTTTATATTTATCTTATACACCAAGACTTCATCATTTTCTTCCTTTGTACTTGCACAATCACTGGAAAACAAATTATTAGAAAAAATCTTATTATCTTTTCTATCCTTGTCTACACCATTCAACATTGTTGTAGATTCTTCTTCAAAAATGTCACCAACACATTTTCCATCACCAGATGCACCATTTTCATGAATGTATTTTTCACAAACAACTTTGTCACCACTACTTTCTTCCTTGTGTGTAGCAAGTGGATGAGTGCAACATTCTTCATTTTCTGCAAAATGACTACTATAGTTTATTTCAAGCCCATTTTGGTCATCATCTTCTTCAACACATTTAGGATTGTCTTCTAGATTAATTGTACTTACATGTCCATAGACATCAAATTCAATTCATGATTTAAATGCCTTCATGTGTGTGTCCTTCAAGGATTCTCATTGCACAAATTCTTCTTTGTTGTCCTCACAATTGACGAATTTATCATTTTTATTAGCATTCTAATTGTTGACCATTCCATTAGATTCAAAATCCACTTCAGTGGCATCCAAATTCAAAACTACATCAACATCTTTATCAATAGCAATCTCGTTTTCTTCAAATTATGCTACTGCTATAGCAGATACAACAACCTCATCTTCTTCTTTATCTTCAACATCATTTTCATCCTTTGATATATCAACACAACTATGGAATTCACCAATAATTTGACTATATTCTATTGCTTCTACAAGTTTATCTGCTAAAATTTTAATAGGTTATGAATCAGCCATATATCTCCCCCTTAAATCAAAATGTCACGTCCCCACCTTGATCCTATTGCATTAAAAATGTAAATAATGTAATATTGTTATAAAATCGTGGTGACGAGCTCAAGGCCAAAGCCCCACGATCGATTTATTGATGGATATGGTTTACGTGAGAGCTGGGCAGATTGAATTGTAAATATTATGTAAATATACATTTTAATAAAATACCCACAACTAGATATGCAATGCAACAAGAGATGGAGGCATGATTTTACAAGGAATTGGGAGGGAGATATTCAAACCCTTGAGCCAATCAAGTTAAGCCAAGTGTCAATGATATAACCCATGAAACCCTCAACTACCCATGTTGACTTTTATACCCAATCATTCATTCTCCCGAGAGTTGTTTGAGGTAGTTAATGCCTTGGGGAATGAGAGGTATGGTTGTCCAAATTCGAGTATGGGTAACCACCCTACATGGAAAATTGTGTTTGGCTTCCTTAGCAAGAAAAGAGCCATGGATTTGCTCCCCAAGCCATTACCCATTAAGCAGTTTTTCCTCTCTCATGTTTTCGGAGCTGCCTCGGCATTTTTCCTCCATTTTTGCCTCGGGTTCTACTAATCAATCTGCAACTATTGTCGGGATTTACCTAATCCACCCAACTATAGATCTATAAGAAACTCCAGTATCAATTTCCCCATAGTCAGCCGTGATCCAAGTCCTTGTCTCTCTAGGGTTACTTTGTAGAATTCTTACAGATTCGATTCCTTTTAATATAGCATATTTTCATTAGAACTTAGTGTCCCCATCTTATCCAGGTCACCTTCTCATAGTCTGTGGTTCAATGCATTCAATACTCCTAACAACCATATCTAGTAATTTAGCCTATATAGACAATATTGCTTCCTAGTAGCACATAGAACTCCAACTTATATAGACAATATTATTGTTAACATTAGCTTAGTGCTCACACTCTATGGCCATAGATACTTTCAACCATAGATGGACTTGGTTCTATCCATCTGCAAGAAGATAACAAAGGCTAGGTCCCCGCTTTAACTATCCATCTTTATGTTCATTACAAATTCTTTATTATTTAATATTTCTCTTTCTTTCTTTTTTATTTCTTTATATTTCTATTATTAGATGTATATTTCTTCTCCTTCTTCCACCAAGAGAATTAAACACTTGGCATTCTTTTTCCGCTCTGTTGTAGAAGAGGCATTTAGTGTTCTTAGTAAATTTATTAGGTGGTTCCACTTATGTAGGAGTTACAATTCTACAAGAGTCTCTTCATTTTCTTTTTGTTCTCTTCTTATTCACTTTATTTAATTTTTGTTTTTACTTAGATTTTTTTTTTAGCCTTCTTAATTTTTTATTTTTATTTTAGTTCTTTCCATAAAGAAACCATGACCCCTCACTTATCACCCACAGAGCAAGTAGTTTTTAACATAGTTTAATAAACAAACCAAATACATTGCATTATCAATTATAGAGTTCCACTCTTTACAATACTTAGATGCATACAAGGGTTGACATTCTGGGTTTTTATATCCCCTCTCCCTTGAAACAAAACCATTCACGATGTTAACAAAATTGACTAGCTTAATCTTAGAATAGAGATGGGTATGTGTCTTGCATTTTATACTCCATATCTGTAACATCTCCAAGGTAACATACCCAATTGTGCGAGTTAGTAAAGCAGTGATTTTTAGAAAATTTGCATAAAATAATGAAACTTCAAAACATAATTCACTCCTGTAAGGACAAAGATTCTGAATACATTTCCTTGATAATAATTGGAGATTAGTTAAATTGAAATTATTCATCATGCATCATCTTTTTAACTTGAAACATACTCATGAAGTTCTTACCGTAGAGTAGTAAACTGTAATGTCCCTCAAAATTCGTGAAAATAAAAACAATTCTATTAATCTCCAAAGATAACTTTAAATACACCGAATTGATACATTCAAGTACAACAACCCATTAACAGTATAACTATGCCTTCTTTACAAAATAGAACAAGTGTCTACCATGCATTCATTTATACGATCATCTTTTCTAAACTTCATTATGAGCACTAAAGATATTAGTCCAAAAGAAATAAACTTAACCCATTTGAATATCTTACACGAAATAAACCTATGAAGGCATCAATTCCGCATAATATTAATGTATATCACATCAATTGCAAACATGAGATATGAATGTACAAGTTTCGTAATCACACCAATTGCAACACAAAGACACAAAATATAGGTGGTTCACCCAAAACCTTTGGGCTACGTCCACGGAAGCAGTTCGTCATGTATTATTTATCAAAAGAAGGGTACACCTTTCCACAAGATGTTTACAATTTACTTTCTCTTTCTCGAGCCTCTCACAAGAGGGCCTAAAAGAATCTCTAACTAGCACTGTTATAAGAAATAGTGAGTTACATGCTACAATACATACCCGCCTTCCATGAAAGGAATCATGCTCACTATCTGCAAGATAAAATATTAAAACCCCACCCTATGTATGCTTCGTATAATATTTCATAATATTTCCATATCGACATGAATTTAATTTACAAAGCAATTTAGGACGAATATAAACCATTATCATTTGACAAAAGAGCAAGTCATTCTAGACGAATACTTATCCCATTTAACTAGATACTAGGACTATACCTTTCCCCATATCAAATGAATTAGCGGAGATCTAATTATAATTTCGAACCCAGCATGAACATAACTACGATTACACTATTCAATTCCGCAATTACAGGAATATGCTTTTCCAATCAAACGACAGCATACAGAAACTAACACCCTTATCCAAGCATGCACTATCTGAATCCATCGACAAGATACTGGATCTAGCATTTAACACAAGCATTCATGATCTCAATCTATTGGAAACATACAGAAACTAGTAGTTAAATAAAGCATTCACCATTTCAGTATATTGGCAGCATACAAAGACTAGTATTTAACCCATGCGTTCACCAATCACTCTAGACAGGGAATCGAAACTTACAGAAAGAAACTTACCAATCGTGGTTACAGATTGAAACCCCCTGATTGGGAACTTACTGATTGAGACTCCCGATCGGGTTCTTACATATCCAGACTTACAGATCTTCATTCCAGATCGATTTTCCCCAGAAATACGATCCCAGAATTTCCATGGCCATAATATTTAAAACTCCACCCAGGCTATTATCCGGTTAAGATGAATGATTTATTTCAGTTGCAAATACTATGGGTCTACGCCTAGCAGATATACTGGTAAAAAACGATGGTACCATCCATTAAATTAGCTAGTACCGACATAAACAAGGTCTGAGAGTATCTATTCGTTGGTTAACACAAACCTGAGAGATGTCAACATACCCAAACGGAGGCACCGTAAACCTTGTAGTAGAGTAGATACTAACAAGGATGGAGGCCCGTAACTTCTTTTGCTGTAGTATAATCCAATATGAAATTTGAAGAACTCAAACCCGTAACATAGTAAGATAATACATAAACATCAAAGACTCTGTAATATATGACAACGCCAAAAACAGTACGTGAAGATACATCTTTCCCTTATTAAATCGAGGGAGCAGGCATACTACAAAAGAAGAATTGAAATCTCTATGCTAATCCACCAAGAAATAGACAATACCCTAAAAGAAAATTTCATTCTCATCCGTGAACAAATCGAAACAGCAACGCAGGGTTTTCATGAATGAGAAACTCGTAATAGCAACGCAGCGATGTATGAACCGGGGATCAAATACTTTCATAGTTTTCTAGAAGGGGTGTGTTTCTGATCTCGAGACCATAGCTACCCTCTAATAAGAAATAACCAAAATCGGAACAACATCGATTTCTTCAAGATTTTGAATTTAACCCTCTTAATAACTTGAGTAGACATCCAGCGGTTTAATGTAAAAATGCACCAGCTAGGATTTGCCTCACTACACACTATAAGTAAAGGCCAAAGGAAGATTTGACAGATCTCATGAACTTATGCATGCATCAATATACATGAGCCAAACAAACGAAAGAAGGAAAACGATAGAGTTTCTACTTCACACACACAGCAATATACCGAAGGACAATCAACAAGATTCCTAACTTTATAGACACAGCGATAACCAAAAGGAATTCGACAGATCCCTAAAATTCACCCATGCAGCAATATAAGAAAAACAAATGGTCAGAGTTCTTATCTTCCTGCACGTAGCCATATCCAGAGTTTCTACACACCTCGCCAAGGGGCGGATCCACCGAGTTCTCAACCCATACACGCAGAAATGTAAGAAGGTAATCCGTCATCATCCGTATTCCCCAGATCCAGAGACCATAGTGGTTTCCTCAGAAGCTCCGTTTCCCCCTTCTCTCATGGCTGCGACCGACATATAACCACAAAACAAACCCCATACCTCATCGGGGAATCCGCCCCGAGAGTGACACATGGAAGCTGGTGACAAATGGCAAAAGTTTAAATGTTAGAATTTAAGCCATCAATCATCATAACCGGCGTTCCCCATCAAGTAAAATGCGAGACTATTAAAAGAGGAACGTGGCTATTTTACTAATTCCCAACAGCACGTCTCTTTAATTACTTCTTACTCGTTTCCATTACATCTCTTTAATCTATATAAATATATATATATTATATATACACATATATATATATAACTCTACATGTAGCACCATGATGTAAATACTATGACACCTTAACATCGTAAGGTAAGTCTTAAATACCAATTTAATACTTCTAACATATGTATATCCATTTATTGTATAGATATAACCATATTTATGTCTCCTTTTACTTCAAATACTTTCTTTTATTTTAAAAAGGTTCTCAACCTATTTTCTTCTTAATGTTATCGTATACTTGAGTGCCTTTCAAAGGTATTTTAGGGGGATTCCTTAATCTCTCTTAAGATCTCTTCATAATAAAAGTTGTCTATTATGTAGCCCAAACTTTTAGCTTCTTATCAAATCCGAATACTAAGAGCACTTTTTCGACACTCTTCGGCGCTCCATCTCCATGATGGAGACAACCTAATAAATAAGTTAATGTTTAATATCTAAACACAACGTTTTAAACACTAGTTTATAGGCTAATGTCGAACTAGTATTTATTGACTATTTAATAATTCTTATAAACATTCCCTTTAAAACATCACCATGTTTGTTAAAGAATTATTATTCTTCCCTATATATATACATGAAATCTATCACTTAGATCTATATATACTTATAATTTATTAATATATATATATATAGGTAAAAAGGAGGGATATCACAATATCCTATGTGGCTTCCTCGAGCTCAAATTGATCCCACTATACTTTTACCTGGGCGACGGCCCTGTTCATGTGGCCTTCTACCATGTCTACATAACATTTTTGGAAATATTGAGCCATTTCCAAGTTCTACCTAACCTTTTTAACAATTTGTTCCAATTCTTTCAACATGTAGGGGGAAAGAATAACTATGTCCACTGGGTTGTCCTATGTGACAAGAGTGTGGAACATCATACCATACATAATTCCAAAAGGGATCATCTTTGTTGATGTTTAGTGTCCATTATTGTAGGCAAACTCTACAAGGTGTATATAGTTTTCCCACCTTTTAGGATTATCCATTTCATACATCTAGATCATATGTTATAGAATCAGGTTTGTCCTCTCAGTATATTCATTAGTATGAGGGTGATAAATAGTACTCATGTTCAACTGAGTACAAGTCCTACAAACAAATCATTCCAAAAATTTGATGTGAACTTTGCATCTCTCTCTAAGATGATGCTTTTAGGAATCCCATGTAGTTGAATGATCTCGTTTAGGAATATCTCTGCAATATTAATAACATTAGCAGTTGATTTGGGTTGGATAAATTGAGCATCCTTGCTCAGTTTGTCCACAACAACCATAATTGAATCAGGTTGAGTAGATTGTATTTTTGCAATCTAGTTAGCAAACTCTAATTTTAAATAGAGTGAGGTAGTTCAATTAATGTGGGAAACTTCCCGAAATAGTCTAGAACTTGTGTATATGTATGAAATATGATTTCAGTAGAAAGAGAGCAGAGGCAGAGTAAGTAACATAGTTGTTTTCTGTGTTAATAGAGAAGAGCTTGAAAGCTCATGTTGCCTCAATATTAAATCAGATACATAGCTGAGTGTATGCTGTGATCGATTTCAGTCTTCATTGTTTCCATGTGTTCCCCTCTCTTTTCAACAACACAGATAGATATCCAATTTTTTGAATTGTAAATTTTATTATCTTAACTTTTTTATACATCAAGAAAATGATTCTAGTTTCATATAAATATATACTTATAGTGATATTCAGAATGAATTCAAGGAAGTAAGATAGAAAAATCTGAGCTCAATTAATTAAAAAAAATTAAGATAAGAAAATATGGGTTCCGATAGAGAAGAAGAGAGGGTTAACAACCAAACAAATAAAAGGGATGTTTTTTGGATTTTATTTCTACAGTCTGTCGTGACTCAGACTGTTAGATAATTTTTAATCTGTAGTAAGCGATACCCAAATGTTTTTTTGGAAATGGGTATTCAGTGGTCCATTGAGTCCTCGAGTATTATTTTTAATTTGTTGAATGTAAATATACTGGTGAAGTTTGTCTTCCTTGGTTGTCTTTGTACAATTACTTCCTTGTTTCAATTTGAGCTTCCATGTGCTTTCAATTTAGTGGGCCTCTTGACTTCACTAAGCATTTTTCTTAGTCCCTCCCGCAAGGTTCAGATTCTTTGTTGAAGAGTGGCAACCATAGAGTAAATTTCTTTCAATATTTCAGTTAAAATCCCTATTGGGTGGTTAGATAAAAGTATAAAAGTATTTTTAACAATAATTTTGGATTGGAATGTTTTTTTGTTTCATAAAATAGTTAAATCTTTGTCTTTAGCGAGATTTTTTTCCCATAAACAAGAAATTTTATAGGTTAATTTAATTTGATATTGTTTAACTATAACGTTATCATCAATATTTTTATAAAAATGATAAAAAATAATAAATGAAAAAGAATAATGTAAAAAATAATATTAAATTTATAAATATAAGTAAAAAAAATATTAAGTAGGATGGTACCACTACGAACTTATCCAAATATTTATGCAGAACGTTGTTCATTAAACACATGAACATTGTCGGTGCGTTGGTTAGCCCAAAAGGCATAACTATGAACTCGTAGTGTCCATAACACGTTCTGAATGCAGTTTTGAATATGTCCTCGTCTTTTATCTAGACTTGATGATAACCCAACCTTAGATCAATTTTAGTGAATATCTCTGCTCTGCATACTTGATCAAATAGATCATCTATGTGGGGTAAGGGATACCGGTTCTTAATAGTCATTTTATTAAGCTGACGGCAGTCAATGCACAAACGCATGGTACCGTCCTTCTTTTTAACAAATATTACTGGTTCTCCCCAAGGGGATACACTAGGCCTTATGTAGTTTTTATCTATTAATTCTTTCAGCTGAGATTTTAACTCATTTAACTCCAGAATATTTATCCTATAGGGGGCCTTTGAGTTTGGTACCGCACTGGGTACTAACTCAATGGTGAAATCAAGTTCTCTTTTCGGAGGTCATCCTGGAATTTCTTCGAGGAATACATCAGAAAAGTCCCTAAGGATGGGAATATCCTCTAGTTTTAACTTGTCTTCTTTAGATGTACACTCATCATTAACAACATTAACAGCAAACAATTTACAACCTTTTCTGGCAGCTCTCTTTAGTTGTAAGGCAGAAATATGCCTATGAATTCCTTTTACTGTTTCTAAATTACCTTCATTATTTACACATGTAAAATATTTATCATTACAATTCAGAATAACTCTATGTTGTTCAAGCCAATCCATGCCTATCAACAAATCATATGACCTTAAGGGTAAAACATTCAGATTAATTTGCATTTTCAGCTGACTTAAAAATACTTCAGAATTCTGGACATAATCTATAACCTTTCTTTTAGTTCGTGTTGCAAGCTAAACTAACCATGCATTATCAAATTTCTCTCTTTTTAGCTTGCAACGGTTTACTAAAGTAGGTGAAATATAACTTAGATTTGCACCTAGATCTATTAAAATAGAAATAGACTTGTTTTGTATCATACCTTCAATTTTGACCATGGATGTTTGATGGTTCGCTTGACAGTTCTCCAATGATGCATTTGTCCTGCGCATTTCTCTTGCGATATCTCCAATTGTAAGTTATGCTTGCATACTGTGAATAGTTGTTTTCTGTGTTAATAGAGAAGAGCTTGAAAGCTCATGTTGCCTCAATATTAAATCAGATGTAGCTGACTGTATGCTGTGATCGATTTCAGTCTTCATTGTTTCTATGTGTTCTCCTCTCTTTTCAACAACACATACAGATATCCAATTTCTTGAATTGTCAATTTTATTATCTTAACTTTTTTACACATCAAGAAAATGATTCCAGTTTGATATAAATATATACTTATAGTGATATTCAGAATGAATTCAAGGAAATAAGATAGAAAAATCTGAGCTCAATTAACTAAAAAAATGAAGATAAGAAAATATGAGTTCCGATAGAGAAGAAGAGAGGCTTAACGACCAAACAAATAAAAGGGATGTTTTCTGGATTTTATTTGTACAGTCTGTCGTGACTGAGACTGAGACTGTTAGATAATTTTTAATCTGTATTAAACGATACCCAAACGTTTTTTTTTATTTTTAATTTGTTGAATGTAAATATACTGGTGAAGTTTGTCTTCCTCGGTTGTCTTTGTACAATTACTTCCTTGTTTCAATGTGAGCTTCCATGTGCTTTCACTTTATTGGGCCTCTGGACTTCACTACGCATTTTTCTTAATGCCTCCCGCAAAGTTCAGATTCTTTGTTGAAGAGTGGCAACCATAGAGTAAATTTCTTTCAAGATTTCAGTTAAAATCCCGATTGGGTGGTTAGAATTTTAAAAGTATAAAAGTATTTTTAACAATAATTTTGGATTGGAATGTTTTTTTGTTTCATAAAATAGTCAAATCTGTCTTTAGGGAGATTTTTTTCCCATAAACAAGAAATTTTATAGGTTAATTTAATTTGATATTGTTCAACTATAACGTTATCATCAATATTTTTATAAAACTGATAAAAAATAGTAAATTAAAAAGAATAATATAAAAAATAATATTAAATTTATAAATATAAGTAAAAAGAAATTAATTAAACTTAATTAATTACTCATAATTAAAATGCTAACAAACTAATTTAAGATTACTTTTAAAATTGGTTTAGACTTGATTTTAAGTTACACTTAAAACTAGTTAAGAAGATAAGCATTAATATCTTAGAATTTCTTTTTCTTCTTTGCTTCAACAAAATGATTTTCAGGAGCTTCTATAGACTCCAAACTTACTTAGACTTCGTAGTTTTGCGCTTACAAAATTACTCTACTTTTTATGTTAAATAAAAATACCAGAAAATTTACATCTCAACAATTGGTAATTAATATTTCCGACATCATGTAAGGTGATCATTGAAAGGTTACTGTAGCAGCAATTACAATTAATGAGCAATTACTTAAGTTCAACTGTAAGTTTTGGTATTTACAAAAACTATTACACACAAAATTCAATTTTGTCATTTACATATATTTTTTCATTAATTTTTTCATCTTTAATAACTTTACATCCTCCACTTCCACATAAATCCTTTTTTTTCGTCCTCAAATCACCCTACTTATGGCCTGATTTTTACAATTGATAATAGAAACTTTTATAAGAAAATTTACTTCAACCTTTAAAATTTATCCCAACAACAACAACTAAAAATCTTCTACTTTATATTCACCTTTTAAAAACAAGGTACAATGTTGGAAAATTATCCCACTTCAACCAAAGCTTTAGTTAAAAGTAGTCTTCCACTTTATAAAAATATAAAAGGAACAATGAAAGTACAGAAAAGTTGGGAGTTTATCCTATTCGATGCCCAGCAAGAACAGTAGTCAAATCTTCAGTACAACTCTTCCACTGTGCTAAAACAACAGGAGGAAATCTGAGTATTCGTAGTTGGGGCTCACTGATCAGAACTGTTAAGTGTTTTGTTTTTAACATTTGCTGCTTTTTCTTTAGGCAATTACAATGATTACACAAACTGAGTTTTATCGAGATCGAGGCGAAGACCAAATGAATTTGCACAGACTAATGTACTCCATTAATTTCACAGTATACGCCAAAGTACTCATGAGTCAGAACATACTCGAAGCTCCCAGCAGTGAAAGCCACCTATATCCCTTTACAGCAAAAGAAGACAAAATTACTTTCCACGGTATCTATATGTGGATGATAGCACTCGAGTATGAATCTGTGTAAAAGCATTTCATCTTGAGGAGGACGAGTGGGACATGAACTATGCCAGCATTTCATCTTGAGGAGAAGGACTGAGACGTGAACTATGCCAGAAAATTATACATGGCTGACAAGATTTATACAGAATTCCATACAAGGGAATGAATCTAATCATACAACTCTCTTTCCCCATTTTTCCTGGCCAACTGATGCAATGCAGAAAGGTGTTCATAAACAAGGCGCAGATGCCGACCATTCGATGGATATTTTATGTTCTAAGCACTGCAGATAGGAATACATGGCCAGTAAATCTGTTGTCTCCGGACACTATCTGTGGAAAACTTTCATATGTATTTTAACCTTTTTTTGCAACTCCATTACGAAAGCCTGCGCGTGTGCAGCACTAGCAGCATTAAAACTTTTTGCAGGGATCTCACTTTTCCGTGGGCTTCCATGGGCTCACTCTATTTTTAAATATTAAACCTTTGCTTTACAGATCGATTCCTTCAACACATATCGAATTGTGAGAGTACAGATTAGGTAATGCGAAAACCCAAGTGTCTCCTTAACAGGGTTGGAAGTCAACGGGCACGCATTGTCTGTCAAAGACCTAAAAGTTAAGAAGCATTTTGTCCATGTCAATCAAATGTTGTTAAAAAAATTGAGATATCAATAATGATCAAGTTAATCTCATAAATATAATTTTGAGTGTTGATTTAAAAAAAAAATTGATGATGTCAACTTGAAATTTTTGCAATCTTTTGTAATTTAAGCGTTTTCCATTTTTAATGTTTTTAAAGTCGCTGTTCTCTATTGTCCATTCTATTTTAATTATTAAAAAGTTTTAAGTTGACAAATTACATTATTTGCTTTCCATGTTTGTTTATTTGTTCTCCATGTTTACTGTTTTTTATTCTATTTGAATTATAAAAAGGTTTTAAGTTGGTAAATTACATTATTTTTTCTCTATGCTTAACTATAATCACCTGTTGTCTATACTTTAGTTACTTAGTATTTTCTTTAATTAAATAGCTTCTCTTTCACTACCTATTATACATAGTTATCCATGAATTAATTATCATTTATTTTTTATATTTATTTATTTCAAATTTTGAAATGTAGCCATAAAATTAATATAAACAATAAATTTATTTCATCCTCTAATTTATTTTCATTATCATATACTATTACATTTAAGTCAAAATGCATTTCATAAAACTTATTTAAAAAAATAATAAATTGCATTGTTCATTTTCATATAGAGGATTTCTTTTGTCCAACTAATCCTTATAATAAGTGAGGATGAAGATCATTATGACTAACGATATGGTTGATAAATTGCTTTATTTCATATTTCATGTATATAGTCATTTAATTATGGATTTTTTTGAAGTTTTAAATGTTTTATTTTTTAATTAATTATAATTATTTTTAAATTAAAAATTAGTATTGAAAAAAATATAATTAAATTAAAGTGAAATTTTTTTATTGAAAACAAATTTTATACACCAAATTCCCGAGCTATTTACATCAAGACTTTTCAATCAAAGATTGTCATATCTAAGTCGGTTTTAACACTTTGCTAAGTAGAGTCTGCTAATAGAAACAAAAATAACAATCTATTTACGAGAAAGTTTTGAGTTATTGAATTTTTCTAATTTCAAGTATTTTGAGTAATAGAAAAGTTATTAGACAAACACAATAAAAAATGAAATTATAAAAATATTTAAACAATTATTAAAAGATATAGAAGTAAAAAGTTTTTCAAAAACAAGAAAAAAAATGATAAGCGATGTTATGATTATTAAGTAATGTATTTTCCCAAAATATTAATAAGTCGACAAGGAGCATGGTGATTCTTACCTTGAGTGGTTTAGATTGGAAATATGGTCTTTTATATATATATATATTTATGAAAGTTGATTTTTATATTTTATATTAAAATAAAGATAAATAAAAAATTATTTTTTCAAATTTAGTTTTCAAAAATTGTCTTACAAAATTTTATTATGAAGAATTAAAAAATATTCTTTAAATAAAAATAAAATTTAATAAAAAAAACTTGTGATTATAAAAGAAACTCATATGATAAAGAAACTTATTTATTACAAATTGATAAATTTTAAACATAATTTTTATATATGAAAATATTTAAAAATGAAAAAAAAAATGATTGAAAAACTTGTTTATTACTAATGCTAAAAACTTAAATATAATTTTCATATGAAAATATTAAAATTTTTACTAATAATTTGAGTAATTAATTTTTTTAAAATAAATGTTATAATTATATTAATAGGTTTTTATATGTGTACATTAATAGATGTTTATTTTAGAATTTGGGGTGTACTAACAAGTATATTGTTTTTAGATTGTAGGAGGATGAGATAAGTGGTCTTTCTAGATTGATTTTGTAGGCGTCATTCAAAATTCAAAGGAAGATGAGAGTGGTTCAAAATTCAAAATAAACAAGTTTAATAATAATAATATAAAAAATAACTAATAGTTGATACATGGATAAATGATAGTTGATGCACATATAAGTGGCTGGAACAAAAGGTAATTGAGGCATAGACAATAGGTAATTACAATTATACATGAGTACAATTAATCCATAACTTGTTAATGGCACTTACCTTGTGACCTGGCATCTATGTTTTTCATAATAGGGTGGACTACCATCCATGCTTTTCCTAAATTGAACAAGAATGAGACAAGTGTACTGTCCAAATTTATATTACATCAAATTTGAAATAATAAAAAACCTAAAATAAAATTTTATTGTAAATTTTCAATTAAACATTTTAAACCAAACATAGTTTCTTTATAAAACTGGTTTATTTAGCTCGTTAATATAAAGGGTTAAATTGATAATTTCAAATTTGATCCATGGAGCAACCTGAACCTGTATGCAAAAACACACGCCACATCAGCGATCTCTTAGTGTTTAATTGTTCAACGATTGTTTCTACTAGATTGACGACCGATCATGTGAGTTTCTACAATAAGTTTTATTTAGAAAAGTCGTATTCGTATTAAGAGAAGGAAACGGTAGAAATCGGGAGCGCAACTAATTATTTATGTTCACTTTCGGCTTGCAGCCTTCTGACTTTGATAAGAAAGACCGTATAGATCGCACTGTTATAACTTCTATGGACTTGTTAAATAACTGATTCCAATGCACATTTTTTTCCTAATTTGGTGGATTCAGTTATGCATTCTGATAGAAACCATGAGGCCTAGGTTAAATCAAATTTTCACATGATGATTATGTCTGCAGTCCAAATAAACTCAGAGATGATCTGCAACCTCATTAAGGCTGCACAATCATTAATTGTGTGTACAATTATTAGAAATACTTTCGTTCATGTTTAAATTTTATTATTATGAAAATGTTCAAAAAATTGTACAATGTGGAAAGGTAGAGATTATGATGGTAGTGGTTGTTAATAATGAAATTATTTTAGATATATAATTTTATTAGATTTTAATGAAAATATTTATGAATTATGAGTTAGAATGTTATAAATTAGAAATGTGAATATTGTAATAAATATTTTGAAATTGTTGTTTAATGTAAGTATAGTAATGATATTTTAAAAAAAAGTTATTTTTATCTTCAATCCTCTTAGTGTCATATAACTTATATATTTTTTCATCCTAAAATATTTTGAGAATTTTCCAATGCACTATTTTACTTTGAAATTCATGAAAATTTGTTGTTATTTAGTAATTTTAAAGATGCAATAATGAATTATTTATTTTGTAGCTATAATTTGTTATGAAATTTTAGATACAGAGACCCATTTAAAGTGACATTCTCACACTTTTAGAAGAACATAGATCCATCTTAAACTCTAAACCCAGATTCATACTTTTTATATATTGTACAAGCAACCGCATACATACAACATTCGATGATTAAACTTTCATACTTTTTATATATTGCTAAAAGTGAATATACACAATGAATATAATGCAGAATCCTGTTAAAAGTGTTAAAACTCCACCTATCGTATCCTTTTCTTTTCAAACTCAGCCTTCTTTATCCTTTTCTTTTCTTTTTCATCTGCTATTTGTAAACTCGGGAAGATAATCATGATGGCATGAGAATGTTTTCAAACAACATTGATGACGTTTAGTAGATCGCATGAGTGTTGAGGTTCTCTGGAATTATATTAAATTCAATTAATTTGACAGCTTGAGTGCTGAAGTGTCCTGTGAATTACATTAAATTCGGGTCAAAATTCCCTTGCACACAGCCTTTGTATTGGGTCAATGGAACTTTGTAATGATTACACTTTTGGTGAGCGCCTCTATCATGTCCGGACATGTATGACTTTTTATCTGCCAATTCTTTAGCCTAGCTTTTCATGGCTTTTCGTTTCTCTTTTCTGCTTTTATATTTTACTTGGATTCTCTTTTGTCAAGGCATTCACTATGCAAATGAAATTAGGAAACAGTTATGATTTTGAAAAACATTCTGTGAAACTCAACGAGTTTGGGAATACCCAATAGAATGTCTTATCTAATAATGCATCCTCGACCTTCTTCAAATCTGCAAAAAGTTTATCACTTAGTTTCATTATAGAATGTCTTATCTAATAATGCATCCTCGACCTTCTTCAAATCAGCAAAAAGTTTATCACTTAGTTTCATTATAGAATGTCTTATCTAATAATGCATCCTCGACCTTCTTCAAATCTGCAAAAAGTTTATTACTTAGTTTCATTAATGAAACTATACCAATTTAAGGTATAAATAGGGTATGTGTAATATACTTCATGTGAAGCACAAATTAATTATAGATCATAAATTAAGGATGCTACAAAAAAGTAGATAATCAGTCCGATCATGTTATTGGTTGTTTTTTATAATTCTGTGTTAGTGGAATTTTTACCCTAATCTAAACTTTAAAATTAAGGAGATACACATTTTAATTAATTAAACTTAAGAAATAATGAAACTTGGATACATGTTGTTATGAGACTTGAGTTGAACCATCATTAAACCATAATTTACATATGAAGGATTTAAACACATACTAAAGATATACATGTGTTAAAATAAAGTTATGGTTTAATGGTTTAATTTCTATATATGTGTGAATAGGTAGTTGGGATAGGTGTGAAAAGTGACTTTGATAGAATAGTATTTCATCTTTGTGGTAACTATTATTTCTAATAAAAATAAGTCTCTTACTACATGTTACCATTTCTCTTACACAAATAAATCGTTTATGGTTGTGTGTCTCTTCATACAAATAGAAGTGTTTTATTAAAAACATTTGGAACAATTGATGAAAAATTATGATTTTCTTGGCTGATTTACAATTATTTTCAAGACCAAAATAAGCTTTCCATCTTCTATTAATCCTTTTCTCAATGCTATGGTTCCAATTGAGCTTGTGATGAATATCAATTCCAAAATATTTGTAAGAAGTCATTTCCTCCAGTTTACTGTTATCATAAATAAAATTTGCATAGGTGTCTTTCTTAGATTTTATAATCATAACTTTTTTCTTGTCGGTGTTAACAATCATACCCATGTTAGAGTATAAATATTTGAGAATTCTTAATTTTTTATTGAGATCAAAGGGACACCTTGCCATAAGAAAAATATCATTAGCATAAAGAAGGAGAATGATGACTATCCTAGTTAAGACTATGCCAACACAACCTGCTTCTTCTAAACATATTTCTATTTTATCGATGTAAATGCCAAAAAGGATAGGGGAGAGGGGGAAACCTTGGTTAACTCAAATATTACAGTTTATATTTGTTGACCAACCCTCATTATTCTTAAATTTGGCAATGACCTTATTGTATAACCTTATCGCGACAACTCTCAACTCAAAAGGAACATTAAGCTCCTCTAGCCTATTCCAAAGGTTATTTCTAAGCACTTTATCAAAAGATTTCCTAAGGTTATTTCTAGGCACTTTATCAAAAGATTTCCTAAGGTTATTTCTAGGCACTTTATCAAAAGATTTCTTAAAATCCACAAAACAACAAAAAATGTCACACTTATTAGTACCTATTATTTTCACTACCTATTATACATAATTATCCATAAATTAATTATCAATTATCAATTATTTTTTATATTTATTTATTTCAAATTTTGAAATATAACCATAAAATTAATATAAACAATAAACGTATTTCATCCTGTATTTTATTTGCATTATCATATACTATTACATTTAAGTCAAAATGCATTTCATAAAACTTTTAAAAAAAATAATAAATTGCATTGCTCGTTTTCATATAGAGGATTTCTTTTGTCCAACTAGTTATTATAAGTAAGGATGAAGATCATTATGACTGTGACGATATGGTTGATAAATTGCTTTATTTCATATTTCATGTATATAGCCATTTAATTATCGATTTTTTTTTGAAGTTTTAAATATTTTATTTTTTAATTAATTATAATTATTCTTAAATTAAAAATTAGTATTAAAAAAAATATAATTAAATTAAAGTGAAAAATATTATTGAAAACAAATTTTATACACCAAATTCCCAAGCTATTTACATAAAGACTTCTCAATCAAAGATTGTCATATCCAAGCCGGTTTTAAAACTTTGCTAAGTGGAGTCTGCTAATAGAAACAAAAATAACAATCTATTAATGAGAAAGTTTTGAGTTATTGAATTTTTCTCATTTCAAGTATTTTGAGTAATTGAAAAGTTAATAAACAAACACAATAAAAAATGAAATTATAAAAATACTTAAAAAATTATTAAAAGATATAGAAGTAAAAAGTTTTTCAAAAACAAGAAAAAAAATGATAAGCGATGTTATGATTATTAAATCCAGCGTATTTTCCCAAAATATTAATAAGTGGACAAGGAGCATGGTGATGCTTACCTTGAGTGGTTAAGATTGGAAATATGGTCATATATATATATATTTAAAGTTGATTTTTATATTTTATATTAAAATAAAGATAAATAAAATGTTATTCTTGCAAATTTAGTTTTCAAAAATTATCTTGCAAATTTTATTATGAAGAATTAAAACATATTCTTTAAATAAAAATAAAATTTACTAAAAAAACTTGTGATTATAAAAGAAATTCATATGATAGTTAAAGAAACTTATTTATTACAAATTGATAAATTTTAAATATAATTTTTATATATGAAAATATTTAAAAATGAAAAAAAAGTGATTGAGAAACTTGTTTATTACTAATGCTAAAAACTTAAATATAATTTTCATATGAAAATATTAAAAATTTGATTAATAATTTGAGTAATTAATTTTTTTAAAACAAATGTTATAATTATATTAATAGGTTTTTAGATGTGTATATTAATAGATGTTTATTTTAGAATTTGGGGTGTATTAGCAAGTATATTGTTTTTAGATTGTAGGAGGATGAGACAAGTGATTTAAATTGATTTTGTGGGAGTCATTCAAAATTCAAAGGAGGATGAGACAAGTGTACTGTCCAAATTGATTTTATGGGGGTGGTTCAAAATTCAAAATAAACAAGTTTAATAATAATAACATAAAAAATAACTAATAGTTGATACATGGATAAATGGTAGTTGATGCACATATAAGTGGCTGCAACAACAGGTAATTGAGGCATAGACAATAGGTAATTACAATTACACATGAGTACAATTAATCCATAACTTGTTAATGCCACTTACCTTGTGACCTAGCATCTATATTTTTCCTAGTAGGGTGGACTACCATCCATGCTTTGCCTAAATTGAACAAGGATGAGACAAGTGTACTGTCCAAATTTATGTTACATCAAATTCAAAATTTTGTTGTAAATTTTCAAGTAAACATTTTAAACCAAACATAATTTCCTTATAAAACTAGTTTATTTAACTCGTTAATATCGTTAATATAAAGGGTTAAATTGATACTTTCAAATTTGATCCATGGAGCAACCTGAACCTGTATGCAAAAACACACGCCACATCAGCGATCTCTTAGTGTTTAATTGTTCAACGATTGTTTCTACTAGATTGACGACCGGTCATGTGAGTTTCTACAATAAGTTTTATTTAGAAAAGTCGTATTCGTATTAAGAGAAGGCAACAGTAGAAATCGGGAGGGCAACTAATTATTTATGTTCACTTTCGGCTTGCAGCCTTCTGACTTTGATCAGATAATCTGTAAGAAAGACCGTATAGATCGCACTGTTATAACTTCTATGGACTTGTTAAATAACTGATTTAACAATGCACATTTCTTTTCCTAATTTGGTGGATTCAGTTATGCATTCTGATACAAACCATGAGGCCTGGGTTAAATTAAATTTTCACATGATGATTATGTCTGCAGCCCAAATAAACTGAGAGATGATCTGCAAGCTCATTAAGGCTGCATCATTAATTGTATGTACAATTATTAGAAATACTTTCGTTCATGTTTAAATTTTGTTATTATGAAAATGGTCAAAAAAATTGTAATTGTACAATGTGGAAAGGTAAAGATTATGATGGTAGTGGTTGTTAATAATGAAATTAATTTAGATATATAATTTTATTAGATTTTAAAGAAAATATTTATAAATCATAATATATGTTATGATTTAGAAAGTTAGAAATTAGAAATGTGAATATTGTAATAAATATTTTGAAATTGTTGTTTAATGTGAATATAGTAATGATATTTTAAGAAAAGTTTATTTTCATCTTCAATCCTCTTAGTGTCATAGAGCTTATATATTTTTTCATCCTAAAACATTTTGAGAATTTTCCAATGCACTATTTTACTTTGAAACTCATAAAAGTTTGTTCTTATTTAGTAATTTTAAAGCTGCAATAATGAATTATTTTTTTTTAGCTATAATTTGTTATGAAATATTAGACACAAAGACCCATTTAAAATAACATTCTCACACTTTTAAAGAACATAGATCCATCTTAAACTCTAAACCCAGATTCATACTTTTTATATGTTGTCAAAGATAATACTCCAAAAACACTGTAAACAGTACAAGCAACTGCATACAACATTCGATGATTAAACTTTCATACTTTTTATATATTGCTAAAGGTGAATATACACAATGAATATAATGCAGAATCCTGTTAAAAGTGTTAAAACTCCACCTATCGTATCCTTTTCTTTTGAAAAACTCAGCCTTCTTTATCCTTTTCTTTTCTTTTTCATCTGCTTTTTGTAAACTCGGGAAGATAATCATGATGGCATGAGAATGTTTTCAAACAACATTGATGACGTTTAGTAGATCGCATGAGTGTTGAGGTTCTCTCGAATTATATTAAATTGAATTAATTTGGTAGCTTGAGTGCTGAAGTGTCCGGTGAATTACGTTAAATTCGGGTCAAAATTCCCTTGCACACAGCCTTTGTATTGGGTCAAAGGAACTTTGAAATGATTACACTTTTGGTGAGCGCCTCCATTATGTCCGGACATGTATGACTTTTTATCTGCCAATTCTTTAGCCACTAGCTTTTCATGGCTTTTCGTTTCTCTTTTCTGCTTTTATATTTTACTTGGATTCTCTTTTGTCAAGGCATTCACTGTGCAAATGAAATTAGGAAATAGTTATGATTTTGAAAAACCCTCTATCAAACTCAACGAGTTTGGGAATACCCAATAGAATGTCTTATCTAATAATGCATCCTCAACCTTCTTCAAATCTGCAAAAAGTTTATCACTTAGTTTCATTATGAAACTATACAAATTTAAGGTATAAATAGGGTATGTGTAATATACTTCATGTGAAGCACAAATTATATATAGATGATAAATTAAGGATGCTACAAAAAAGTTGATAATCAGTTAGATCATGTTATTTGTTGTTTTCTATAATCTAGTGTGAGGGAAAAGTGTAATTTTGTGTTTGTGGAATTTTTACCCTAATCTAAACTTTAAAATTAAGGATATACATATTTTAATTAATTAAACTTAAGAAATAATGAAACTTGGATACATGTTGTTATGAGACTGGAGTTGAACCATCATTAAACCATGATTTACATATGAGGGATTTAAACACATACTAAAGATGTACATGTGTTAAAATAGAGTTATGGTTTAATGGTTTAATTTCTATATATGTGTGAATAGGTGGTTGGGATAGGTGTGAAAAGTGACTTTGATAGAATAGTATTTCATCTTTGTGGTAACTATTATTTCTAGTAAAAATAAGTCTCTTACTACATGTTACCATTTCTCTTACACAAATAAATCGTTTATGGTTGTGTGTCTCTTCATACAAATAGAAATGTTTTATTAAAAACATTTGGAACAATTGATGAAAAATTATGATTTTCTTGGTTGATTTACAATTTCTTTCAAGACCAAAATAAGCTTTCCATCTTCCATTAATCATTTTCTCAATGCTATGGTTCCAATTGAGCTTGTGATGAATATCAATTCCAAAATATTTGTAAGAAGTCATTTCCTCCATTTTACTGTTATCATAAATAAAATTTGCATAGGTGTCTTTCTTAGATTTTATAATCATAACTTTTTTCTTGTCGGTATTAATAGTCATACCCATGTTAGAGAATAAATATTTGAGAATTCTTAATTTTTTATCGAGATCAAAGGGACACCTTGCCATCAGAAAAATATCATCAGCATAAAGAAGGAGAATGATAACTATCCTAATTAAGACTATGCCAACACAATCTGCTTCTTTTAAACATATTTCTAGTTTATCGATGTAAATGCCAAAAAGGGTAGGGGAGAGGGGGAAACCTTGGTTAACTCAAATATTGCAGTTTATATTTGTTGACCAACCCTCATTATTCTTAAATTTGGCAATGAACTTTTTGTATAACGTTATCACGACAACTCTCAACTCAAAAGGAACATTAAGCTCCTCTAGCCTATTCCAAAAGTTATTTCTAGGCACTTTATCAAAAGCTTTCCTAAAGTCCCCAAAGCAACAAAAAATGTCAGACTTATTACTACGTCATTCCTCTGCAATGATCTTAAGCGTAACAAGGTGGTATGTGGTTGAATGATTCTTTCTAAAACGTTCTTGGCCTTTAGCCCGCTTACCTTCTATTTCTATGCATTTGTTGATCTTCTTTTCTAAGATAATACCGTATAACTTGGCTAGGAGAGCGATAATCTTATCGGTCCGATAATTAGAGGGGCTATTTTTTACCGCCACTTTTCAAGATAGGAATAATGAGGCTTTGAGTCCAAGGTGTACTAAACCCTTGCTTAACAACTAGATTAATGTTTGTGTATGTGTGGGATGAGGACATGCCCCACAATTTTTAAGATTTATGCTTGGTAGACTTAAACGTATTTGGCTTTTCCATTTGCTAAGCACTTAACCCCGAAACTCTATTTCTTATAACAAGAAAACTTCTTTCGTTGTAAGAAGGGTTTGAATGTTACGTAAAGCATTTTAAGATAGGAATTCCTGTCTTTTTTTCTTTTAATTAGGGTTTTGTAGTGATTTAAATATTTTCCATTTTTATCGATTTGGTAGTAGCTTTCTTATTTTCTTTTCTCGCATTCTTACACTCTTGATCATAACAAGGGTTGGTTATACTATCTCTCTTTTTAACCGAGACTTCAATAGAGAACTTGCTAACGGACGAGGAGAGGGCTCTAGTAAAATTAGGTAGAGATTTTCTATATTCTCCATACTAGATAAATGAAACAAATCATTTTTTAAATCATGGAGAAAAATCTCAGTTTTATTTTTATCGAAGGTCAGGTGCCTTTAGAAATGATAGTTTTCCTCTTTGGGATCTCTATGCATGGCAATATTGAGAATTATAATTAAATGCCTATGATCAGAGTCACACTCATGGTCGTTTAAGCTGTCGAAATATATTAACTTGTTGCATAAAGCAATACAAAAATAACATAATCATACCACAACACTGCAAAACCTGTGAATACAAGTCATCCGACTAGAGTTTGGCCATTTTTTTAGTCCGTTGCAAATGATAAGATATTGAGTACTACAAAAATTGACCAACTCATGATCGAATAAATTTTCACCTAGATCTTCAAAACTTCTTTTGTACCTATTAGGCTCGATCAGGGTCTTCGTCTAACCAAAGAGAATTAGGATATAAAAATTGCTTAAAAGAATAGATTGGTTACTTGAAGTTCGGAATTGAAATCACTCATCAAAAGGATATTGCCTTCCTTCCTTAGACTAGAAATATCATGTTATAAACCATTATAAGGACAATTTTGATTTAAATTGTTTTTTTATATAAGTTGGAATCAATAGGGACAAAATAACAAATGGCTATGTAGGTTTTTTTCGTCATTAATGTATGTGATCTCTGTCCAAATAAATTGGTTGTAACGGTCTTTCGTGTAAATCCTAACATGAAGGGGACATGTTATTCCTAATGTAATAGGCTATACCCCCAATGCCTTTATGACATGAACGTTTATTCCATATCGACCAAATGACATATCCGTCTATATTGGGCACATTGGATTCCTCATGCTCCCAAGTTTCAACAAATAATACAATATCAATTTCACTTGGGATCCAACTTAACTTGGGGCCTTCGCTCCATGGAAAGCCTTGATAGTTCCAGGAGAAGATATGGAGTGTGTCAAATTTCTATTTATTACTATTTTGGTTTCTATCTCGAATAAAAGCTTTCATGTTTCTAATTAATGCCCATTTTCCGTACTTCCTAGATTCTTTTACCTTTTGGACCTCCTTTCTTAGTTCGACTTGAGCCTCTCGAATGATGTATTCATTTATAAATATTCCCGAGCCTTTTAACCTGAGGTCTTACTAAGCATGCCATATTTTTTTTCAGTGGAGCTAACCTTAACCTGTATTACTCTTTATTTATTCCCAATTAATTTCCCTAGCGTTGTTGCTTCAGTGAGACCGATAGTTTCAATTTGTAATCTATTGTGAAGTTTTGTCTTGACAATGGCTAATGTATCCTCTTCTACCTCCTCTTTTAAACAAAAAATTATGAGGTTCAAAGATCTTTTGTTACGCTCATGGTCTAAGGCTATCAATTTATTCATTTCCTCTTTACTGGGTTTGATATCTAATTTACCTTCTATATTATTTAGCGTTAGGTTGTGATTTACTTTTTCCTCGAACTCTTTAATCCTATCTTTTAACTTAATATTTTCTACCGTAGGTGCATCTCCTTGTTTGGGTGCTTTTTGCATTTTCATTGCATTGTAGTCTAATTTCCATTGTCTCTACCTTGTTCTCTATTTTTTTTTTATCTTACCGTCTATTTGTTTTGGATCTCTTCTTGAAAGGATGTAAATTTATTATCGAGCATTGATTTTAACTCTATCTAGAGTTTAGCTTCTCTTTCTTCGCTACGTTTTTCTAAGGATTCTATATATTCATAAACTTTAGCCTCTCCTTCTTTCCTACTTTTCTTTATTGACTCCATATATTCATATAGGATCTATAGGGTAACTGTGTTAGGTCTTCCTTTAACAGTTTTTGGTAAATGTGGTGGAATGATTCATATTTAAATTTCACGGCACATTTTCACCAAGGGTTTTCACCTTAGAGCTTCACCAAGGGTTCTTTCCACTAAATGTTTCACCGCATAATTCCCATAAAATTTACTGAAGGTTTTCACCACATAATGTCCAAAACTTCACTGCAATTTCACTGAAGGTTTAACTGCAAATATCACTGAAGCTTTAACTGCAATTTCCCTGAAGGTTGTAGATTCTATTGTTAAATAACTTCAAGCACATCTCAATCAACAACCACTTGAATGGAAAAAGTTATACAAACATCTCAATAAGTGTTATGATGAATCACATAAGTATATGGGTTTGATAATTGATGGCATGGATAAAAAAAAAACACTTTTTCACATTTTGTTTGCGTACCAAAGAATTTAAAGGAGGAAAATTTTATTCAGTTTCACTTGGGTTTGTTTATGGTTTTTTTTGTATGGTTGTATGGTTTTTAAGGGTTTACTTTAAAACTCCCAATATTCATAAGTATGCAAATATGACCATTACCATAATTCACCATGTGCTAACTCATTGATATGGTAATCTTCCTCGAGTTCTATATCTACAATTGGACAATACCAACTGAGGGAAAAAATGAGATCATTTTTGGTTATCTGAACATGCTTATTGAATTGTGAATTTTTTGGAAGGATAAGGCTGGTTTCCTTCTTGTTGGGAATACACATGACCATATGGATCAAATGTTTAGTCGTTTTGTAGTGACATTGGGGAGGAAGAATGTTGGGAGCCTGTCATCATTAACTGAATTTATTAGAAAAAATTATAGTCCAAAGCATGTTGTACTAACATTGGATGAAACTATTGGCATGCGAAGATTTATTTTAAGATGGCATGTTGAAGAAAGGTGCATTGAGAAACTTAAAGACATTAGCTTTCAGCATCAATTTCGTATAAAAAAGATTGATGGGAAAACACTACTATGGGGTAAGAAGTACTCAATAAGTGCAGAATGGGGGCCTACATTAGTTTTATCATTTCTAAAAGTCATCCCAAGACGTCAAATGTATGCTTCAAAGTTATTGTTGTTGCAATGAACTGTTGATATTCAACATGCACGCTGTCACAATAGAGATGTTGATTCTTCTCAATGTTTGGAAGAAATAATTTTTTTTATCAAAGATACATATGACTATTTTGATGTTGTCGATTTAGTTTGGTGGGAGTCATTTTTCATGGAGGAAAATGACATAATTTCAAACTCTACAAATGGAGATGTTTTTTTGAAGGCTTCATTTAGTTGTCCACAAAGTATGTCAACTGAAAATGTGGAGAGAAATGTTGAGCCTAAAGGTGTCGAGTCTTCTCAACCATAAGAAAAATAAATGTACATTGGGTCTAGAAGATCATCTGCACGATGTGACGCGATGGAAGACCTTTATAGAGGATCACTACAAGATATTAAGGAGGGTTACATGATTGTAGTTTTGGCCAAAGAAGATCCACTTGGTTATCCATTCTGGATTGCAAAACTTATCAAGTTTAATAAATCAAATGAAGAAGTTATATATGTTAAAGTACATTGGTATGTAACAGACACACACCCATTTGATGGTGTGTACAAAACATAAATAGTGATTGAAAAAAAGGTTTGCAAATATAGAAAAAGAAAAGGTCAAAATGTAAATCAACATCTCATAGTCATTTAATTATGGATTGTTTTGAAATTTTAAATGTTTTATTTTTTAATTAATTGTAATTAAATTAAATTGAAATATTATTGAAAACAAATTTTATGGTATGATATATAAAATTTCAAAAAATTAAAAAAAATAATAAAACATGAAATAATATACACCAAATTCCCAATCTATTTATATAAAGATTTATCAATCAAAGATTTTCATATCCAAGCATGTTTTTAAAACACTTTGCTATGGTAGAGTCTCCTAATAAAAATAAAAACAACAATTTAATTATATGAAAGTTTTGAGTTATTGAATTTTTCCAATTTCAAACATATTGAGTAATTGAAAAGTTATTAGACAAACACAATAAAAAAATGAAAATTTTAAAATAATACAAAATTATTAAAAGATATAGAACTAAAGGGTTTTTTAAAAACATGAAAAACAAAGACAAGCAATGTTGTGATTATTGATTAAGTAGGGGATTTTCCAAAAATATTAATAAGTGGGCAAGGAGCAAGGTAATGCTTACCTTAAGTGGTTAAGATTGGAATTATGGTCTTTTAAAAAATATAAAAAATATTATTATTATTATATATATATATTAGTAAGTATTCATCATTCTTTTAAATGTGATTTTTATATTTTATATTAAAACAAATATAAATAATTTTTTTTTCAAATTTAATTTTCAAAATTTGTTTTGCAACATTTCATATAAAAAGTTATAAATTATTTTTTAAATAAAAATATAAATTTATTAAAAAACTTGTGATTATAAAAAAGCACTCATATAATAGTTAAAGAAACTTATTTATTACAAATTGATAAATCTTAAACATAATTCTTATATATATATGAAAATATTAAAAAATGATTGAAAAACTTGTTTACTACGCATGCTAAAAACTAACATAATTTTTATGTAAAAATATTAAACATTTTTGTAATTTTTTTTTTTAAAACAAATGTTATAATTGTATTGATAGGTATTTATATTTATACATCAATAAATGTTTATTTTAGAATTTGAGGTGTACTAGAAGGTATACGTTTCTTAGATTGTGGGAGGATGAGACAAATGTACTTTCTAAATTCATTTTATTGATGTTATTCAAAATTCGAAGGAGGATGAGACAAGTGTTCTGTCAAAATAGATTTTATGGGTGTCATTCAAAATTCAAAATAAACAAGTTTAAAAAAAATAATATAAAAAATAAGTGATAGTTGATGCACGGATAACTCTTAGTTGGTGCATGGATAACTCACACTTGATGCATGGATAACTGGCAGCAACAATAACAAGTAGTTGAGGCATAGACAATAGGTGATTACAATTACACATGAGTACAATTAATCCATAACTTGTTAATGGCACTTACCTTGTGACCTAGCATCTATGTTTTTCCTAGTAGGGTGGACTACGGTTTATGCTTTTCCAAAATTGAACAAGGATGACAGAAGTATAATGTCCAAATTTATGTTATTCCAAATTCAAAATAAACAATTATGAATGAAGAAAGAATATCTAAAATAAATGGTAGCTGATGCATGAATAACTCTTAAACAACCTCTTTAACTTCTTTAACTACACCTGAAGAACAAATAATAAAAAACCTAAAATAAAACATTTCAAAAAAAAACATAGTTTGGTTATAAAACTAGTTTATTTAGCTGGTTAAAGGGTTAAATTGATAATTTCAAATTTGATCCATGGAGCAACCTGAACTTGTATGCAAAAACCCACGCCACATCAGGGATCTCGTCATGTTTAATTGTTCAACGATTGTTTCTACTAGATTGACGACAGATCGTGTCAGTTTCTACAATGAGTTTTATTTAGAAAAGTCGGATTCGTATTAAGAGAAGGCAACGGTAGAAATCGAAAGGGCAACTAATTATTTATGTTCACTTTCGGCTTGCAGCCTTCTGACTTTGATCAGATCATCTGTAAGAAATACCATATAGATAGCATGGTTATAACTTCTATGGACTTGTTAAATAACTGATTCCATTGCGCATTTCTTTTCCTAATTTGGTGGATTCAGTTTCACATGATGATTAAATGTCTGCAGTCCAAATAAACTCAGAGATGATCTGCAACCTCATTAATGCTGCACGATCATAAATGTTGTGGACAATGATCAGAAATAATTTCGTTCATGCTTAAATTTTAATATTATGAAAATGTTCAAAAAATTGTACAATGTGGAGAGGTAAATATTATGATGGTAGTGGTAGTTAATAATGAAATTAATTTAGATGTATAATTTTATTAGATTTTAAAGAAAATATTTATAAATCATAATAAATGTTATGAGTTAGAAAGTTAGAAATGTGAATGTTGTAATAAATATTTTGAAATTGTTGTTTAATGTGAGTATAGTAATGATATTGTTTTAACCACATCTGTATTGTTTTTGCAGGTGTAATATTCAATGGCTCCTCAAATTTGGGCGTTGAAGGTAGGAAATAGCTATACCAGCCGGTAAGCCTCGATGGTTGCCTTGAAACACTGTGTAGATGAAGATGATGGCCGACTATGTGATGTTCTGTGTGTCATGTTTTTAACTTAGAGAGTTTTGTAAATTTGTAGAGATAGGATTTGTAAACTTTTAAAAGTATGGGGAGGATAATACCTCGACCCTCAAGGCAACAGCCGTGTTGATTGTGAATACAACTGTTGTGTAACAAAGATTCTTATTCTCGGACTTAATATAGTGATACATCTCGTTCTCAATATAGTTCTGTGTTTTATGGTTGATGGATAAAAGTTATAGTTGTGAAATGAAATGGAAGCTTCTTGGTATCGTTTCTTCTGCATAAAATAACTGTGAAAACTGTATAGTTGTATCGTGGGTCTCTCCAGACTTGGATATCGTGATGATTCTTTGATTTTTACAAATCGTATGGATACGTTTTTGTTTTTAGAGAAGAGTTTGGCTGTGTAAGGTTCGTCGGTTGAGGGAAGTTCTCGGCAATGTCATTCTATAAGTTAGGATTTGAATTGTATGAAATGTATGGCGTGATTTGATCATCGTTATGATGTTTAGTCTTCAACTATGTCGAGTTGTGGAAATAAATAAAATGATATTCTATGTTTTAGCTTTATCGAAAAAGTCTCACAGTTTGTCAAGTGTTAAAATGTATGGTCTGATGTTGCTCTTCGAAATGGTCTCGGCACTAAACTGATTTTTGCTATTTTTGTTTAGAAATATCCTACAGATATCATGATAATTGAATTCCTGGAAATGATACCAAGAATGTAAACTATTTGACCTGTAGGAAAGGTTTTTCTGTGTGAATGTTTGGTCTGTAAGGAAATAAAACTCCTAGTTTGACTTATTGCTTAAGATGGGTTAACTATGTTGGTTTATAAGAAATAGCACAAGATTTGTTTATAAGTTTAAATTGAAAACCTATTATGAAAATCGATAATGCTAACTAGATCTCCCACTGTGAAATGTTGAGATCATAACTTGATTTTGTTTAAAACTATAATAATTCTACATCTTAGTTGGAATCGTGTAATAAGGAAAAATAGAGTTTAATTTGTTTAAAATGAGAATGTTAACTCGATGCTGGAAGTTGATAACTCTGTTTAGGGTTATAGCACAGACTGATAAATGTTTGATTTCCACTTTGGATTTTATGATATAATGAGTAAATGTCTGCATGAAATAATTGGGAATTCTTATTGTCTATAAAAGAAATATCACTCTGCTGTTTATTGAAAGTAAATCTATAAATTTCCTAATAAAAACATGAACATTTAACTACTAAATATAGATAACAATTCTTATACTGTTAGAACAGGAATCTAATTATTTTGAAAACAACGATATTTATAAACGAGGAAACATTGCATGTAAATTAGGAAAACAATTAGCTAAAAATAAATGATAATGAGGGCACTGTAATGTATATACAAGAATTACACAGTAAGTAGAAAACTTGAGAAATTTATAATAAATTAATCTTCTCAGTCACTTGGCTATTTGCCTATCTTGATCTATTCTACTTAATCTGTCTCTGTACTAGAGTACGATGTTGTTCCTTTTTGCATGGGGAAAAATACAGAGACTATTTTATTCAATCAGTTCGATTTATACATAATTATTAAATTATTCAGGAAAACTGAAATAAAACTTAAATAGTAAAATTTAAATAAACAACAGAACTTTTAAAATAAAAGTAGATAAGACAATGGAACCTATGAAAGACAATAGGGACGACCAACACCCAAGGAGGCCTGTTCCTCCCAACCTACTTCAGAAGAAGCACCTTAATTGTTGACTTCTAGTGAACCCCCGAGCGTGATTACTAATCCAATAAGTGGGTGGAAAACTATGTAGAAGGAAGGCACTCAAAAATTCCTTCTCCACTCAGCATCAACCTCCTGAACTCATAAGAGTTTGGCACACTCACAACATCATCAACAACATAGCATATCCCCTCATCAAATCTCTTGGGTGCAAACACAGCAAAACCCCAAGGTAAATTTCCTCATCAGGAAAAGTGAAGAACCTCAGTTCAATATTTGATGGCTATTATATAGACTGCCTAGGTCTTTTAGTGGTCAGTTTGGACTAAATGAGCCTCAAGCTCCAGTTCCATCTTTCAAGGCACTATGACCACATTTCAAGGGAGTTTTCCCATACCAATAGCTAGTTAGTTGCATCTTGATGCTGCCACTTTTTCATTGTCTTCTACCCCAGATTCCATTCCACCTGGTGGATCAGTAACCACTCTTTCAACAGTCCTCTTAGGTGTTTGTCTCCTATTTTATTTATTTAATAATAATATATTGTGCAAATTACAGTCGTCCTTGGAAACCTATCCAATATAAAACTTTACAATAAAATTTATAATAATGTTTGCTAACACAAAATGTTTTCCAGCTAAAAGGGTATGTTACAACTATAGATCTGTAAGAAACTCCAGTATCGATTTCCCCATAGTCACCCATGATCCAAGTCCTTGTCTCTCTAGGGTTACTTTGTTGAATTCTTACAAATTCGATTCCTTTTAATATAGCATATTTTCATTACAACTTAGTGTCCCCATCTTATCCAGGTCACCTTATCATAGTCTGTGGTTCAATGCGTTCAATACTCCTAACAACCATAGCTATTAATTTAGCCTATATAGACAATATTGCTTCCTACTAGCACATAGAACTCCAACTTATATAGACAATATTATTGTTAACATTACCTTAGTGCTCACACTCTATGGCCATAGATACTTTCAACCATGAATGGACTTGGTTCTATCCATCTGCAAGCATATAACAAAGGCTAGCTCCCCGCTTTAACTATCCATGTTTATGTTCATTACAACTTCTTTATTATTTAATATTTCTCTTTCTTTCTTTTTTATTTCTTTATATTTCTATTCTTTGATGTATATTTCTCCTCCTTCCACAAAGAGAATTAAACACTTGGCATTCTTTTTCAGCTCTGTTGTAGAAGAGGCATTTAGTGTTCTTAGTAAATTTCTTAGGTGGTTCCAACTATGTAGGAATTACAATTCTACAAGAGTCTCTTCATTTTCTTTTTGTTCTCTTCTTATTCACTTTATTTAATATTTGTTTTTACTTAGATTTTTTTTTGTTTACCCTTCTTAATTTTTTTATTTTATTTTAGTTCTTTCCCTAAAGAAACCAAGACCCCTCACTTATCACCCACAAAAAAGGTAGTTTTTAACATAGTTTAATAAACAAACCAAATACATTGCATTATCAATTATAGAGTTCCACTCTTTACAATACTTAGATGCATACAAGGGTTGACATTCTGGGTTTTTATATCCCCTCTCCCTTGAAACAACACCATTCACTGTGTTAACAAAATTGCCCAGCTTAATCTTGGAATAGAGATGGGTATGTGTCTCGCATTGTATACTCCATATCCTAGGTGGCTTCCTCGACCTCAAATTGCTCCCACTATATTTTTAGTGGGGCGATGGCCCTGTTCATGTGGCCTTCTACCATGTCTACATAACGTTTCTTGAAATATTGAGCCATTTTCAGGTTCTACTGAACCTTTTTAACAATTTGATCCAATTCTTTCAACATGTAGGGGGCAAGCATAACTATGTCCACTAGGTTGTCCCATGTGACAAGAGTGTGGAACATCATACCATACATAATTCCAAAAGGGCTCATCTTTGTTGATGTTTGGTGTCCATTATTGTAGGCAAACTCTACAAGGTGTAAATAGTTTTCCCACTTTTTAGGATTATTCAGCATATGTTATAGAATCAGGTTTGTCCTCTCAGTATATCCATTAGTGTGAGGGTGATAGGCAGTACTCATGTTCAACTGAGTACAAGTTTTACAAAGAAATCATTCCAAAAATTTGATGTGAACTTTGCATCTCTGTCTAAGATGATGCTTTTAGGAATCCCATGTACTTGAATGATCTCCTTTAGGAATATCTCTGCAATATTAATAACATTAGCAGTTGATTTGAGTTGGATAAATTGAGCGTCCTTGCTCAGTTCGTCCACGACAACCATACCATAATTGAATCATGTTGAGTAGATTGTATTTTTGTAATCCAGTTAGCAAACTCTAATTTTAAATAGAGTGAGATAGTTCAATTAATGTGGGAAACTTCCCGAAATAGTCTAGAACTTGTATATGTATGAAATACGATTTCAGTAGAAAGAGAGCAGAGGCAGAGTATGTAACATTTGTTTTCTGTGTTAATAGAGAAGAGCTTGAAAGCTCATGTTGCCTCAATATTAAATCAGATGTAGCTGAGTGTATGCTGTGATCGATTTCAGTCTTCATTGTTTTTATGTGTTCCCTTCTCTTTTCAAGAACACAGACAGATATCCAATTTTTTGAATTGTAAATTTTATTATCTTATCTTTTTTACACATCAAAAAAATGATTCCAGTTTCATATAAATATATACTTATAGTGATATTTAGAATGAATTCAAGGAAGTAAGATAGAAAAATCTGAACTCAATTAATTAAAAAAAATTAAGATAAGAAAATATGAGTTCAGATAGAGAAGAGGAGAGGCTTAACGACCAAACAAATAAAAGGGATGTTTTCTGGATTTTATTTGTACAGTCTGTCGTGACTGAGACTGGGACTGTTAGATAATTTTTAATCTGTAGTAAGCGATACCCAAACATTTTTTTGGAAATGGGTATTCAGTAGTCCATTGAGTCCTCGAGTATTATTTTTAATTTGTTGAATGTAAATATACTGGTGAACTTTGTCTTCCTCGGTTGTCTTTGTACAATTACTTCCTTGTTTCAATGTGAGCTTCCATGTGCTTTCAATTTAGTGGGCCTCTTGACTTCACTACGCATTTTTCTTAGTGCCTCCCGCAAAGTTCAGATTCTTCGTTGAAGAGTGGCAACCATAGAGTAAATTTCTTTCAAGATTTCAGTTAAAATCCCTATTGGGTGGTTAGAATTTTAGAAGTATAAAAGTATTTTTAACAATAATTTTGGATTGGAATGTTTTTTTGTTTTATAAAATAGTCAAATCTTTGTCTTTAGGGAGATTTTTTTCCCACAAACAAGAAATTTTATAGGTTAATTTAATTTGATATTGTTCAAGTATAACCTTATCATCAATATTTTTATAAAACTGATAAAATATAATAAATTAAAAAGAATAATATAAAAAATAATATTAAATTTATAAATATATGTAAAAAAATTCTTATAAAATATAGAATAAAATAAATTAATATAAATTTATTGTAATTTTTAAATATTATGAATATATATTTTGAATTATTATTCTTTATATTTTTTTTCAAAAATATTTTATTAGAAATCAAAGATAGCAATATTTTTTACCACTTATTAAATGTTGTTCAATTAAAATGTTTTTTGTTTCCATTTTTTATATCTTCATAATACTTATTATTAAATTGAATTTTTAATAATCTATTAATAAATAAAAAAATAAATAAGATCAACCATATGCCAACGATAATACTTTTATCCCACACGCATGGCAAAGATAGAGTAAATCTGTTTCTAAGTGTGGTTTGGCATGGGTGCTTTACTTGGCAGTGCTTGGCTGTGGTTGAGGTACTTAGCGATGGTAACATACCATTTCATGCACAGAAATGGGATCCTATAAATGTAAAAAGAACTAGAGCTATAGTTATAAAGAATCATTATTTTATGAGGTCATATTTTGCTGTATGTTTTTATGCAAAAGGTTGAGACAGTTTTGCTGTGCACAATATTTTATATATGTATAAATGCAATTCCGATGGTTAAGAATATTTTGGCATTAAGTAGTTTTTATATCTTATAATAATATATGCTCATTTAAACTAATTCATTAGGAGGGTATGTAATGATTTAAATATATCGATTGGTTTTTAATTTTGTAAATTTAAATTATTTTCAAAATTGTAGATATAATTAATTGTATAAGTTGTTTTTAGATTTAATTAATTATATAAGTTGGTTATATTTTTGTGGAGTAAGATTTAAAATTATTTCGATTATTAAGTATTAGTTTATATTTGGATATAATGAAAAATGGTTCAAAATTAAAAGACATGTGACAAGAGTGGAAGTCTACTTCTTACATACCATTAGTAAGTTATTTTAGATGGCATAGTTTTCCTTCAATAATCATGAGGATTGGCTATCCTAAATATTAATTTGACAACTCTTATTTTAGGTGGTAATGGTTTTCTCCAATAACTATGAGTGATGGCTATCCTCACTACTAATTTGACAATTACATTATAATAGATTTTTCCATCCTTGAAAAAGACATTAATTAAATTGAATTAATTACTAATAATTAAAATGCTAACAAACTAATTTAAGATTACTTTTAAAATTAGTTTAGACTTGATTTTAAATTACACTTAAAACTAGTTAAGAGGATAGGCATTAATATCTTACAATTTCTTTTTCTTCTTTGCTTCAACAAAATGATTTTCAAGAGCTTCTATGGACTCCAAACTTACTTAGACTTCTTCTTTTTGCACTTACAAAATTACTCTATTTTTTATGTTAAATAAAAATAACAGAAAATTTACACCTCAATACCTGATAATTAATATTTCCAACATCATGTAAGGTGATCATTGAAAGGTTGCTGTAGCAGCGATTACAATTAATGAGCAACTACTTAAGTTAAGCAGTAGGTTTTCGTATTTACGAAAACTATTACACACAAAATTCAATTTTGTCATTTACATATATTTTTTCATTTTTAATAACTTTACATCTTCCACTTCCACATAAATCCTTTTTTTTTCATGCTCAAATCACCCTACTTATAGCCTGACTTTTACAATTGATAATAGAAACTTTTATAAGAAAATTTACTTCAACCTTTAAAATTTATCCCAACAACAACAACTAAAAATCTTCTACTTTATATTCACCTTACAGGTACAATGTTGGAAAATTATCCCACTTCAACCAAAGCTTTAGTTAAAAGTAGTCTTCCACTTTATAAAAATATAAAAGGAACAATGAAAGTACAGAAAAGTTGGGAGTTTATCCTATTCGATGCCCAGCAAGAACAGTAGTCAAATCTTCAGTACAACTCTTCCACTGTGCTAAAACAACAGGACGAAATCTGAGTATTCGTAGTTGGGGCTCACTGATCAGAACTGTTAAGTGTTTTGTTTTTAACATTTGCTTCTTTTTCTTTCAGCAATTGCAATGATTACACAAACTGAGTTTTATCGAGATCGAGGCGAAGACCAAATGAATTTGCACAGACTAATGTACTCCATTAATTTCACAGTATACGCCAAAGTACTCATGAGTCAGAACATACTCGAAGCTCCCAGCAGTGAAAGCCACCTATATCCCTTTGCAGCAAAAGAAGACAAAATTACTTTCCGCGGTATCTATATGTGGACGATAGCACTCGAAATCTGTGTAAAAGCATTTCATCTTGAGGAGGACGACTGGGACATGAACTATGCCAGCATTTCATCTTGAGGAGAAGGACTGAGACGTGAAGTATGCCAGAAAATTATACATGGCTGACAAGATTTATACAGAATTCCATACAAGGGAATGAATCTAATCATACAACTCTCTTTCCCCATTCTTCCTGGCCAACTGATGCAATGCAGAAAGGTGTTCATAAACAATTTAACGCAATTATTTCGTCACCTCCTCCGTAGTACTCGTATCCTTTTTCTCACAAGGCGCAGATGCCGACCATTCGATGGATATTTTATGTTCTAAGCACTGCAGATAGGAATACATGGCCAGTAAATCTGTTGTCTCCGGACACTATCTGTGGAAAACTTTCATATGTATTTTAACCTTTTTTTGCAACTCCATTATGAAAGCCTGCGCGTGTGCAGCACTAGCAGCATTATTACCTTTGCTTTACAGATCGATTCCTTCAATACATATCGAATTGTGAGAGTATAGATTAGGTAATGCGAAAACCCAAGTGTCTCCTTAATAGGGTTGGAAGTCGACGGGCACGCATTGTCTGTCAAAGACCTAAAAGTTAAGAAGCATTTTGTCCATGTCAATCAAATGTTGTTAAAAAAATTGAGATATCAATAATGATCAAGTTAATCTCATAAACATAAGTCAACTTGAAATTTTTGCAATCTTTTCGAATGTAAGCGTATTCCATTTTTAATGTTTTTAAAGTCGCTGTTCCCTATTGTCCATTCTATTTTAATTATTAAAAAGTTTTAAGTTGACAAATTACATTATTTGTTTTTCATGTTTGTTTATTTGTTCTCCATGTTTACTGTTTTTTATTCTATTTGAATTCTAAAAAAGTTTTAAGTGAATAAATTACATCATTTTTTCTCTATGCTTAATTGTAACCACCTGTTGTTTATACTTTAGTTATTTAGTATCTTCTTTAATTAAATAAGTTATCTTTCACTACCTATTATACATAGTTATCTATAAATCAATTATCAATTATTTTTTATATTTATTTATTTCAAATTTTGAAATATAACCATAAAATTAATATAGATAATAAATTTATTTCATCCTCTAATTTATTTGCATTATCATATACTATTATATTTAAGTCAAAATGTATTTCATAAAACTTATTCTAAAAAATAATAAATTGCATTGTTCATTTTCATATAGAGGATTTCTTTTGTCCAACTAATCCTTATAATAAGTAAGGATGAAGATCATTATGACTGACGATATGGTTGATAAATTGCTTTATTTCATATTTCATGTATATAGTCATTTAATTTTGAAGTTTTAAATGTTTTATTTTTTAATTAATTATAATTATTTTTAAATTAAAAATTAGTATTAAAAAAAATATAATTAAATTAAAGTGAAATTTTTTTTATTGAAAACAAATTTTATACACCAAATTCCCAAGCTATTTACATAAAGACTTTTCAGTCAAAGATTGTCATATCCAAGTCGGTTTTAACACTTTGCTAGTAGAGTCTGCTAATAGAAACAAAAATAACAATCTATTTATGAGAAAGTTTTGAGTTATTGAATTTTTCTAATTTCAAGTATTTTGAGTAATTGAATAGTTGTTAGACAAACACAATAAAAAATGAAATTATAAAAATACTTAAACAATTATTAAAAGATATAGAAGTAAAAAGTTTTTCAAAAACCATAAAAAAATGATAAGCGATGTTATGATTATTAAGTAAGGTATTTTCCCAAAATATTAATAAGTGGACAAGGAGCATGGTGATGCTTACCTTGAATGGTTAAGATTGGAAATATGATCTTTTATATATATATATTAAAGTTGATTTTTATATTTTATATTAAAATAAAGATAACTAAAAAATTATTTTTTCAAATTTAGTTTTCAAAAATTGTCTTACAAAATTTTATTATGAAGAATTAAAAAATATTCTTTAAATAAAAATAAAATTTAATAAAAAAATTTGTGATTATAAAAGAAACTCATATGATAGTTATTTATCATAAATTCATAAATCTTAAACATAATTTTTATATATGAAAATATTTAAAAAAGAAAAAAAAATGATTGAGAAACTTGTTTATTACTAATGCTAAAAACTTAAATATAATTTTCATATGAAAATATTAAAATTTGATTAGTAATTTGAGTAATTAATTTTTTTAAAACAAATATTATAATTATATTAATAGGTATTTATATGTGTACATCTATTAGTTTATTTTAGAATTTGGGGTGTATTAGCAAGTATACTATTTTTAGATTATAGGAGGATGAGATAAGTGGTCTTTCTAGATCCTAGCATCTATGTTTTTCCTAGTAGGATGGACTACCATCCATGCTTTTCCTAAATTAAATAAGGATGAGACATGTGTACTGTCCAAATTTATGTTACATCAAATTCAAAATTTAATTGTAAATTTTCAAGTAAACATTTTAAACAAAACATAATTTCGTTATAAAACTAGTTTATTTAACTCGTTAATATAAAGGGTTAAATTGATAATTTCAAATTTGATCCATGGAGCAACCTGAACCTGTATGCAAAAACACACGCCACATCAGCGATCTCTTAGTGTTTAATTGTTCAACGGTCGTTTCTACTAGATTGACGACCGATCATGTGAGTTTCTACAGTAAGTTCTATTTAGAAAAGTCGTATTCGTATTAAGAGAAGGCAACGGTAGTAATCGGGAGGGCAACTAATTATTTATGTTCACTTTCGGCTTGCAGCCTTCTGACTTTGATCAGATAATCGGTAAGAAAGACCGTATAGATCGCACTGTTATAACTTCTATGGACTTGTTAAATAACTGATTCCAAAGCACATTCCTTTTCCTAATTTGGTGGATTCAGTTATGCATTCTGATACAAACCATGAGGCCTGTGTTAAATCAAATTTTCACATGATGATTATGTCTGCAGTCCAAATAAACCCAGAGATGATCTGCAACCTCATTAAGGCTGCACAATCATTAATTGTGTGTACAATTATTAGAAATACTTTCGTTCATGTTTAAATTTTATTATTATGAAAATGTTCAAAAAATTGTACAATGTGGAAAGGTAAAGATTATGATGCTAGTGGTTGTCACTAATGAAATTAATTTAGATATATATTTTTATTAGATTTTAAAGAAAATATTTATAAATCATGATATATGTTATGAGTTAGAAAGTTATAAATTAGAAATGTGAATATTGTAATAAATATTTTGAGATTGTTGTTTAATGTAAGTATAGCAATGACATTTTAAGAAAAAATTATTTTTATCTTCAATCCTCTTAGTGTCATATAACTTATATATTTTTTCATCCTAAAACATTTTGAGAATTTTCCAATGCACTATTTTACTTTGAAATTTATGAAAATTTGTTCTTATTTAGTAATTTTAAAAATGCAATAATGAATTATTTATTTTGTAGCTATAATTTGTTATGAAATCTTAGATACAAAGACCCATTTAAAGTGACATTCTCACACTTTTAAAGAACATAGATCCATCTTAAACTCTAAACCCAGATTCATACTTTTTATACGTTGTCAAAGATGATACTCCAAAAACACTGTAAACAGTACAAGCAACTGCATACAACATTGGATGATTAAACTTTCATACTTTTTATATATTGCTAAAGGTGAATATACACAATGAATATAATGCAGAATCCTGTTAAAAGTGTTAAAACTCCACCTATCGTACCCTTTTCTTTTGAAAAACTCAGCCTTCTTTATCCTTTTCTTTTCTTTTTCATCTGCTATTTGTAAACTCGGGAAGATAATCATGATGGCATGAGAATGTTTTCAAACAACATTGATGACGTTTAGTAGGTCGCAAGAGTGTTGAGGTTCTCTGGAATTATATTAAATTCAATTAATTTGGTAGCTTGAGTGCTGAAGTGTCCTGTGATTTACGTTAAATTCGGGTCAAAATTCCCTTGCACACAGCCTTTGTATTGGGTCAAAGGAACTTTGTAATGATTACACTTTTGGTGAGCGCCTCTATTATGTCCGGACATGTATGACTTTTTATCTGCCAATTCTTTAGCCACTATCTTTTCATGGCTTTTCGTTTCTCTTTTCTGCTTTTATATTTTACTTGGATTCTCTTTTGTCAAGGCATTCACTATGCAAATGAAATTAGGAACTAGTTATGATATTGAAAAGCCTTCTATGGAACTCAACGAGTTTGGGAATACCCAATAGAATGTCTTACCTAATAATGCATCCTCAACCTTCTTCAAATCTGCAAAAAGTTTATCACTTAGTTTCATTATGAAACTATACCAATTTAAGGTATAAATAGGGTATGTGTAATATACTTCATGTGAAGCACAAATTAATTATAGATCATAAATTATGGATGCTACAAAAAAGTAGATAATCACTCAGATCACGTTATTTGTTGTTTTCTATAATCTAGTGTGAGGGAAGAGTGTAATTTTGTGTTTGTGGAATTTTTACGCTAATTTAAACTTTAAAATTAAGGAGATACATATTTTAATTAATTAAACTTAAGAAATAATGAAACTTGGATACATGTCATTATGAGACTGGAGTTGAGTCATCATTAAACCATGATTTACATATGATACGAGGGATTTGAACACATACTAAAGATGTACATGTGCTAAAATAGAGTTATGGTTTAATGGTTTAATTTCTATATATGTGTGAGTAGGTGGTTGGGATAGGTGTGAAAAGTGACTTCGACAGAATAGTATTTCATCTTTGTGGTAACTATTATTTCTAGTAAAAATAAGTCTCTTACTACATGTTACCATTTCTCTTACACAAATAAATTGTTTATGGTTGTCTTTCTCTTCATACAAATAGAAATGTTTTATTAAAAACATTTGGAACAATTGATGAAAAATTATGATTTTCTTGGTTGATTTACAATTATTTTCAAGACCAAAATAAGCTTTCCATCTTCCATTAATCCTTTTCTCAATGCTATGGTTCCAATTGAGCTTGTGATGAATATCAATTCCAAAATATTTGCAAGAAGTCATTTCCTCCAGTTTACTATTATCATAAATAAAATTTGCATAGGTGTCTTTCTTAGATTTTATAATCATAACTTTTTTCTTGTCGGTGTTAATAGTCATACCCATGTTAGAGAATAAATATTTGAGAATTCTTAATTTTTTATCGAGATCAAAGGGACACCTTGACATAAGAAAAATATCATGAGCATAAAGAAGGAGAATGATAACTATCCTAGTTAAGAGTATGCCAACACAACCTGCTTCTTCTAAACATATTTCTAGTTTATCGATGTAAATGCCAAAAAGGGTAGGGGAGAGGGGGGTTAACTCAAATATTACAGTTTATATTTGTTGACCAACCCTCATTATTCTTAAATTTGGCAATGACCTTTTTGTATAACCTTATCGTGACAACTCTCAACTCAAAAGGAACATTAAGCTCCTCTAGCCTATTCCAAAGGTTATTTCTAGCCACTTTATCAAAAGCTTTCTTAAAGTCTACAAAGCAACAAAAAATGTCAGACTTATTACTACGACATTCGTCTGCAATGATCTTAAGCGTAACAAGGTGGTATGTGGTTGAATGATTCCTTATAAAACGTTCTTGGCCTTTAGCCCGCTTACCTTTTATATCTATGCATTTCTTGATCTTCTTTTCTAAGATAATACCGTATAACTTGGCTAGGAGAGGGATAATCTTATTGGTCCGATAATTAGAGGGGTTATTTTTATCGCCAGTTTTCAAGATAGGAATAATGAGGCTTTGAGTCCAAAGTGTACGAAACCCTTGCTTAACAACTAGATTAATGTTTGTGTATGTGTGAGATGAAGACATGTCCTCCAATTTTTAAGATTTATGCTTGGTAGACTTAAACGTATTTCGCTTTTCCATTTGCTAAGCACTTAACCCCGAACTCTATTTCTTATAACAAGCAAAATTCTCTCGTTGTAAGAAGGGTTTGAATGTTATGTAAAGCTTTTGAAGATAGGAATTCCTCTCTTTTTTTCTTTTAATTAGGGTTTTGTAGTGATTTAAATATTTTCCATTTTTATTGATTTGGTAGTAGCTTTCTTATTTTATTTTCTCGCATTCTTACACTCTTGATCATAACAAGGGTTGGTTATACTATCTCTCTTTTTAACCGAGACTTCAATAGAGAACTTGCTAATGGACGAGGAGAGGGCTCTAGTAAAATTATGGTCGAGATTTTCTATATTCTCCATACTAGATAAATGAAACAAATCATTTTTAAATCATGGAGAAAAAATCTCAGTTTTATTTTTATCGAAGATCAGGTGCTTTTGGAAATGATAGTTTTCCTCTTTGGGATCGCTATGCATGGAAATATTGAGAATTATAATTAAAGGACTATGATCAGAGTCACACTCATGGCTATTTAAACTGTTGAAATCTATTAACTTGTTGCATAAAGCAATACACAAATAACATAATCATACCACAACACTGCCAAACCTGTGAATACAAGTCATCCGACTAGAGTTTGGCCATTTTGTTAGTTTGTTGCAAATGATAAGATCTTGAGTACTACAAAAATTGACCAACTCATAATCGAATAAATTTTCACCTCGATCTTCAAAACTTCTTTTGTACCTATTAGCTAGATCAAGGTCTTTGCCTAACCAAACAGAATTAGGATATGAAAAATTGCTTAAAATAATCGATTGGTTACTCGAAGTTCGGGAATTGAAGTCACTCATCAAAAGGATATTACCTTCCTTCCTTAGACTAGAAATATCATGTTCTAAACCATTATAAGGACAATTTTGGTTTAAATTGTTTTTTTATATAAGTTGGAATCAATAGGGACAAAATAACAAATGGCTATTTAGGTTTTTTCGTCATTAATGTATGTGATCTCTATCCAAATAAATTGGTTGTAACGGTCTTTTGTGTAAATCCTAACATGAGGGGACATGTTATTCCTAATGTAATAGGCTATACCCCCAATGCCTCTATGACATGAACGTTTCTTCCATATCGACCAAATGACATATCCGTCTATATTGGGCACATTGGATTCCTCATGCTCCCAAGTTTCAACAAATAATATAATATCAATTTCACTTGGGATCCAACTTAACTTGGGGCCTTTGCTCCATGGAAAGCCTCGATAGTTCCAGGAGAAGATATGGAGTGTGTCAAATTTCTATTTATTACTATTTTGGTTTCTATCTTGAATAAAAGATTTCATGTTTCTAATTCATGCCCATTTTCCGTACTTCCTAGCTTCTTTTACCTTTTGGACCTCCTTTCTTAGTTCAACCTGAGCCTCTTGAATGATGTCTTCATTTATAAATATTCCCGAGCCTTTTAACCTGAGGTCTTACTAAGTATGTCATATTTTTTTTCAGTGGAGCTAACCTTAACCTATATTAGTCTTTATTTATTCCCAATTAATTTCCCTAGCGTTGTTTCTTCGGTGAGACCGATAGTTTCAATTTGTAATCTATTGTGAAGTTCTGTCTTGACAATGGCTAATGTATCCTCTTCTACCTCATCTGTTAAACAAAATATTATGAGGTTCAAAGATCTTTTGTTACGCTCATGGTCTAAGGCTATCAATTTATTCATTTCCTCTTTACTGGGTTTGATATCTAATTTACCTTTTATATTATTTAGCGTTAGGTTGTGATTTACTTTTTCCTCCAACTCTTTAATCCTATCTTTTAACTTAAGATTTTCTACGGTAGGTGCATCTCCTTGTTTGGGTGCTTTTTGCGTTTTCATTGCATGTAGTCTAATCTCCATTGTCTCTACCTTGTTCTCTATTTTTTTTTTTATCTTACCCTCTATTTGTTTTGGATCTCTTCTTGAAAGGATATAAATTTATTATCGAGCATTGATTTTAACTCTATCTAGAGTTTAGCTTCTTTCTTCGCTACATTTTTCTAAGGATTCTATATATTCATAAACTTTAGCCTCTCCTTCTTTCCTACATTTCTCTATTGACTCCATATATTCATATAGGATCTATAGGGTAACTGTGTTAGGTCTTCCTTTAACATTTTTTGGTAAATGTGGTGAATTATTCATATTTAAATTTCACAGCACATATTCACCAAGGGTTTTCACCTTAGAGCTTCACCAAGGGTTCTTTACACCGAAGGCTTCACTGCATAATTCCCATAAAGTTTACTGAACGTTTTCACCACATAATGTCCAAAACTTCACTGCAATTTCACCGAAGGTTTAACCGCAAATATCACTGAAGCTTTAACTGCAATTTCCATGAAGGTTGTATATTCTATTGTTAAATAACTTCAAACACATCGCAATCAACAACTAGTTGAATGGAAAAAGTTATACAAACATCGCAATCAGTGTTATGATAAATCACATAAGTATATGGGTTTGATAATTGATGGCATGGATAAGAAAAAAAACACTTTTTCCACATCTTGTTTGTGTACCAAAGAATTTAAAGGAGGAAAATTTTATTCAATTTCGCTTGCTTGGTTGTATGGTTTTTTTTGTATGGTTGTATGGTTTTAAGGGTTTACTTTAAAACTCCCAATATTCATAATTATGCAAATATGACCATTACCATAATTCACCATGTGCTAACTCATTGATATGGTAATATTCCTTGAGTTCTATATCTACAATTGGACAACACCAACTAAGGGAAAAAATGAGATCGTGTTTGGTTATCTGAACATCCTTATTGAATTGTGAATTTTTTAGAAGGATAAAGTTGGTTTCCTTCTTTTTGGGAATACACATGACCATATTGATCAAAAGTTTAGTCGTTTTACAGTGACATTGGAGAGGAAGAATGTTGGGAGACTGTCATCATTAACTGAAATTATTAGAAAAAAATATAGTCCAAAGCATGTTGTACTAACATTGGAGGAAACTATTGGGATGTGAAGATTTATTTTGGGATGGCATGTTGAAGAAAGGTGCATTGGGAAACTTAAAGACATTAGCTTTCAGCATCAATTTCGTATAAAAAATATTGATGGGAAAACACTACTATGGGGTAAGAAGTACTCAATAAGTGCAGAATGGGGGCCTACATCAGTTTTATCATTTCTAAAAGTCATCCCAAGTCATCAAATGTATGCTTCAAAGTTATTGTTGTTGCAATGAACTGTTGATATTCAACATGCACGCCGTCACAATAGAGATGTTGATTCTCCTCAATGCTTGGAAGAAATAATTTTTTTTATCAAAGATACATATGACTATTTTGATGTTGTCGATTTAGTTTGGTGGGAGTCCTTTTTCATGGAGCAAAATGACATAATTTCAAACTCTACAAATGGAGATGTTTCATTGAAGGCTTCATTTAGTTGTCCACAAAGTATGTCAAATGAAAATGTGGAGAGAAATGTTGAGCCTGAAGGTGTCGAGTCTTCTCAACCATAAGAAAAATAAATGTACATTGGGTCTAGAAGATCATTTGCACGACATGACGCGATGGAAGACCTTTATAGAGGATCACTACAATATATTAAGGAGGGTTACATGATTGTAGTTTTGGCCAAAGAAGATCCACTTGGTTATTCATTCTGGATTGCAAAAGTTATGAAGTTCAATAAATAAAATGAAGAAGTTATATATGTTGAAGTACATTGGTATGTAACAGACACACACCCATTTGATGGTGTGTACAAAACATAAATAATGATTGAGAAAAAGGTTTGCAAAAATAGAAAAAAAAAGTGTCAAAATGTAAATCAACATCTCATAGTCATTTAATTATGAATTGTTTTGAAGTTTTAAATGTTTTATTTTTTAACTAATTCTAATTAAATTAAATTAAAATATTATTGAAAACAAATTTTATGGTATGATATATAAAATTTCAAAAAAATAAAAAAATAATAAAACATGAAATAATATTCACCAAATTCCCAAGCTATTTATATAAATATTTCTCAATCAAAGATTTTCATATCCAAGCCTGTTTTAAAACACTTTGCTATGGTAGAGTCTCCTAATAAAAACAAAAACAACAATTTAATTATGAGAAAGTTTTGAGTTATTGAATTTTTCCAATTTCAAACATATTGAGTAATTGACAGGTTATTAGACAAACACAATAAAAAAAGGAAAATTTTAAAATAATACAAAATTATTAAAAGATATAGAACTAAAAGGTTTTTTAAAAACATGAAAAAAAAGACAAGCAATGTTGTGATTATTGATTAAGTAGGGGATTTTCCAAAAATATTAATAAGTGGGCAAGGAGCAAGGTAATGCTTACCTTAAGTGGTTAAGATTGGAATTATGGTCTTTTAAAAAATATAATAAATATTATTTATATATATATATATATAATATGATGTTTATGTTAGTATGTATTCATCATTCTTTTAAACTTGATTTTTATATTTTATATTAAAACAAATATAAATAATTGTTTTTTTCAAATTTAATTTTCAAAATTTGTTTTGCAACATTTCATATAAAAAGTTATAAATTATTCTTTAAATAAAAATATAAATTTATTAAAAAACATGTGGTTATAAAAAAAACTCATATAATAGTTAAAAAAACTTATTTATTACAAATTGATAAATTTTAAACATAATTCTTATATATATATGAAAATATTAAAAAATGAAAAAAAATGATTGAAAAACTTGTTTACTACAAATGCTAAAAACTAACATAATTTTTATATAAAAATATTAAAAATTTTCGTAATTTTTTATTTTTTTAAATAAATGTTATAATTGTATTGATAGGTATTTATATTTATACATCAATAAATGTTTATTTTAGAATTTGGAGTGTACTAGAAGGTATACTTTTCTTAGATTGTAGGAGGATGAGACAAATGTACTTTCTAAATTCATTTTATGGATGTTATTCAAAATTCAAAAGAGGATGAGACAAGTGTACTGTCCAAATAGATTTTATGGGTGTCATTCAAAATTCAAAATAAACAACTTTAAAAAAAAGAATATAAAAAATAATTGATAGTTGATGCACGGATAACTCTTAGTAGATGCATGGATAACTCTTAGTTGATGCATGGATAACTCACACTTAATGCATGGATAACTAGCAGCAACAATAACAGGTAGTTGAGACATAGACATTAGGTGATTATAATTACACATGAGTACAATTAATCCATAACTTGTTAATGACACTTACCTTGTGACCTGGCATCTATGTTTTTCCTAGTAGGGTGGACTACCATTTATACTTTTCCAAAATTGAACAAGGATGACACAAGTGTAGTGTCCAAATTTATGTTATTCCAAATTAAAAATAAACAATTATAAATGAAGAAAGAATATCTAAAATAAATGGTAGTTGATGCATAAATAACTCTTAAACAACCTCTTTAACTTTTTTAATTACACCTGAAGAACAAATAATAAAAAACCTAAACTAAAATTTTATCTTAATTTTTTTCAAGAGAACATTTAAAAAAAAAACATGGTTTGGTTATAAAACTAGTTTATTTAGCTGGTTAAAGGGTTAAATTGATAATTTCAAATTTGATCCATGGAGCAACCTGAACTTGTATGCAAAAACCCACGCCACATCAGGGATCTCGTCATGTTTAATTGTTCAACGATTGTTTCTTCTAGATTGACGACCGATCATGTCAGTTTATACAATGAGTTTTATTTAGAAAAGTCGGATACGTATTAAGAGAAGGCAACGGTAGAAATCGAAAGGGCAACTAATTATTTATGTTCACTTTCGGCTTGCAGCCTTCTGACTTTGATCAGATCATCTGTAAGAAATACCGTATAGATAGCATGGTTATAACTTCTATGGACTTGTTAAATAACTGATTCCATTGCGCATTTCTTTTGCTAATTTGGTGGATTCAGTTATGCATTCTGATAGAAACCATGAGGCCTGGGTTAAATCAAGTTTTCACATGATGATTAAATGTCTGCAGTCCAAATAAACCCAGAGATGATCTGCAACCTCATTAATGCTGCACGATCATAAATGTTGTGGACAATGATAAGAAATAATTTCGTTCATGCTTAAATTTTATTATTATGAAAATGTTCAAAAAATTGTACAATGTGGAAAGGTAAATATTATGATGGTAGTGGTAGTTAATAATGAAATTAATTTAGATGTATAATTTTATTAGATTTTAAAGAAAATATTTATAAATCATAATAAATGTTATGAGTTAGAAAGTTAGAAATGTGAATATTGTAATAAATATTTTGAAATTATTGTTTAATACGAGTATAGTAATGACATTTTAAAAAGAAAATGTTTTCATTTTCAACTCTCTTAGTTCTTAGTGTTATAGACTTCATACATTCTTTCATTCTAGAATATTTTGAAAATTTTCCAATGCATTATTTCACTTTGAAACTCATGAAAGTTTGTTCTTATTTAGTATTTTTTTTTAAAGTTAGGGTAGAACCTTGTATTTCATTAATAAACATATTGTTACAAGCTACTTTCTACCTACCCCTGGGGCCTTTTTGTTACTTGCCCGTGGGGCCAAGTAAGACGGAAGGGAGTGGCTATCTGCCAAAAGTAGATCTTAAAACACTCACCCCGATTGCCCAAACTGAAAGAAAGGATGCCACAAAGATAGTACAAAGAAGAGAATCAAACTCGAACATGGGCAGTCCTAGGTTTTTCCTTTTTTTCCCTTTTTTTTCTTCAATTGTATCCATCCCCTGAAGTTTGTTCTTATTTAGTAATTTTAAGATGCAATAATGAATTATTTATTTTGTAACTATAATTTCTTATGAAATTTTAGTGACAAAAACTCATTTAAAGTGACATTCTCACACCTTTAAAGCAACATAGATACATCTTAATAGATCTCGGTTTAAGATGGATAGTATTTTTACACACCAAGAAAAAATTACACTTCAAAAAATTGGATGCCTATTTGATGGATCTTTATTGGTTTTAATTTTTATTTTTTATGAGAAGAGATGAATTTTTTAAAATACATTTTATTTTTGATAGTTATGAGCTGGCATGGAAATGTTACATTATATAACATGACAAAAGTGATAACATCTCCTCCATACTAAGTTGTAAGCACCTGTCTACTCTTGATGCAACCACTTAAATCCCATAAGATCCAAATTATTCCGTTAATTTGTTTGAAAGATGATTGCTATTCCCACATAATGAGAATAGCATGACAAGTCAATCTAGCTGCTTTGAATTAAAATATATTGGAAAACAATAATACTATATAAGTAGGAATATATATTGTTTAAATGTATTATTTAAATTGTTTAATTTCAACTTGCTTAGAATTGGAAATTTAATTATTGATTACTTTACTTCTAAAAAGTTTATGATATTTTTTTTTAATTTTTTTTTTTAAGATAGATTTTGATTCATTAATATTTCAAAAAATTTGAAACTTATACAAATATGAATAGGGATATCAGAATGATTTTATTTAAGATTAAACTATATTTAAACTAATTATTTATTATAATTTCTTTTTAAAAATGTGATAGCATATCAAACTGTACTTTATTACACTTCAGCTCAACGGACGCATACCCTTCAATTCAATTAACGCATCTATATAATGTGACCTTAATGAGATAATATAGCCATTGATCTTTTACCAATTTGCATATCTCTGCTAAAACCAAAAACCAAAAAGAGAATCCCATGGGAACATGGCGTGGAAAATCATATCATCATATCCGAAATAGTGTGAAATTTCTGGATAGCACAGTCATCAGCATTTTATAAAATCTGGACGTGCAGAGTTTAAAAACAAGCAATGGTGTAAAATCTGTGATTAGACATTCATACTTTTTATATGTTGTCAAAGGTGATATGCCAAGAACACTGTAGATAGTACAAGCAACGGCATAAAACATTCGGTGATTAGACTGTGAAAGGTGAATATACACAATGAATATAATGCGGAATCCTGTTAAAAGTGTGAAGGTCAAACTCCACCTCTCCTGTCCTTTTCTTTTCAAACTCCGCCTTTTCTTTTCTTTTTCATCTGCTATTTGTAAACTCGGGAAGATATCAATCCGCAAGATAATCATGATGGCATGAGAATGTTTTCAAACATCATTGATGACATTTAGTAGATCGCATGAGTGTTGAACTTGAGGTCCTCTGATTATATTAATTAATCCAATTAATTTGACAGCTTGACAGTTAAATTCGGGTCAAAATTCCCTTGCACACAGCCAGCCTTTGTATAGAGTCAATGGAACTTTGTAATGATTAAACTTTTGGTGAGTGCCTCTATTATGCCCGGACATGTATGACTTTTATCTGCCAATTCTTTAGCCACTAGCTTTTTGTTTATCTTTTTTGCTTTTATATTGTACTTGGATTCTCTTTTGACAAACCTTGTGTGAATCTCAACGAGTTTGGGAATACCCAATAGAATCAGAATGTCTTATCTAATAATACATCCTCAAACTTCTTCAAATCTGCAAAAAGTTTATCACTTAGTTTCATTTATGAAACTATACCAATTTAAGGTATAAATAGGGTATGTGTAAAATACTTCAGGTGAGACACAAATTAATTATAAACCATAAATTAAGGATGTTACAAAAAGCTAGATAATCAATTATTTATGTTACTTGTTGTTTTTTATAATCTAGTGTAAGGGAAAAGTGTTATTATGTGTTTATGAAATTTTACTCTAATCTAAATTTCAAAATCAAAGAGATATTTATTTCAATTAATTAAACTTAGAAATAATGAAACTTGGATACTTCTTGCTATAAGATTGGAGTTGAGCAATCATTAAACCATGATTTACATATGAGGGAATTGAACTCATACTAAAAATGTATATGTGTGAATAGAGTTATGATTTAATGGCCATCTCATGGTATCATAGTATCATGGTATGTAAGTTTTTTTATGAAGTTTTAATTTCTATATATGTGTGAATAAGTGGTTGGGACAGGTATGAAAAGTAACTTTGATAAAATAATATTTAATCTTTGTGATAACTATTATTTCTAGTAAAACGGCTCGTGCAAGGTAATGATACCCAATTATGATATGTTAGTTGCAATGACATTATGGAAAAACATAAATATTATCATTAAAATGAATTATTAGAGGTACCTACAAAACTTTTTTGGATTAGGTGTAAACAGATGAAACGTAGGAAAACGGATGACCTTCCAGAATATATAACTTTTATTTATGGAAAAGTGGTATAACCACCCCAAATGTCATTATTCGAAGATTGGTATGTTATTTTTTTTCTCAAACATAATGCACATGTTTTTGTTGAGCCACCCATTCGCTATGTAAATTTTCAATTTACAAGAAAAAAAGGCAACACAAGAATCTTGTGCGGGACTATTTTTCCAAAATTTTAGAAGTCAATTTTATATATTTTTTAAATTACCAAAGTCAGTGAAGTCCTAAAAGGACATGGTCAAGTGTTGAGACACCGTATCATGGTCTAAAAATAATCAAAATATTTTTTTTTTAAGGTTGTAGGTATTTTCGTGCTCTTGTGCGGGTTCTCTTCCGTTTTCGAAATAGGTAAGCCAATCAAAAGTTATAGACCAAATAAACGACCTATGTTTTTTACAAATTTGACATGAGTGCAGTTAAAAATGAATTAAAAATAGAAAACAGCAACAGATCTATTCAAAAATTATATATTTAGAATTTGCACACAGAGCTCAACGAGCATGTGCAATTTCATATGCAGTGCACTCGTGGAGCTTATGTGGAACTAGTTGTAAAAAATCAAAAGTTACAACATTTTATGTTTTCTGCCATAAATCAGGCATAAATCAGACCGAGCCTCAAGGTTCAATCCAAAGCTAATTCCAAGCATGCAAGGGCGCCAAAAACAATTTGAATTCAAGCACGCGTGCACGCAACTACGCGCACATGTGACAGACAGCGCGCACGCGTCCTTGCGCATACGCGCTATTGTATGCCTTTGTATGGTTTATTTAATTTCCTTTGTCAAGGGGATACATGAAGTTGATGAAGATGTGAAGATGAAGAAGATGACGATGATGGAGATGTTGATGAGGAAGGGGGAGATGACAATGATGTTGAATATGTTGATGATGATGATGATGAGATGATGGTGATGGTGATAATGATGAAGATTTTGATGATGACGACAATGGTCATCAAGATGACGATGAGGATGATGAGGATGATGGTGATGATGATGACGATCATGATGGTGATGAAGATGATGATGATCATGATGAATATGATGATGATCATCATCAACATCTTCATCATCATTTTCATCTCCCCCTTCCTCATCAACATATCCACCATCGTCATCTTCTTCATCATCACCACCTGCATCATCATCATCATCATCATCTTCATCACCATCGTCATCAGTTTCAACATCTTCATCTCCATCATCATCATCTTCTTAATCCTCATCACCATCATCATCATCATCTTCATCATCATCATCATCGTCATCATCAAGACCATCATCATCATCGTCCTTCTTCCTCATCTTCATCAACATCTAGGTCATCATCTTCATCGTCAACGTCATCATCATCATCATCATTATCATCCTCATCATCAACATTGATGGTGATGATGATGAAGATGATGATGATGAGGATGATGATGAGTACGATGATTATCAACATCATCATCATCTTCATCAGTGTACTCATATCCATCATCATCCACTATCATCATCATTTTCGTCATCACCCTCTTCCTCCTCATCATCATCATCAATAACATCTTCGTCGTCATCATCATCACACCCTCTTCCTCATCATCATCATCAACAACATCTTCGTCGTCATCATCATCATCAATGATGATGATGACGATACGAAGATGATGATGATGATGATGATGAAGACGATGATGATGAGTATGATGATGATGATGAAGATGACGATTATAATGATGAAGACAATGATCATCATGACCATGATCATATGATGATGATGATGATGGTGAGGATGATGAAGATGGCGATGATGATGACTAATGAAGATGATGATGATTTTGATGATGATGATCATATTCGTCATCATCATCTTCATCTTCATCATCGTACTCATATTCATCATCATCCACCACCACCATCATCATCATCATATCATCATCATCATCCTTGTCTGCACAATGATTCTGATGATGAAGATGATGATAATGTTGTTGATGATGATGAAGATGCTAATGATGATGAGGATGATGTGATGTATATTCGTCATCATCTTCATCATCATCATCTCCATTAAAGTCATCATGATCATGATCATCTTCATCACCATCGTCGTCGTCATCATCATCATCATCATCATCGTCATCATCATCATCATCCTCATGCTCGTCCTCACAATGATGATGATGATGATCATGCCATGGTTCATGTTGTGGATGATGATGATGATGTGTTGCATATTCGCAATCATCTTCATCATCAACATCATCATCATCATCATCATCATCATCTCCATTAGTCATCATCGTCATTATCATCATCATCAACATCATCATCATCACCATCTTCATCACCATCATGATCTTCATCATCATCATCATCATCATGACGAAGATGATGATGATGATGATGATGACGATGAAGATGGTGATGATGATGATGATGATGACTAATGGAGGTGATGACGATGTTGATGATGAAGATGATGACGGATATGCAGCACATCATCCTCATCATCATGATCATCTTCATCATCATTAACACCATGATGATGATGATGATCATGATCATGAAGAAGATGGCGATGACGAGTATGATGAGGATGGTGAAGATGACGATTATGATGACGAAGGCAATGATCATCGTGACCATGATCATATGATGATGATGATGGTGGTGAGGATGATGAAGATGGCGATGATGATGACCAATGAAGATGATGATGACGAATATGATGATTTTGATGATGATGATCATATTCGTCATCATCATCATCATCTTCATCATCGTACTCATATTCATCATCATCCACCACCATCATCATCATCATCATCCTCGTCCTCACAATGATTATGATGGTGATGATGGACACTGTGATGAGGAACCTACAGATGACAGTGATGATAAAGATGGTGATGATGATGACGAAGATGGTGATGATGATGGAGATGGTGATGGTGATGATGAAGATGGTGATGGTTCCGTCTCGCATCCAAAAGATGGATATGGTGATGGTGATGAAGATGGTGGTGATGATGAAGATGGTGACATTGATGATGATGGTGATGGTGGTGAGGTTGATGGTGATGGTGATGGTGATGGTTCCATCTCGCATCCAAAAGATGGAGATGGTGATGATGATGAAGATGGTGACGTTGATGATGATGATGATGGTGGTGAAGTTGATGGTCATGGTGATGGTGATGATGATGAAGATGGTGATGATGATGAAGGCATTGATGATGATGGCGATAGTGATGAAGATGATGACAATGATGATGAAGATGGTGATGATGATGGACATGGTGATGAGGGTCCTACAGATGACCATGATGAGGAAGATGGTGATGATGATGGTGATGGTGTTGAGGTTGATGGTGATGGTGATGGTGATGATGGAGATGGTGATGGTTTCATCTCGCATCCAAAAGATGGAGATGGTGATGATGATGAAGATGGTGATGATGATGGAGATGGTGATGGTGATGATGAAGATGGTGATGGTTCTGTCTCGCATCCAAAATTTCGAGGTGGTGATGGTGATGAAGATGGTGATGGTGATGAAGATGGTGATGATGATGAAGATGGTGACGGTGATGATGATGGTGATGGTGTTGAGGTTGATGGTGATGGTGATGGTGATGATGAAGATGGTGATGGTTCCGTCTCGCATCGAAAAGATGGAGATGGTGATGGTGATGAATATGATGATGATGATGAAGATGGTGATGTTGATGATGATGGTGATGGTGGTGAGGTTGATGGTGATGGTGATGGTGATGATGGAGATGATGATGGTTCCATCTCGCATCCAAAAGATGGAGATGGTGATGGGGATGAAGATGGCGATGATGATGAAGATGGTGACGTTAATGACGATGGTGATGGTGGTGAGGTTGATGGTGATGGTGATGGTGATGGTGATGGTGATGATGGAGATGGTGATGGTTCTGTCTCGAATCCAAAAGATGGAGATGGTGATGATGATGAAGATGGTGATGGTGATGATGATGAAGATGGTGGCGTTCATGATGATGGTGATGGTGGTGAAGTTGATGGTCATGCTGATGGTGATGATGATGAAGGCATTGATGATGATGGCGATAGTGATGAAGATGATGACAATGATGATGATGGTGATGATGATGATGGACACGGTGACGAGGGACCTACATATTACCATGATGATGAAGATGGTGATGATGATGGACACAGTGACGAGGGTCCTACAGATGACCATGATGATGAAGATGGTGATGATGATGGTGATGGTGGTGAGGTTGATGGTGATGGTGATGGTGATGATGGAGATGGTGATGGTTCCGTCTTGCATCCAAAATATGGAGATTGTGATGATGATGAAGATGGTGATGATGATGATGAAGATGGTGATGATGATGGAGATGGTGATGGAGATGATGAAGATGGTGATGGTTCTGTCTCGCATCCAAAAGATGGAGATGGTGATGGTAATGAAGATGGTGATGATGATGAAGATGGTGACATAGATGATGTTGGGGATGGTGGTGAAGTTGATGGTCATGGTGATGGTGATGGTTCCGTCTCGCATCCAAAAGATGGAGATGGTGATGGGGATGAAGATGGTGATGATGATGAAGATGGTGACATTGATGATGATGGTGATGGTGGTGAGGTTGATGGTGATGGTGATGGTGATGATGGAGATGCTGATGGTTCCGTCTCGAATCCAAAAGATGGAGATGGTGATGATCATGAAGATGGTGATGATGATGAAGATGGTGACATTCATGATGATGGTGATGGTGGTGAAGTTGATGGTCATGCTGATGGTGATGATGATGGTGATAGTGATGAAGATGATGACAATGATGATGATGGTGATGATGATGATGGACACGGTGATGAGGGACCTACATATGACCATGATAATGAAGATGGTGATGATGATGGACACAGTGATGAGGGTCCTACACATGACCATGATGATGAAGATGGTGATGATGATGGTGATGGTGGTGAGGTTGATGGTGATGGTGATGGTGATGATGGAGATGGTGATGGTTCCGTCTCGCATCCAAAAGATGGAGATGGTGATGATGATGAAGATGGTGACATTGATGATGTTGGTGATGGTGGTGAAGTTGATGGTCATGGTGATGATGATGGTTCCGTCTCGCATCCAAAAGATGGAGATGGTGATGATGATGAACATGGTGATGATGATGAAGATGGTGACGTTGATGATGATGGTGATGGTGGTGAAGTTGATGGTCATGGTGATGGTGATGATGATGAAGATGGTGATGATGATGAATGCGTTGATGATGATGGCGATAGTGATGAAGATGATGACAATGATGATGAAGATGGTGATGATGATGGACATGGTGATGAGGGACCTACAAATGACCATGATGATGAAGATGGTGATGATGATGGTGATGGTGGTGAGGTTGATGGAGATGGTGATGGTGAATGTGATGGTGATGATGATGAAGATGGTGATGATGATGAAGATGGTGACAGTGATGATGATGGTGATGGTCGTGAGGTTGATGGTGATGGTGATGGTGATGATGAATATGGTGATGGTTCCATATCGCATCCAAAAGATGGAGATGGTGATGATGATGAAGATGGTGATGATGATGAAGATGGTGATGTTGATGATGATGGTGATGGTGGTGAGGTTGATGGTGATGGTGACGGTGATGATGGAGATGGTGATGGTTCCGTCTCGCATCCAAAAGATGGAGATGGTGATGATGATGAAGATGGTGATGATGATGAAGATGGTGACGTTTTTGATGATGGTGATGGTGGTGAAGTTGGTGGTCATGGTGATGGTGATGATGATGAAGGCATTGATGAAGATGGCGATGGTGATGAAGATGATGAAGGTGTTGTGGAATTTATTTATATCCAATGTATTTGACTCTAAGAACCTCTCATGTGTGATTATAAGAAAATAAAGATTCCCTCAACCCCCAAACATGCCCTTTCAAAGAATTTTTTTTTATCTTTGAGTGTGGTATGGGTGCCAACATGAGGTTTTGTCTACTAAGGATAGATCTTGGCATCTTGACCCTGGTTTGGGTGATGACAATGAGGTTCATATGACTCCAATGGATCTTCCATGGATCATGGGGTAAATGGATCTCTCAAGTATTATTGCATGTGAACTTGCACGTACCGAGCTACAACAAATCTTTCACAAGAGTGGATTTGTCTATGTGAATAGATAAGTGAAAAGTTTTTAGCAAAAAGACCTATCAATTTTAGCTTGGAAGTATGGGAAATGTTCAAAGTGGGATTGAGAGGCTTGATGGTGATTGTAGTAGTGGGCATGGTATTGGTGAGAATGATGTCATGATAGTGGAATTAAACATTAAGATGGTGACCCTAGAGCTTGGATCATAGCCTAGAAACACGAGAGCCTAGCCTAGAAACCCTAGTTGATAGCATAAACCCTAGTTTGTATTCTAATCACAATGAAACCCTATTATGTAGCCTAAGATCTAGCCCTAAATTATAATACATGTAAAGATTAAATCATTTTCATTGTACATATATATTCATGTCCATACATTTGAATCCAAATAACTATACACATATATGCATAGTTTCTCATCTATATAGCAAGGGTGCATACAAGAAGAAAATCGTTGTACCTAGCACCGGATACCTAATTTAGAAACGCAATGGTTTGAAATTGGTTGTACCATGAAGATTTTTATATGGTGGATATGCACACCTATGGAAACCTTCTCAATGGATGGAAAACCTAATATTATCATAACATTATGTTGTTGCTGCAACATCCCCCAAAAATTTTGATTATTTGGGTCCCTCCTATTATTTTGAAGGTTTACTTTGCTTTTCTCAGAGCTTGCTTGTTCATCAAAGTATGATTTTCCTTCCACTCGTCTCCCAAAGATTTTTGTTTGATTTTTTTACTAAGAAAAAAAAACTATCTTTAGCATTGAGCACAGTTTTAATGATAACTTTTGCGAAAAAAGCGCAGGAATTATTTTCTCTAAGGCAAAGTCTCCTTAGACTCTTCGGTGCATTTTTTAGCCTTGACTCAAGCGCTCTGGTGCAAATTTTGAGCATAAGTTGACTTCCCTTTAGCGCAATTTCTAATTATAAATCTTCCGCTTGGCGCAAATGTTGACTATAACTTTGCCGCCCTTTGGCGCAATCCCTAACTATAAGTCGTCTGTTTGGCACGATCGCTAATGCTAAATCTTCTGCTTGGAGCGATTATTGACTGTAAACTCCCCACCGATGCATCTTTTTAAATAGAAATCAGTCGCGTTGGCACAAAGTTCAAACGAAAACTGACCGCCTTTAACCATCTTTAGCATTAAGCGCAGTTTTTAATAACAACTTTTGTGATAGAAGCATAGGAGTTATTTTATTTTGTCCGACACCGGCACATGGCCTTGCCTTAAAATTGTCGATAGGCAAATTTTTATGACCAAATTCCAAGACAAAGCGCAAATGTTATATTTATCTTTGCCACTATGGTGCACGAACTACACGGGGGGTTCACTTAGTGAACTTGTTACATAGCACGATCGTTCATATGATATTAAATAATACCCCTAATTTCACTAAATATTGGAAAATGCATCCTAAAATTGTATTGTTGAACCCCCCTCCCAATATGCCTTTCAAATTAAGAAAACCCTAGTTTCACCAAATATTGTAGGTATCAATTTTTATCAACCCATTTTTAACACCCCCTTTACATCATATTGTCAAGTTGCAACAAACAGGATCCCTAACACATCTTAGTATAAGCAAACAAGATTCTAAATAAAATAATAGTATAATGCTAATAATGATCCCACTAGGATTACAGGGGAGACTAATCAATATGTAGCATGGGATAGTGGAAGACCCAAGGAAATAGTACTGGGGAAGGAAAAATGCATAAAAGGAAACCTAGTCAAGAGATCAACATAACAAAGAATGTAAAAGACTGATAGTCTAATTGTTAGTGCAAGCCTTAGAACATATGGGAATTGCATATGTTTCACACCACAACTTTTCAATCTATCAATTTTATATATGTAAATACAAATATAGCCATAGAGAGCTCATGTTTTCTATAAGCTTAATAAATTAAACTCCATAAAAATGAAAAATTGGAACCCTTTCATGGATGTACTTCCCTACCTTCCTATCAAAACAAACATCATTGATTTTTGAACCAAAATGAACATAGAAAAATTCCTTTCACTTTTCAATAACACCATATGATCATGTGCATAACTTGGATTTGGGTCATTCACAAGATCCAATGAATTGCCTCCACTTCCCCTACATTTATTCTTGCAATCAAGGGAATTAAAAACATTTAGTTACCTTTTCTTGGGTTATATCTAGTTTTTTTTATCTTTATAGGAGAGGGAAAAATATCCATTGTTAGGTTTCAAGCATGCAATAGTTATAAATATGCATAGATGGTGAAACTTATATGATACAATTTCATGGTAATGATAACACATATGGTATGCAAATAAGGATTTATATTTTCACCTATGTTCATGTCAATTCCAATACAATATTAAGACGGGTTCCGTACATGTAAGAATTGAAATTACAATTATGAATGTGCCAAATATAACTCAATCTAGCAATTGTTCCTAACTAGAAATGTGAAAATATTAAAGAAGAATACAAAAAATTGAAAGAAATAATTAGTCAAGAAACATTGATCTAAGTTGTCTTGGTTCAGTGAGTCAATAAATACTGATCTCACTTTTCTTTGTTTTCATGGAGAAAGGTTTAATTGAATCTCAATTCCCACCTAAACCCCAACCTAAAAAATGAAGAGTGAAATATTTTACTTGAATGCCTACAAAAAATACAATACAATTGTTCAAGTCTGGAACTCCCGATTAGCTACATCTCTTAACTTAAAGATGAAAAAAATAGAACATCAATACCAACCAAGCCTAAGTAAGCTATTAAATGAGGATTGCTAAAGGCCAATAATCCAACAAGACTTCCATTGATATTATCATTGGTACATTACATCAGATTTATGCAAAACTTATGATCATAAGCAATATCAAATAAAAATGGAGGGTCCTTAAGTTTTAGGTGGGTATGAATTGAGCCCATGATTTCGAGGTATGAAACCATCCCACGATTTGGAGGTTATTCCTCGGCACACCCAAATACAATAACCCCCAATATTTATATTACTATGTCAAATTAAAAAAAAACCCTTGACCCCTTAATATGAGGCAATATATTTTTGAGGTTTTTAAAAGTATTCAAACCCCCAATATGAATGGATGTGATATGATATTGCCTCACAAGTGAACCCCCCGTGACGAACTAACACTGGAATTGACAATCGAAGTCTTCGTTCCCTTTTTTCCAAACCATCGCAAGGTTTAAAATTAATCCTCATCCTGCGGTGCAGCTTCTAACGATATTTTTGCCGACCTTTTGCAAACCATCCAGCACAAATCTTGGTGATATTTTTCCCGACTACGGTGCATAGGTTATCCTTAAAATTGCCATTGTCACGTTGCTTCCAATCATAAAACCCCGATAAGCTTTAAGCTCGTGGACTCGACCCTTTATCGTGGGTTTTTTAATTATAAGATTCCCATCCATTGCGCATAAGTTAGCCTTACAATCACTGTTGTCGTGCCACTCCCAATCGTTAAATTGGCCAACCTGTCGCCCAGGTGACATAAATGTATCTCTTTTAAATATAATGAGGCTTGAGGTGTGCAAATATACATTTAAAGTCTTTGTCAAAATCTTTACTTGCGCTATTTCGCTATTGCAGGGTGATATGCATAGGAGAAGGCTGACGGGGAAGCGACAGAGATAGCCGAGTAAAGGAGATTGCAAGCAGTAGAAGAAGCTAAGAAGGCAGCTGAAAAGGAGCCACTTAGCTCACAACTCATGGATATGGATGTGTCTACGAATGACCAATCAGGGATTGTCGGGGGAGGAAATGTAGAAGTTGAGGAACTTGTTCTTACCACATACGCTCCTTCCTGGAAGCGCCAAGTGGTCAACCTGAATTCTGTTCTTTTTGACAAGAAATGAAAGGTTATTATTGGGAGATCAGAGAAGCATACCATGATAGATGAGAGTCGTGTGGAAATAAGGAAGACAGTTAGCACCTGCCAAGCCTATACTCAAGAACTCGAGAATCCTTCAATAAATGCCAACTAGGCCTGCCACAAACAATTTATGATATCCCAGAGGAAGCAGGCGCAGTAGCAAAAGCATCGCAGTCAGCAAACAAAAGACAGTTGTTATTTTTTTTTTTGTAATAAGGACAAGGGAATTTTATTTCTATTTTGTTCTAATTTTGTAAAAGACAGCTGCGTGCTGGGTTTTGTCTTATTGACCACTAGAAGACAAATTTTTGTTCCCTCCTAGGTTTAGGTTTAGGTTTTTGGGAAAATGAGAAGATTGTAAAATCTATAAATATGTGAACGGAGGACAGAATAAGGACTTTTGATAGGTAGAGAAAAATGACTGTGTTATGTATGGGAACTATTTTCCAGATATCGATATACAGTAGTTCATTTTTGTCTATTGAAAGCCTGCACAACATTTACTTGGGATCTGTGTAAAGGGATGTGGAACTATTTTGACTCTCTTACCACTGGTTTACTGTGAGATCGTTCTAACTCATTGTGGATTACTCCATTGCTGTGTATGTTTCTCATTTTATGTGTATTATGCTATTTATTATGAGTGGTGAAATCATTTTTATTCATTTAAGCTATCTTGAATGCATCTCTCTTTCTGCTGTAATTTACATTTAAATTGGTTTAAACAGCTATCTGCGTGACCTTTATGTGTATCTACAACACACTGCTCATTCTCTTATTTTGGCTCCTCGCGAGGATAGAATAGATTTGCTTATTACAGTTTTAGATTAAGATTTCTTCCAGCTTTGCATTTAGATTAAATTAGTTTACAACACTTGCATCTCCTACATAAATTTAAAATACATAAACGGTGGATCGGGCCGCAACCGGTGCAAAGAAAACAAATCTTTAAATCTTACATGGTAGCCGGAACCGTTAACCGGACGGATTCCCCACACCAAATGGTGGACAATCTAATTGGGACTGTTTACCGGGGAGAATCCCTTTCTGATCGATGCTGCGATTTTCAGGGCATCAACAGTTTTTGGTGCTAGAAGGAGGGCCACCAGTGCATGGATGGCAGAAGAGATCCCTTCATTAGAAGAAATCCCACTGAAGACCCATTTGAAACAGGCATTCCAGAAGATTTAGATCTGGAATCCATAAATCAAGAAAATCCAAATCCTAAAGGTGAACAGCAAGAAGCACTGTATGCTGTTCCTTTTGCTGAAATAACAGATTTAAGAAGGCATACCTGTGCTTATGTTAGGAAACTCGGTGGTTTGAATGTAGTCCCATTACTTCCTAGACTAGCAGCTCCTAAGAGAGAACCATAGTATACTAGAGACGCAGTATTGGTACAAAACTTAGAAGATCTGGTAGATCTATCATTAGAAGAAATTACTAAGCCATTGGGAGAAATTGGATTTGAAACTCCTCCAGAGTTGCATACTCCACAAAATTTTCCTCCTCATATTCCATGTAGCTCTCCATAGTGTACTCCGAGAATCATGGCTTGGAGAGCAGCAGGATCTCTGAATCTGGCAGGTCCTTTCCATAGTCTGCCTAAGAACCCTGAGAAAGTTTTACCTAAATATGACCCAGGTAAAGGGATCACTGCAGAAGATCATCTTAAGATTTTTTACATAGCCTTGAATATTTTAAATGTAGAACACGAAGATGTGGTTTGCGGATTGTTTCCCTACACATTTGAACCTAAAGTTTCTTCCTGGTATTTTAGCCTTTAAGCTAGTTCAATATTCGATTGGGAGGACTTCGAAAAATGTTTTTTAAAGAGGTATGGAAATGAGAAAATGGTAGCTACTCTAATGAAAGAATTGATGTCCATGATAATGGAGAAGAAGGAGAAAGTCCAAGAGTTTAACCAAAGATTCCCTACCCTATTGAATAATTTCAGTGACGCTGCAAGGCCTGCTGAGGAATCATAGTTGAGTACTATACAACAGCTCTTGACTCTCCGATAGCCATGTTTGTTAAAAGAGCAAAGAAAACTACCTTAATAGAAAACTTTGAAGAAGCAAAGAAGGTAGAATAGGAAGCAAACATCATTGCCAAGAATGCTCTAGATCTGGAAACAAAGCAGCCTGCTAAGAAGCCTTCTCTATTGACTAAAAACAAGGAAGAGCCATCAACTGATATGGAGAACATTGTCAAAATGATGCAAAAGCTTTCAAACAAAATTGTGGATTTAGAAAAGGATAAAGCAGCCAGTACCTCTAGGCAGCCATTCAAACCTTATTATAAGAAAAGAGAAGAAAATGGACAGCCAACTCCGCCCGTAAACAATTCCACTGTTTTAAATTTAAATGAAGTAGGTATGGATCATTTATGTACTTTCCATCAAGAACAACATTCTGAAAAAAGTTGTCCGTAGTGGATTAATTCAATGAGTTTAGTGATGAATCAAATGCTTGATGCGCAATTATTGGAACAAAAGGATCCTCAAGAGGAACAAGTTTCTGATCAGGAGGAAACCACCCTAGACACCACCATGGTTCTCTGGGATTGGTCACCAACTCAAGAATCTTCTCTTGAAGAGATTGCTGATGAGTCTCAAGCAACATCCCTAAATGTTTCCACTAGAAGTAAAGGCCCCTTACCTAATCACACTTTAGATTTTCCCAAAGTGAAATTTTCAAAGGAATTGCCAAGGCAGCACATAACAATTATACCACAGCAACACAAGGCTATCCCACAGCAGCCCAAGCCAATTCTGACACCTATAAAAGAATCAATTGCTGAAAAAGCCAAACCACCGAATATTACTCCAAACAAAGCAGAAACTCAGCCCAAGATTTATAAGGTATGCGATATGGGTTACAATATAATTGAAGACATTAAGAAGACTAAAGCCAATATTTCCATATTTGACATGTGCAGTTCTCCCCAGCAAAGATAAAAGTTGCTAGAGGTTTTTGACCCGCAAGCTAGTCCTTCGTTTGAAAACATAGAAGACGACCCTAAGATAAACGAAGCCAACATCGACGGGAAATCTAGATCACAAACTCTGCCTTTCCTCCTAACTTTTGAAATCTTCAACCACAATGTTCATAACTGTTTTGTAGATTTAGGTGCCAGTTCAAATGTCATGCCTCTATCAATTTGCAGAAAGATTAATGGGTAGCCTATCCCTTTTCCATCTCAAATTATACAGTTGGATAGGACTGATGTTAAGGTAATTGGGGAAATGAAAGATGTTCTCATTAGGATGTCAGCAGACCCTAGGGTGTGTCAATTCTTTGATATAATGGTGGTTGATATCCCAGAGGCTTGCAGTCTGATTTTGAGTAGGGACTGGTATACGAAACTGAATGGCTATTTTGCTACAGACTAGTCTCATCTGTGGCTGCCTTATCAGAATAGGCAAAACCAAATCAAGATACTGAGAGAACCTCATATGAAACAAAATGTAACTCAGTTGGAAGAAAAGAACGAAGCTCTTGTTTTCTTGTCTTCAATTTTGGGAAACTATTTCTTAGAGATTGAACTAGGAAATTATCAAGCACAAGATGCTTGCCATAATCCAGATGAACAGTCCAATCTCCTTTAGTTTTCTTGGAATGATGATATTGATTGTAACATAGTAGAATTAGTCACTGACGTAGTTGTTAATGATGCTAGTTTAGCTAAAGAAGAAAATGTGTTTCGGATTCTTTACTTTGATGGCTCCAAAACCCAAGAAGGATCAGGAGCCGGTTGTGTTTTGATTGACCCCAATAGGAATAAACACTTTTTATCTTGTAGATTAGAATTTGAATGTACTAACAATATTGCTGAGTACGAAGCTCTAGTCCATGGGTTAAAGAAGGCTATTTCTTTAAGTGTCAAATATTTGAAAGTCTTTGGTGATTTTGAAATAGTCGTTAGGCAAGTAAGAGATACAATTCACTGCCTTTCTCCTCATTTAAAAGGCTACCAATTTGAGATTTGGAATTTGATTTCATGTTTTTATGCTTTCAATATAAATTCCATTCCTCAAAATAATAAATAATAAATCAGCTTTATGCTACAGCTGATTTATTGGCTACTTTCGCTTCCAGATTAGTTCCTACAAATAATAAATGCTCTATTGAATTGATTTTCAGGCCATCTGTTCCAGATAACATTACAAATCTTAGAGTATTTGATGATGATGATCAGATCATCAGCTTCTTGACAAATGAAGATGGCTTCCATGAAGCCATAATAGATGAAGAGAAGCATGACTCAGACCTTCAAAGCAAACACGTTGTTAAAGGAAATTTTATGCCTAAAGGAGTGAGGACTCTAGAAGCTTTGTTTCAGTTATAGAGCAAGTTCAAGAGACTAGTGAATGCTAAAACTCATAGCTCCTCTATGACGCATGAATTGATTAATATGGGAATAGAGGCAGAGCTGAAATATGTTAATCTCGGCAAGTGTTGCTCGCCGGGAGAAAGAGAAAATCTTATCAAACTTTTCAAGCAATATAAGGATGTCTTCGCATGGACTTACGACAATCTGAAAACGTATGATACTCATATCATTCAGCATGTAATACCAATGAAAGAAGGTGTCAAACCTTTTTAGCAGCAGCTAAGAAGAATGCGTCCGACTCTCGAGCCGCTAATTCAAAAGGAATTAAAGAAATTGCTAGATGCAAAGATCATTTTTAAAGTCAGACATTCGGAATGGGTTGCTAACTTAGTCCCCGTATGAACTGAGTCCTAGTACAGAGACTTAGTGCATTATTTGTAGTCAGGTTACTTGCCAGAACACTGTGGAGCAAAGCAAAGAAAGGCACTCCGTCTGAAATCAGCAGTGTACCAAATCATTGACGGAATCCTTTTTAGAAAGAATTATGATGGAATTTTCCTCAGATGTTTGGAGAAAGAATATGCAAGGAAGGTAGTCGAAGAATTGCACGATGGCCCTACTGGGGGACATTATTCAGGGGATACTGCAGCTCATAAAATTCTCAAAGCTGGGTATTATTGGCCAACTCTTTTTAGGGATGCTCATGCATATGCAAGGAACTGTGATGTTTGCCAAAGAAGTGCCGGGAAATTGCCAAAAGCAGCAGGACCGTTGCATCCGGTTATCATTTCTGAACTATTCGAGCAATAGGGCATAGATGTTATCAGAGAGATAAACCTGAATTCCTCGCTACAGCATCGGTACATTCTAACAACTACTGATGATTTTACGAGATGGGTTGAAGCCATTCCGCTGCGTGCAGTAAACGAAGATGCAGTTATCAAATTCCTGGAAGAAAGCATCATAACCAGGTTTGGGGTTCCAATTTCCCTAGTCTTTGATAATGCAACTTTTTTTTGTCTTTTAAGATCAATGAATTTGTTTATGAGAAAGGGATCAAAATACACCATTCAACAAATTACTATCCCCAAGGAAATGGATTAGCTGAGTCGACCAATAAAAACCTCATCCGAATTCTTAAGAAAACTGTAACTGAAAATTAGAGAAGCTGGCACCTAGCTCTTCCAAATGCTCTATGGGCAGACAGAGTTACCCCCAAGAATGCCTTAGGTGCATCTCCATTTACCTTGGTTTATGGTAAGGAAGCCATCCTTCCCCCGAATGTATTACTCTCATCCTTGCAACTGTCCCAAGCCTCCCGAGGTTCCAGTAGTCAAGTTCTTCAATCAAAAATCGATACCCTACTAAAACTCGAAGAGTCACAGTAAAAGGCCAAAGATCAATTCCATCATCATCATCAAGACATAGTCAAAAGATGGTTTGATAATAAGAAATCTGAAAAAAGAAGTTTTGAAGTAGGAGATTTAGTTTTGAATTGGGACCATCCTCATGAGGGTAAGGGAATGCATACAAAATTTCAACACTTATGGGTTGGCACTTACCAAATTTATGAAAAGCTTGGCCCATCAACGTATGAATTAAGAGACCTTCAGGGAGAGGAAGTTAATCTTCCCCTCAACGGCTTGGCTTTGAAATAGTATTTTTCTTAAGGTCTCTAAGAGAACCTTTGTACATAAATAAAGGCTTTGTTCTTTTTCTTTTTACTTTTTACTTTAGTCCCTTGTTTTCTGTTTGTTTCGGCCAAGTTGTCCTCTTTTCTGAGTATTTGAGTTTTCCCTTTCCCCTTTCCTTTGTATAGAATTTTCCTGCTAGCTCTGCAATTGGGCCTTTCATGAAGATAGATCTCTCAAGAAATATCACAAGTCATGAAGCTGGAAATGTACCCTCAAAAGAAAGTTTATCTATGCATTTTGGCTTTTGCTGATCGTTTTCCAGAATGAAGAGATCCTGTTCTGTTGGTCGCATTAACCCCTATTTAATAGCAGAAATTCATGATTTTCTTTATCACTATCTTCGAGCTCCATCCACCCTCACATTTATAAGCATCTCAAGAATATCACTGTAGTTAGACCCACAGAAAGGAAGCACATCTCGAAGGCATAAGGTATTAAAATGACTCCATGCTGCAAATATAAAGCCAAAAGAGCTTATAATCAAGAGTCTGTTATCCAGAAAACCTTGCCTCCATTAAAGCATGGCTGAGAGCAATAAAGACTTTCAATTTAAGCAGCCACACCAAAAATGCCTAGCAGAGTTCTTCTCCGTCCGTGAGCATGAGAAAGCAAGAAAATATCTTTCTCACACAAAAGGACATCAATGGGTTGAAGAACTCAGGAAAGTGGCTAAGTCTTAAAGAAATTTTTCTGGAATACTCACATGACAAAAGTCGCTAATTAAAGAACATTCAAAAGGATGCAAGCAGCATGGGAATGAGGAACAAGAGAATATTGTCTATGAGATTTTGTTACAATCCTGTGGTGTCTGATGTTAGTGGTCGTCTGAAAGATGGATCTTCTAAAATGAACCCCATATTTTGGCCCTTGGAGAGTTTTAAGGATGTCTTTATCAAAGCTCCCCTTTCCTAATGACCAACGGGTGAAGTGATCACTTCCTTTGCCAAAATTCGAATTCTCAAGCTGACTGTGCACATAAGATGAGCAACTTTTAAAAGTTCCTATGGACAAGAGAGAGTTTTTAAGAGATTTGTGTTCACCAGCGATTCGCCAATTGTTGTTGCTGCAACATCCCTCCAAAATTTTGATTATTTGGGTCCCTCCTATTATTTTGAAGGTTTCCTTTGTTTTTCTCAGATCTTGCTTGTTCATCAAAGGCTGATTTTCCTTCCTCTCATCTTCCAAATATTTTTGTTTCATTTTTTGACTAAGGCAAAAAAACTATCTTTAGCATTGAGCACAGTTTTTAATGATAACTTTTGTGACAAAAGCACATGAATTATTTTCTCTAAGGCAAAGTCTCCTTAGACTCTTCGGTGCATTTTTTAGTGTTGACTCAGCCTCTTTGGCACAAATTTTGAGCATAAGTCAGCCACCCTTTAGCGCAATTTCTAATTATAAATCTTTCGGTCAGCGCAAATGTTGACTATAACTCTGCTGCCCTTTGGCACAATCCCTAACTATAAGTCGTCCATTTGGCGTGATCGCTAATGCTAAATCTTCCGCTTGGCGCTATTATTGACTGTAAACTCCCCACCGACGCATCTTTTTAAATAGAAATCAGCCGCATTGGCGCAAAGTTCAAACGAAAACCGACCACCTTTAACCATCTTTAGCATTAAGCACAATTTTTAATAACAACTTTTGCGACAGAAGTGCAAGAGTTATTTTATTTTGGCCGACACTAGTGCATGGCTTAGCCTTAAAATTTTCGATAGGCGGATTTTTATGACCAAATTCCGAGACAAAGCGCAAATGTTATATTTATCTTTCCCGCTATGGCGCACGAACTAACACTGGAATTGTCGATCGAAGTCTTCGTTCCATTTTTTCCAAACCATCGCAAGGTTTAAAATTAATCCTCGCGCTACAGTGCAGCTTCTAACGATATTTTTGCTGACCTTTTGCAAACCATTCAACGCAAATCTTGGCGATATTTTTCCCAACTACAGCGCATAGGTTATCCTTAAAATTGTCGTCGTCACGTCGCTTCCAATCATCAAATGCCGATAAGATTTAAGCCCGTGGGCTCAACCCTTGATCGTGGGTGTTTTAATTATAAGCTTCCCGTCCATTACACATAAGTTAGCCTTACAATTGTCGCTGTCACACCACTCCCAATCATTAAATTGGCCAACCTGTCGCCCAAGTGACATAAATGTATCTCTTTTAAATATAATGAGGTTTGAGGTGTGCAAATATACATTTAAAGTCTTTGTCAAAATCTTTACTTGCGCTATTTCGCTATTGCAGAGTGATATGCATAGGAGAAGGCTGATGGGGAAGCAACAGAGATAGCCGAGTCAAGGAGAATGCAAGTAGCAGAAGAAGCGAAGAAGGAAGATGAAAAGGAGCCACTTAGCTCACAACTCATGGATATGGATGTGCCTACGAAAGACCAATTAGGGATCGTCGGAGGAGGAAATATAGAAGTTGAGGAACTTGCTCTTACCACATACACTCCTTCCCGGCAGTGCCAAGTGGTCAACCTGAATTCCGTTCTTTTTGACAAGAAACGGAAGGTTATTATTGGGAGATCAGAGAAGCATACCATGACAGATGAGAGCCATGTGGAAATCAGGAAGACAGTTAGCACCTGCCAAGGCTATACTCAAGAACTCGAGAATCCTTCAGTAAATGCCAACTAGGCTTGCCACAGACAATTTATGATATCCCTCAGGAAGTAGGCGCAGCAGCAGAAGCATCGCATTCAGCAAACAAAAAACAACTGTTATTTGTTTTTTTTTGTAATAAGGACAAGGGAATTTTATTTCTGTTTTGTTCTAATTTTGTAAAAGACAACTGCGTGCTAGGTTTTGTCTTATTGACCACTACAAGACAATTTTTTGTTCCCTCCTAGGTTTAGGTTTAGGTTTTTGGGAAAATGAGAAGATTGTAAAATCTATAAATATGTGAACAGAGGACAGAATAAGGACTTTTGACAGGCAAAGAAAGACAATTGCGTTATGTATGGGAACTATTTTCCAGATATCGATATATAGGAGTTCGTTTTTGTCTATTGAAAGCTTGCACGACATTTGCTTGGGATCTGTGTAAAGGGATGTGGAACTATTTCGACTCTCTTACCACTAGTTTACTGTGAGATCATTCTAACTCATTGTGGATTACTCCATTGCTGTGAATGTTTCTTTCTATGTATTATGCTATGTATTATGAGTGGTGAAATCGTTTTTATTCATTTAAGCTATCTTGAATGCATCTCTCTTTCTGCTGTAATTTACATTTAAATTGGTTTAAACAGCTATCTACGTGACCTTTATGTGTATCTATAGCACGTTGCTCATTCTCTTATTTTGGCTCCTCGCGAGGATAGACTAGATTTGCTTATTACAGTTTTAGATTAAGATTTGTTTTAGCTTTGCATTTAGATTAAATTAGTTTACAGCACTTGCATCTCATACATAAATTTAAAATACATAAACAGTGGATTGAGCCGCAACCGGTGCAAAGAATACAAATCTTTAAATCTTACATGGTATCCGAAACCATTAACCGGACTGATTCCCCACACCAAACGGTGGACAATATAATTGGGACTGTTTACCGGGGAGAATCCCTTGCTGATTGATGCCGCGATTTTCAGGGCATCAACACATTAGTAAATCTTACTCCAACATGTAGTAATGCTCACATGTTCTACTATTGATGGCACACTAATGGATGCATGCAACTTGATGAGGGTGTATTTGTGACTCCATTGATGTAATGCACTTGTCCTAAATGTCTTTAAGAAGTGTCTAAGTGTCTAATAGATGAATTATGATGTCCTAATACCCCTCTATCCCCTCCAAACAAAATTTGACAACATTTGGGGTATTGGGGTAACAAGTTGGTGTGTTGAGGTGGATATAGCCTAAAAAATACACCTCATTGTAGTCATTTATTGTAATGTCAACTATACATGTGTTTAAGTCAACATGTCTACATAAAATTAGATCGCTATCACATAATGATAAATTAAGGAAGTCCTAATTGTAAATGGTAGTGGATGTGATGGTCATCAAATCAAAGGTGGCTATATCCGTGAGTGAGAATTAATGAGCTAGCTATACATCGTGCTCAAGGTTGTCCTATTTGTATGGTGACAATTGATTAAGAAATGATTCCATAACTTGGTTATTAATTTGTTGCATTATCTTAAGTGGACAAAATGGTCAAAATAAATACTAGTGATGACATTTCATTATGTAGAGTATGGACATTTTGGATCTCATTATGTAGAGCTATTAAAAATCATGTTGGATCTCATTTTAACCTGTGATATCCCCCTCTTTTCGTATCCTATTGTTTTGTAAATATGTCATATTTTGTAAATGGCCATGGTGAGGAGCTCAAGGCCAAGGCCCCACCAGAGGTCCTTGAGTAGATTGGAATTTATCTTTCCTAAGGTGTATTTGATGTTAATAACTTAGGAGACAAAAAGGTATACTACAATATGGTTAGGGAAAATTCATAAAGCTTAAAAAGAAGCTTAACCTATTAAAATTATTACATTAGTATGAATTATATATTAAGAAGCAGCTAAGTATTGATAAAATATTACTAAGCTATTATTGCCTATATATATATATATATATATAATTATTATACTCTTGTATCCTTCGAAGAAAACTGATGCTTTTTTTTAATAAAGACAGTTAGTGTCATAGAGGAACCCAATTATATGGGAAAACTTTTATTAAAAGTGATTAAAAAGGATAAAATTGATATAGTAAAGGACTATGATATGACACTATGGCAAGGACATTTTCATATGAGGTTCTTTTATATATATATATAGATATATATAGAAATTATGCAAGGAGTTTGTAATTGAAGTTAACCCTATGGATGTTATACTCAATTAAATTATTTATGTCTTTAATTATATTATGGAATAATTGTTCATAAATCATTTGATTATAAATTATTGGTAGCTCGAAATATGCACATATGAATCTACATACCACATTGTGGAAAGGAAAGAGGTCTCTCTATCTAATAGAGTTTATTTATATAAAGGATTTGTGGTAGTTAAGGAGGCTTAGGTATTTATGTGTGGCATATTAAGTATTTACATATAGTTGTGATAGTTAGAGAAAAATCATACATATATGTTATACATATAAATGGAAGCCTTACTAAATTGATTGGGCTAACAAGTAAATAGGAATATTTTCATAAAAGAAATCGAGGGTCTAGATATTTATTTCATAAATGAAGGCCAAGTTTTCCAAGGATCATGTTGTGTTTACACTCATTGAATACATGATATAAAATAAAAATATTATTATTATATATTTATACTCAACCATAAAACGGTTTAGTCATTGGGATAGGGATCTCAATGAGAGTTTTAAGGAGTTTGTCTCCCCAGTGGCGCACTTCCCTTCCTTGATTTTGCCATTAGTCTTCTACTTAGGAGCACTATGACTCTTTCATGGGACACCAGTTCCACTTGTTGAACACTGCTATGTGTCTCACGCGTGAATCGCCATTTGGCCGAAAGTGGTTTCCAACACGTTGTTGGTGAATGATTTTAGGAGAGGTGGGCAGTGGCGTTTTGGGGGGGAAGAAAAGAGGAAAATTATTTTTCTATTGCTGGATATTTTTCGATTGGGAAAATCCTCTCGTACCGGCCTGCGTTTCAATTGCTCAGAAGGTTTGCGTTTCCTTTGCCCTGGATTTTATATATATTATATGGAGGTAAGTAAAATCGGAGCCTGCACTTTTATTTCATACGTTGTTTTACTCTGAAGGTCGATTTATGCACTTTCATGTTCGACCTAGCCTTAGCAGTGGACAGAAAACTCTTGAGGCTCTGAGTTTTTGTGGCAAGAAAGTTAAATCTCTGTAATGTTATCCTCTTGTTGAGAGTCAACCTCTGTCCCTTTTCATTGATGTGTTCACCGATAACGTGAGGGCCATTTCTCTGTCCCGCGTCCATGTTGCATTTGCGGGTGATAGAAGATCCAATCCCTGGTTCATTTGAATCTACCTTTAGCGTTGACGAAGAGGTGTTTGTCACCTTGGAATGTGGGCAGCTTGAGAATCAAACTCCGATTTGTTGTGTTTACTGATAAGTGTGAGTCGTTCTCTGCCCGGTTTCATTGCTGCGTTAGCATATATATTTTTTTTTAATCTAGAACTAAGCGCTTGGATAGATCTTGATGACGGATCCGAAAGCTTAGATTCAATATCTGGAAATGAGTGAAATCGCATTGCATGATATGCCGAATTACTTGAATTACTGGGCATGCTAGATCCATTTGATGAATTAGATTTGTGAATTATAGATCCCGGTACTATTTGAAATTACAGTAGTTTTATGTGTCTGCTCGTTTGGATCTCGATTCATTGGAACTGTCGATCATCTAGGGTCTCCGTAAGCTATACAAAGTATAGTCCTAATTGTTGCCCCTCACTTTGGATCTTGGTCGGTTGAATCGTGGATCAAAGTGGAACTCTGTATTTTAGGAAAGTTTATTATATTTGTTTATTGCTCCTCTTGGATCTCGCACAATTCAAGGGAATCGTGGGTCAATGGCGGATCTCTGCCATGTTGATATTTCATTTCGGTGTTATGCGGATTGAAAACATATATCCTGGATATTGGTTGGAAATCGCAGATCCCTATCTCAGATCTGGATGGTTATTATGAAATCATGATTCATTTCTTTGCTAAGTCACAGAGTCATAGATCTGTGTATTGCATTTAATTTTATAGCTGTTTTTCCAACTTAGAAAAATGCCTCTCTTTATTTTGATGGCGCAGCAATCCTTGGAAATACTCCTCGGTTCAATGACTGTGCTAACTGCATCTAACTTCTCTGTAGAAGCACTCGACAACTAATTTTAAATCCTGCACTCAGATCGGGTTATCGTTCAGATAATGATCCTGTAGATACGTTTAAGGAGTGAAAATTAATAGTTAACTCCCCTCTGAGCTTGATAACAGAGCTAGACTCTGTATATAGATCGAGTATGTTCGGGTCATCAATCTTGTAGTGAACCTGTAGAAGCATTGACTATATTTATATATATATTTAAGTTGAGTTCTAGTCTCTCATCCCTGTCACATTCAGGGATTTTGTTTGACTTAGGTTGATAGTCGTAAATAAAGGATCTCCGGGTGTATTTTGGTGATCAAAGTCTTTCTTCCAGAAGTTAAGGAAGGGTGCCATCTGAAAGGACTTAAACCCTTTGTCTTCTACACAGCTTTTAGCTACCATGATAGGGTTTTCTCTCTAAAGAGAGAACCGTTTTTCCATCGTTTCTCATTATATTTTTTCCTTGATTACTTTTGCGAGCTATATTGGCAAGGAAATAACAATCTTCTCATGAAGATGAAATTTTGACCTTAACGTTTCGCTTAGTATTTTGTTTGCATAGCTATTGTAACGGTACTCAATAGCATACTACTCCAACGTGGCCACGGATTTTGTTTTATGCTTAGATTTCCTCAAGAACTGAGGCTTGACCGTAAAGGTATCTAATGTTAATTAGTATATGCTTGAACTTGAAAGTAGTTTAAGTATAGATAATATAAGCTTGAATTTGGAAGTATCTAATAGAAAGGTATGCTTGAACTTGAAAGTAGTTTAAAGTATAGATATGATGTTGGAAATCGATATCTCGTCAAAGAATTGAAGTCATAATATTATGTCTAAATATGAGCACTACCCTTTAGCTCAAGACTTAAATGTACGTTTGGCAAGGATGGGAGAAAGTGGATAGTCCCACATCATGAATAAGGAATCTTTCTTTAGAACTTAAGATGGGACCAAATCTTTTAAGATTTACAAGAGAAGCTTTGTGACAGCGTTTGTAATTGTAACTCTCTTTTGACTAATAGAAAGAATGTGACTTTCTTTGTGGACGTAGCCCATAGAGTTGGGTGAACCACGTGTATATATATGGTCTCTATGGTATATGTGTAAATTGTGTTTAATTGTTGTGTTTATTATTATGTGTGATCATGGTTTATCTTGTTACTAGTATATGTGTAAATTGTGTTTACTTGTGTTGATCATGGCTTATTTTGTCACATATAAGTGGAAATGACTTTATGTTTGTCATACTTGTATGAGTGTACTAACTTGTGTTGGCGACGTGTGATTTTGTTGTACATTATGTTGTGGTAACCAATCCGAATTCAGTTGATTCATGAGGTTGATGATTATAATATGGCGTATGTAATTAAAGGATATAATCGACTTTAATTTTTTTAGGATGAATGTTCATTGACTAAAGTAGTAGAGCTTCTCAAAGAAGAATATACTATATTTATTTTTCATCACTTTCCCTTACAAATCACTTGGTATGCTAGGGGATGTTACATAACCTTTTGACGACAATGGACATTTTCTATTTTTAAGTATTCTTTTCCTAGTACTCAAGTTCCCAATATATATCTTATGTGCCATGAGGTGTGATTTGTCCATCCATTTATTCCATTTTGTTTTTAGATTAATTCTCACACATGATTTTGTTTGAGTTAGCCTATGTTTACAAAGTTTTCTTAACATAGATACCATTAGAAGCTTTTACATGTGGAAAGATAAACCAAGTTGAACTATGATATCCAACTTTTCTTCTAAGATCTAGGTAAAACCGAAATTTACACAACATCACATCATGATACACACAACATGAGACAACCACATTAGACAACGAGATATATAAATCACATAACCGAAAATCCATGTACATCGAGGCTACAAAACTCATCCAAACATATACAATTTCTGGTGAATAGTGGAACATGGTTCCCAATGTACGTACAATGGCAACTTGTGCCCTACACAAAATGTGACAACTCATGCCGTAGATACAAAATACATGGCAACTTGTGCCGTAGATACAAAGTGCATCAAAACTGGTGCACAAAAGTGCCACATCGTGGCTAATGTACATAACACATGGTCTATCAAGCATTGTGACCACCGCCTTCACTCTCGGGCGCAGATCCAAAGTCGATCTTCCTACTCTTTGAGCTACCGGTGCCTTGGGTCTTGCTCCGTCTAGGACTAGACCATCTCTTCAGGCTCTGGAACAAACGATATAAGATACCGTCATTTTCAAGCATTCACAACATTTACCACATTTATAAAACAAATGTAGAATTCAAATCTTAAATAAATCACCTTTGACATGAGTGGGAAACGTTGGACAGGTGTCCTGGATCTGTGAAGCTTCTCAGCAAATCCATCCTACAACATTTACAACAATCATTTCATTAAAAGTCATAATTGCTTAAATTAATTTTTGTTAACGCATCAAAATATTTTCATAAATTAGCTTGATTCTCACCATGAACACCTCCGACGATGGACAGGGCTGGGATTTTGTGCTAGTAGGTGGAGTAGATGGCCAGACAACTAGCTCTGATGCAATGATGGGGGGGGGGGGGGGAGCAGATGTAGTGGCAGCCACTACAGGTGCAACCACTAGTTATACTGATGACGATATTGGAAGAGTAGATGCCACAATAGTGGCGGGAAGTGGGGATGATATGGTGGGAGAAGAAACGGTGGTACGGGGTGGAGGAGGACCATGTGGACGATGAACCCCTGCTAGTTGTAGGATAGAGGGTATCGAACGAAAAGGGCTAGGGGGGATTTTGAGGGATGGTGCATGGGACGACAGTCCTGCATGGAGGGAGGAGGATGGACAAATGGGAGGTTGTGGACGAAGAGTGGAAGGTGGAAGGAAGGGGGGGCGTGGAGGAATGGGGGAGGATGGATAGACATGGGGGCGTGGATAAATTGGGGAGGATGTATGCACGTGGCGGGGGGGGTGAGTGGGGGAGGATGGATGAAGGGGGGAGTATGGACGGAGAGGGGGGGGCGGATGGAAGGGAGGGGATGGACGTAGGGAGGGGTCTATATGGAAGCGAGGGAGGGGACTCATGGGAGAGGGTGGATACATATAACTAAAATGGGGAGACGCAGATGCTGGTGGCACCTACATATACATTTGTAATATCACAATTTAGTAAAAAAACAATAAATTAAACCATAGTAAGTCATAACAAATCAAATTAAAAGCATGCTTATAACTACACATTGTACCTGCGTATATGGTGATGTGCCAATCCCTGGCGGGGGTGGTTGATCACCATAGTCATGGAACACCTGTGGACAACAAAATGCATGCATGTTATGAACATGTTAAACAAGTCATTATCTAGGAAATCAATATATTTAAAAGCATTGTACAAACTATCAACGTGTATGCCATAAATATAAATACTTACTAATATAAATGACATAATTAATAATAATATTGTGTCATGTACTGAAAATACCTCTGTGTGGGGTGCCACAATTTCAGATGCAGCTGCCATTGCTGCATCTAGGTTAGGAGACCCTACGTTTTCCCATCTTGGTGTATCAGCTCTGAGTAACTGTACATTGAAATAATAGTTTAAGTCAAACAAAAATACTTTAAAAATACTTTACAAGTTATCAAGTGATGATTGAAAACACATTAAAAAAATTGCTGACCCGATCCATATAATAGCCCTCGATCGGGCCAGGGCAAGTGTGCCCGCAATGGGGACAAAGATGTGGTATTGTGCCCGTGGAACTGGAATTCCCAGCATGCCTACCATCGGTCAAGGGTCTATCCTGGCCCTATCGTGAAGGCCCTACACCTGGATCTCTATCAAGGTCACCCAAGCTCTCCATTGTAGTCGCTGCTACAAAGGAGGTGTGTCCGAGGAGTCCATGTGCAACATTCCTCATTTCCACCTCGATCTGAACAAGCTTGTGGGGAAGCTAAGGTGGATGGGGAGAGGGGTTGGGGTCACGCCTTGGAGCTGGTGGCCCTCTCAGTGGGTTCCTCCTGGCAGCAGGTCGATCTTGGGAAGAGCCACGCCCAACACCCTGGAACTCGGTTATGTCAAAATAGTTGACATGTAAACTGAGGCAAAACTCAACCCACAGTTGGCGAAGGAAGTACTGTGGAACCTCCCTATTATTGCAGGGAGGTTTATCGTACACCATGAACCACCTCCGCATCCAATTGTCCCTCCACGGTTGGTAATGACACCAATCCATGCAGACACATGGCTTTGTAATGTTCGGTGGTTGGCCTGTTTTCGGATTGGTGAACATACTATATAATTGGGCTTTTGTAATGCTCAAATATTTTATTGCTTCCTTGGAGATGCCCGTGGAGTAGTACTCCCGCATCCTAGCTCTAAATTGAGTCATGTCGATCAATTGCTGGTGTGCATGGATGAGGGAGTCAATTGAGTTCTTAATTGATGTGGCAAGAGACAATCGAGATGGTTCCCTCGAGTTTCTAAGTTCGCGACTATGCACTCGCATTTCATTTACATAATGGTTAAGGCCATCTTGTTCAAAATTGGGTTGGGGGTTTTGGTTTTGTTTAGCATTTGGATTGTGTTCACGGTTTTTTTTGGCATTGGGTCCAAGGTTTTGGTTTTCTTGTGTTCCACCAGACTCAGGGTTAACATATTGTTCACTCATTGTATCAGTTTAGAATTTGTAATAGAAAATTGGTTCATTGTTTTCAAAATTTGGGAATTATTTACAATTAAATAAACAAAAAAATACAAAAATTGACACAAATAATGGATAAAATGAAAAAAAAATGTGATATTTACCTATTAATCCAAATGTTGATAAGTTTGTGGTTGTTGTTGGGTGGTTTTGGAGGTTATTTGGCCTCCTTTGGTGGTTGAATCAACGTGTACGTGGAGGAGGACGATGCGCATGCGGAGGAGGAGGACGCGCTCGACCAAATGGAAGAATGAGAAATTGTGTTCTGTTTTGTATTTTTTTTTTACAGAGGCGCGTGCATGCCACCGTTGCACGCACGCGCCAATCACGCACACATACCTCGGTTCGGTACTAAACCTAGCGGCGCGTGCGCGTTGCCTAAGATGTGTACGCGCCATTTTGATTTTCCGCTAGAGCGCCCCCATTGCAACAAAAATGGGGACCATCTTCATCCACCCACCCAAAAATAGGCCTCCTACTACACGTTACCATTTCTCTTACACAATTAAATTGTTTATGGCTTCTCTTCATACAAATAGAAATGTTTTTATTAAAATATTTAAAACAATTGATAAAAAATTATGACATTCTCTCCATTAACCAAGGTTTTGTTACCATAAAGTGTACAAGTAGCAACACCGATATTTGTACCTTGTGTATGATATGAGGAACATATAAGCATTTTAACAAACACACATATCTAGACCAAACCCATCTCCATATTATCCTTAAGGTGTGTCGTTTTTTCATATTAATTAAAATGATAATTTAATTTTTTCTCTAATTTTTTTATTATTAAAATTTACCTCCTTAAAAAACTATAACTTTTTTTGAATTCCTTTTATTCTCATATTTCTACTTTTGTAACTTTTATTGAATTCCTTTTATTCTCATATTTCTGCATTAATGCATTACTATTAACCTAATGATAGCATAACATGATTTTCCAAAATGATTTTCTTTTCAAAGTCATTCGAAACCTTGAACTATTGAAACTTCCTCTTAATTAATATCCTTGGGGATCGAACATATGAAGACGCATTCCTTATCCATCGCTTCATAGGGCATTAGTCTCAACTGTATCAAGATCGCTCGCAATAAATGGATCGCAAATAATGGGAATGTTAAGGATTAATTGGGTTTCTTTATTGATATATTTTCACAATTAAAAGAGAGAGATAATATTTGAGGATGGCCTCTACTTCCTGAGATTAGTTTTCCTTCATATATAGTATTAAACATATGTTTTGGCCCAACTAAGGAGGATCTTTTTAAAGCTCCCATAAATATGACTATGTTCTTTTATGTAAAGGCTTTTCTTAAGAATATTTTTTTAAGCATTGGAAATTTGTTAGATAGTTTTATTTATTTTTAAGAGAAAACAAAAATTATATATATATGCACAAAATTGTATTTTAATTAATTTATATTTTTTTATTAATAGTTTAAGGGTTTATTTCAAGTTTTTTTTTTTCAAAAAAAATTCACCAATTTCCATTTTTTAACTGATTCATCCAAATTTCACTCAATAAAAATATTTCACCCTAAAAATTGCCAAAATTGCCCAAAAATATATATATAATCCTTAGAAATTTGAATATTTTTTAAAAAAATCACCAAATAATTTATAATTCAAATTTTAAGAATGAGTAAAATTCATCAAAGTATCTACCTTTTAAGAAAGTTTTGAATCCTTCAAATTCCCTAATAATTCCCTAATAAAATAGAATGGACCCATACCATAAAATATGAAGAGATCTCCTTTACATCCATATGATACTACTTTCAAAGGAACTTGGTTTTAGACTTACATCCCTACTACGATAGGATTCAAAACAAAACATTCATGATTTAATTAAGTTCACAAAAAAATTTCACACAAGTCAATATATCAATGCTTATAAATGTGATGTAATCATGATGGAATTCATAATATGTCTTTATCACTACAATCATCATTTCCAGCATGTTGTAAAACTGTAAAGTTCAACAAAAACTATTTGTGTTGTTGGCCTCAGAATTCCCTGTAACTCGAAAAAAAGTTCACTGAGGTCAATATATCAATGTTTATAAATGTCATGTAATTATGCTGCATTCATCATTTCTAGCATGTTCTTAAATTGTAATGTCAATTTAACCACCTTTAAGACATCATTTTATTGATGTTAATTAATTCATCTTATGGATGTTAATAAATTCATCTATATATTGATCTATTAATGTTGATTTAATTAAATTCATATAAAAATTGCAAGTAAATTGTATGGACGTGTTTATGTGAAGTTTAATTTTTTCAAGTAACCATTGGACACATGATATTTTATATTTTTGTCATGTACCCAACATACTCACATTTTTTTAACACAAAGTCATGATATTACCTAGTAACATTTTTGTCATGTACACAACATATTCACATTTTTTTAACACCAAGTCATGATAATACCTAATAACTGATAGAGAGAGAAGCGGGCAAGCACTTACCTTTGCTCGGTACAAAGCTTCAGCTTCTGTGACTGAATAAGCAAATTTTCCTGCTACATTCATCTTCACTAACTCTCCATTGCCCAGACTAGTCACAGCTTTGGAATTGAACATATGAATCTTATATATACTCAATCTTTGATTAATTATCACCATTCCATTTGTGGCTACTAGTTGGACTTGTTAACTTATCTCGATAGTGATTGGAGATCATTGCGCCGAGAGACGCTCTACAACCCAGTATGGGGGAGATCTTGTGAGTCGAGTGTTTGCCGAGTAACAAAATAATACAAAGTAAACAAAAAAAGAATAATACAAACTAAAAAGCAATAAATATTATGTCGGCCATAAAAAAAAATAATAATACAAAGTAAAAAGTAAATGTGATACTTAAACTAGAGACTTTAGAGCTTAGGATTAGGTGGTAAATATCATGTCGACCATAAACAAAAAAGAATAATACAAAGTAAAAAGTAAATATGAGACTTTAGAGTGTTTGTCCAGTAACAAAATAATACAAAGTAAACAAAAAATAATAATACAAAGTAAAAAGTAATAAATATTATGTCGACCATAAACAAAAAAGAATAATTCAAAGTAAAAAGTAAATATGAGACTTAAACTAGAGACTTTAGAGCTTAGGATTAGGTGGCTCAGGTATCGCACTCAAGGAGCTATTCAAGGAGAGGTTTGCACCTCGGGAGATTTGATCCCTCTTGACGCTTGAGAGAGCCTAGGATTTAGATCTAGGCTGGTTTAGTTAAGTTAGTCAAGGAAGGATGGACTTGGTATTAATTTACTATCCACATTCCATTTAGGAGTCAGAGTTAGATTATTCTACTCATATAGTTAATTTTATACATTATTATTTATATATGTATACTTGGGTAAGCATATAAATAGCCACAAATATAATGCCCTTATCTAAGGATCGATCTATTTAACTAATAAGTAAATATATGCATAGCCACAAATATAATGCCCCTATCTAGGGATCGATCTACGAGTATTTGCTTATATAAATTTGTTACAAGCTTCACTTGGATCACTATTGATTCTTGTTGAATTCTAGGTCATCGTATATTTGGATATTTTTCTTTCATTCCCAGCCATTACCATTGTGGTATGTTTAATGGAGAAGCATATTGAGGTTGAGAGGAGGCCACAACCTCCCTAATTCTAACCTTGGTTAGCTCAGTCATGGATCGTTGCGATCCCTGGTTGTTGATATATATATATATATATATATATAAACTTCTTTCACCTTGGAACGATCCCTACATGGTAGTTATCTAATTTTAAATACAAGCTCGAGAAGGCTTGTCAAGAAAATGCACCCACTCAGCCTATGGTTGAGTATTTAATCCATCGCCAATTAGTTGCGCAACAAGCATTACCATAGACCCAACATAGACTAATAAGCTTGATTAACTTTCATGCGTTCTATTGTGCAACTAATGTTCTTTTGTAAAACATTGTCTTATATTTCATATATGGTGGTGACTCGGATCTGCACGTTTTATGCAAGTAACCTCGAATGGGTATCCCCTCGGCTCGCAGGTAAATGATGTATTTTATTATCCATTAGTCATTCATATATTATGCTTTATGCGATTCTATCCTCCTAGTTGTGCAACAAGCATTGCCATAGACCCAACATAGACTAATAAGCTTGATTAACTTTCATGTGTTATATTGTGCAACTAATGCTCTTTTGTAAAACATTGTCTTATATTTCATATATGGTGGTGACTCGGATCTGCATGTTTTATGCAGGTAACCTCGAATGGGTATCCCCTCGTACGTAAATGGCGCATTTTATTATCCAAATTAGTAATTTATATATTATGCTTTATGTGATTCTATCCTCCAACTGCTGATATATCTTTGTGCAGGTTATGTATGCTCTATGGTGTTGTTCGGGAACTTTGGGCTTCTCTACCACTACTTATATATTCATGTAAATTGATGGCTTGACTAGGGTAAGCTGTTTGTTATTTTAATCATACAATTAGCTTATGGAGTCTTTTATTTTTAATAAGAGTTGTTATGTAATAGATATGCACATAGAATTTAAATGGAATGTAAATTATTACTTATAACAAACCATTTTTCCCACTTGGGTGGTCTCACTAGGTTGGTCTTAGATCCACGACAATAATTTGTTTAGTAATGTGATAACATCATAGTGAACATAGTTAGTTTCATTTGATTCTACTTGTATCTACGTAGATATCATTTATTTCTTTTTGATAATTCTTGGTAGTGCTCTCTGTTGGGTCTCGATCCTCTCACATTTCTTATGTTCCTAGGGGGGCAAAACCCAAGGTTATATCGCCCAGTCTAACGCGAGTAGAGGAGGCCCAATGGTTTACCCACCCTCAGGAAGTGGAGTGGGTTGGAAATTGAGACATGTAGCTTAGGACTTTTAAAATGTAGTTAACATAGTTGCAGTTTGTAACGCTTCGATTTGACATTACTACCTGAACTACTATTATATGTTGTATTTGTTTGATTTTGAGACTTCGTCGGTTTGACAACATTGTGGACATATGGTTCTATTATTTTGCGATATATATATGTGTGTGTGTGATGTTAGTATTATGATCGGTAGTCATGTTTAGATATGTATCAAGTGTTAATTATGTCTCATATATGAAAATTATTGAATGATGGGTACGTGGATACCATTACAGTTATATGTTGAATAAATGAATGTTATGCCAGGTGCATGGAGAATAAATGAATTTATTGTTGTTATGTTATGATGAAATGTATGTGTACATGTTGAGGATTTATGCACGATATTCTAGACTATATGTCAGAGACTAACTTATAGGTTAAAAGGATAAGTAATAGTTGGATCCTACGAGGTGGGAGAGCCTAGGGAACAAGGACTCCGAAATATAAATGGTATGCGAGTGATGCATTATTTACTTACACATGATTATTATGATGTATATTATGACATTGGTGGGGTAGGGTTTCAAGAAACTCAACCACCCAGATTGGTTATACGATGACAGACCAAATACATGTGCAACACTGTTATTATGTCAGATAGACATAGTCCTTTGTTCCATTAGGGGGGTGGAGGCTTTACCCACCATTTATCCCCAAAACCTAGAGTCATGGGAGGGCTATTCTACAGTGCACTACCCAAGGTGTGTGATGATGACTAGTGGTTTCCTGTTGTGGAAGCTTGGTCGATGTAGTCGACACTTCCGATTATGGGTTCTAGCTGGAGTTAGTCATGGCTTGACACTTCAGGGTAGTCCAGGAGAGGAAAGGATAAGATGTGGAATTTAGTTGTGATGTAGGTAGATAGGTGTAGCTTGAAGTCAGGATGAAAACAAGATCTAACTGTATGTGTGTAAAACCCTTGATTGATTATGTGTTGTAACTTAGTAATGTATGAATTGTCGTAACTTAATAAGATGAAGTTAGGTCAAAGATTGTACCTTGCAAACTATGTTAAACATGTGTCAGTGAACAATAAGTTTCATGATTATGATTGATGTGTGTGATTTATTACTGTTAGTGTACTTACACGAGGTATGTAAGGAGTATCTACGCTTACATACCTCGCCTACATGTTTATAAATTTCGTGAAATATTGCTGAATAATAATGTTAATTATTGTCGAATAATAATTAATTATTATTGATTAATAAACGCGCTAAGGTTAATCTAGGTAGTAACTAATGCAATTTATTAATAATGATTGATTGATTGTTATTAAAATTATTTAGTTAGGACTAAGGGTTAAAATGTTAAAATTGTAATTATAATGTCAATTCGGTTAATAGTAATTAAATGATAATTAAATCGATTAATGTTAATAAAGTTGGTTAAGGATTAAGTATTGTGGATTATTGTTGAGAATTGATAAATTAAATTAGTTTGAATTTATAATGAAAAGGGTAATTAGCATGTTAGAAGGGTGTTAATCATTAGTTAAAAGACTAGGTTATTATTAATAATCGATGGCAATTAGTATTAATTAATTAACTGATAGATTATTATCAAATTAAATGATTATTACGAATAGTTGGATGTTGAACAAACGAAATACTGGTATATTATTATAATAAATAATTAATAGCAACTGTTGTAAAACATGAGGGTGATAATTACATAAATTTAATTGACTTTTACATATGGTATTAGCATAAAAAAATTTAAAACATATAATATTTATAATTCATTGGTAAATTAATTAATTAATAAATGTATTGATAAGTGTTAATAAATGTAGTCATGTCTAAGGGAGGAAGGAGGACTGGCACGTTAGATGGAATTTAATAGGGAGGATAAGGGTAGTAATGAGGGGCATAGAGTCGACAGGAAGAGGGGGTTAAGTGCAAGGATGGATTTGGGAGGAAGGATATTTTGCATATTTTGGAACTTTAGGAGAGCATAGAAAATTGCATTGCAGAAGACAGGGGCTTCGTTGGATAAATTTCACTAAGGGAGAAACTGTGGTTGGCTTGTACTCGGTTTGGGCTCGGGAGTCCAAAGGGGTACCTTTGGAGCTGGCTGGTTGGCGAGACCTGACCAGTTGGAAGGGTGGCATACTTGTTTTGTTGGTTGAGTTTCAAAGGTTTGGGGGAAGGCTTTGTTGCAGGGCTACAACTGGTTATACAACACATACAACAACCAGGGAAATACACAAGGAAGGAACAACTAAAAGGGGGTCTACTAGCTAATTAACATGTACTTATCCTACAAGTCTATTGATCAATTTTATCTCTGTCAAATTATTATTTCTAGTTATGAAAATAAAACTTATATGTTGTTACACCTGCCCATAATTCAAATGGTTAGAAATAGATAAAAACACATAAATAACATTTTTGTGTAATTCCACCTGTAATTGTGAATAATATGTTAATACAGGCATGTAAGAAAGTATATTTATTTCTACCAGCATGAATGTAAACAAAACTAGAAAACACCATAGAAACTGTTACACTATGTAAACTCAAGAAAGTTAGTATTTATTAATAAACATTAGATAAAATGGGACCAAGGGTCCTACACATGGTATCAAAGCCATGTTTCCAAATCTGGAACTAGAGGGCGCATGACATTGAATAGACAAGAAAAAAAAAATTACACTTGCTGATCACTGAGAGAATTAGCATGACATTAACCGTAATTTTTTTTTTTACGTGCTTAACACCAAAAGAGTGCCAAGAAACTTCGTGTAATTTTGCACACACACACACACACACACACACACACACACACACACCAGAAAACACTCATATACTTAGATGTAATTTAAAAATTCAAAATTATTATAAAATTTCGAAAGCCATCATTAGAAATATATAAGTATATATATTATTCTTATGGTGATTGCAAATAAGGTTTTTCTATGTATATATAGATATTCAATCAAATTTATTTGAAATATATATGTAAATGATATATATTATTAGAACAAATTTAAAAAAAAAAAAAACTTAAACTTAAACTAGGAAAACTATTTCAAAAACAAAAACAAAAATCAAACTATTTATTAAATATATAAAAATGGAAAAAGAAAAAATAAATGAAAGAAAAATTGGTAGGCCGAGCCATGGATCATGGCCATGTTGTGGCCATGGACCATCCCCTGGCGCAGCCAGGCTGCAGACATTGGCCAACAGTGGACACGCGGCCAATAGCCAGTGGCCAAGGCTACCAGGCTGCGATTTGTGTAAGGGTGGAGACCCATGCCTGGCCTATGCGTGGAGGGAAGGCCACCGGGGCGAGCGTAGAGGAAGAGAGGGAAACCTTGGCTTCTGCGCAAAAGGGAGAGCCCAATGAAATGCCAGGAGAGAGAGCTGCACAGCCAGGCCATGCAGGCTGTGAACCTGCCAGAAAGGGGGCTTTCTCTACGCTCTCTGAGTTGGGCCTATTCGGTATCAGAAACCATCGCTATGAAGTCTAATGCAAAATCCCCCAAAAAAATACCACTAAGCTGTAAAAAAAAAAGGAGACAAATCCCTTTTCAAAAGAGCAAAGGTGGGTTGAGCGATGAATCCTACAAGTGCCCTAACCTCCATAGACGAGCAGATGTACTATGATTGTCTGGGAAATAGATTTCTTTTGAAAGGAAACATCAATATATTAATTAACCAACAAATACTCGCAAAAATACGTAGTTGACATACATAAATTTTTTTTTTTTTTTTTTTTTTTTAACCAAGCATAGCAACCATGGCAAGCCTTGGTGGCCAGCTAGCAGCCAATGGCTCGCGGGTTGGGCTGTGGCCTTGGGTGCAGTCGACCGACAGATGTGACCCTAAACAACAATTTTTTTTTTGTGAAGTAAAAAAAAAATAGACTGAGTTGAAAGCCTTAAAAATATATATATATACAGTATAAAAACAAAATTTCCCCATTGCTTGGGACCGTCGGCTGAGCAAAGAGCCACCAGCCTGCGCGCATGAGACAATAAGAGAATTGCACTGTGGAAGGAAGCTTCCATCTTCAAACCAAGTTGGCTACCAAGCCTCCATATGCAAACTTGAATCAGTTAAAACTGAAATTTTGCCGAAGGTTTAGCTTTTACCTGAACCGGTTGAAGTTACGGAGCTCACTTGTCATGGTGGAGTTGTAGTTGCAGGAATCGCTCGTCATGGTTGAGTTGAAGAGCCGAGTCCGCCAAAAACGCGTGAAGAAATGGTAGGTAGACTTAGGGTTAGCCTATTTTAGGGTTTTGTTCTCGCCTATGGTGGTGGATAGCCTGGGGAGGCCGCGTGGCCTTCATGCCAGCCACTTAGGGATAAGGTAAGATCCATAGGTTTATAAAAAAAAAATTATATTATTGTTTTATTTATTATTAGTATTATTTTTTTTATATTTTTTATTATTATAATTATTTAAATTTTACTTTAAAAAAATCGTTAATAAACCATTAAAATTTAGTACGTAGTTATTTTATATATAGATTAAAATGGTGTAGGTTGATTATACAATGATGTAAATTATTGTGTTAAATAATTAGGTTAAATCAATTAAGGTAAGATTTAAACAAATCAATTAATTAATTACACAATTACATAATTATTTAAACAATTAATTAATTAATTGATTAAAGGTAAGTTGGAAATACCACTAATTGGTTTATCTTCTCCTTGAGTTTTCTCCTTGCCGAAACTTCGACGTATAGTCGAAGGGGCAAGATGGACACATAATCTCAAAAATGAGACACCACGAAGACCAGCATGACGAGCTGATCGCTAGAACATTGATTCTACTCCATAATATATATGTTAAATCAACACAAACTCATACTTAAAAATTAGGTTATTTTATTATTAAATTATTAATTATTAATGAGAAATGAGGCAATAAACATTAATTGAATTTCATATAGGGTTGAGTTTGCGACTTAATGGGGATTGTGTGGGATCCGATACATGACTTACATAGAACTATTCTAGTAGTTTTGTACCGGGTGGCCTCAAGATGGCTTGATCGAAATGCCTAGAACTATAGCCCTTTATGTAAAATCACTTGACAAAAAATCGTTTGATGCACCCTTTTGAATTAACTCTTGAGTTTGATAGTAAATTATTCATGATGTCGTCATATGATAATTATCATATTATGCCATGTTACAGGAATAAACATGGTGAGGACGCAAGCAGGTTGGGGCGAGGTCAAGTGACGGCATTACCTGAGCTGAATGCGCCGACACCATTGCCAAAGACCATTCCTATATTGCAATCACTGGAAGCAATAAACGAAACACTCTGGGGACTGCAGAGAGGAAGTGTTACCTCAGAGGAAGAAGTGGAAGCCCCTTCACTAAGGGAGGAAGTTCCTATGGCAGAAGTGAATACGGTACTGAGACCTCAGCAGCGAGATATCACAAGGGAGCTTCAGAAGATAAGGCTTCCAGATTTTTCAGGAGGTCGAGCAGGGATACGGGCAGAGACTTCATTGGAAGAGATGACCTGGTGCTTAACCTTACTGGAGTACACTTCCACATCCAAGTCTAAGATCGCAATATTTCAGCTAAAGGGGGTTGCATTGAACTGGTGGGGGAACCAAGAAAGGCAGCTACACCTTACACTTGACATGGTTCCATGGGAACTATTTTTGGAAACGTTCAAAGGGAAGTACCTAACCGCATCCTACTAGGAAGAATAAGCAGGGGATCTTCATGCCTTGGTACAAATGCATCTATCCATGGAGGATTATGAAGAGAGGTTCATGGAATTAGTCAAGTATGTCCCATACTTGGACAACGGTGAACGACAAGCTGAGCACTTTGTGTATGGGCTCAATACCAAGATTAGGGCTTGAGTATGGATGTGGAAACTGACTTCCGTTTCCAAATCGGTAGATTGTGCCCGTTACCTTGAGGAGATGCTGGGTGCAAATCCCATCAGCTCATTCAACTCTCAGTAGTTAGGGTTTGCGGAGAAGGTCCCTTGAAGCTACCCTCGGGGAGGATATGCGAGGCCAACTCCCTATGGAAACAGGTACACACCACTTGGGTTGTGGCTATAGAAAGCTCAGTGGAAACTAGGGTGGTGCCCCCGTAAACCACAGGAACTCACTAGGGTGTGAGAGATTTTAAAGGATCGGTCGGCAGGGGAAGGGGGTCCCAGGGGAAGGGTTCCCTATGAGAGGTACGAACAAGTTATTTCTCATACTCCATTACAGTTTGTTTGTTGGGGATGTGGAGGTCCACATTACCAGCGTGATTGTCTCGAATTACAATCTGGTACAGTGCATCAAGAAGGAAAGGCTCCAATGGGGAGTGGGGGTAATAGGAATTAGATCTCGGATGTAGTAAACAACCATTAGGCAGAGCACCAATCCACTATGGTGCAATCATCAGGTATGGTCAATAATGTTAAGCTTAATATATTGTTTGATCCTAGTGCTATAGATAGTTTCATTTCTCCATATGCATTAGACAAATGTGGGTTGGCATCCTATGAGCATGACGATTTCAACTTAGTCGAGATGGATTCAGGGGTAAAGCAAGCGGTAGTACCTAGTGTCGACAAGTGTGTAGTGGATCTTGGCATGTGTGTTACACAAGTCAAAGTGTATGTCACCACCCTCGGAACTTATGATCTCATCGTAGGTATGAACTGGCTAGAGGAACATCGAGCTTTCTTGGATTGTTATGGGAAGAAATTTCTTTGCATCAATGACAAAGGAGAGGCCATTGAGATCCAAAGTGTCAAACGGAAGGTGTCCCTACATTTCATATCCACAATGAACGTAAAGCTATGTATATGGCAAGGATGTCAGTTGTACATTGTTGAAGCGATAAACGATGAGAAGGGACCCTCCTTTAATGAGTACCTAGTGTTAGCCGAATTCAATGACGTATTTCCAAAGGAATTACCCGGGTTACTTCCTAACAGGGAACTTGATTTTATCATTGAGGTAAAACCCGGTTCGGAGCTAACATCTAAGACACCATACATGATGACCGCCCCAGAACTTTGTGAGTTGTAAATGCAGTTAAAGGAATTGCTAGACCTAGGATTCATAATACCAAGTATTTCACCATAGGGTGCACCGGTAATCTTTTTGAAGAATAAGGATGGTTCCTTGCACCTTTGCATCGATAACTGAGATTTGAACAGAGCCACGGTGAAGAATAGGTACTCGATACCTCGAATTGATGACCTCTTTGATCAAATGAAAGGGGCATCAGTCTTCTCAGAGATCGACTTGCAATGAGGCTACCACTAGCTATGAATTATGGACAATGATATACCTAAGACTTCTTTTCAAACAAGGTTTGGGCACTATGAGTTTGTTGTGGTGCCCTTTGGTTTGATCAATGCCCCAGCTGTATTCATGAGCCTCATGAATAGCGTGTTTCGAAAGTACTTAGATTCATTTTTGCAAGTCTTCTTGGATGACATCCTTATCTACTCCAAGAATGAATGGGAGCACGAGGAACACTTGCGAACAGTGTTGTCATGCTTAAGAGAGCACAAGTTGTATGGTAAGTTATCGAAATGCTCGTTTTATCAGAAGGAGATTCATTATCTAGGGCATATAATTTTCGGTGAGGGAATTTCAGTTGACCCTGAGAAGGTGAAGGCCATAATGGATTGGCCCATGCCAAAGAATGTGCATGAAGTGAGAAGCTTCATGGGGTTAGCCGGGTATTATAGAAGGTTTGCTGAGGGATTCTCAAAAATCACAAAACCCATAACTACCCTCTAGCTTAAAGTCATTAGATATGAATGGACGGGTGAATGCGATGTCACATTGAGTGCACTGATTCTATGATTGCTCGATATGGAGAAGGAATTCAGAGTTTGCATAGATGCCTCAAGGCAGTGGTTAGGTGCATTGTTGATGCAGGAACGTGGGGTAATAGCTTATGCATCGAGAAAGTTAAAAACACATGAAGAGAATTACCCTACCCATGACCTAGAGTTTGCTATGGCGATGTTAGCTCTAAATATTTGGAGACATTAACTTGTTGGATGAAGCTTTGAGCTCAAGTATGTTCAACAAAGCTTAAGGTATATCTTCACTCAGAGAGACCTTAATGCTAGGAAAAAGCGATGGAGTTAATTCATGAGTCAGTATGCTTTTGGGATTTCATACATCAAAGGGAAGGAAAATGTGGTAGCTGATGCCTTAAGCTAAAAACCAAGAATTTTCTCTCTTATACCTTTGAAGGTTGATTTGAGGGAAAGAGTATTAGGACAACTAATTGGGGATAGTTGGTACCTAAAGGTCACATCAGCACTCGAAAGTGGGAAACTAGTGGGACCTAAGTTTGAAGGCTATGAGCTGGAAGCCGGTGGTTTGTTACAGTATCGGGAGAGGATGTATATTCCATAGGAGGGAGATATTCGAGAGACTATCCTCAAGGAATCCCACAGAGCAGTGTATTGCGCACACCCGAGTGTAAAGAAGATGTATGCAGACATGAAGCAACTCTTCTTTTCGGCAGGGATGAAAAGCGATGTGGTCAAATTCATCGCTAGGTGCCTTGAGTGTCAGCATGTAAAGGCTGATCATCACCACTCGATAGGACTGTTACAGCCACATGATATTCCTATGTCAAAGTGGGAGGTTATCTCCATGGACTTCGTGGTGGGATTGCCTCTCACCTCTCGTAGGCATGATTCCATTATGGTCATCATTGACAAACTGACCAAAGCTGCTCACTTCATTCCAGTTAAGGAGACCTATGATGTCACGGATGTGACTCGTGTGTTCATAAATGAAGTAGTACGTCTCCATGGGTTCCCCAAGAAGATTATCTCGGACATAGATTCCAGGTGTATGTCCAGGTTTTGGATGAGTTTCCAATCATCGTTGGGTACTCAGTTGAACCTAAGCACCGCATACCATCTAGAGGCAGATGGGAAAACAGAAAGAGTGAATTAGGTGATGGAGGACATGATGAGCATGTACGTCATGGATCAACAGACTCATTGGGAAAATCACTTACCTTTGGTAGAGTTTGTTTACAACAATAATTACCATAGTTCAATTGGGATGCCTCCATATGAAGCATTATATGGAAGGCCATGTAGAATGCCATTGAGTTAGGAAAGGTTAGAGGATCGAATAATTATAGGACCTGAGTTGATTCAGGAGATGTAAGAACAGGTTGTTCAGATTAGACAGTGGTTAAAGAAAGCTGAGGATAGATAGAATATCTATGCAGATGCACATAGGGTTTACCGAATCTATAAGGTTGGTGATGCAGTGTTCGTCCGCATTAGTCCTAGAAAAAGTACCATCAGGTTTGGGAAAGGGACGAATTTTTCCCCATGATTTATAGGACCCTTTGAAATTTTAGAGAAGGTTGGACCCATCACGTATCTGTAACGCCTCCAAGATTGTCCAAGTTAGTATTTTGTGATAATCTTTCCAAGAAGAAAAAGTAATTAAAAAGAATCTTTTCATAGAATACCAACTAACTCCCTGGTACAACGAATTTCTAACATTCATGTAATCATAGTACCTTCATTTCAACTCCATAATGATCATTCATCTATAACATAATTCCCAACTATTATTCTTACAATTGCTTAAGACGTTTAATTATCAATAGGAAATTATTACTCCTTGTACGTTTACCCATGTGTCGATTCATTTCCTTAAGGGGAACCTTGAGAACTCTTTTCATTTGATCATCTATTACTTATCATATCGCTTTGGTACTATTTAGATAAATGTTTAGCATTTCACCATCCTTTTCAACTGCATCTACGCTAAGTAGCGATGCGAACACAAATGTACTACACATAAATAGAAAACATGTATAAAACGACCATGAGTAATTATTGGTTATTACACTCCTCACTGCATTCTTCATGATATACTTTGTCATAACATACATTGGAAATAATACTGACACAAGCATCTAATTTAACCAAAACTATGAAATCACACAAGAGATCATCAAAACCACATAAGATTACAATTGCAGATCCATTTAATACATTCATCCACATGATATGAATATAACACTTCCATTATGTAAAATGCATCGAAGATAAAGGACAACATAATAACCATTCCAACAATAAGACACATAACACAACACACCAATCATCGTACACCATATATAACCGTGGTTCACCCAAAAAAACTTGGGCTACGTCCACAACGCCTGTCGTAATATATTATTTCATCAAGATAATAATTACATCCTGCAACTCAGCGGTTGCACCATTACCTTCCCCTACCTGGAAGTTTCTCTCATGGAGCGCATCTTCTAAAATTCAAAGTGAGAGGCTATACCGTTATTTCCCTATGATAATATCACAACATTTTACACCAAAAGTAGGTACCCAAAATTGTATTAAGTGGGAGTTATTCTAATTTCTATTTTGGTATACATTCTCTATCTGAATTATATGAATATATACGCTATATCACCACGGTTCCTACTCTTGTTAGCAAGACTATAATCGTATACCTTTACCCAATTATAAAATCGAATAAAAGGATAAAAATTACATGCACAAGGTAGAATGACGTCCTTTGCCCCCAAGAGTTCAACTTGGCGATACATGAAATCTTCACATCAAGATCGGATTTAAAAAAAAAAAAAAAAACCAACATAAGGAAAACTCAACAGTTTTCTCGCAGCGTGATTAAAATATTACATGCAGTGTTGTAAACAAAGAGGGCGTCAATCCTAAAAATAGGAGCACCGAACTTGACAACAATCCATATCGTTATTCATAAAAGGAGGGCATCCAAACTATCTAGAATCGACAGCGATCAATACAGATCTAAAACATAGATTCTAGCACATCCATGCTGGTATATATATATATAAAAAAACAAGCCTAGAACACAGATCTAAATAAACGCATTCATACAGGTATAGCAACCAGTCTAAAGCAAAGAACCCTAAGAAAAGAAAATATATAGACTACTTCCAACATTGATTATGCATATTGCTAAAATCATTGGAACACAGAAAAAGAATGGAACGGTTTGTTCTTTCGTCTTAATCGAACTAAAGACCCAACAAGAACACCGTGTGATTCTTCCATTTAGACACAGGACACACCGGAGGTGAGATGAACTTGGTAACAATCAACACACAAAACAGAGATCTCGTTTGATACGATACGTTACAATTGCCATGACCAACAAAACCGGGAACTGAGCTTAACTTTGTAAACGACTGTAACAACCACCGAAGGGAAAATTGAATCTACATTTTGGCATTGACTAGCTAACCCAGCATTATAGAAAAGATCTTGACAACGTATATATATAAATATATCTTCGACAGCATAAAAATTAAACCCCGATAGATCTGTCCAATACTTAAGAATTGTTGTGCAACAGAACTTAATTTCTTGAGTACAACAAGCAATGATTCGAAACGGAACCTATTCAATACTTTGAAATAGATAATTAAGGGAAGCTGGTTTTCCAAGATCTGGCATCTTAAGGTTAAAATTAGAAAAAGGATTTGACCCTCAAGAACATGTCTCGGTCCTACACCCTAGCGACTATTGGCTGCGTTCATCAAATCTCAGGAATAAACTTTATAACTGGTTCGACTTCCCAGAGTTTGGATTTGATCAAAAATCAGACTAATATCGGAGTATGGACTTTTCGTCCAGTAAAATACGATCTAGAAGGGTAGCGATCAAGGATCGATCTCACAAGCAAGCCGCTCAGATCTGCAATAACAATACGACATCCTCTATAGAGAATCGAAGGAGGGAGGGTTGTAATCTCAGTCAAAGACTGTTCGCAGGTGCTCAGATCTTAAACAGATCACACAATAATTACTGTTTTAAAAACAGAGTACAGTTAATGAAATTCGCAATTACACAAAATGCAGGTGATCGACCAGATCTAAAGATATTAACGGGTCAGATATGATTTATTTCTCAATGAAAGACGAATGCAAGGGTCGATCCTCACTGAGAGTGATCGCCCAGATCTATGCAGCCACATAACCCAATATATATATAAAAAAAACATCACAACGACTGTAGAGATCATAGTTTAGAAAACCTGGATAATTACACCATGACCAACGAAAGAAACTGACGCAGAGCCTCCTCCTTCAATCCCTCCTCCCGTTTTTTCAATAATGAGAAGTGATGCCGAGCTTTTTTTTCCCCTCTCAAAGATTTCGTGTAGTCTCTAAATACTGAGGTCTTCCCACCAACAAAAAGGAAACCGTCTCCATGAATATAGGTTAGATGAGTGCCAGATGGTTCGATCCCCTCCTCCCCTCTCATCACGATTTTCTAGTATTTTAAAAAAAATACAGAGGGGTCTCTCCACTCAAATTTCACGACTAACCGTTTTGGTGATGGTGGAGAATTCCGGCTCTCCATTAGGTAGACAAACTTCCTAAAATTTAGGAAGTGAGGGTTGGCCACTAAACTCTTTAACAAACCCTCCTCATATTGGAGACCACTTTCCTTGATTCAAGGAAGAAGTGAGGTGCGGAAATCCCTTTTGTTGACAAGTGCATTCTTAACAAAGGCATTCTCTTATAAAATATATTTATATATATATATATAGGGACAATAAGTGTTTCCTTACGAAGTGGGAGTTTAAAAGGATAATATTAGTCTATGTATATTTAGGCATAGAAGGTCATATCTTTAAAATGTATTATACAAAATAACCCTAGATCTTTGTCCCTTCTATGTAAAACAAAACCTTACCTCCATATGCACTTTTAAACATATCTTATATATTCATAATATGTTTTACCTTTTCCAAATTCCTTTAAGGTATATAATAGTTTATAACTTTGTATGAAAGTAAAATGGCATAAATACTATGATGCCATTCTTTTTATTTCAAGGTGATTATTCCACATAATACCTTTAAAATAATTCCCTTGGCTGGAATCTATCTTTATAGATGACACGATGGCATTTCATCCCTAGTTAAGACGTTTATATGAACTCGGATTAATCTTACTAGGGTCGTCATAACTTATAGGGCATAATAACTTAGTTAAATACTTACGGTAAGCTATACAAGGATGAAACTTTAACACTATCATAACTTAAGATGATACTTACGATTATGGTCATCAACCCCATGGCTTCCTAGCCAGCTTACCCATTTCATGTCTTCTAATGAATAATCAATGTTTTCCCTTTTCTTCTTTGCGTTACCCATGCTTAAAGCCTAAGTTTATAATTTACGATTGATGAGTTAATCCTCATGAATCTCAAACCTTACTGATGGGCCTTAAGCTCCTCACCAATGTCACTTACACAATTACAATTACATTTATAAAAAAAAATAAAGATCAAAATAGGTCATAAAGGAGGGATATCACATCCTCATCCCCTTTAAGATAACACCGTCCTCTGTGTTCATTCTTCTCTTGGAGCAATCATTTGTATCACAAAACTGAAATTCAAAGAAACAATGTTTAGTAACAACTTGTCATCAACTTCATAATCAAACTCAAAAACATAAACCATGAGTTCTTTATTACACATATGGAATAAATCTAGTGCTCCATGATTCTATACTGTTGACTAGATCCACAAACAGTATACACTTGATCCAGGAAATTCTTGTCTAACACCCGAGTGCTCACACAACAATCATTTCTCTCATGCCTTGCCTAACACCTTAGTGCTCACGCAGCAAACATTTCTCTCATGTTTTGCCTAACACCTTAGTGCTCACGCAGCAACCATTTCTTTCATGTCTTGCCTAACACCTTAGTGCTCACGCAGCAAACATTTCTTCCATGCATACTAAGCAGCGTCCTGCCTCCCACATATACATTTTCTTATAGCTTGCCTAGGTCTTATAGCCAGCCGATTCTCCGAGAATCCTAGTGGCTGTTCAATCCCTGATTTTGAGGGAGTATTTCAATGTCATTACGACACTCTTTACACAATTCCCCTCAAGCCTTCTCGCTTGAGTCCCGGAATTTATTTCGATAACCAATCATTTATTAATTCTTACAATTTTTTTGTAAATTACAATATGTCTTGTAATAACGGTAAGTAGTTTCACTTATTTGCTTATCATTCATGATATGTAGCACACATCAATCACCAAATCAGGTTTTGTGCCATATTGTAATCCATGCTATAATAAAAGGTAATCACTTTCTCTTGAGCGATTTTGTTCTGCTCACCTTCGCCAATGGACTTATAATCCACGTTTCTTTTTGTCGATCACATTGGTCGTAATTATGATAACATCCTGAAAATGTTAGTGACTAAACAACATAATCCAATGTTAATCCCTGGTTATAAGTGTCTCGAAATATGACCAGTAAATAAGATGCATTTAAGTGAATCATCACTTACTCTTGAGTGGTTAACTCAGCTATTAATCCGCGGGAATAGTCACTTCCATTTTGATTTGTTATACTCATAGCGAAAACCTGCAATGTTAGTTCATAACCACTATACCACATTTATTTATAGGAATATTAATAGCACTGACACGTCTTTCACTTGTATATTCCTTATCGACTCCTACTAAAAATAAAATAAAATAAAATCATTCGAGTTTTACACAATTGCTCATGAGTGATAAGCTAGATATGTAGGACTCAAGTTGTGATTCTACCTATAGTGTCATCAGTGAGATAATATAATTTAACCACCCAACATTTATAACTTGCGTCGAGGTCTTGTTGACAAGGCGACATATACCCGCATAATATATTACGCTCTTCCACAAGCTCAACCGAGTTTTTGACCATCTGTCGTAATAACATAACCAAATATTGTAAGGAGGTTTTTCTTCTATGTATAAAAATAAGAAAGTCATCCTTCATACTACAATCTCCGCATGTGGTTATCTAACATAAACATTTTTTCCACACTAAGCATAACCAACTCAATTAATCAGACTACATAATGTCTTAAAATACATTCTTCCTTATTATGGGCATTACGATCACTTCACCTCAATCCTTTTCCTTTACTGTATTTAGCACCCATTCTTCTTGCATATGCCAACATCATGTTAGTAACAATAAATCGTCTACATATATACTTGCATATATTTTTCTAAGGATAATCACATACCTTTATGGGGGAGACCGCATATCGCTTTATCGTATGGCCCTCATATGCCAAGTTGCACGTTTAACTAACATTAATACACATTAGTAATCCTCTCCATGTCATATAATCTATATATCAAAACGAAACAGATTATCAAGGTATCCATGCATATAACATAAGTCTTAATCACACAAAAGTATAATCCTTCTGTCAACCACTCCCAGTATCCCAACATTCTTAGTAAGGATTGCCGAGATAGAATATATATATAAAAATAGAATCCTACAGTTTCATCACTTACAATAACTTTGAATATCTAGTGCGTATTCAATATTAACCATCTTATCTACCATATCATCTGTTTCGTACGTAAAATAAAGCATAGATGTAAGGACACATAACTAACATTTTAAGTTGGAACCATCGCCTATAAAATTCAATATAATGCACCAACATTTTCCATATCTTCTACTTATCAAGGGATAAGATCAATATAGCTCCCTCAATAACATTTTGTCAATTCTTATATTCGTCTTTCAATCAATCCTCCACTGTGAGACGTCTATTATTCTAATTCCGAGATCGTTAAATAAAATGAAAATTTTCTTTCTATATAACAGATAGCCTACATAGAAAATTTCAGGGCTTACTCCCTTAGTACAATTTATGTATCTTCTAACATGATAAGGATTATCTCAATCCTACCATCTCATGTACATAATTAATACAATCAATTCAAAATAAGTGCGAGAAAATCAATAACCAAGTAATTCATGACCAATTTATAGTCATTCATATAATGACCTAATTGCACCTTACTCATTTCATAATTCATATACTATATCAACTTTTCTAAGTGCTTCAACCCTTTAACCTATACCTACATATTTTTATATGTCCTAACCATTGTCCATTCAACCCTTATAATTCGATATACTTGCTATCTTGCCTTCATTTGTACACTCACATTTCCAAGCCTTAAAACATTTCTAATCATCATAATACACAATTAAAGCAATCAAGTACTTATGATGAATGTCTATGACTTGACCCATATAAGTACTAAAACCTTACTCGTGGCATCAATCGACCGGGTAGGAGTGTACATCTTTCATAGGGTGAATGATCCTAATTATGCTTATACAGCCCTCATAAACTTATGAACATTCAAGGCTCCTATGTTACTATCCTTTTGATCAATATACATGAAAATATTAACAAGATCACTAAGATAAAGATAGGAACATAGTCCAATTAGTATAATCATTTTCAAAGAATACTTTCTTGTCATTCAATGGAATTGCATGAGAAGATATTCGTCCTCTAGTATTTATTAATACAGGATCATTTTAGATACGAAATAAAACATACAAACTGCTCACTCATCGACAATGCCTTTCCTTTAGAATGCTTCAACAAGTGGAGTATACTTACTTGCGATTTAGAAGACATCTTGTCGATTACCTTCTGCTGATTCTTTAAAACATAAATCCTTTGTTTGCGTCTTATCGATGGAGTTCCCTTGACGAGCTTATATTATTTCTTCAACTGAGCCCAACTAGGCCCGAGTGTTTGCAACCTGTGCTCTGATACCATATGTAACGCCTCCAAGATTGTCCAAGTTAGTATTTTGTGATAATCTTTCCAAGAAGAAAAAGTAATTAAAAAGAATCTTTTCATAGAATACCAACTAACTCCCTGGTACAACGAATTTCTAACATTCATGTAATCATAGTACCTTCATTTCAACTCCATAATGATCATTCATCTATAACATAATTCCCAACTATTATTCTTACAATTGCTTAAGACGTTTAATTATCAATAGGAAATTATTACTCCTTGTACGTTTACCCATGTGTCGATTCATTTCCTTAAGGGGAACCTTGAGAACTCTTTTCATTTGATCATCTATTACTTATCATATCGCTTTGGTACTATTTAGATAAATGTTTAGCATTTCACCATCCTTTTCAACTGCATCTACGCTAAGTAGCGATGCGAACACAAATGTACTACACATAAATAGAAAACATGTATAAAACGACCATGAGTAATTATTGGTTATTACACTCCTCACTGCATTCTTCATGATATACTTTGTCATAACATACATTGGAAATAATACTGACACAAGCATCTAATTTAACCAAAACTATGAAATCACACAAGAGATCATCAAAACCACATAAGATTACAATTGCAGATCCATTTAATACATTCATCCACATGATATGAATATAACACTTCCATTATGTAAAATGCATCGAAGATAAAGGACAACATAATAACCATTCCAACAATAAGACACATAACACAACACACCAATCATCGTACACCATATATAACCGTGGTTCACCCAAAAAAACTTGGGCTACGTCCACAACGCCTGTCGTAATATATTATTTCATCAAGATAATAATTACATCCTGCAACTCAGCGGTTGCACCATTACCTTCCCCTACCTGGAAGTTTCTCTCATGGAGCGCATCTTCTAACATTCAAAGTGAGAGGCTTTACCGTTATTTCCCTATGATAATATCACAACATTTTACACCAAAAGTAGGTACCCAAAATTGTATTAAGTGGGAGTTATTCTAATTTCTATTTTGGTATACATTCTCTATCTGAATTATATGAATATATACGCTATATCGCCACGGTTCCTACTCTTGTTAGCAAGACTATAATCGTATACCTTTACCCAATTATAAAATCGAATAAAAGGATAAAAATTACATGCACAAGGTAGAATGACGTCCTTTGCCCCCAAGAGTTCAACTTGGCGATACATGAAATCTTCACTTCAAGATCGGATTTTAAAAAAAAAACAAAACCAACATAAGGAAAACTCAACAGTTTTCTCGCAGCGTGATTAAAATATTACATGCAGTGTTGTAAACAAAGAGGGCGTCAATCCTAAAAATAGGAGCACCGAACTTGACAACAATCCATATCGTTATTCATAAAAGGAGGGCATCCAAACTATCTAGAATCGACAACGATCAATACAGATCTAAAACATAGATTCTAGCACATCCATGCTGGTATATATATATAAAAAAAAACAAGCCTAGAACACAGATCTAAATAAACGCATTCATACAGGTATAGCATCCAGTCTAAAGCAAAGAACCCTAAGAAAAGAAAATATATAGACTACTTCCAACATTGATTATGCATACTGCTAAAATCATTGGAACACAGAAAAAGAATGGAACGGTTTGTTCTTTCATCTTAATCGAACTAAAGACCCAACAAGAACACTGTGTGATTCTGCCATTTAGACACAGGACACACCGGAGGTGAGATGAACTTGGTAACAATCAACACACAAAACAGAGATCTCGTTTGATACGATACGTTACAATTGCCATGACCAACAAAACCGGGAACTGAGCTTAACTTTGTAAACGACTGTAACAACCACCGAAGGGAAAATTGAATCTACATTTTGGCATTGACTAGCTAACCCAGCATTATAGAAAAGATCTTGACAACGTATATATATAAATATATCTTCGACAGCATAAAAATTAAACCCCGATAGATCTGTCCAATACTTAAGAATTGTTGTGCAACAGAACTTAATTTCTTGAGTACAACAAGCAATGATTCGAAACGGAACCTATTCAATACTTTGAAATAGATAATTAAGGGAAGCTGGTTTTCCAAGATCTGGCATCTTAAGGTTAAAATTAGAAAAAGGATTTGACCCTCAAGAACATGTCTCGGTCCTACACCCTAGCGACTATTGGCTGCGTTCATCAAATCTCAGGAATAAACTTTATAACTGGTTCGACTTCCCAGAGTTTGGATTTGATCAAAAATCAGACTAATATCGGAGTATGGACTTTTCGTCCAGTAAAATACGATCTAGAAGGGTAGCGATCAAGGATCGATCTCACAAGCAAGCCGCTCAGATCTGCAATAACAATACGACATCCTCTATAGAGAATCGAAGGAGGGAGGGTTGTAATCTCAGTCAAAGACTGTTCGCAGGTGCTCAGATCTTAAACAGATCACACAATAATTACTGTTTTAAAAACAGAGTACAGTTAATGAAATTCGCAATTACACAAAATGCAGGTGATCGACCAGATCTAAAGATATTAACGGGTCAGATATGATTTATTTCTCAATGAAAGACGAATGCAGGGGTCGATCCTCACTGAGAGTGATCACCCAGATCTATGCAGCCACATAACCCAATATATATATATATAAAACATCACAACGACTGTAGAGATCATAGTTTAGAAAACCTGGATAATTACACCATGACCAACGAAAGAAACTGACGCAGAGCCTCCTCCTTCAATCCCTCCTCCTGTTTTTTCAATAATGAGAAGTGATGCCGAGCTTTTTTTTCCCCTCTCAAAGATTTCGTGTAGTCTCTAAATACTGAGGTCTTCCCACCAACAAAAAGGAAACCGTCTCCATGAATATAGGTTAGATGAGTGCCAGATGGTTCGATCCCCTCCTCCCCTCTCATCACGATTTTCTAGTATTTTAAAAAAAATACAGAGGGGTCTCTCCACTCAAATTTCACAACTAACCGTTTTGGTGATGGTGGAGAATTCCGGCTCTCCATTAGGTAGACAAACTTCCTAAAATTTAGGAAGTGAGGGTTGGCCACTAAACTCTTTAACAAACCCTCCTCATATTGGAGACCACTTTCCTTGATTCAAGGAAGAAGTGAGGTGCGGAAATCCCTTTTGTTGACAAGTGCATTCTTAACAAAGGCATTCTCTTATAAAATATATTTATATATATATATATAGGGACAATAAGTGTTTCCTTACGAAGTGGGAGTTTAAAAGGATAATATTAGTCTATGTATATTTAGGCATAGAAGGTCATATCTTTAAAATGTATTATACAAAATAACCCTAGATCTTTGTCCCTTCTATGTAAAACAAAACCTTACCTCCATATGCACTTTTAAACATATCTTATATATTCATAATATGTTTTACCTTTTCCAAATTCCTTTAAGGTATATAATAGTTTATAACTTTGTATGAAAGTAAAATGGCATAAATACTATGATGCCATTCTTTTTATTTCAAGGTGATTATTCCACATAATACCTTTAAAATAATTCCCTTGGCTGGAATCTATCTTTATAGATGACACGATGGCATTTCATCCCTAGTTAAGACGTTTATATGAACTCGGATTAATCTTACTAGGGTCGTCATAACTTATAGGGCATAATAACTTAGTTAAATACTTACGGTAAGCTATACAAGGATGAAACTTTAACACTATCATAACTTAAGATGATACTTACGATTATGGTCATCAACCCCATGGCTTCCTAGCCAGCTTACCCATTTCATGTCTTCTAATGAATAATCAATGTTTTCCCTTTTCTTCTTTGCGTTACCCATGCTTAAAGCCTAAGTTTATAATTTACGATTGATGAGTTAATCCTCATGAATCTCAAACCTTACTGATGGGCCTTAAGCTCCTCACCAATGTCACTTACACAATTACAATTACATTTATAAAAAAAAATAAAGATCAAAATAGGTCATAAAGGAGGGATATCACAGTATCGTCTTGTGCTGCCACCCCATTTGCACAAAACTCATAATGTTTTTCATGTATCTATTTTACGACATTATGTAGCTGATGAGTCTCATAAAATAAATTGGAAGGAACTGCAGATTTTGGACAAGGGGACCATCAGGGTCGAGCTGTTACGTATATTGGACCGTAGGGTTAGACAATTGAGGCACCATTTGGTGGACTAGGTTAAGGTCCAGTGGGACCAATATAGCCCAGGTTCTGCTACCTGGGAGGACACAGAGAGTATTTGTCATGATTATCCCACACAATTTTTACCATAAATTTGGGACAAAGTTTCCTGAAGGGTGGGTGTACGTAATGCCCTGTTTTGACATTGCTACCTAAACTACTATTATATGTTGTATTTCTTTGATTGTGAAACTTCGTCGGTTTGACATCACTGTGGACCTATGGTTCTATTATTTTTACGATATATATATGTGTGTGTGTGATGTTAGTATTATGATTGGTAGTCATGTTTAGATGTGTATCATGTGTTAATTATGTCTCATATATGAAAATTATTGAATGATGGGTACATGGATACTGTTACAGTTATATGTTGAATAAATTAATGTTATTCTAAGTGCATGGCGAATAAATGAATTTATTGTTGTTATGTTATGATGAAATGTATGTGTACATGTCAAGGATTTATGAAGGATATTATAGGCTGTATGTGAGAGACTAACTTATAGGTTAAAAGGATAATTAATAGCTGGATCCTACGAGATGGGAGAGCCTCAGGGACAGGGACTCTAAAATATAAATGGTATGCGAGTGATGCATTATTTACTTACACATGATTATTATGATGTATATTATGACATGGGTGGGGTAGGGTTTCAGGAAACTCAACCGTCTAGATAGGTTATACGATGATAGACCGAGTACATGTGCAACGCTGTTATTATGTTGGGTAGACATAGTCCCTTGTTCCACTAGGGGGGTGGGGGCTTTAACCACCGTTTATCCCCGAAACCTAGAGTCATGGGAGGGTTGTGCTACGGTTCTCTCCCGAAGGTGTGAGATGATGATTGGTGGTTTCCTGCTGGGGAAGCTTGGTTGATATAATCGACACTTCCGCTTACAGGTTCTAGCTAGAGCCATTCATGGCTTGACACTTCAGGGTAGTCCAGCAGAGGAAAGGATAGGATGTGGAAGTTAGTTGTGATGTAGGTAGATAGGTGTAGCTTGAAGTTGGGATGAAAAAAAGATCTAACTATATGTGTGTAAAACCCTTGATTGATTATGTGTTGTAACTTAGTAATGTATGAATTGTCGTAACTTAATAAGATGCAGTTAGGTAGAAGATTGTACCTTGCAAACTATGCTAAACATGTCTTAGTGAAGAATAAGTTTCGTGATTATGATTGATGTGAGTGATTTATTATTGTTAGTGTACTTACGCGAGCTATGTAAGCAACAACTACTCTTACATAACTCGCCTACATGTTTATAAATTTTGTGAAATATTAATGAATAATAATGTTAATTATCGTCGAATAATAGTTAATTATTATTGATTAATAAAGGAGCTAAGGTTAATCTAGGTATTAACAATTTCAATTTATCAATAATGATTGATTGATTGCTATTAAACTTATTTAGTTAGGACTAAGGGTTAAAATGTTAAAATTGTAATTATAATGTCAATTCGGTTACTAGTAATTAAATGATAATTAAGTCAATTAATGTTACTAAAGTTGGTTAATGATTAAGTATTGTGGATTATTGTTGATAATTGATAAATTAAATTAGTTTGAATTTATAATTAAAAGGGTAATTAACATGTTAGAAGGGTGTTAATAATTAGTTAAAAGACTAGGTTGTTATTAATTAATCAATGACAATTAGTATTAATTAATTAACTGGTAGATCATTATCAAATTAAATGATTATTATGAATAGTTGGATGTTGAACAAACGAAATAATGTTATATTATTATAACGATTAATTAGTAGAAACTGTTGTAAAACATGAGGGTGATAATTACATAAACTAAATTTTAATTATGTCAACTTTAAAAGACAATGATGGTGGAACCCCATTAATAAATTTAATTGACTTTTACATATGGTATTAGCATCAAGAATTTAAAAAGATATAATATTTATAATTCATAATTGTTAAATTAATTAATTAATAAATGTATTGATAAGTGTTAATAAATGTGGTCATGTCTCGGGGAGGAAGGAGGACTGACATATTAGTTGGAATTTAATGGAGAGGATAAGGGTAGTAATGAGGGGCATAGAGTCAACAGTAAGAGGGGGTTAAGTGCAACTGAGGATGGATTTGGGAGGAAGGATCTTTTGCATATTTTGTAATTTTATGAGAGCTTAGAAAATTGCAAAGCAAAAGAAAGGGGTTTTGTTGGAGAATTTCACTAAGGGAGAAACTATGGTTGGATTGTACTCAGTTTGGGATCAGGGGTTCAAAGGGGTACATTTGGAGCTTGATGGTCGAAAATACCTCGCCAGTTGGTAGGGTTGCATACTTGTTTGTTCGGTTGAGTTTCAAAGGTTTGGGGGAAGGCTTTGTTGCAGGGCTACAATAGGTTGTACACCACATACATCAAGCATGGAAATACACAAGGAAGCAACAACTAAAAGGGGATCTACTAGGTAATTAACAGGTACTTATCCTACAAGTATATTGATCATTATTACCTCTGTCAAATTATTATTTCCAGTAATGAAAATAAAAATTATATGTTGTTACACCTGCACATAATTCAAATGGTTAGAAATAGATAAAAACACATAAATACAATTTTTGTGTAATTCCACCTGTAATTGTGAATAATATGTTAATACAAGCATGTAAGAAAGTGTATTTATTTCTACCGGCATGAATGTAAACAAAACTAGAAAACACCATACAAACCATTGCACTATGTAAACTCAAGAAAGTTAGTATTCATTAATAAACATTAGATAAAATGGGACCAAGGGTCCTACACATTTCTACTAGATAGTACAGTTTGCCATCTTTTTACTTATTTACCTACCTTATAATGGATGTAGTAGATGATTGTTTACTTGTATAATCAACAAGTTCTTGCTTCAGTATAATAAAAAAACACACACACATATTGTTGCATATAGTTATATCATTGTTGATATCTCTTAGGTTATGTTTTTAGTTCTGATTTCCAGTAGAGTTTTTGGCCCAATACCACTATTAGGTACATACAACTCTTTTAACAATCTATTCTACTTCAGCTACTCAATGCAATAGTTAGGGTAACCATGCAACATAATAATTTACTTCAACCTTCCAATTTCATAATAACACTACTACGCGCGGGGGTGTTTTAAGACATTTCGTTAAGAAAAAATACTTGTGCCATCTATGGGGGGTGTTTTAAGACATTTCTTTAAGACAAAATACATGTTCCATCTATGGGGGTGTTTTACTATGTTTCTTTAAGACAAAATACGTGTTCCATATTTACTGTCCAATTTTTTTTTGTATTTTAATTGACTCTGACTTTTCCCATTGAAGGAAAAGAATGAGGGTTGGTAAATGGTTAGTCATAGGGTTATAAAAAATCAGATCAAACCAAGGTTTCTCTCAGAACTCCAAGGCTCAACCAAGCTTGATATCAAAGCGTATTCCCTGTAACATTGATCCATAGCGGAATTAAGGCATGGTCAAGACTCACTTGCTGGCACTGTCCTGCGTTAAGCCATGGTTCAAGTTCAATTATTGGCATGGTTCAGGTTCGCTTGCTGGCATGGTATCCTTTCTATTAGAGGCAGATTCGGCTTGAGAGGGAATTCTGGGGATAGATGTAAGAAGCAAGCACATAGTTCTTGAGCTACATAAAACACTAGATCCAATGCAAAGGTATTTCTGTGCTCGAATAATAACCAAAAGGAACCCTTATTAGTTCACATTTGTAAACAGAAGAAGAGGGTTACGAAGGCTACCCACATTAAAACTAAAAGGAAACACAGGGATCCTGCCAATATTGATATTGATTCCTAACTATATTTTATTTCCTTGTTTTTTCCTTGCTTGCTTCAGATCCCTGTCAGGTTTTGGAATAGCTATTGAATGTTGTAAATTTGAGGTCCTACGGTAGGCTTGGTCCATATAATGATCTGGGTTTTTATGATTTTGGGTTTTTTTAATTTCTGGGTTTTTAAGGGTATGGATGGATCTCAAAACAATGAAGGAAATTTCTCACCAATATGTATGGCATGGTTGACGACAGCTCCATTGAATTGATGGATACATGAAGCCGCTGTAATAACGATTTCATTGTGTGCAATTCCTTGCAGCCCTTGTACTTCAAGCGCAACAATTTCTCCAGATTTATTAGGAAGCTTAATGCATATGTAAGTATGAATAATCGAAATAATTGCCTCCAATCTCACAATGTTTCTCTCTATTCGATTGTGGGTAAGGGTTTTGGGGGTTATTAAGTATGTGTGTTGTTTTTAAATTCTACAGTGATGCCCTGTATTGCTAGATCTCTTCATCATATTTTATATTTCCTGCTACAGATCCCTGTCGTGATTTGGAAAAGATCCCGAATGTTGTTAATTGGAGGTCCTGTGGCAGACTCAGTCCATGTATGGATTTGTTATTTTTCTCTTTTGTTTTTTTTTTTATAAATATTTGTGGGGTTTTAGAGTATTATTGATCTCAGAACAACCGTGCTAAAGCATCACTATAAGTTGGATGCATGCTATCATCATTTATAACTATGAAGAGCACCCTTAACCTTATTAGTCATTTTATTTTCCATCATTATTATATTTCCAGGCTCATGGCATGATGTTTCATGATAGATTCATGCACCTGCTAACCCCTTGAATGTATGCAATTATAATGGATTCTTAAAACCACACACATATATTTGTATCTTTTAATTTTTAGAATGATCAACACCCAAGACACACATTTATATCCTTTACTTTCAAAATAAGTCTTTCTCAAAATTTGTTTAGATTCACTGGAACAATGTTACATGTCAGGAGCTTTCTAGTACATCATGTAGTAGAGTATATTGGAAGTAATAAAATGTACAATGTGGTTCATTTTGGTATTCAATACCCTCCTTTTAGAACTATACAACTAATCAATGCTCCAGTTGAATGTTGTTAGAAAGAATAATTTGTGATTCCATCGAGAACATAATTAATAAAATGCATGAGAGTAGCTACAAGTATTTAATTTGTACAAATAACATTCTTCTTAATTATTCCAAAGATGTTTCATGTAACAATCGGATTGGTTAGTACATAGTACACATGCTCTAAAAATATGAGAATAAGTTAGCATTTAGCCTCTAGGTCTGAAATTGCTTTCTCAAGTCATTTAATCTCCATTCCAGATGCTTTTCTGTATGAGTATGGGATTTTGATTGACAAATAGAGTTCAATGGTAAGAAAAAATTGTTTGTCACTAAAGCAATTGGTTTTACAAGTACAATTGAAGGTTCTTGTTGCAACATACTTTACATATCCCATTTATTTTTGCATAAGTGAGTGAGAACAATGATACTATGCTATAACGTCTGAGATTATATTGTAGAAAGAAGTTCTTTGAAATATAGAAGTTCTTTGAAGTTTGAACATGATGATTACATCTCATCAATGTTTTGTTATTTACCACAAAATGAAAAATTTAAACCTAATTCTTAGGTTAGGTTACTACATTTAGGCATAACATAATTTGGTTTAACTACGTGGTGAAACAATAGACTTATTTAGAAAGGATATCTATGAATATATTATACATCAACTATTAGTTTGTTTGTTGTATCCTCAGCCGTACTACAAATCAGTATGTTGGTGTAACATCCCTCCAATTTGACCCATATTATTATTACTTTGTAAATGTAATTGTAAATTATGTAAATGGCCCTGGTGAGGAGCTCAAGGCCAAGGCCCCACCAATGGTACTTGGAGTATTGTTATGTCATTTTCCTAAATGATACTAATGACATGGAATCTACCTAAATGATAAGTAACTAATTCTTTTAGGGAAGAAAGAAAATTCGATGGATAGAATCCATGGGAGTGGGCCTCTTAGAAATTATAAAGTTAACCTAGAGAAGGAGACCGAAAAAACACTTTATCCATCGTAAAAACCAATTCAAACTCGTAAGACATAAATGATTAGAACTAGGTTCACAATTTGCTAAAAGGGTATATTATTTTTATTAATCCTAATGATATTAAGAGGCTAACCTAAACACTATCATAGAGACTAAAAGAAAATTTATTGTGAGTAAAAATTCACATAAACACTCTCACTTACATATATAAGATGTACAATAAAGTACCTCCTCGAGTAAGAGGTTAAACTGCTTCTGACTGGGTAAAGCGCCTCGTTAACCCTAGACGTGAGGAATCAGACTAAAGGCCAAAGACTTAGGGGCGTATCAGACTAAAGGCCAAAGACTTAGGGGCGTATGGTAGAAGCGGAAGTCTGCTCCCTTACTGACCATTAGCGGGTTATTTCAGATGGTTGGGTTTCAGACATTGGAGGTGAAGGGAGAGCTTAAGCATTGCTTGGAAAGGCTTGCAAAGGCTGCTTGGAGGTTCCACGAGGATTCCACTGGTGCACTTGGCTTCACGCCTTGACCACCTGGTGTGATGAGAATAGGTTGATTTTCCTACTTCGAAAAAAAAAAAAAAAGAAAAAGAAAAGAAAAGAAAAAAGATGTACAATAAAGTACCCTTATATAAATAAATAAAATAAAGAATTATACATATACTTTTTGGAAATGATTCTTAAAAAGCCATACTACAATATGGTTAAGGAAATTCCTAAAGATTAAAAAGAAGCTTAGCCTATTAAATTATTATATTAGTACGAATTACACATTAAGGAGTAATTAGTATATCCAGGCTATTATTGCCTAAATAAACATAAGGTACATATAACACTTATAAAATAGATTCTGTATATATACACCAATAGTTATTGTTCAGATAACCTATCTTATAGATATGAATAGGAGATCCTTATAAATCGAAAAGAGTAGATTGCTATAATCCATCATTTGAAATATTTACATCCATTAATGGATGGTTATTCGGTTTTATGAATATACATAATATATATGTATAGATTATTAGTTGACGACTTATTATTATGAGATATCAAAGCGATCTAATTGTTGTACATAATTATTTTAATACCTATTGATATCAAAGGGTACATGAATTATATACATGTTGAGTATTGAAAAATATATATGTTACTTAGTTATTATGAAATATGAATTCCATCCACCTACTAATGTGCATTAAGAACATAAATAAACCCTTAAAAGTTGAAGCCATTATCTTTTTAAAGCTAATTTTGGGGTCGTACTTTGGTAAGGTATTACTTTGGTGAGGGATTTACGCGTTGTTTTGGGCAAGAACTCCCTTTGTCATTAACAACCTTAACTTTACGATCTCTCTACATTCCCTGCCAACCTCAAATTGATTTCCTGGAGGGAGTGGAACGCCAGCTGGGGAAAAACATAATTTTTCGTGTTTGAAGGAAATAGTGGATCGACAGCAAGCTCTTATTTCACCATTTGGAAAAGCCTCAAAACTTAATAGCGTACATTCCATTAACTGCCATTTTGCACTCCGTAGTCGACTCCTATTTGGAGCAGGTATCCGAGGTAACCGTGAGGGAACAATTTGTTGTTCTAAATGCCATTTGGCATATGCCATATCTAATGGGATGATTCACAAGTGGGGGAGGCGGAAAAAGCTTTCATGGAGGAGCTGCATGGATTGTTAAATGGGGGACAGTTCGGGAGATGGGGGGGTCCCAGTTTTGATACCCGGTCTGCAGTTAAGTTTATACTTGTAGATTATGAAGGCTAGACGGGAAAAAATGATTGGAGTCTGGGGTCGCCTGTGGGTGATGGCGAAATCAGTGATGCCAGAGAAAGAGAGATCTGTGAGCGTATTCGTAATGAATCTCTGCAAGGTTGTTCGAATAGGAGCTCGGCGTGATCTCAGTATCTACCAAGAACCTCTGCGACCCAAGAAGGATCACCGCGTAGACTGCCAGGTAAGATGCATTCTGGGTTAAATTCGTAGTGGGATCTCTATATACTCTTATGGCTAGCTCGAACTGGTACATTAGATTTATGTTTACGCTGGATTGGAATCATATTTCTGATCTCTGCTATCCTTTAGCACACACCTCGGTGTTAGTATGCAGGGTGAACGGTTGAAGTCTTTTCCTGTATTTTTGTCTCGCCGATTGTATGTAAAATCCCAGGCAGGGAGGGTTGATCCATGAGTTTACCCTCTGTCGACAAAGTTTTAAAATCCTTGGTAGCAGTTCTTAAATGGTTTTCCTCCCTCGACTGCGTAGATAGACCCTTCGACCACTTTGAGTGTGTTTGCATTTTAACCACACCGTTAGTAGGAGATGTCCCGTGAGGGAAGGCTCGATCACTGACTGTAAGTATTGCTGTCACAAAATATCCTCTTTGGTGTATTACCATAGTTCTAATTATATAATACAAATTACTGAAATCTTCCCAAAAACCGTTATATATATGTATGCTATCGAGTTCGATTGGATCTCTGTTGAGATTCCGAATTTATATATATCATTTAGTTAGTTGAAAGTGATATATATATATATATATATACGTTGTATAGAGCAAATGGGTTCTATGATTAAATTCAGTTATTTATTTTGTTTGAAGTCTTAGTTATATTTGGAATCGGATTTGGCCCTGTATTGAGTTGCAAGATATTAAGTAATTATAAGGTTATTAAGATCTAAGATTTAGAAAGCAGCCACTCTACTACAATGGCCCTAGGTGTACTTGATTTATGATTGAATTTTAATATATATAAGTTTTATATTATGTAATAAAAAAATTATTACAAATATTGAAAGAAGTATGTATTAACGAGTACTTTGATTAGAAAAATGAAATAGGTCCATCACCTTATAACGATGGGTGTAAGCTTAAGTATTTTATGATATAAGTGAGGAGGGTACAGTTTGAATAATTTTACATTTCTGCTATATAATATTAGGTTCCACTATTGGCCTAAAGTTGCCCATTTGATAAGAACTTGTTTAACCCTATAATCAGACGTGAGCTGCAATAGAAATCTAGAATGGAGATTATTCTAATTAACTTACTAAATTTATGGATAATGGTTGGAAGAAAATTTGGAAGTCTCGCGTCTCATTTATTTTATAAAAGGGATTGGATTGTAATTACAATTGTAACCTTACTACTCTATCTAAAAGGTATATGTCCTTATGACATAATGGGTTACTAAAAACTAGATTAATATTAAGATAGATATGGCTTATAAATGCTTACAAAAGCGTCCTTAATAGTAGAATAAATCAAGAAGGGTAGATTTATGCAAATAGTATTGTACGAGTATTTTGAATTAAGTTATTATTATTTAAAGTATAGACTTATGTTTTGTCATCAGTAAATTCATGATGTAGACTATGAAAATTAAGTGATATGAACAAAGGATTATTTAGATCATTTTATAGTCTTGATGCTAGAGTTGGATACCTTTAAACATTCTCCATAAGAGAAATTGTAAGGAAGTGGAAAAGTTATGACAATAACTTCTTGTAAAATGTATCATCTTTGAGGAAATATATTAATATGAAACACAACAACTTTTGTGGATGTAGCCCAAGGAGTGGGTGAACCACCTAAAAAATGGTCTCTTCCTAGGTTGTGCCTATTTGGTGTATTCTCTTGATTTTGTGTTATTCAGTTTGGAATGTTTTAATTATGTATTACTAACTTTAATGGCTTGTTGTTCATTTCATGGGTCAAGTGTTGTATTGTTTGATTATAACATTTACCATAAGATGTTCTTGTATATGTGTCTGTTGACAAATTATTCCAAGCTAGCACTAAGGGGTAAGATTTTCAAAGTTAAATTGTGATTAGACAAAGTATTGGATTCTTACTCTTAAGTATTGGATTCCTACTCTCATCTTGTGTAAGCTTACCATATATGCTAAGCTAAAACAAGTAATCATGGTTTGAAAGTGTGACCAATTGGTTGGTGATGTTTGACAACTTTGTATAAATTAATTATGTTCTTTTATTATTCTAATTGATTATTCATGCTCCATAATTATGACGGACAAAATTAACCAACTTTATGTTTAATAGAAATTTGCGTACCTCATCCTAGAAATTTTTAAAAATTTACCAAATTTACTAACTTTGAAATTTGGGTATGTGATAGTTGGTTTATGGTAGCTCATCTCTAGCTACAGCCATGGGATTTCAAATTACAACCATATGATTTCATTGGAAATAATTATGATATTATACTACAGCAGCCAAGAAACTACGTCCTCTTATTATTTTGTAAAAATAGTATATTCAAATAAAAAATATGTATTCCTCTAATAAGTGTTGGGACATTAGTTTGATATGCTACAATTGTTAAGTCAATCTTTCCCCTTAAGCTTCCAACATATGTTTCTAAAGGATCATCAATACATGAGTGACACATATTTCCTATAGCAGCAATATCATTAACTTTAGCCACTCTTTTCAAATTTGGTGTATAGATGAATTTAGTTATTTTCCCTTTTTGTAGATTATTGAGAGGAGTCATAGTTGCCAAATTCGGTTGAATGCCAAATGAATTAGAAATTTTATAGATCGACATGGAAGAAGCCAAAGCATAAAAGATTGCTAAATTGCAATTGGATATAAAGAAGCTACAAGCCCAAGTAGAAGAAGCCAATTTGGTATTGGTGAAAGAGCTTAAAGTGGAAAAACAATGGTTGAATAGGTGCAAGCCATTACTAGGGATGTACTTGTTGTGGATATTGCTCATGTTTAGAAATTGACAAATGAATATGAGAAAGTAGATGTAAGAACATTGCAAACTACAAATTTTTTAAGGTTTAGTACTTGAAAGTTGAGAATAGTGATTCTAATTTATGTGTTATGGTATCTAATAGAGAAGTTGCTTGTGTGACATTTTCTTCTACATTTATATAATCTAGAAGAAAATTACAATTTATATTTGATAGGATTTAGTAGAATCAGTAAGGAAGGGAGCTCATCAGGCTTGGAGAAAATATTATGAAGCTAGAAGAGAGACTGTAGAAGGATTATAATATTAGGACATAGGTAAAAGATATATCAACTTCAAGATTCTTCCGAAAGCTTTTGAAGCCCTTTATTCTTACAATTTGTACAATCAAATTTATCCAACTTTTTATCCGTGATACTAGCACATGACTATGACACATTGAAAATATTTATTGCTTTATAGGTTATATAAACATCATGATTTTTTAATTGAGTATTCCTATATTAATCATGACATTTCTTTAAGGTATGATGAGTTGACTTGTTTACATTATGGTTCAGGATTAGAGAAAATTTATCAAACTTGGAATCAAGTACTCCGTCAACAAGCCTTGGTCATGTCAACAACAAGAGATTTTTATAGGAGACATTAAGATGTCAGTTGCTTCAATTGTTATCCATATTCTAAGGTTATAGTTTAGTTTTCTATATTTTTTGATTCATGAGATATTGTGAACTCTACTATTCATTTATATATTGCTTTGTGAAATTCCATGTCCCATGTTGCCATTGCATTCCTATATTTTCATTATGATGTCTTTTGTTCTCATTTATTTTCATTGTGGTTGAGGCTTGAAGAAAATGTGGCAAACTTAGAATCTCATAATGAATCCCTTTGCGAGAAGCAGAGTATGGATGTGTCTACACCTAAAGGTTTTCCAAGGCAAATCAAAGAAACAATATTAGAGGTATTTCTTCATTCATAAAATCTTACAACGGATAATAATGGAGTATTTTAAATTTTAATATATCTTGGAGTTCTCCTTGTTTATTTAGCTTGAACATATTGTGAAATTTATTTTCCCGAAGAGTCTGGAGAATGGTCACCTTGTAAATATGGAATCCATAGATGTCTAAATAATTTATCTAATTGTTTAATATTATTTTTCATTGGAATTGATATATAATGAAATATTAAATTGTAGTTTTCCCCACATGAAGGACATTATCTTTTAATCTTTAAACTAACATATTTAGAATTATCATTGGAATTGATATCTCATTAAATCTTCAAAATTAGTTATTCCCACATGAAGGATATTGTCCTTCGATCTATCAACAAACATATTTAGAATTATTATGTGCAAAAATGAAATATGTTGCTCCTATTTTTAAGAATCATGTAGCAAGAGAGTCGATGCCACAAAGACCTCTATATAACATGTCACGAACCCATTATTTCGTAAAATTTAAAACTTTTCTAGGTGCCTAAAAATGCCATTAAAAATATATATATGCGAAAACATAAAGTGTGGTTTTACTCTCTTAAAACTTGTGGGAAACACAAACTTCATTATGTCTTAATATACATCCTTTAAGAAACATATACTTCTTTCAATAAAAACCATCTAAATGGTAACAACACATTCATAATCATATGCGAACCATTATATCAACAATCAACCTTGTATATGAATCGTATACATCAAATAATCATAATCATTTTTAAAGATAGAAACAAGTATTCATACATTAGACACATTGCGAAACACCATAGAAAACATAGGAGACAAAAATATAACGTGGTTCACCCGAACTCGGGCTAGTCCACAAAGGTGTGTGTGCAGCTTTTATTATTCATCAAAAGGTAATTTACAACTACAACCCAATGGTTGCTTTAATCATTTTCCAGATTTTTCCAAGCTTCTCAAATGAATGAGTAATTTGGTTGTTGCAACCAGATTTCTTCTCCTCCCTTCAAGCCTCTATCCCATAGAGTACTTTATCAAACATTCCGCTACCTCACTTTGGGGTGTTACTAATACTATAACATGTCCAAAATACTGAACATACTTTTAAAGAGACATTAGGTTTAATATCTTATCCAAAAAAATATCCAATGTATTCACATACTTTAAAGAGGTCCTATGTTTAATATCTTAACCAAAGGATTACATCTCATATCTTAGTATACCTTTAAATCAACATACTACCCTAAAAAGATATTCAATGTATTCACATACTTTAAAGAGATATTAAGTTTAATATCTTAAACAAAGAAATATCCAATGTACTAGATGTTGGACTAAACTCTTCCTTCCAAACATCTCGATTACTATAAAATATAACAACTTTCTTGATCTAGAGCTTGACCTTGAATCTAATCTTTCCAGTCCATACTCAACTCAGGACTGCCACGTATTAAACTTTTTATCAGTATAGCCAGATAATAACTCAATGCTGTGAAGAAAATCTACTTATATAATTAAACTCAGAAAAACAAACACAATCAGTAAGAGCCACTAATATGTATAAATTTGCATTCCCTTAACTCAACTAACACACATGAGCAACTCTACCCAAAAGTTTGACTCTCTTGGACAGTGATAGATCTCTACTTATAACGCAGAAATAAGTGTAAAAAGTATGGATGCATCAATACCGAGATCTGTCATTGTTTATATACAACGACCTCTCGATCTGAACAGAGTATAGATATATATTTATATCATTTATTCATATAAAACAACCCAGAGATTGGCTGTTGTAGCGCCATCTCTGCACGATCCCCAAACTTAGGATGTTTATCGTCCTCCATTGGAATAGAGCTCACTTTCGAGATGGTCCCATTCCAATCACTTTTTCTAATCCGAAGGTAATGTAACTATAAATGCAAAGGTTTAAACAGAAAGGACCTGACCAGAAGGTGTTGTAATTATAAACGCAAACATAGATAAAAAAAACATCTCTCGGAAATGGCAAACCCCAGGTACAAATTATGTTCCATCTTGAATCGCCAAAGCAAGTTTTAAAAACAAAACTTCGATCCAATGGAAAGGGTATATACCTGACTTAAATTTCAAAGCAATATAAACAATATATTTTGGATCGAGTTTACCAGTTATGCCGAAATTAGTTCCCGTAACCGTCTCTTCCAGTGTCATCGAAAACGCAGTTCCTTGCAGCACATTTTTCCTCTTCCGTGGTGTTTCTCAGCTTCTATCGATTTCAACGTTATCCACCTATCTAACCCCATTTGAGACTCTGCCTACCTTCTCAAAAACCGCAGAGGTAAAACTACTTCTCCTCTCGTAGGGATGCTGAGACAACTCCCCTCTCCTCTCGATCTGGGCTAACAAGCGAAAAATCATTTCTCTCCAATGCTGGAAAATTCCCCGCTTCCCCGAGCTTCCAACCACTCGATTAAGATAAGCACTTCCCCAATTTCGACGCCTTCCACGCCTTTCCTCCCAGAGCTCACTCCCCCACTACTATTACCAACGATAGAACAAATAACAAACTCGCCCTCTAACCAGGAACAAATGTCGTTTTTAATTAGACAAATGGCAAAATTCTCCACGTGGTGAGTACAAATGGTGGCTTTTGAGAGCAACCAATCTCTCAATCTAACAACGGCTTTCTCCAACTCTCATTGAGTTCGGCGGTGGGGAAGTAGTGGACATTTAAAAATTATCGAGTTAGTTTTAGGTGATCTTAGTGGTAGTTTAGAAGAACCCTTAGTGGTAGTGATTCGATGTCTCACTCAAGGAGACAAATCCACCGAAATATCTAAACATTTATACAACAATAAAAAAATATTCCTTTTTATTTTTTAACAATCTTCTTCCCTCCTATTTCTTAGTCGAACTATTAACATCTTTTGGGGTGAAAATATATTGCTTAACAATTGTTAATTAAATGCATTCATTACCAATTATTAAACCTTGTTTCTCCTCTCGACATGAGGAGGTATAAGATTACTTTCGACAAAAGAACCTACTTCTTAGCTTTTCTATAAGAATCTTAAATCCATCAATATGGATCGATCTCTCTTCCATTAAGTAGTGGAAATCTAAGCCGATGTTTAATATAATAAACTATACCCCAAATAGTTTAAATAAAGGTTTTTAAGACCATCCTAATATATAAAAATTAACTTCTCCAAAGACTATCAAAACAATAGAGTACATACTCCAAATATATATATCCATAAATACGTCATTAATAGTCATGGATAGTCTATCCAATGTAGCATATATATATATATATATATATATTGTTTTTTTTTGGGCATCTTATAAGATTCTCATTAAAAATAGAATCCTTAAGGTTATTATTTAACTAGCATCCTTATAGTAATGTCCCCATAGGGGCTAAAGGTATAAACACTTCCTTAAGAAGATTTCATTTATTTTCCTAACATCAATGTTGAGAATAGATTGTGATATTTTAGCGAATGACGTCCTAGGATCATTCAATAATGATCTTACCAAAGTGGCTTAACCTTATTTAGGTAAACTAAAACATTTAGGCCATATTATGCCACACACACGATTGTGGTGAATAGTATCGTCAATACTCTAGCTTCCCATGTCTTTTTAGCTAGTCGAGTTCTCTCTCTCTTTTTCTTAGGGGATTCCTTGCCTCGTCGTTTTAGTCATGTCTAAACCTTTAGTCGCTAGGTATAAAATAACATTTACGAATCATAACAATAGCTTCATGGTCCACTGGTGAGGCCTTGGCCTTGAGCTCCTCACCAGGGCCACATACATAGTTTACAACTATAATTACTAAAATAATAAGGTGTAACATAAGGATGTCACACACTCTATGTTAATATCTTTACATAATAACATACTATATATTAATGTTGTACATATAACACTAATATATAGATGCATATATGTTATTTATTCTCTAAGACATATATATCGTCTATATGTTGATATTCTAACATATAACACCAAAATATATATGTTATTATTCCAATACAATAACATATAGTAATCAACTACAATTACAAATATATAGGTTATAAAGGAGGGATATTGTAATATCCCTCCTTTATGCCCCGCTATTTCTAAGTGAAATTGATTACTATATTGATTCCCTGGTGAGGAACTCAATGCCGAGGTGCCCCAGTGGACGTGGAAAAAGTGTATCATCTTTTCTTCTTCTAGGTTGTATGTTATAAATAGTAAATTTATAATAACACCACTGAAACGATGGACAAACAAATCTACTAAGGGGAGTAGCAGGGTGGTTGGAAGGCCATAAATGTATAGGTAGTTTTACATATCCCCTTAAGCTTAACGACAAAGGTTCGACAATATAGGGTTTGTCTATTCAGTGCTTAATATGTTTAAATGTAAATATATTAAAAGATTTTTTTTAGTATATATATATATATCCTATCTCTACATATCCATTTAAAAGACCCAATGAATTTTTATTCTCTATATGTTTATAGTAAGAGCTATTCCTAAACTATTTATTCATTTCAAAAGAATTTCTATACAAAAGAATTATAGGGATATCATGATACCTTTTTTGGAAGAAACTAATTTATGTAACCACCCAACGTTTTAGTAGGAGGATGATCCCTTGGTGGAGATCCCAACCACCTTCGTTTAAAGAGGAACCATACCTACCCGCCACTTTCTAAATTTAGCAATTGAGAAAGTTAAGGAATTTTCTTAGGGCCTTGTCTCCAGCATGGGCAGATCGCCGATCTACTAATATTGCCATCTGTCAGAGTTTAAACACCACTTGTCAAAGAAAAACTGAGGTTTCTGATTTTCTTTTATTTCTGCGAATGCGTCGGTTAAGGGAGGGGAAGGTCTCTGGGATAAAAGATGTGATGCATGGGAAATAAGGGGAGGAACGATAGTACACTCGGCAGAAGAATTAACATGATTCCTTGCGAGAGAAGGTGGGCGTCTCTGCAAATAGTTCAATATCAAACCCTGCAATGGAAGAATAACTCCTCTGCCAACGTGTCAGTACCAATTCTTGCAATAGATGGTTTGAAATCTCAACCGTAGAGATAATAGTTGGAGAATCATACAGTTTTAAGGATGGGGCGTGGGACTCGATGTGATTCATGGAGGTTTGTTTTTCACTGCATTCGTGAGGAAAAATTTATACTTGGATCGGGATTCCGCAGACCCTGATATGCCAACGTTTTCAGTATTTAAATCTCTGCCGAATAGTAAGCTAACTCTTTGGTGAAAGGTTAGTTTCTCTGCATTATGCTACCAACATTTTTCAGTAATTAGATCTATGTGGAATGGTTATGCTAACGTTTTGGGGAAATGTTAGATCTCTATATTATGCTAACAATTGATATGCCAAAAACGTTGCTATTGTGAGCTGGATCTATTTGTTCGATTGTGAGCCATATCTTTTTGTTTTATCATCGTCCAACTATGTATCCTCTAGGTGACGAGATTGTTCTCTGTGATAGATACTAGTGTGAAAACTGTGACCCAGCCCTGAAACTGTATTCTCGTCCCAATTTTTATCCATGCCTTTGGTCTCTGCGCTTTCCACTCAGCGAGCTGCTGACGAAAGGTGACCTTCATGCTCGGCGTCTAAGCCAGCCAAGCTGTCAATCCCCTGCGTTTCTGCCAGCGTCTATCTATGTTCTGTTGGGCATGGCGTTCTCCACTTAGCTGGATAATTTATTTTTACCACCGTTCCGCTGACGCTGGTGATCTCCTCCACAATCGAATCACCCGTGTTCTGACCTAGCCATCAATAACTCTAAAAGCTTGATGACTTTTGGGTTACGGTATGCTAAGCCTCGATTAAAATGCGGTTGTTAGTATCACCATTATTCGAGTTTTAGTTGAATTTATATAAGTATATACTCAAGATTAAGATTGGCATTGACGGCCATTTAGTTTAGTTTTAAAGAGGAATATTAATGTATTTAAAGTGGATGTCCATGTGTATACATATATCGTGGTTAAGAATTGTTTCACAATTATATCATAGTTGAAACGAAATTTCCATTTCTGCATATGCTAAGGAATACTGGTTCATAAATGTTAGATCTTTATGTACTACGAATGCCTGATTTTTATTCACTAGATCGTAGGAATCGGAAACTCTGCAGCATGATATGGGTCGATGTGTTTTCTGTTAGTAACCTACGGATCCGTTTATCTCTGTGCAATGGTTTGCCATTTGATAAATGTATGTTAAAAATATATTTTTGATTGATCATTGTTTTGACGATGTCAACTCTGAATGCCATCATATTACTGTGTTAAAATGCCTTGATTATGCAGATGCCAGGTTGGTATTATTTGATTGATCATTCACGCTAATCCTGAAACGTGGTTATTGTTGAATGATGGTGTTTGACTGTCGGATCTTTGTTCTTGTTCAGATTTAGCTTGTAGGTAGAAATCGTGTTTAGAATTTCATTGCTTATTCTTGGATGAGGATGTTAGTCCTATCGAGGATCTGCATTCATAGTCTGCTAAAACAGTGACTGGGTACAAGTAGGCGTTGTCTTATAGTTTTATTAACTAGTGTACAAACCAGTAATTTGGCATTAAGTTGATTCTGGCTTGAACCCTACGAAGGCAATTTAAAACCACAGAAAAAGGCTATTTCTTATTACATCAGGAAGAAAAGGCCAGCATTGTATATATAGAGAGAAATTCCCCTATGTTTATGCAAGTTAAGATCATCGCTGAATCTCGTGGAAAAACTCTCACACTGTAAGAGAGCAAATGGCAACCGGGAGTTGCAGATTGTAACCCTCACTATTCAGGATGATTAATACATAATGTGGCATATTCTCTTTGTGGACGTAGCCCGGATAGCGGGTGAACCACGGTTATATTTGGTCTCTCTCCTTTGTGTAATGGTTGTATTGTTAGATTTAGATGCATTTATATAATTTCCTCAATCATGAAGAAGTCATTTCTATATCTATTAATCAAAGAAATGTATGAAGTTTAAAACTAGTTGAAGGTGATCTCTATGAGAATGATGAAGTGCTTAACATACACATGTAAAGTTTCCCTTACATCCTTGTATTAATTATGATATATCAAATGTTAAGGTAAGATAGTCTTATAGAATAAGCATGGGTTACATTAAGGATGCTTGTAGGAATATTAAACATTGTTGAATACTCCCTTTTCCTAACCCTCAATCATGGATATCTTATATATGTTTTCATAAGTGGTAATTATATGGGTTAAAAGTACTAAGTTCAACCCTAATAAATAGGAGTTTCATAAGGATGAACAAGATAGGAATGTGAACTTCATTATTGTGGTATTTCTCCTACATTGTGGAAGGAATTAATTGTACTAATGTGTATGTTTTGTTTATATCCATGGCTAACGAAACTCTCGAATATGAAATCAAAATAAAGTGTGAACTTACATCTTTATGGATTTTGTTAGGTTCGGTATTAACTAACCTAGTTAATTTGGGTTGTTACACATATGATTTTCCACACGTGATCTTTGTATATCTTTTTAATTGTCTCTTTCCGAAATTTCACTTAAAATCTGAATTTAGACAATTGGGTATGTTACATATGGTATCAGAGCATTAGGTTTCAACACTAAGGCCTATGAGCTCAACATGCAATAAGTGAGTATGAAGGTTGCTAAGTTTACTAACCAATTGTTTTCGTTTCATTTTGGATGCATGGATTGTACTGGAGGAGGGAAAATGAATCTCCGAGCTCAACTTCAAGTTTCTTCCGCCAAAGCACAGGTTGCAAACACTTGGGCTTAGTTGGGTTCAGTTGAGGAATTAATATAAGCTGGTCAAGGGAACTCCATCGATAAGACGCAAACAAAGAATTTATGTTCCAAGGAGTCAGCAAGAGGTAATCGACAAGATGTCTTTTAAATCGCAAGTAAGTATACTCCACTTGTTGAAGCATTCTAAAGGAAAAGCATTGTCGATGAGTGAGCAGTTTGTATGTTTAATTTTGTATCTAAATGATCCTGTATTGATAAATACTAGAGGTTGAATATTCCCTCATGCAATTCCATTGAATGACCAGAAAGTATTCCTTGAGAATGATTATATTAATTGGACTATGTTCCTATTTTTATCTTAGTGATCTTGTTAATACTTTCATGTATAGTGATCATAACGATAGTAACGTAGGAGCCTTGAATGTTCATAAGTTTATGAGGGCTGTATAAGCATAATTAGGATCATTCACCCTATGAAAGATGTATACTCCTACCCGGTCGATTGATGCCACGAGTAAGGTTTTAGTACTTATATGAGTCAAGTCATAGACATTCATCATAAGTACTTGATTGCTCTAATTGTGTATTATGATGATTAGAAAAGTTGATATAGTATGTGGATTATGAAATGAGTAAGGTGCAATTAGGTCAGTATATGAAGGACTATAAATTTGCCATGAATTACTTGGTTATTGATTTCTCGCACTTATGCTGAAATGATTGTATTAATTATGTACATAAGGAGGTAGGATTGAGATAATCCTTATTATATTAGAAAATGCATAAATGGTACTAAGGAGTAACTCCTGAAATTCTCCTTATTGGCTAAATGTTATTAAGAAAGGTGTAGAAGATGTTGTGCATTATATTGAATGTTACATGCGATGGTTCGATATAGAATATTAATTTTGTGTTCTTACTTAATTGTTGTATGGGACATGTGACATGGTAGAGAAGAATGATTAGTTGAACTAATAAATATATAATAGATCTTCAAGGTTAATGTAAGTAATGTTACATAAAATATATACATATATATATACTATCCAAACCATAGCTGGTTAGAAGAGTTGTAAAACTTTTAGGCATGATTAACAAAGGGTCATCGTCAAGGTAAAGGATTGAAAGGATAGGAATTAACTTCATTGGTTTAAATGGACATTCTACTGTGTGAAATTTTCTATGACTAGGAAATTGCCATCCTTGTGAATGATTTTTCATAACCTTCGACTTAACTCTATTTCCACAAACGAGTATCCTTCGTCATTATAACCTTATCTGAAAATTTCAAGGGATAGAAAAAAAAAAAAAAAATTGTTAAGAATCCCCTTGTCTCTTTGCGGTATAGGATTGTATAAGAATATTGAAGTATAAATGTGTATTCTAAGTAGTTAAAAGGATGCATATGATGAAATGTTATGATTTCATCTTTGTATATTCTATCTTCCGGGATCCTTACTAGGAATGTTAGGATACTGGGAGTGGTTGACAGAAGGATTATACCTTTATGTGATCAAAGCTTTATGTTATATGCATGGATACCTTGATAATCTGTTTTGTTTTGATATATAGATTTTATGATATGGAGGGGATTACTAATGTGTATTAATGCAAGTTAAAAGTACACCTTGGCATATGAGGGCCATACAATAAAGCGATATGCAGTCTCCCCCTTAAAGGTATGTGATTATCCTTAGAAAAATATATGCAAGTATATATGTAGACGATTTATTGTTACTCACATGATGTTGGCATATGCAAGAAAAATGGGTACTTACTACAGTGAAGGAAAAGGATTGAGGTAAAGTGATCGTAATGCCCATAATAAAGAAGAATGTAGTCCTATTAATTGAGTTGGTTATGCTTAGTATGGAAATAATGTTTATTTTAGATAACCACATGTGGAGATTGTAGTATGAAGGATGACTTTCTTATTTTTATACATAGAAGAAAAACCTCCTTACAATAATGGTTATGTACTAACAATGCAGGATTTCGCTATGGATATAACAAATCAAAATGGAAGTGAGTATTCACGCGGATAAATAGCGGAGTTAATCACTCAAGAGTAAGTGAGGATTCACTTAATGCATCTTATTTACTGGTCATATTTCAAGACACTTATAACCATGGCTTAACATTGGATTATGTTGTTTAGTTACTAACATTTTCAGGATGTTATCATAATTACGACCAATGTGATAAACAAAAAGGAACGTGATTTATAAGTCCATTGGTGAAGCTGAGAAGAACAAAATCACTCAAGAGTAAGTGATTACCTTTTGTCATAGCATGGATTACAGTATGGCACAAAACCTGATTTGGTGATGGATGTGTGCTACATATCATGAATGATAAGCAAATAAGTGAAACTACTTACCGTTATTACAAGACATATTGTAATTTACAAAAATTGTAAGAATTAATAGATGATTGGTTATCGAAATAAATTCCGGGACTCAAGCGAGAAGGCTTGAGGGGAATTGTGTAAAGAGTGTCGTAATGGCATTTGAAATACTCCCTAAAATCAGGGATTGAACAGCCAATAGGATTCTCGGAGAATCGGCTGGCTGTAAGACCTAGGAAAGCTATAAGAAAATGTATATGTGGGAGGCAGGACGCTGCTTAGTATGCATGAAAGAAATGTTTGCTGCGTGAGCACTGAAGTGTTAGGCAAAACATGAGAAAAATGTTTGCTGCGGGAGCACTAAGGTGTTAGGCAAAACATGAGAAAAATGTTTGCTGCGGGAGCACTAAGGTGTTAGGCAAGACATGAGAGAAAGGATTGCTGCATGAGCACTAAGGTGTTAGGCAAAACATGAGAAAAATGTTTGCTGCGGGAGCACTAAGGTGTTAGGCAAGACATGAGAGAAAGGATTGCTGCATGAACACTAAGGTGTTAGGCTAGAACTTCCTGGATCAAGTAAATGTTGTTTGTTGATTTAGTCAACAGTATACAATCATGGAGTGCTAGATTTATTCCATATATTACAAGTGATATGTACAGTAAAGAACTCATGATTTATGTTTCTAAGTTTGATTTTGAAGTTGATGATAAAGTTTCATTATCATTTTTTTTGTTTTCCTTGAAACCCGGTTTTGTAGCCGCAAACTCAGGTGGGATCCATAACGACTTGCGAGAAATTTTGGAAGGCCAAAAAGGGGTCAAAATAGAGATGATGAAGCAAGCAAATGATGACTTCAGAAGAGGAGACAAACTGTTGGAAAAGCTTGAACACCGAGGACGGTGTTATTCTAAAGGGGAGGAGGATGTAATATCCCTCCTTTATGCCCCACTATTTCTAAGTGAAATTGATTACTATATTGATTCCCTGGTGAGGAACTCAATGCCGAGGTGCCCCAGTGGACGTGGGAAAAGTGTATCATCTTTTCTTCTTCTAGGTTGTATGTTATAAATAGTAAATTTATAATAACACCACTGAAACGATGGACAAACAAATCTACTAAGGGGAGTAGCAGGGTGGTTGGAAGGCCATAAATGTATAGGTAGTTTTACATATCCCCTTAAGCTTAACGAAAAAGGTTCGACAATATAGGGTTTGTCTATTCAGTGCTTAATATGTTTAAATGTAAATATATTAAAAGATTTTTTTTAGTATATATATATATATCCTATCTCTACATATCCATTTAAAAGACCCAATGAATTTTTATTCTCTATATGTTTATAGTAAGAGCTATTCCTAAACTATTTATTCATTTCAAAAGAATTTCTATACAAAAGAATTATAGGGATATCATGATACCTTTTTTGGAAGAAACTAATTTATGTAACCACCCAACGTTTTAGTAGGAGGATGATCCCTTGGTGGAGATCCCAACCACCTTCGTTTAAAGAGGAACCATACCTACCCGCCACTTTCTAAATTTAGCAATTGAGAAAGTTAAGGAATTTTCTTAGGGCCTTGTCTCCATCATGGGCAGATCGCCGATCTACTAATATTGCCATCTGTCAGAGTTTAAACACCACTTGTCAAAGAAAAACTGAGGTTTCTGATTTTCTTTTATTTCTGCGAATGCGTCGGTTAAGGGAGGGGAAGGTCTCTGGGATAAAAGATGTGATGCATGGGAAATAAGGGGAGGAACGATAGTACACTCGGCAGAAGAATTAACATGATTCCTTGCGAGAGAAGGTGGGCGTCTCTGCAAATAGTTCAGTATCAAACCCTGCGATGGAAGAATAGCTCCTCTGCCAACGTGTCAGTACCAATTCTTGCAATAGATGGTTTGAAATCTCAACCGTAGAGATAATAGTTGGAGAATCATACAGTTTTAAGGATGGGGCGTGGGACTCGATGTGATTCGTGGAGGTTTGTTTTTCACTGCATTCGTGAGGAAAAATTTATACTTGGATCGGGATTCCGCAGACCCTGATATGCCAACGTTTTCAGTATTTAAATCTCTGCCGAATAGTAAGCTAACTCTTTGGTGAAAGGTTAGTTTCTCTGCGTTATGCTACCAACATTTTTCAGTAATTAGATCTATGTGGAATGGTTATGCTAACGTTTTGGGGAAATGTTAGATCTCTATATTATGATAACAATTGATATGCCAAAAACGTTGCTATTGTGAGCTGGATCTATTTGTTCGATTGTGAGCCATATCTTTTTGTTTTATCATCGTCCAACTATGTATCCTCTAGGTGACGAGATTGTTCTCTGTGATAGATACTAGTGTGAAAACTGTGACCCAGCCCTGAAACTGTGTTCTCGTCCCAATTTTTATCCATGCCTTTGGTCTCTGCGCTTTCCACTCAGCGAGCTGCTGACGAAAGGTGACCTTCATGCTCGGCGTCTAAGACAGCCAAGCTGTCAATCCCCTACGTTTCTGCCAGCGTCTGTCTATGTTCTGTTGGGCATGGCGTTCTCCACTTAGCTGGATAATTTATTTTTTCCACCGTTCCGCTGAAGCTGGTGATCTCCTCCACAATCGAATCACCCGTGTTCTGACCTAGCCATCAATAACTCTAAAAGCTTGATGACTTTTGGGTTACGGTATGCTAAGCCTCGATTAAAATGCGGTTGTTAGTATCACCATTATTCGAGTCTTAGTTGAATTTATATAAGTATATACTCAAGATTAAGATTGGCATTGACGGCCATTTAGTTTAGTTTTAAAGAGGAATATTAATGTATTTAAAGTGGATGTCCATGTGTATACATATATCGTGGTTAAGAATTGTTTCACAATTATATCATAGTTGAAATGAAATTTCCATTTCTGCATATGCTAAGGAATACTGGTTCATAAATGTTAGATCTTTATGTACTACGAATGCCTGATTTTTATTCACTAGATCGTAGGAATCGGAAACTCTGCAGCATGATATGGGTCGATGTGTTTTCTGTTAGTAACCTACGGATCCGTTTATCTCTGTGCAATGGTTTGCCATTTGATAAATATATGTTAAAAATATATTTTTGATTGATCATTGTTTTGACGATGTCAACTCTGAATGCCATCATATTACTGTGTTAAAATGCCTTGATTATGCAGATGCCAGGTTGGTATTATTTGATTGATCATTCACGCTAATCCTGAAACGTGGTTATTGTTGAATGATGGTGTTTGACTGTCGGATCTTTGTTCTTGTTCAGATTTAGCTTGTAGGTAGAAATCGTGTTTAGAATTTCATTGCTTATTCTTGGATGAGGATGTTAGTCCTATCGAGGATCTGCATTCATAGTCTGCTAAAACAGTGACTGGGTACAAGTAGGCGTTGTCTTATAGTTTTATTAACTAGTGTACAAACAAGTAATTTGGCATTAAGTTGATTCTGGCTTGAACCCTACGAAGGAAATTTAAAACCACAGAAAAAGGCTATTTCTTATTACATCAGGAAGAAAAGGCCAGCATTGTATATATATAGAGAAATTCCCCTATGTTTATGCAAGTTAAGATCATCGCTGAATGTCGTGGAAAAACTCTCACACTGTAAGAGAGCAAATGGCAACCGGGAGTTGCAGATTGTAACCCTCACTATTCAGGATGATTAATACATAATGTGGCATATTCTCTTTGTGGACGTAGCCCGGATAGCGGGTGAACCACGGTTATATTTGGTATCTCTCCTTTGTGTAATGGTTGTATTGTTAGATTTAGATGCATTTATATAATTTCCTCAATCATGAAGAAGTCATTTCTATATCTATTAATCAAAGAAATGTATGAAGTTTAAAACTAGTTGAAGGTGATCTCTATGAGAATGATGAAGTGCTTAACATACACATGTAAAGTTTCCCTTACATCCTTGTATTAATTATGATATATCAAATGTTAAGGTAAGATAGTCTTATAGAATAAGCATGGGTTACATTAAGGATGCTTGTAGGAATATTAAACATTGTTGAATACTCCCTTTTCCTAACCCTCAATCATGGATATCTTATATATGTTTTCATAAGTGGTAATTATATGGGTTAAAAGTACTAAGTTCAACCCTAATAAATAGGAGTTTCATAAGGATGAACAAGATAGGAATGTGAACTTCATTATTGTGGTATTTCTCCTACATTGTGGAAGGAATTAATTGTACTAATGTGTATGTTTTGTTTATATCCATGGCTAACGAAACTCTCGAATATGAAATCAAAATAAAGTGTGAACTTACATCTTTATGGATTTTGTTAGGTTCGGTATTAACTAACCTAGTTAATTTGGGTTGTTACACATATGATTTTCCACACGTGATCTTTGTATATCTTTTTAATTGTCTCTTTCCGAAATTTCACTTAAAATCTGAATTTAGACAATTGGGTATGTTACAGATATCACATCCTCCTCCCCTAAAAAATAACACCGTCCTCGGTGTTCAGGCTTTTCAGAAATTCGTCCTTTCCCCTTGAGTCTTATTTTCTTGCATCATGAATTTGGGTTTTGACCTTATTTGAACTTTCATGCTTTCTGCATGTCGTTATGGCTAATAACGTGGGTTTCTATACAATAAACTCGGGGCTCAAAGAAACTTTGTTTAGCAAAAAAAAACTATCATCAATTCAATAATCAGACTTGAAAGTATAAACGGTGAGCCCTAACATTTGCAATTCCCGAAATATTTTATTTTTCCTTTATTATCATAAGCACACATAAATCCAGCATTCAGGAGATGTAGATTGTCATTTTACACAAAACACATCATTTACTTGATCCAGGAAAATTCTTGCCTAACACCCAAGTGCTCACACAGCAAAAATTTCTTTCATGTTTTGCCTAACACCTTAGTGCTCACGCAACAAACATTTCATTCATGTCTTTCCTAACACCTTAGTGCTCACGCAGCAAATATTTCTTTCATGTATACTAAGCAGCGTCCTGCCTCCCACGTATACATTTTTTATAGCTTGCCTAGGTCTTACAGCCAGCCGATTCTCCGAGAATCCTAGTGGCTTTTCAATCCTTGATTTTAGGGAGTATTTCAATGCCATTACAACACTCGCCTTCCACAATTCCCCTCAAGCCTTCTCGCTTGAGTCTCGGAATTTATTTTACCCAAGCCGTTTTGCTTGAGTCTAGAAAATCTCTTTCTATTTAATCAATTTATTTCGTCATATTACATTCTATACCCATACGATTACTCTGACCAATCTTATTTCCTCACTCCTCATCTTACCATGCATACATTTATGCTCTTGCATTTTCACAAGCTTCACAGAAATTTCACCATCTGCCAAGTTTCACTTGTTAGTATCACTTTATATACGAAAACAAATATTGTAAGGAGATACCTTCCTTAAACAGAAAATCATCTTTCTTAATAAAATATCCATATGTGATCCTTTAAGATGTCATTTCCTACTATACATACTAGCTTATAAGATTTCATAATGCTTTGAACACGATATAACATTCTTTCTATGACGATCCATGGACATTATGATCATTTAACCTTGAATGTTAGATTTCACCATTTCAATACAATTCCGATTTAGTTATACAACCCTTTTGTATACCCTAACATCATATAGGGATAACCAATTGTCTAAAACAAACTTACATACCTTATACAGATAACCATGTACCTTTGTAAAGGCAACCGCATAGCTCACCTTCATCTCCCGCGGTTCCAGTTTTCTTGTATCATCACACATTAGTATTATACATGAATCGATATATATATATATATTCCACATTTACCCATTGATGGGTGTCAGGCAGTGATGTGTGGGAAAAAAAAAATAACAATTGCTCGACCACAAGATTCAAAGTGTTAGTCGTATAAAGGTAATTAAATCATAAGAACAACCATACATATAACATATGTCCAAATATCATTTTTACTTGTTTCATAAAAGCTGATACCTCGATTACTGTCTCAAAGATCACTTCCGATCTACCCTGCAATTTCCATGTCATCAATGTTTTCCTTAACACATAATAAATAAAAACAGTCATTCCTTGTGGCAACATAAGGACGTCAGAAGATTACAGTATCCTACTAACCGGTATTCATTTTATGTTGGCTCTAGGTTTCCAATAATCTATCCGTTAACAAAATAACATATAGTTGTACATGGATAGCAAGTCGTCATAAATGTTATAACAAATAAAAGTATAACTTTTATAACCATCACTCATCGTTCCCGACATCTAGCTTAAGGATTTACTGGAGTAACAAGTTGTAAAAAGGAAACATGCATTTTCATCATATGCACCCTATACATATGCATACTTTTTAAGTGTTTATAACCCTTTTGTCCTTTTGTTGAACTAACAAGCCAGGGTATAAGAATGCTCTAATGTCTCACATTCAGTATCGTAATCACTTATCTCATACCTTCATCTGCTAAAGTAAAAAAAAAATATAGTAACAAAGACTGTTCATTTGTGGGAGTACACTCAGGTGAAGAACATGCTAACTTCCTTATCTAGGTAGTAAATGTTTAGACTACATTCTTGCTCCATTTGTCATTCAATCAACCGAACACTTCTAAGATTTGTAAACAACAAATTCCAATAATTATATTTCGCACAAGACAGGATATAACTTTTTACATCATTTCCTATCAGGGTGATATAGTTTATTTCATAAGAGAACCATACCTCCCCATATACTAGTTAAGAAATTATTTATCTAAACTTTTATCCTTTGGTTTTATCTAAGAGAAGCATCATCCCTTCCGAAGGAATATGTACTGTAGTTATTGTCATAAATTCTATATCCTACTTAACTTTTCTACTCAAAATTGAGGGAACTTACCAGCTCCTTTAGTCATTTTTACCCTTCCATACCTATGTGGTCAATATGCTAATAATTTTCGGTTTGTATAATATTCTTCTTGGATGTCGGATCATCGACGAGTTTTTATCTCACAAACGTCTATCTATGTAATAAGTAGGGAATTTTTCTAGGCATCGAACACATCCATCGTTAGAAGTTCTAAGTAAGCCATTAAAGTTAATCCCTTTAATCTTTAATGATACATTTTGTCTTTCATAATGCGGATGATCCTTATACATGATAGTGGATGATCAATATCATTCAATCCAATAATTTTCAATTTTCAGTATGTAAATAAAGCACAACATACTAGACTAGAGATGAAAGTGGAACTCATATACTTACAGTTTAATCAGACGAGTCTTGGTTGGAATTCTACAATAAATTGCTTCGTCACGACATTTCCATATTTCCCTTAGTTTCTTCTTGGAGAACTCGACGATTAATTTTGGATAGTATATTCTCGTCCATTCGCCCCATGCATCCAAAACACAATTTGTTTGTTAGTTTCGAAACCCTCATGTTTATTTACCTTATGTTGGGCCCCTATAGGCCCGAGTGCTGAAACCTCAGCTCTGATACCATGTGTCACGACCCCATTATTTCGTAAAATTTAAAACTTTTCTAGGTGCCTAAAAATGCCATTAAAAATATATATATGCGAAAACATAAAGTGTGGTTTTACTCTCTTAAAACTTGTGGGAAACACAAACTTCATTATGTCTTAATATACATCCTTTAAGAAACATATACTTCTTTCAATAAAAACCATCTAAATGGTAACAACACATTCATAATCATATGCGAAGCATTATATCAACAATCAACCTTGTATATGAATCGTATACATCAAATAATCATAATCATTTTTAAAGATAGAAACAAGTATTCATACATTAGACACATTGCGAAACACCATAGAAAACATAGGAGACAAAAATATAACGTGGTTCACCCGAACTCGGGCTAGTCCACAAAGGTGTGTGTGCAGCTTTTATTATTCATCAAAAGGTAATTTACAACTACAACCCAATGGTTTCTTTAATCATCTTCCAGCTTTTTCCAAGCTTCTCAAATGAATGAGTAATTTGGTTGTTGCAACCAGATTTCTTCTCCTCCCTTCAAGCCTCTATCCCATAGAGTACTTTATCAAACATTCCGCTACCTCACTTTGGGGTGTTACTAATACTATAACATGTCCAAAATACTGAACATACTTTTAAAGAGACATTAGGTTTAATATCTTATCCAAAAAAATTTCCAATGTATTCACATACTTTAAAGAGGTCCTATGTTTAATATCTTAACCAAAGGATTACATCTCATATCTTAGTATACCTTTAAATCAACATACTACCCTAAAAAGATATTCAATGTATTCACATACTTTAAAGAGATATTAAGTTTAATATCTTAAACAAAGAAATATCCAATGTACTAGATGTTGGACTAAACTCTTCCTTCCAAACATCTCGATTACTATAAAATATAACAACTTTCTTGATCTAGAGCTTGACCTTGAATCTAATCTTTCCAGTCCATACTCAACTCAGGACTGCCACGTATTAAACTTTTTATCAGTATAGCCAGATAATAACTCAATGCTGTGAAGAAAATCTACTTATATAATTAAACTCAGAAAAACAAACACAATCAGTAAGAGCCACTAATATGTATAAATTTGCATTCCCTTAACTCAACTAACACACATGAGCAACTCTACCCAAAAGTTTGACTCTCTTGGACAGTGATAGATCTCTACTTATAACGCAGAAATAAGTGTAAAAAGTATGGATGCATCAATACCGATATCTGTCATTGTTTATATACAACGACCTCTCGATCTGAACAGAGTATAGATATATATTTATATCATTTATTCATATAAAACAACCCAGAGATTGGCTGTTGTAGCGCCATCTCTGCACGATCCCCAAACTTAGGATGTTTATCGTCCTCCATTGGAATAGAGCTCACTTTCGAGATGGTCCCATTCCAATCACTTTTTCTAATCTGAAGGTAATGTAACTATAAATGCAAAGGTTTAAACAGAAAGGACCTGACCAGAAGGTGTTGTAATTATAAACGCAGACAGAGATAAAAAAAAACATCTCTCGGAAATGGCAAACCCCAGGTACAAATTATGTTCCATCTTGAATCGCCAAAGCAAGTTTTAAAAACAAAACTTCGATCCAATGGACAGGGTATATACCTGACTTAAATTTCAAAGAAATATAAACAATATATTTTGGATCGAGTTTACCAGTTATGCCGAAATTAGTTCCCGTAACCGTCTCTTCCAGTGTCATCGAAAACGCAGTTCCTTGCAGCACATTTTTCCTCTTCCGTGGTGTTTCTCAGCTTCTATCGATTTCAACGTTATCCACCTATCTAACCCCATTTGAGACTCTGCCTACCTTCTCAAAAAACGGAGAGGTAAAACTACTTCTCCTCTCGCAGGGATGCTGAGACAACTCCCCTCTCCTCTCGATCTGGGCTAACAAGCGAAAAATCATTTCTCTCCAATGCTGGAAAATTCCGCCCTTCCCCGAGATTCCAACCACTCGATTAAGATAAGCACTTCCCCAATTTCGACGCCTTCCACGCCTTTCCTCCCAGAGCTCACTCCCCCACTACTATTACCAACGATAGAACAAATAAAAAACTCGCCCTCTAACCAGGAACAGATGTCGTTTTTAATTAGACAAATGGCAAAATTCTCCACGTGGTGAGTACAAATGGTGGCTTTTGAGAGCAACCAATCTCTCAATCTAACAACGGCTTTCTCCAACTCTCATTGAGTTCGGTGGTGGGGAAGTAGTGGACATTTAAAAATTATCGAGTTAGTTTTAGGTGATCTTAGTGGTAGTTTAGAAGAACCCTTAGTGGTAGTGATTCGATGTCTCACTCAAGGAGACAAATCCACCGAAATATCTAAACATTTATACAACAATAAAAAAATATTCCTTTTTATTTTTTAACAATCTTCTTCCCTCCTATTTCTTAGTCGAACTATTAACATCTTTTGGGGTGAAAATATATTGCTTAACAATTGTTAATTAAATGCATTCATTACCAATTATTAAACCTTGTTTCTCCTCTCGACATGAGGAGGTATAAGATTACTTTCGACAAAAGAACCTACTTCTTAGCTTTTCTATAAAAATCTTAAATCCATCAATATGGCTCGATCTCTCTTCCATTAAGTAGTGGAAATCTAAGCCGATGTTTAATATAAAAAACTATACCCCAAATAGTTTAAATAAAGGTTTTTAAGACCATCCTAATATATAAAAATTAACTTCTCCAAAGACTATCAAAACAATAGAGTACATACTCCAAATATATATATCCATAAATACGTCATTAATAGTCATGGATAGTCTATCCAATGTAGCATATATATATATATATATTTTTTATTTTTTTTTGGGCATCTTATAAGATTCTCATTAAAAATAGAATCCTTAAGGTTATTATTTAACTAGCATCCTTATAGTAATGTCCCCATAGGGGCTAAAGGTATAAACACCTCCTTAAGAAGATTTCGTTTATTTTCCTAACATCAATGTTGAGAATAGATTGTGATATTTTAGCGAATGACGTCCTAGGATCATTCACTAATGATCTTACCAAAGTGGCTTAACCTTATTTAGGTAAACTAAAACATTTAGGCCATATTATGCCACACACACGATTGTGGTGAATAGTATCATCAATACTCTAGCTTCCCATGTCTTTTTAGCTAGTCGAGTTCTCTCTCTCTTTTTCTTAGGGGATTCCTTGCCTCGTCGTTTTAGTCATGTCTAAACCTTTAGTCGCTAGGTATAAAATAACATTTACGAATCATAACAATAGCTTCATGGTCCACTGGTGAGGCCTTGGCCTTGAGCTCCTCACCAGGGCCACATACATAGTTTACAACTATAATTACTAAAATAATAAGGTGTAACATAAGGATGTCACACACTCTATGTTAATATCTTTACATAATAACATACTATATATTAATGTTGTACATATAACACTAATATATAGATGCATATATGTTATTTATTCTCTAAGACATATATATCGTCTATATGTTGATATTCTAACATATAACACCAAAATATATATGTTATTATTCCAATACAATAACATATAGTAATCAACTACAATTACAAATATATAGGTTATAAAGGAGGGATATCACATCCTCCTCCCCTAAAAAATAACACCGTCCTCGGTGTTCAGGCTTTTCAGAAATTCGTCCTTTCCCCTTGAGTCTTATTTTCTTGCATCATGAATTTGGGTTTTGACCTTATTTGAACTTTCATGCTTTCTGCATGTCGTTATGGCTAATAACGTGGGTTTCTATACAATAAACTCGGGGCTCAAAGAAACTTTGTTTAGCAAAAAAAAACTATCATCAATTCAATAATCAGACTTGAAAGTATAAACGGTGAGCCCTAACATTTGCAATTCCCGAAATATTTTATTTTTCCTTTATTATCATAAGCACACATAAATCCAGCATTCAGGAGATGTAGATTGTCATTTTACACAAAACACATCATTTACTTGATCCAGGAAAATTCTTGCCTAACACCCAAGTGCTCACACAGCAAAAATTTCTTTCATGTTTTGCCTAACACCTTAGTGCTCACGCAGCAAACATTTCATTCATGCCTTGCCTAACACCTTAGTGCTCACGCAGCAAATATTTCTTTCATGTATACTAAGCAGCGTCCTGCCTCCCACGTATACATTTTTTATAGCTTGCCTAGGTCTTACAGCCAGCCGATTCTCCGAGAATCCTAGTGGATTTTCAATCCTTGATTTTAGGGAGTATTTCAATGCCATTACAACACTCGCCTTCCACAATTCCCCTCAAGCCTTCTCGCTTGAGTCTCGGAATTTATTTTACCCAAGCCGTTTTGCTTGAGTCTAGAAAATCTCTTTCTATTTAATCAATTTATTTCGTCATATTACATTCTATACCCATACGATTACTCTGACCAATATTATTTCCTCACTCCTCATCTTACCATGCATACATTTATGCTCTTGCATTTTCACAAGCTTCAGAGAAATTTCACCATCTGCCAAGTTTCACTTGTTAGTATCACTTTATATACGAAAACAAATATTGTAAGGAGATACCTTCCTTAAACAGAAAATCATCTTTCTTAATAAAATATCCATATGTGATCCTTTAAGATGTCATTTCCTACTATACATACTAGCTTATAAGATTTCATAATGCTTTGAACACGATATAACATTCTTTCTATGACGATCCATGGACATTATGATCATTTAACCTTGAATGTTAGATTTCACCATTTCAATACAATTCCGATTTAGTTATACAACCCTTTTGTATACCCTAACATCATATAGGGATAACCAATTGTCTAAAACAAACTTACATACCTTATACAGATAACCATGTACCTTTGTAAAGGCAACCGCATAGCTCACCTTCATCTGCCGCGGTTCCAGTTTTCTTGTATCATCACACATTAGTATTATACATGAATCGATATATATATATATTCCACATTTACCCATTGATGGGTGTCAGGCAGTGATGTGTGGGAAAAAAAAAATAACAATTGCTCGACCACAAGATTCAAAGTGTTAGTCGTATAAAGGTAATTAAATCATAAGAACAACCATACATATAACATATGTCCAAATATCATTTTTACTTGTTTCATAAAAGCTGATACCTCGATTACTGTCTCAAAGATCACTTCCGATCTACCTTGCAATTTCCATGTCATCAATGTTTTCCTTAACACATAATAAATAAAAACAGTCATTCCTTGTGGCAACATAAGGACGTCGGAAGATTACAGTATCCTACTAACCGGTATTCATTTTATGTTGGCTCTAGGTTTCCAATAATCTATCCGTTAACAAAATAACATATAGTTGTACATGGATAGCAAGTCGTCATAAATGTTATAACAAATAAAAGTATAACTTTTATAACCATCACTCATCGTTCCCGACATCTAGCTTAAGGATTTACTGGAGTAACAAGTTGTAAAAAGGAAACATGCATTTTCATCATATGCACCCTATACATATGCATACTTTTTAAGTGTTTATAACCCTTTTGTCCTTTTGTTGAACTAACAAGCCAGGGTATAAGAATGCTCTAATGTCTCACATTCAGTATCGTAATCACTTATCTCATACCTTCATCTGCTAAAGTAAAAAACAAATATAGTAACAAAGACTGTTCATTTGTGGGAGTACACTCAGGTGAAGAACATGCTAACTTCCTTATCTAGGTAGTAAATGTTTAGACTACATTCTTGCTCCATTTGTCATTCAATCAACCGAACACTTCTAAGATTTGTAAACAACAAATTCCAATAATTATATTTCGCACAAGACAGGATATAACTTTTTACATCATTTCCTATCAGGGTGATACAGTTTATTTCATAAGAGAACCATACCTCCCCATATACTAGTTAAGAAATTATTTATCTAAACTTTTATCCTTTGGTTTTATCTAAGAGAAGCATCATCCCTTCCGAAGGAATATGTACTGTAGTTATTGTCATAAATTCTATATCCTACTTAACTTTTCTACTCAAAATTGAGGGAACTTACCAGCTCCTTTAGTCATTTTTACCCTTCCATACCTATGTGGTCAATATGCTAATAATTTTCGGTTTGTATAATATTCTTCTTGGATGTCGGATCATCGACGAGTTTTTATCTCACAAACGTCTATCTATGTAATAAGTAGGGAATTTTTCTAGGCATCGAACACATCCATCGTTAGAAGTTCTAAGTAAGCCATTAAAGTTAATCCCTTTAATCTTTAATGATACATTTTGTCTTTCATAATGCGGATGATCCTTATACATGATAGTGGATGATCAATATCATTCAATCCAATAATTTTCAATTTTCAGTATGTAAATAAAGCACAACATACTAGACTAGAGATGAAAGTGGAACTCATATACTTACAGTTTAATCAGACGAGTCTTGGTTGGAATTCTACAATAAATTGTTTCGTCACGACATTTCCATATTTCCCTTAGTTTCTTCTTGGAGAACTCGAAGATTAATTTTGGATAGTATATTCTCGTCCATTCGCCCCATGCATCCAAAACACAATTTGTTTGTTAGTTTCGAAACCCTCATGTTTATTTACCTTATGTTGGGCCCCTATAGGCCCGAGTGCTGAAACCTCAGCTCTGATACCATGTGTCACGACCCCATTATTTCGTAAAATTTAAAACTTTTCTAGGTGCCTAAAAATGCCATTAAAAATATATATATGCGAAAACATAAAGTGTGGTTTTACTCTCTTAAAACTTGTGGGAAACACAAACTTCATTATGTCTTAATATACATCCTTTAAGAAACATATACTTCTTTCAATAAAAACCATCTAAATGGTAACAACACATTCATAATCATATGCGAAGCATTATATCAACAATCAACCTTGTATATGAATCGTATACATCAAATAATCATAATCATTTTTAAAGATAGAAACAAGTATTCATACATTAGACACATTGCGAAACACCATAGAAAACATAGGAGACAAAAATATAACGTGGTTCACCCGAACTCGGGCTAGTCCACAAAGGTGTGTGTGCAGCTTTTATTATTCATCAAAAGGTAATTTACAACTACAACCCAATGGTTTCTTTAATCATCTTCCAGCTTTTTCCAAGCTTCTCAAATGAATGAGTAATTTGGTTGTTGCAACCAGATTTCTTCTCCTCCCTTCAAGCCTCTATCCCATAGAGTACTTTATCAAACATTCCGCTACCTCACTTTGGGGTGTTACTAATACTATAACATCTCCAAAATACTGAACATACTTTTAAAGAGACATAAGGTTTAATATCTTATCCAAAAAAATTTCCAATGTATTCACATACTTTAAAGAGGTCCTATGTTTAATATCTTAACCAAAGGATTACATCTCATATCTTAGTATACCTTTAAATCAACATACTACCCTAAAAAGATATTCAATGTATTCACATACTTTAAAGAGATATTAAGTTTAATATCTTAAACAAAGAAATATCCAATGTACTAGATGTTGGACTAAACTCTTCCTTCCAAACATCTCGATTACTATAAAATATAACAACTTTCTTGATCTAGAGCTTGACCTTGAATCTAATCTTTCCAGTCCATACTCAACTCAGGACTGCCACGTATTAAACTTTTTATCAGTATAGCCAGATAATAACTCAATGCTGTGAAGAAAATCTACTTATATAATTAAACTCAGAAAAACAAACACAATCAGTAAGAGCCACTAATATGTATAAATTTGCATTCCCTTAACTCAACTAACACACATGAGCAACTCTACCCAAAAGTTCGACTCTCTTGGACAGTGATAGATCTCTACTTATAACGCAGAAATAAGTGTAAAAAGTATGGATGCATCAATACCGATATCTGTCATTGTTTATATACAACGACCTCTCGATCTGAACAGAGTATAGATATATATTTATATCATTTATTCATATAAAACAACCCAGAGATTGGCTGTTGTAGCGCCATCTCTGCACGATCCCCAAACTTAGGATGTTTATCGTCCTCCATTGGAATAGAGCTCACTTTCGAGATGGTCCCATTCCAATCACTTTTTCTAATCTGAAGGTAATGTAACTATAAATGCAAAGGTTTAAACAGAAAGGACCTGACCAGAAGGTGTTGTAATTATAAACGCAGACAGAGATAAAAAAAAACATCTCTCGGAAATGGCAAACCCCAGGTACAAATTATGTTCCATCTTGAATCGCCAAAGCAAGTTTTAAAAACAAAACTTCGATCCAATGGACAGGGTATATACCTGACTTAAATTTCAAAGAAATATAAACAATATATTTTGGATCGAGTTTACCAGTTATGCCGAAATTAGTTCCCGTAACCGTCTCTTCCAGTGTCATCGAAAACGCAGTTCCTTGCAGCACATTTTTCCTCTTCCGTGGTGTTTCTCAGCTTCTATCGATTTCAACGTTATCCACCTATCTAACCCCATTTGAGACTCTGCCTACCTTCTCAAAAAACGCAGAGGTAAAACTACTTCTCCTCTCGCAGGGATGCTGAGACAACTCCCCTCTCCTCTCGATCTAGGCTAACAAGCGAAAAATCATTTATCTCCAATGCTGGAAAATTCCGCCCTTCCCCGAGATTCCAACCACTCGATTAAGATAAGCACTTCCCCAATTTCGACGCCTTCCACGCCTTTCCTCCCAGAGCTCACTCCCCCACTACTATTACCAACGATAGAACAAATAACAAACTCGCCCTCTAACCAGGAACAGATGTCGTTTTTAATTAGACAAATGGCAAAATTCTCCACGTGGTGAGTACAAATGGTGGCTTTTGAGAGCAACCAATCTCTCAATCTAACAACGGCTTTCTCCAACTCTCATTGAGTTCGGTGGTGGGGAAGTAGTGGACATTTAAAAATTATCGAGTTAGTTTTAGGTGATCTTAGTGGTAGTTTAGAAGAACCCTTAGTGGTAGTGATTCGATGTCTCACTCAAGGAGACAAATCCACCAAAATATCTAAACATTTATACAACAATAAAAAAATATTCCTTTTTATTTTTTAACAATCTTCTTCCCTCCTATTTCTTAGTCGAACTATTAACATCTTTTGGGGTGAAAATATATTGCTTAACAATTGTTAATTAAATGCATTCATTACCAATTATTAAACCTTGTTTCTCCTCTCGACATGAGGAGGTATAAGATTACTTTCGACAAAAGAACCTACTTCTTAGCTTTTCTATAAAAATCTTAAATCCATCAATATGGCTCGATCTCTCTTCCATTAAGTAGTGGAAATCTAAGCCGATGTTTAATATAATAAACTATACCCCAAATAGTTTAAATAAAGGTTTTTAAGACCATCCTAATATATAAAAATTAACTTCTCCAAAGACTATCAAAACAATAGAGTACATACTCCAAATATATATATCCATAAATACGTCATTAATAGTCATGGATAGTCTATCCAATGTAGCATATATATATATATATATATATATATATATTTTGTTTTTTTTTGGGCATCTTATAAGATTCTCATTAAAAATAGAATCCTTAAGGTTATTATTTAACTAGCATCCTTATAGTAATGTCCCCATAGGGGCTAAAGGGATAAACACCTCCTTAAGAAGATTTCGTTTATTTTCCTAACATCAATGTTGAGAATAGATTGTGATATTTTAGCGAATGACGTCCTAGGATCATTCACTAATGATCTTACCAAAGTGGCTTAACCTTATTTAGGTAAACTAAAACATTTAGGCCATATTATGCCACACACACGATTGTGGTGAATAGTATCGTCAATACTCTAGCTTCCCATGTCTTTTTAGCTAGTCGAGTTCTCTCTCTCTTTTTCTTAGGGGATTCCTTGCCTCGTCGTTTTAGTCATGTCTAAACCTTTAGTCGCTAGGTATAAAATAACATTTACGAATCATAACAATAGCTTCATGGTCCACTGGTGAGGCCTTGGCCTTGAGCTCCTCACCAGGGCCACATACATAGTTTACAACTATAATTACTAAAATAATAAGGTGTAACATAAGGATGTCACACACTCTATGTTAATATCTTTACATAATAACATACTATATATTAATGTTGTACATATAACACTAATATATAGATGCATATATGTTATTTATTCTCTAAGACATATATATCGTCTATATGTTGATATTCTAACATATAACACCAAAATATATATGTTATTATTCCAATACAATAACATATAGTAATCAACTACAATTACAAATATATAGGTTATAAAGGAGGGATATCACATCCTCCTCCCCTAAAAAATAACACCGTCCTCGGTGTTCAGGCTTTTCAGAAATTCGTCCTTTCCCCTTGAGTCTTATTTTCTTGCATCATGAATTTGGGTTTTGACCTTATTTGAACTTTCATGCTTTCTGCATGTCGTTATGGCTAATAACGTGGGTTTCTATACAATAAACTCGGGGCTCAAAGAAACTTTGTTTAGCAAAAAAAAACTATCATCAATTCAATAATCAGACTTGAAAGTATAAACGGTGAGCCCTAACATTTGCAATTCCCGAAATATTTTATTTTTCCTTTATTATCATAAGCACACATAAATCCAGCATTCAGGAGATGTAGATTGTCATTTTACACAAAACACATCATTTACTTGATCCAGGAAAATTCTTGCCTAAGACCCAAGTGTGATGATTATATTGTAAGAGAATGTCTTGCCAAAGATAGTTATAAGAAGTAAGTTTTTTATATTGTAACAATTTATGTACTTTTATTATGTAGGAAACTCATGATGCACTAATCAAGTGTATCTCCTGTTGAGATATTGTAACTTCAAAGAATATTATATTTGTACTTTATTATTCCGGAGATGTTTCATTCCTCCGTGAAGATCTTATTGTATATCCGGAGATGTTTATTCCTCCGTTGGAATGTGGTAACTCGGGTTATTAGACTTCCCTAGTAGGGGTCGGCCCTGTATGTGTTATGTGGGTCAAAGGGTTATTAGACCACCCTAGAGGGGTCGGCCCAGTTAGTTGTAGTGGGGTATTTAACCTATTGGTTAAATACGAGCCTACGTGTACTTGTGTAAAATACATATCAGAGTAGTGTATAAATAGAGGAGGTGTGTTCCTCATTATACACACTCACTCACTTGAGAAAGGCGCATTTGTGGAGGAGAGGTCTGCTATGGAGGAGAAGGAGCTTATGCTCAGGGTTTGCATCTTTGTATATTGCTGGTCATCTATATTGAGGAAGCTTTGCTGGGTTTTCTACCCCATGAGGGTTTCCCAGGATAAATCTCTGTCTCTTGTGTTTATGCTATGCATGTTGTTTCTTCAGTGATCCTATATATGCTATTATTGTGAAATGGAATGTAATGCTGCTATTTTCTGTCTTAGCATATTGAATTTTAACATGGTATCAGAGCTAACCTGAAGGAAGACAAGGTATGGCACTAAAGACACTTGCTTTACTTACGACAATTTGAAGGTTAGGGTTTTACATAGCAAAAACCAGTCATCGTAGCACTTTCACTATAAATCCGTTTTGGCAAACTTTTCGGATCTGAAATTGTTACAGGACGAAGCTAATATCTCCAGGTACCTTGTGTCCAAAGGACAACCTCTAATTGGTTGTACTTTGTGATTTATGATCTGTACAATATAGGGTTTCTGCCTCTTCCAGATCTGAGTCAAAATCAGGTGACCTTGGGAAAAAGGTCATAACTTGGGCTAGGAAGCTCCAAATGACATTTAGTGAAAAGTGACAGGTAGTACACAGACTGTACTATCTCAGAAAACTTTTTCAGAGGCCGAAGTTGAACCAGTGATACGTGGCACGCCGTACAAGTTCGCTCTCCTGTATTATCCCATAAACAGGTCACGTTGCGACACTTGGCATAACTCTCTCTCAGAGAATCCAATTGAGGTCAGACCTATCAGGATGGAAATATAACAGGCTGAGCTATCTCAGAAAACTTTTTCAGAGGCCGAAGGTCAAACAGTGACACGTGGCACGCCGTACAAGTTCGCTCTCCTGTATTTTCCCAAAACAGGTCACGTTGCGACATTTGGCATAACTCTCTCTCAGAACATCCAATTGAGGTCAGACCTGTCAGGATGGAAAGCTAACAGGTCAGGCTATCTCAGAAAACTTTTTCAGACCCTGTGGATCAAAAAATTTCGGAGTTACACCAGAAACAATCAGGTACATATTTCTGTCAAAACAGAATTATTTTTTGGTACCTTCATTCATGGCTTCCGAAATTTAGGGCTTTGAAGAAAGTTGGAATTTTTGTAATCGGAGACCACGGCTGGATGCTACTCATCAAAATAGAAATTTAGAGACCAAGATCAGAATTTTTGGTTGGGCAGAAGGCCGGGCATGATTAGACCCTAGTTCGGGACTTTGATCAGAAAAGTGGAAAATTAGGGCTTCTGTAAAAATGGGAATTTTTGAAATCTGTGACCACGGCTGGAAGCTCCTCAGAAAAATAGAAGCTTAGAGCTTTGGATCAAACTTTTTTATGGGGCAAAAGAGTGGGATTCATCAAACCCCAGTTCAGGGTCACGTCCAGTGAATCCAAAAGTTTCAAAGGCAAAATTGAGGAGTAAAACTTTGCAGTTTTCAAATTCTAAATATATCAGTTTGATCAGCTCATCAAGGCGCATATTTCTATCCTTTCGGAAGTCTGAAATTCAAAGTTTGAATTTTTGGGGTTTCTCTGACAAACCCATATCCAGCTCCAGGTCCAGTTCTTGCAAATCAAGTGGATAGGGTTAATCCTAGAAGAAGATGGATTGGTCACCTACATAAATGAAGGAGTTCATGTTTCAGAGGGAGATGAGGCTAAGGCTTTACATAAGGAGATTACAAGCGATCTCGATAGGTATGACTCATCAAGGTATGTTTTGAGATTTGTTCATGATTAAGTTTATGGTATGTTTGTCTTCATGTTATTACAGTTAGTACAATCTTGATTTTATATTTGTTGTATCACCTTAACAAAATTATGAATGCATGATAGAAGATATTCATTGGTTAGGGTGTTGACACTTATGATTGTACTAATGCATTATGGTGTTGTGTGAGGTTGAGGTTGTCTGCTAACAAGATATAGGTACATCACAAAAGACAAATCAGGCTCCATGACCATGAAAACATGAAGACAAAGACTCATCCATAATCTTTGTTCTACTTACGAGGTATGTATGACTTTGTTATATTATGCTTAACCTATGAGACATGCAGGTTCTAGCTCAGGATCTCTAAATCATTGAAGAGATTGTTTAGGTATGTTGTACATAACCAAGTAGGTATACTAATCCAGGTATGTTTCCCATGAATCTTACCTTGTGTTAGGATCCCTTATATAAGTATATTTAGAATGATTGGTTATGCTTATTCATAAAGTTAGTAATCAAGGGATTATGCATATTATATCTTTTATCAATGATATGCATGAATAAAAGAAGACTTCCCTGAAATCTTGAATACTAATGTTTATTAACTATAATCATGACTATACGTTTTCAAGATTATTTAGTACTATAATGTTTTGATAGCATTTAGAATATACTAATGAGTGTATGTTTGTGTATGAGATCATGAGGATGACTCTTGAGCATGCACAGTGGTACAGAATGAATAGAAGTTCAAAAGACATACAGAAGATCAAGCGGGAGGCAGCCACACAAACATAACAGATAAGTATTTGAGTTGCTATTTGAAATAGTAATGATATTGCCTGCATGCATATTTGTATTCCTAGAGTATATAATGCTGAGTGTAAACATTCATAGAGCATTGAATAGTATACAACTAATGTGCATATGTTTGGACAAACATTCCATTGTTGCTTGTCTAGAATGAAACCTCTTTGCTGACATGCTGAGAGTTGTACACACTCTCGATAGTATGTTCTGGTAGAGATGGAAGGCATCTAGATAGCCACTGTATGCATACAGGATATGGGAAAGTGTTGTGCCAAAGTATTGGTCAAAATAGTTGCATCACTATGTAAATGATATCTGTATGCATAATGGATTATCTTTTGATGATTATGAAGTATTACTAATCATGTACTTAATTTTGATTTGTAGGAAAGGTCATGAAGAATGATGGACACCGTACAAGTGGTGGATGTTCAAACAAGAAGATTTACAAATCAAACAAAATATAGAAGGCTCATGGCTAGAAGATTCTCTTAGAAAGAGGAAGAGAATCACGACAAGATGTTTGCTCCAAGTATGGTGTAATTAAAGAAGAAGTATGAATCAGGTTCTGTATAGGTACCTAGGATCGATAATAATTTGATAAGCTTAATGATCACCATGGGTGATGTGGATCTCAACCTTTGCTACAAGGTTGAATATGATACACATATGACATGGATGCAAGAAGGAACTCACCACAGAGTTCGAATGATATTGAGGCTCATATCAGTAGACCCATCTAACGAAAGATGGCACAGATAGATATGCAGAAGATCATTCAATGCAGAAATGAAAATGAAAGATCTCAATTTGATGCTTTACTTCCTAGGTCTGGAAGTATGGCAAGGCTCAGAAGGAATATTTCTCAACCAGGGAAAGTATGATGAGAAATATGACTTGAGGTGTTGGAATGGCCACTCTTATGGATTCCAACTTGAAGCTGTTAGGGGATAACTCATCAGAGTTAGTGGATATAACTCTGTACAGTCAATTTATTGGGTCTTTGATATATCTAACATATACTAGGTTATATATATATGCTTTGTTATGAACACCTTGAGTTAGTATAGTTGCAAAGCATGTGATGAGGCACATAAAGGACACGATAGAATTTGATCTATGCTATCTTGAAGATCATGACTTCAGATGGCTATTCAGATTCTGTTTGGGAAGGAAGTGTATCAGACAAGAAGAACACATCGAGAGGATGTTATTGTCTGGGATTAGCCATGATCTCGTGGTTTAGCTGGAAGCAGTCTAGTGTGGCTCTCAGCACAAGCGGATTATATGGCTGCTTGCTCTGCTAGTTGTGAAGAAGTTTGGCTTTAGGATTGTTTGACTTAGAGATAGAACCAACTGAGATCCTATGTGATAATTAGAGTTGTATCAAGATGACATAGAATCTAGTGTTCCATGATAAGTCAAAGAACATAGGGAACTAACAAGATATGACACAGAAAGGAACTCTAAAAGTTTGAATTTGTAACAGGTTACCGTTGTACTAACCAAGCCTCTACGTCAAGTGAAGAAGTTACCAACCAAACCTCTGTCTCGAGTGAAGCTTGAATACTTCCGAGACAAGATTGGTGTAGTTCAAAAGGACCCTCCTCGAAAGGGGGAGTAGTATAGTCACTACTGATGAGATTGTTTCATCAAACAACAAGGTCGTTGATGAGGTAACCTGTTCTCTACACCTAGTCACTTAGAAATAGTTAGGACTATTTTATTTCTGTTTAGTTTTACTCATACATGATTTTTGATGTTAGATGTATTGGTGAGAATACATGCTAGATGTATACATACTTTTGATGTTAGATGTATACATAATTTTGATGATAGATGTATTAGTGAGAATACATGCTAGATGTATACATGCTTTTGATGTTAGATGTATACATGATTTTGATGCTAGATGTATACATGATTTGATGATAGATGTATTAGTGAGAATACATGCTAGATGTATACATGCTTTTGATGTTAGATGTATACATGATTTTGATGATAGATGTATTAGTGAGAATACATGCTAGATGTATACATGCTTTTGATGTTAGATGTATACATGATTTTGATGCTAGATGTATACATGCTTTTGATGATAGATGTATACATGATTTGATGATGGATGTATTAGTGAGAATACATGCTAGATGTATACATGCTTTTGATGTTAGATGTATACATGACTTGATGATAGATGTATTAGTAAGAATACATGCTTTTGATGACAGATGTATACATGCTTTTAGATGTATTAGTAAGAATACATGCTTTTGATGTATGATGTATACATGCTGCTGATGCTAGATATTGATTATGTACTTGCATGGATGAGGATACTTGTACTTGTATTGATGAGAATACAGATTGAGGGGATTGGATCATCCCTGGACTTCCAGTCCTAAAGAGAGCCGTAGACGTGAAGTCTCCGAGAATGAAGTCCTTAGTGGACAGTTGAGGGGATTGGATCATCCCTGGACTTTCAGTCCTAAAGAGAGCCGTAGACGTGAGGTCTCCGAGAATGAAGTCCTTAGTGGACAGTTGAGGGGATTGAATCATCCCTGGACTTTCAGTCCTAAAGAGAGCCGTAGACGTGAGGTCTCCGAGAATGAAGTCCTTAGTGGACATGATAGGATTGCATCATCCTCAAGAGAGCCGTAGACGTATGTCTTCGAGAATGAAGTCCTTGGTGGACATGAGGGGATTGAATCATCCCTGGACTTTCAGTCCTAAAGAGAGCCGTAGACGTGAGGTCTCCGAGAATGAAGTCCTTAGTGGACATGATAGGATTGCATCATCCTCAAGAGAGCCGTAGACGTATGTCTTCGAGAATGAAGTCCTTGGTGGACATGAGGGGATTGGATCATCCCTGGACTTCAGTCCTAAAGAGAGCCGTAGACAGGTGTCTCCGAGAAAGAAAAGGGATTGTATCATCCTTGAACATCTGTTCTAAAGAGAGCCGTAGATGTATGTCTCCGATAAATGAAATCCTGAATTAACAGGTAGGGGATTGCATCGTCCTCGGACTGAAGTCCCAGAATAGAGCCGTAGACTGGGTCTCCGATAATGAAGTCCTGAATGAACAGGTAGGGGATTGTATCGTCCCCGGACTGAGGTCCCAGAATAGAACCGTAGACTGGGTCTCCGATAATGAAATCCTGAATGAACAGGTAGGGGATTGTATCGTCCCCGGACTGAAGTCCCAGAATAGAACCGTAGACTGGGTCTCCGATAATGAAATCCTGAATGAATAGGTAGGGGATTGTATCGTCCCCGGACTGAGGTCCCAGAATAGAACCGTAGACTGGGTCTCCGATAATGAAATCCTGAATGAACAGGTAGGGGATTGTATCGTCCCCGGACTGAGGTCCCAGAATAGAACCGTAGACTGGGTCTCCGATAAATGAAGTCCTGAATGAACAGGCAGGGGATTGCATCGTCCCCGGACTGAGGTCCCAGAATTGATCCGTAGACTGAAGTCTCCGAGAACTGAAGATTGGATTGTATCATCCATGGACCTATGTCCTAAAAGGAGCAGGATTGATCATCCTAGGAATATGATCGTGTGATGACGATGCTGATGATCGTGTGATGACGATGCTGATGATCGTATGATGACGATGCTGATGACGATGCTGATGATCGTGTGATGACGATGCTGATGACGATACTGATGATCGTATGATAACGATGCTGATGATCGTGTGATGACGATGCTGATGATCGTGTGATGACGATGTTGATGATCGTGTGATGACGATGCTGATGATCGTGTGATGACGATGCTGATGATCATGTGATGATGATGCTGCTGATCGTGTGATGACGATGCTGATGATCGTATGATGACGATGCTGATCGTGCTGCTGTTGATAGTGTGATGATGATGCTGCTGATCGTGTGATTACGATGCTGATGATCGTAATGCTGATATTGATGTTGACATTGATGAACCAGTAACTGTTTGAGTTACTGATGAAGACAAATTGAAGAAAGCTTCCAATGATTTATAGATGTATCATGTATGATGTTGATGACTCCTTGCTCGTGCAGATGTTGTTATAATATCCTTCTCGTTAAGGGGGAGTGTTGAGATATTGTAACTTCAAAGAATATTATATTTGTACTTTATTATTCCGGAGATGTTTCATTCCTCCGTGAAGATCTTATTGTATATCCGGAGATGTTTATTCCTCCGTTGGAATGTGGTAACTCGGGTTATTAGACTTCCCTAGTAGGGGTCGGCCCTGTATGTGTTATGTGGGTCAAAGGGTTATTAGACCACCCTAGAGGGGTCGGCCCAGTTAGTTGTAGTGGGGTATTTAACCTATTGGTTAAATACGAGCCTACGTGTACTTGTGTAAAATACATATCAGAGTAGTGTATAAATAGAGGAGGTGTGTTCCTCATTATACACACTCACTCACTTGAGAAAGGCGCATTTGTGGAGGAGAGGTCTGCTATGGAGGAGAAGGAGCTTATGCTCAGGGTTTGCATCTTTGTATATTGCTGGTCATCTATATTGAGGAAGCTTTGCTGGGTTTTCTACCCCATGAGGGTTTCCCAGGATAAATCTCTGTCTCTTGTGTTTATGCTATGCATGTTGTTTCTTCAGTGATCCTATATATGCTATTATTGTGAAATGGAATGTAATGCTGCTATTTTCTGTCTTAGCATATTGAATTTTAACATCTCCCAATATGATGGCTTCAATTTGTGGAAGACGTGTTGCAACATGTGCCATCTACAAATATCTTCTTCATTGGAGATCCTTTGAAGTGGCAACAAGACCAATGTGATTGACAACATTATTCACGTTATTGGTTCATCCATTGAGGTAATAGCGATTCTCATCAAACTGTTACAAATCCACTCTTGTATATTGAGCAATTGAGTTGGTCTATAAAGAGTCTAGACTTTTGTGGCAGCTACATCCCATGCAAAATTTGACATGATATTCTCTTAAGTGATTTGCAGACTTTATTTATTCTATAGTAATCAATTTTTGGTATTATGTATTGCTGCATAGTTTCCTCTTGATTTTTTCATGCAATATTTAAATTAATAAACCTATATACACATTGTGTCTACATTCAAAGAAACTAAACTTGGTCATTTATGTTAAGGAATTGGATTGGAATTTGATCCACATTCCAAGTAGTTTTAATTTGATAAATTTAAGGATTAGATAAGATTAATACACATTCAATGCGTATGTTGAGATTGGGTAGTTATATAATTTATTTAACATCCATATCTATTGGAGAGTGAGATTTGATAAAGTTATATACATTCATGGTTTATATTCACATGAAACCCCTCTTTATTTGGTATGGTGGAAATTTCCTCTATTTTTAGTGTTTGTGTAATCGGTCCTAAACCTGCTTTGAATTGAGTGAAGTTTGGAAACATGTGAAAAAATCCTCCTTTGTATTGAGTGGAGTTTGGAAATATGTGAAAAAGTCACCTAGGTATTGCACCTAGCCTCATCTCTCTTGAAAACCATGTTAGCATAGGGATAAATACTGTCTAGTTTTGAACTGGGTCATTATCATTATAAGAATTCAAAATTTTCAGTTTGTCTATGGATGAACACTAGACACACACATAGTTGTGCATGTAGTTCATTGACATTTTTGCTAATATCCAATCAATGTCCTTTCATTAACTCATGACCCCATTATTTTTTAATTTTTTGTAGTGAGAACATGTAACCATAGATTTTCATCTCCAACCAACTCCCTAAGATGACTTTTGATGTTGTTTTATGCCATAGTTATTTCCTTAATAGTACACACTAAAGGATACTTATTTTCTCAAGTTACAATCCTATTGTTTCTTGAGATGAATACCATTGATGATGGAGTTTCATCTTTGTCACCTACCCAAATTTCAAAAATTATTATTTTATTAGCAAAATACTTTATGTTAAATTTAATTACAAAGTTTTGTAATTATGATCAATTTTGATCAAGGATGAATGTAATTATTGATTATTATTATTTAAATATATTAATTAGGAGACAAACACCCAAGGGGACTGTTAAATGAGTGTTCACTGACCCACTAGGAGGAATGGAAGCCCTTGGAAGGTATGGGACAGATGGCAACAATTGCACCACACCACTAGCTATTGGTTATGGGACAACTACCCCTAAAAATGTGGCATTATCCCCCAGGTGTTGGGAGTGGGTAGGAAGCTCATTTAATGACCAAGTAACAACTGAAAAAGGCATAGGCAGCCTACATAAGGAAAATTTGAATTGAGCAGGCAACTCTTACACAATATTTTATGCAGAAATATTTCCTCATGTGCATCAGGTGATCACTGAGAGATTCGAATAGGGAGGCTAGTTGTGAGTGAAATCATAAGTCTACAAACTATTTGTTAAGGAGAACCAGAGGTGCTGGATCAGGTCCCTTGGACTACTAGCTCTTGAAGATTCAACAAGTAATTTGTTACTGTAAGAAGAGATCCTAAATTCCTAAGTTTCTTCTTCCTAGTGGTTTAGTGAACAGGCTCGGGGGTCCTAAGGCAAGTACTTGATTGTCTTCAGGAATTGGTTGGGTGGAACAGTCTTCTTGGGTTGTTTGTTCCCTACAGATTTATCCAGGTTTTACTGTTTCCTATTTTATTTTAGTTAAATAGTTCTGTTAGTAAAATTGGTAATCTCTGTTTTTCTGTTTGGAAGAAGAATTTATTTCTAATTTTGTTTAAAGTCTGAATGTTAAGTTTAAATGATAATCTGGAATTGATAAACCAATCTCTACATTTTTCCACATAATGTTTTATGCATCGTACTCTAGTGTAGAGAAGCAAATTAAGTATAGATGAAAAGATAGGCAAGCTGCCATTGATTCGATAAAGAAGTACAATGATTTAGTTGTGTTTCATTTTCTGCCCTATAGCTAATAACAATAGTAATTACAGTATAGTATTTAAAAATATTATAGAATACTTCATGCTTTCAAGAAAGACAAATATTGATTATTTCCTATACAGAAACTTTGTATTTATTTTTCTTATCTCTATTACGTACATTGGAAGTAGATGGAATTCAAATTTACATACACCATGTCTGCATTATAAGTAGTAATGATAGAAATAAATAAATGTGTTAACTAGGAATGTAAGTTACAAATTATAGTCAATACACATTTTCACACACACACTGTGGTTTTCATCACAAATATACTGAAAGAATATTTTCCTATAATCGTATCAATATTATCAGAACTATAAACAAAGGAAATGTAAAACCTATATTGTTTACGCTTATCATTTTACATTACAAACTGTATGTATTATTCAATCTGACTATCGTAATTTCTATTATATTACGAACTGCATATAGTAATAAAAAAAACATAGAATCGTATCAACTGTAAAACCCTAGATCGTATTTGTTTTATGTTTTCATTATGATTATCCACGGTAACATAAAACACATATTATATCCACATTTAAATTACAGTACAAACCCTAGATACAACATAAGGGCTATCTTAAGTTACATGTAAATAATATCTTTCATTTTCGAAGACAAAACTAGAATCTGGGCGTGGCCCTATTCTTTTCCTTTTCAAACAAAAACCATTTCTTCATTCGCAAAATACAGAGTTTAGTCATCTACAGGAATGCATTTAAATTTTGCTTAGTTCGACAGTCACGTCTTTCTACAGTACTCAAAACATAACACAAAAGAATAACACAAAAAGAAATAGCTTATATTCAATGCCGAAAAGAAAAGTATTGTATCCACAGTAGACGAGCCTCGACTCTACTTCTTATTCCACATACCATAAACCAACAGGTTGATTGTTCAAAGTTTTTAAGCCATTACAAGATTCCAACTTCAAGAAGGGGAAATCAATGTTCCCAGAAACAAAAAAAAATTACAATATGTTTCCAAACGAAATCGCACAGGGTTTATTCCCAAACTTGAAACATTTTGAAGCGAGTTCAAAAACCTTCAGCATTGACGAGTTAAACTGTGACGAACCCAAAATTTCGTAAAATTTAAAACTTTTCTAAGTGCCTAAAATGCCACTAATATATATATGTGGAATATATAAATCTTCCGTCACTTTTGCATGAATAGATAGTTGTTTTACTTTTATTTTTAACTAAATCAATGCTGAACTTAAGATGTCCACCATTTCCTAAATCTTGCGGGAAACACAAACTTCATTAGGTCTTAAAATACATTCTTTAAGAAAACATATACTTCTTTCAATAAAACAATCTAAATAGTAACAACACGATCATAATCATAAGAGAAGCATTGTATCAACAACCAATCTTCTGTATACATCAAAGTAATCACAAACATTTTAAGGACAGAATCAAGTACTCATTCATAAGACCCATTGAGAAAATACCATAGGAGACAAAATATAACGTGGTTCACCCGTACACGGGCTAGTCCACAAAGGTGTGTGCATCTTTTATTATAAACAAAAAGTGATAAGATTACAACGAGCAAACTGGTTGCTATAACAAGATTCTTCTCCTTTTGTCAAGCCTCTATCACATAGAGCTTTTTCATGTATCCACTGTACATATATAATACCTTAAATTAAAATACTCTTTCCAATACTATTTACACCAATCTAGCATTCATGGTTCATTCTATTATTAAAAGGCCCTTTGCAAAGGTTACCGATTTTAATAATACTCTAGTCTTTATTAACTTAGTATGTTATAGACTCTTTAGATAAGGTAATGAGATTCGAAAAATCAAAATTCCTTTTTCATTAAGGAATGAGACGCATGACTTCCAAGTCTTCTTCTAACCATTATCCTATATGTATTCTTATAATTTTCTTTACACTTGAATGCACCAATATATACCCTCAACTTTACTCAAATGTCAATTTAGTAAGTTAAATAGAAATATTTTCCATTCTAGACTTCTATTGCAGCTTACATCCCATTATAAGTTTAAACAAGTCTTTCAAGTAACGATTGGGCCAACTTAAAGCATCTTTTCTTATAATAGTGAAAACCAATGCTATATATAGAAGAATGTAAATAAGGATAAATTATACAAACTACCCCCTTCAACCACCTATTGGTCCAAATGGCAGAGATATGCACGTTATTTAATAGTACATATGAATGACAAATAAGAAATCTAGCAAATGTCTAGATTCATATTCACCGCGACCATTTAACTGGTTACACTACCAGACATAGGTAGTTTAGTGAAGCGATTTGACAGAGATAATAAATAAATATATATAACACATCTATCAACATTAATGTTATATGTTATATGGAGTAAATAACACACGGGGATCAATTAACAACACAAAGACTGCATTTACAACATTCAACATATATAATACTTTACATAGAAGATTCTCGAATCTCACATTCGTCTCATATCCCAATCTTAAGCCACATTATTTATCAATGCATATATATATATATATATACATCTCCTATCTTTATTTCATAGACTTACATCAATTCTGTTCTAAGTATAACACTTAAGACAGAGATATTATTTTCTGATCCAAATCTTTCGGTCAAGCTATCGCATTCTACATAGAAAGAAGAATACGATTTTCTTTAAATCGAACTATTGTATTCAGCAATAAAGAGCAAGAAGATATTTAAATATGCTACGTCAAATGGACATACAATAAAGATATCCTAGTATTCTGCATCGAACAACTATGACAAGCATGGATCTATATACTTCCAAAGCAGCTCTCACGCAATTATAAGATGGTGATCTAAGAAACCGTAATCAAACAACCAAAAAAGAAATATCTACAGCAATATCTATAAAGTGGACGGAGACATACGGTACAACATATCAACACCAGGATCTCCTACGAAAATAGTGCAGGCAGAAACTATCCCGCAGAACCTTCCCATCCCTCTCTCGTCTACAAAGATGTCTCTTTAACCAAAATGAAGCATGGAGCTCTAAACTTTGATCAATATCAGAGATTTGCAAGCTGGTGGATACTACTCAACCAAAGGTAACCAAATTATGCAGACGGCTTGCTAGCTGAGACTTTCAGCGTTCAATATTATATAGTCTACTTAAAAGAAAAGGAAATGCTTAAATTAGTAGAACTGTCGAAACATAGGAAAAATAGGTTATGACCGGGTAGATCTACACCCACCATGGTAGACACATAGACCAGCATTTTAGCCTCGATCATAAATCAAAGAAAAATGATTCTTTTTATCTAGCAGTCACATCGCATCAAGCTTAAAGGATATACGTAGGGAGGGTTGCACTTCCATGTCAACAAACATAAAGGCTCCCATCATCAACAGGGTGTGATATCGCATCAATCATAACAAACTATAATCCACAACGCAGAGATAATAAAAATACCAGGCATCGAAGTATACTTACCTCAACGCTGAGATATGTAAATGCCAGAGAAGAGCTTCGCGTTTTAGCTACAATCCTTCCTTGTCTTCACCGTAGACACCCTTCCAACAAATCTATCCACTAAGGGAAACCTTCTTTACCTCGGAGGAGTAGATGCAGGCCTTTCCTCTATCGAGTATTTTTCTCCAGATTCAAAAACCCTTTTTCCTTTCTCCAGTGTACCTGCATAGATCTCTCCAACTTGATCTGCGGAATAATAGACCAAAGAAGGCTCATGCCCTTGGGAAGTTTCAGACCTTGTGGCCACGTACCAACAAGATCACGCCTTTGTCAATCAATCCACACTCCAGAGTTCAGCTCGCTTGGATGAAAACCTCCGTCGCTCGCCCCGATGGCTCTATCGCCCATCCCCCAAAAATACCCCCAGATCTTCCCCCCAATCGCTACATAGCAAAAGATCAAAAGAACAAATCAATTTCCCCACCGTCAGAGATCGGATCCCTTCCATAACTCTCCCCAATCAATTTAACTCCCAGTGCAGAGCTACCGAGGAGCTTTTCCCGCCCTCGACTCATCTCCACTTCAACCATTTAATGGTTAGGTCCATACCCACTCCTGCCAAATGGCGATTTTTCAAACTCTCATTAAGAGGCCATTAGTGGTTTACTAAACGTTGGCACTCGTTGGTGAGGTGAGTGTCCTCTATAATTAACAATGCGGCAAGTGGCGGCTCTAACTTGTGTAACAAAAGGAATTTCCCAAATAAGGAGACAACTTCCTCGGACTACTCGTCGAGATTCGCCACTCCCTCGTAATCATATCAAATCATTTAGAATGCTCAGTATCGACTTTACTCGGGAATACATAACTACACTATTTTATTTCTGGACTATAATACATATGCCATTGTTTATCAAACACACTTAACCGACCAAACTCTAAGATTTCGCTGTAGCAGTAATGAGTTAAACTGAATCAGAAGGGAAGTTTCGATTCCCTTACAATGGGCACCGTAAGTAGTATACCGTGAAAAGATAGAAGCCGTGTAACCGATTTTGACTGTGTTTTTCATCTTAAGATATATATATCTATATCCGTATGAAATCATAGATAGCATAGCAGTCGGGTAGGGTCTAGATGGCAACGTAATAACCAATCATAAACCAAGTACGCAGGGATGGAAATCCAAAGTGAAAATACCAGGATATAAAAACCGTCTATACAGAAAAAAGAGTTTAATACGGAGGCAATGATCGAAACTGGAACTCAAAACGGCTTCATACAACAAACAGAATTTAACTAGTTTTACCTGAGATCAAGCAGTACTGAGATTATTCCTATCTGAGTTAATTTAAGTTTCCACCTCAGTCAAAGCTTTGGAATAGAACTACAACGTACTTGGTGCTCCGCGTGAGTCTTCCCTCTTTTATGCTTGTTAAGAGAATCTCTAAGACGTAAATATCTTCTATATGTTAATATTCTAACATATAACACCAATATATATATATATATATATATATATATATATATATATATTATTATTATTCCAACACGGTAACCTATAATATATCAATATATGATTATCGAACACCCTTGTGGTATCTTCTTTGGGAAGGATAATTACACAAGGTGAACTTTCATCCCACCTTACGTACAAGGTGGAGAAGGGTCAGTATATAAGGGTATGTCTTATTTAGAATTTTTAGTAGTATACATCCCTGGTATCTTTTCCACATCCTAAGGTAGTAATCATATCGATGGTACTGATTATTTTAGGTTATAAAGGAGGGGTATCACATAAACCTTCAAACCAAGCCTTATTATATACAAACAAATGAGGGTCACATCCCTGTACATTCTTCACTTGAATAACCAAAAGTTCTTCAAAGTTTTTCAACTGATAGGAAACGCCGAAGCATGGCGAAAAAAAGCTGGTTACTCATCTTTAGAAACCACATCAACCAAAGTCGAAAGGAACCTATGAGGGTTTCAGACCCAGAGCTTACCAGGAATGGAAGCATGCCAACAGTTTTTTCCAAACCCTTGCTCAAGTCGTTCCTCGAACCCTACAACTGACATGACAATAGCCTAGAGTTAGATAACTGTTATATTTCAAACCATAAGTCAAAGTTCAACAAAAGAAATACTAAAGTTTCGAGGGTTTTTACCTTCTCAACAAGCGACTGAGCTCTTAGATTCTCTAGTAAAACGACGAGTTCTGTGCTGTAGACGAGACCAGGATACCCTCTATCATTTTACAGCATTGTGTGTTCCACTCAGTCTCTAAAAGAAAAGCTATAAACTATCAACTCAATAACAACTCAAACCAGAGACCCAATCTTTTAATACAACACCATTACAATAGGAAAGAACCTGCAACTTAAATCCAACCAGCAGGTCTTGAGGTCGGAACCCCTTCACAATTTTCAGTTAAACCCTAAACTTTAGCAGCCTATCGGCCTCACTGCTCGGAACGCAAATGACACAATGAAAATACATTAATTCACTATCAATCAATACCACAACGAACACTAGGGTTACATCCAACGATGCAGATTCATCACAATCAACGTTCATGGGTGTGCTAGCAAGGTTGCATTGGATCGAACAACCCTTGCATTTATTGTTCTATCACTTCGCATGCATGACCATGCCACCTTGGCTCACGTTGGATCGTTCTACATCCAGCTCGGAGGAGTATCAAACTTACAACCATTACACAGTGGCCTCTGAAATCACAATTACATTGTATTTACACTACGTGGATTATGAACAATCCTTATCACGAGGAGTTGGGTTGAGATTTTAATGCAGGATCGAGACACTATCTCCACGCCAGCTCCAGGCACATGCCAAGTTTAAATACCCATCAACTCATCCACTCTGTTAACATTATTACATGTTAGTACCATTTATATTGACGAGTTAGTTCTAATTTGATAATCATAAATTAAAAAAAAAACATTATTGTTTATATTGTATAGTAGTTATAGTTCTAAGTTATGGTCGCAATTTCGATATATCATTTGGATATTAGTTCTTATATAGTCAAGTAATAAAGTTATAATTTCATGTGAATTCAATATTATAAACATTGATATATATATTGTGAATAGATTAAAAATGTCAAATTATTGCATAGGATAGTAATTTATAAGAGTTATATGCTTAACATGATAATTATAGTTTTCATTATTGCAACTATTAAAAAGATAAGAGTTTGCATTTTTGGAATCTGAATGAAACCAATAAATAGATAATAGCATGAAAACCATGCCAGTGCTATGTATTCCATACCCTAACTCTTAATGCAATGCATTTGATGGTTAGAAATACAATTACGACTTAGTATTATACAAGTATTTACTATCTTAAGATGATGACAGAGCCAACTACTACAACGACAATGATTTCAACGACTAATCTACCAGCCCGATGATGTTAATAGACGACTTATTGAAATCATAGTAGAGTTGTAAGACAACCTTTGAAAACAGTAATTATAACCATGTAAATCATACCTGTATGCTTTTGTGAGTCGAAACAGATTTCTAACATTCTATTTATTTACGACGTTGAATTTTAACTATACACGTACTTTGAAATTTATGCAGTCATGGAACTTCTTACCTGTCGTCTGCACATAGAAATATTTCAATGCTTTAGCGTTGCAGCTAAGTAAACTCCAGGGTACCTCATAGGACACCCTTGGACATCAAAAAGCAAACTGTGAGTATCATGTCAAATTAAAGTATCGCATCATATTTCTGACCTGTCAATACATTTATTACAATAATCATGTTTGTCAATTGTGTGTTTAAATTGTCGTCATCACAATGCCGCTAATACAGAAATTAAATTATGTTTAGTACTAACGATTTTTAATCATTGTTGTCATAATCAAACAATTATTAATTTCCGCAACTATAATTTTTGTATTTAATACCTTTTTCGAAAGTTTTAAATTTTTATGAAAATTCAGGATGTTACAATCTTCAAGTATTTTGTATTAACTTCCCAAAATACTTATGATCATGATATACTGTTTAAATTCAAATGCTTTACCATACCAATCTAGCAAAACTCATCAGTAAGCATCTATGTTTACTTGTAAATTAGGGATTGTTATTTCAGTTTTACATGATATACTTTTTTTATTGCTTGTTCCCATTCAAAATAGTAAATACAAATGCATTATGTAACATCTCCCAATTATTGATGTTAGGATTTAGTGAAAAATAAAAAAAATTCTTTTCAACACATAATAAAAATAAATAAAAACCCCCATGGAGTACTTTGTAGTATTCCACTAAGTAACATTTTCTGTTGATTCCTTATTCTTTCTATTCCACTAAGTAACATTTTCTGTTGATTCCTTATTCTTTCACTACATACTTTAAACTGGACAAGATTGTCCTGCCGCAATATTTATGACATTATATTTTATCACATACATCTAAACACAACATTTATAATTTATCATATACATTTAGATGCAACATTCATAATTTATCACATACATCTAGAAGGGGACATACAAGTAATTGACACAACATCCCAATTGACAAAACGATAAGCAAATTAAACACACAAGATCGAGACAAGGATATAGGTGGTTCACCCCGGCTGGGCTACGTCCACAAAGGCAGGTCAATTCTTGTAATATTCAAAGTCCAGGGATACATTATGCAACTCCATGTTGCTATTCTTCGAGCTTCTCCTCTAGAGGGAGATCAATCTCAACAATACTCAAATTATATTCTTCTCGAAAGAGATTACATTTTACGACACAGTTGTCGTCATAATTAATTGCCACTCTCATCAAGAGCATACCCAATACATAAAAATTGTCTTCTTGTGGGCTTTTCCAAGCCTATCATTCAACTATAAATACTAACCAAACATTGCACTATTGTTTACCCATTCCACTATACATAAATATAAAAAATGGTGCTTTAATACCGCTAACCATTATACGAGGTTATGCCCTTACACACACACTACCTACAATCACTAAGCACAAGCTATAAGAGTCTTAGGTAATTTATTCATGGACCCAAACTCACTATTGACTTAAATAGCTCGACTATTCTTACAAGTTATTTATAGTTTTTCTATTCTGAAGAATCAAAGCATGATTATAATATCTATAAGATTTACCTATGCAAAACTTACTTTACTATCCTTGGGTCGTTTGACTAGTGATCGGTCCCATTGATGACATCCCTTAACATAGAAATATTCTTTCATGTCAATTGTTAAACAACTTGACATACTAGTACAAGATAGTCATTTTAAACCATTATATGTATACTTGGTAAGTTAGAGACATATTACGTAAGGCTCTCTTGATCTGGTACACTTGTTAAATATACATCCTATATCACTGCCCACTAAGGTTAACAAAAAAATACATCAGTTTAACTTATTTACAAAGCGGATACACATCCACATGAATCTTTACTGATCCCCTTTTGACTCCGACTTTATGTGCATAAAAATCAGACCTTGAAGCTTAAAACTCAACATATACTTATTACCCAGGAATTCAAATGCTTAGATGCAACATATATGTAAATACAACATTTCCAGGATCATAAACTGAATCGTAACCCCTGTTTTTCTACTGCAACATCTAAAATATACCAAACAGATTTAACATGGAGAAAAGTATTCCGACTTCTATCATATAAAACGATATGGCAGAGATCAGAGATAAAGCTCTATCATCCGTCCGAAAGGGATTTCTCCTAGATTGGAGAATGGCAGAGTGAAAATACATAAATAAACACTCTAACAAATAGAACAAAACGATGGCTACAATGTTCCTCTTTTGGAGAAATGGCAGAGTAATAAACCACATCACACCGAAAAACTAGCATTTTATTCAAGCGCTCACGATTTCAGCACACATACAACTAGCTTCTTATTTAATCAGTCACGAATTCAGCATATAGAGGAGAAAACACATACATCCAAAAGGTTGGGATCACTGTTTTGGAACAACGTGAACCCGCAGAGATTATTCGCCCAGGACTATACTCGGTTAGAAAAACAAGAAGACACACGAGAAGATTTAGGTCTTTGGAATGCAATTCGCACACGCAAATATATACAGCACATCAAATAAACATGTACACAATCAAAGTACTGATCCAAAACCGGATTCACGCTTTCCCTATCTCATAATGAAACCAAAAGAGATCTATCTCGGAAGGGCTGAGCAAACACGATTTGTCTATCAAAGGATCATGCACACAAAAATATATATAAACCTGTAATCAATCAAAGGACTGATCTCAGAGGTAAATGTCATTTTATTTTCCCCTGGGTTCAAAGGGCATCCATATGGAGGAAACTAAATATGGAAATAGCTACAACAATCCTTTCTCCATTACAAATTACAATGCATAAAACTAGACCACCAATCAATCTGACGTTATCTCATAATAAGAAAACAAGCAATGAAAATTGATACTGGTATTTATGGAAATCGCCATCAACCACAAATAAAACTGTAATAATGAAGGTAGTTTGATCTGTCACAATCCAGCGGATAAAATCTACTATACTATGAGCAGATATCAAACAAATGACAGAGGCCACTTACACTTCTTGCAAGCCAGCGGATTCCATCCAGCCTTCCGTCGCAGAGTTCCTTCCCGTCATAGCACATTATTCGATGAATAGAATACCCTGCATATACAGAGGTTGTTGTCCCGGATGCGAAACTAGAACCCCCTCTACCTTATCTCAATACAACATATATAAAGACAATAATCGATCCATGAGCTCCCCCATAGTGGAAACTCATATCGTATTTATTCTGCTCTCCCCAGAGATTATCCCATCGCAGCTACAAAACAATGTAATGTATAACCAAACAACTCCTTGCTTTCCCCAGCTTACAGTGTTTCCCCCCTTTCAACCACTCCGATTCTCCCTATTTAGAGATGGATCTCACCCCCCCCCCCCCTCGTGGAAGGTAGTCGCCTACTTGATTTTTAATACAATACCAGAATCCCCACAACTGGCAGATAGTGGGAGACAAAATCCTGAAAACCTTCTCCATTCATAATTGAGGTGTTCCCTTTCTAACAGTCACACATCAGTGTAATTAATTATTAACTGCAGATAAAACGATCAGCACAATCCTCTATTTATCACGTGGGCAATATGATGATAAAGCTTCTCAACCTCTTCATAATGAAAGCTTGGTGTTCAATAAAGAGGACGCCCACGAAACTAGAAAATCCCTTAAACCAATTGTTAGTTTAACTCGAGTGTTTAAGTCCATGATACTGAGACTTTAAGATGGTCCATTGAGAATAGTTACTATACGTCTCTCCCTTTTGCACTTAATATAAGGGTATTTTCTCATAAAACTTTCTCCTATATGAAGATTTGATATATATATAAATTTTGTGTGATCACTTAAAGTTTTCATAGGGTAATTTTAAGAAGAGTTATCTTCAGAGTGAGAGATAAGTCTTATGACTCACTAGAATATTTGCGGCAAGCATCCATCTCCTCGTCTTACAATGACGACACTACCTATTTGAAGTCTAAAATGTAACTGTTTTACTTCCCTTTAGTTGTCGAAGGAACTTAGGAAATAATGTAGCAATACTTTCGAGGTCCTCACGTGGGGCCTTGGCCTTGAGCTCCTCACTGGTAACCAAGTGTACAACAATATTTTCATTTTTAACATAATAGGTCATAAGGAGGGGTGTTCACTCTTCTCTTGGAGCAATCATTTGTACCACAAGACTGGAATTCAAAAGAACAAGGTTTGTCATCATCTTCCTAATCAAACTCAGAAACATAAATCATGGGTTCTTTATTGCACATATCACTTGCAAGATATGGAATAGATCTAGCGCTCCATGATTGTATTCCGTTGACAAAACCAACAAACAACATTCACTTGATCCAGGAAGTTCTTGTCTAACATCTTAGTGCTCACGCAGCAATCCTTTTTCTCATGCCTTGCCTAACACCTTAGTGCTCATGCAGCAAACATTTCTCTCACGTTTTTCCTAACACCTTAGTGCTCACGCAGCAAACATTTCATTCATGTTTTGCCTAACACTTTAGTGCTCACGCAACAAACATTTATTTCATGTCTTGCCTAACACCTTAGTGCTCACGTAGCAAACATTTCTTTTATGCATACTAAGCAGCGTTCTGCCTCCCACATATACATTTTCTTATAGCTTGCCTAGGTCTTACAGCCAGCCGATTCTCCGAGAATTCTAGTGGCTGTTCCATCCCTGATTTTAGGGAGTATTTCGATGCCTTTACAACACTCTTTACACAATTCCCCTCAAGCCTTCTCGCTTGAGTCCCGGAATTTATTTTCCCCAAGCCGCTTGCTTGAGTCTAGAAAAATCACTTCCACTTTAATCACCTTGTTTCGTCATATTACATTCTGTACCCATACGATTACTCTGACCAATCTGGGTCGAGTGCTTTGTTCAACAATAATTATTAAAATCACAAGAATAAATAACAGTTCTGATGTGGGTTCTAAAGCCTCACCCACTTATTTTACCTTGGATAATGTTCATGCTCTTGTCTTTCCACAAGCTGCGTAAAGTTTTGACCATCAGCCAAATTCACCTGTTAGTAACAAGACAAATTATTTGTAAGAAGATATTTTTCTATGCAAAAATAAGAAGATTACCCTTCACATTATAATATCCATGCTTGGTCATCTAAATTGACCCAAATAGGATTACATAATGCCTTAAAATACATTCTTCTTTATTATGGGCATTACGATCACTTCACCTCAATCCTTTTCCTTCACTGTATTAAGTACCCATTTTTCTTGCATATGCCAACATCATGTGAGTAACAATAAATCGTCTACATATATACTTGCATATATCTATCTCTAAGGATAACCACATACCTTTATGGGGGAGACTGCATATCGCTTTATTGTATGGCCCTCATATGCCAAGGTGCACGTTTAACTTGCATTAATACACATTAGTAATCCCCTCCATATCATATAATCTATATATCAAAACGAAACAGATTATCAAGGTATCCATGCATATAACATAAAGCTTTGATCACATAAGGGTATAATCCTTCTGTCAGCCACTCCCAGTATCCCAACATTCCTAGTAAGGATCCCTGGAAATAGAATATACAAAATGAAATCATAACATTTCATCATATGCATCCTTTTAACTACTTAGAATACACATGTATACTTCATTATTCTATACAATATTATACGGCAAAGAGACAAGGGGATTCTTAACAATTATTCTCTTTTATCCCTTGAAATCTTCAGATAAGTTTATAATGACGAAGGATACTCGTTTGTGGAAGTAGAGTTAAGTCGAAGGTCATGAAAATCATTCACAAGGATGGCAATTTCCTAGTCATAGAAAATTTCACACAATAGAATGTCCATTTAAACCAAATGAAGTTAATTCCTATCCTTTCAATCTTTTACCTTGAGGATGACCCTTTGTTAAGCATTCATAACAGTTTTACAACTCTTCTAACCATCTATGGTTTGGATAGTATATATATATATATATATATATATATATATATATATATATATATATATATTATGTAACATTACTTACATTAACCTTGAAGATCTATTATATATTTATAAATTCAACTAATCATTCTTCGCTACCATGTCACATAACAATTAAGTAAGAACATAAAACTAATATTCTATATCGAAACCATCGCATGTAACATTCAATATAATGTACAAACATCTTCTACACCTTCTCTAAATAACATTTAGCCAATAAGGAGAATTTCAGGAGTTACTCCTTAGTACCATTTATGCATTTTTCTAATATAATAAGGATTATCTCCATCCTACAATCTCATGTACATAATTAATACAATCATTTCAGCATAAGTGCGAGAAATCAATAACCAAGTAATTCATGACAATTTATTGAAAAATTTAGTGAAAAATAAAAAAAATTCTTTTCAACACATAATAAAAATAAATAAAAACCCCCATGGAGTACTTTGTAGTATTCCACTAAGTAACATTTTCTGTTGATTCCTTATTCTTTCTATTCCACTAAGTAACATTTTCTGTTGATTCCTTATTCTTTCACTACATACTTTAAACTGGACAAGATTGTCCTGCCGCAATATTTATGACATTATATTTTCTCACATACATCTAAACACAACATTTATAATTTATCATATACATTTAGATGCAACATTCATAATTTATCACATACATCTAGAAGGGGACATACAAGTAATTGACACAACATCCCAATTGACAAAACGATAAGCAAATTAAACACACAAGATCGAGACAAGGATATAGGTGGTTCACCCCGGCTGGGTTACGTCCACAAAGGCACGTCAATTCTTGTAATATTCAAAGTCCAGGGATACATTATGCAACTCCATGTTGCTATTCTTCGAGCTTCTCCTCTAGAGGGAGATCAATCTCAACAATACTCAAATTATATTCTTCTCGAAAGAGATTACATTTTACGACACAGTTGTCGTCATAATTAATTGCCACTCTCATCAAGAGCATACCCAATACATAAAAATTGTCTTCTTGTGGGATTTTCCAAGCCTATCATTCAACTATAAATACTAACCAAACATTGCACTATTGTTTACCCATTCCACTATACATAAATAAAAAAAATGGTCCTTTAATACCGCTAACCATTATACGAGGTTATGCCCTTACACACACACTACCTACAATCACTAAGCACAAGCTATAAGAGTCTTAGGTAATTTATTCATGGACCCAAACTGACTATTGACTTAAATAGCTCGACTATTCTTACAAGTTATTTATAGTTTTTCTATTCTGAAGAATCAAAGCATGATTATAATATCTATAAGATTTACCTATGCAAAACTTACTTTACTATCCTTGGGTCGTTTGACTAGTGATTGGTCCCATTGATGACATCCCTTAACATAGAAATATTCTTTCATGTCAATTGTTAAACAACTTGACATACTAGTACAAGACAGTCATTTTAAACCATTATATGTATACTTGGTAAGTTAGAGACATATTACATAAGGCTCTCTTGATCTGGTACACTTGTTAAATATACATCCTATATCACTGCCCACTAAGGTTAACAAAAAAATACATCAGTTTAACTTATTTACAAAGCGGATACACATCCACATGAATCTTTACTGATCCCCTTTTGACTCCGACTTTATGTGCATAAAAATCAGACCTTGAAGCTTAAAACTCAACATATACTTATTACCCAGGAATTCAAATGCTTAGATGCAACATATATGTAAATACAACATTTCCATGATCATAAACTGAATCGTAACCCCTGTTTTTCTACTGCAACATCTAAAATATACCAAACAGATTTAACATGGAGAAAAGTATTCCGACTTCTATCATATAAAACGATATGGCAGAGATCAGAGATAAAGCTCTATCATCCGTCCGAAAGGGATTTCTCCTAGATTGGAGAATGGCAGAGTGAAAATACATAAATAAACACTCTAACAAATAGAACAAAACGATGGCTACAATGTTCCTCTTTTGGAGAAATGGCAGAGTAATAAACCACATCACACCGAAAAACTAGCATTTTATTCAAGCGCTCACGATTTCAGCACACATACAACTAGCTTCTTATTTAATCAGTCACGAATTCAGCATATAGAGGAGAAAACACATACATCCAAAAGGTTGGGATCACTATTTTGGAACAACGTGAACCCGCAGAGATTATTCGCCCAGGACTATACTCGGTTAGAAAACAAGAAGACACACGAGAAGATTTAGGTCTTTGGAATGCAATTCGCACACGCAAATATATACAGCACATCAAATAAACATGTACATAATCAAAGTACTGATCCAAAACCGGATTCACGCTTTCCCTATCTCATAATGAAACCCAAAGAGATCTATCTCGGAAGGGCTGAGCAAACACGATTTGTCTATCAAAGGAGCATGCACACAAAAATATATATAAACCTGTAATCAATCAAAGGACTGATCTCAGAGGTAAATGTCGTTTTATTTTCCCCTGGGTTCAAAGGGCATCCATATGGAGGAAACTAAATATGGAAATAGCTACAACAATCCTTTCTCCATTACAAATTACAATGCATAAAACTAGACCACCAATCAATCTGACGTTATCTCATAATAAGAAAACAAGCAATGAAAATTGATACTGGTATTTATGGAAATCGCCATCAACCACAAATAAAACTGTAATAATGAAGGTAGTTTGATCTGTCACAATACAGCGGATAAAATATACTATACTATTAGCAGATATCAAACAAATGACAGAGGCCACTTACACTTCTTGCAAGCCAGCGGATTCCATCCAGCCTTCCGTCGCAGAGTTCCTTCCCGTCATAGCACATTATTCGATGAATAGAATACCCTGCATATACAGAGGTTGTTGTCCCGGATGCGAAACTAGAACCCCCTCTACCTTATCTCAATACAGCATATATAAAGACAATAATCGATCCATGAGCTCCCCCATAGTGGAAACTCATATCGTATTTATTCTGCTCTCCCCAGCGATTATCCCATCGCAGCTACAAAACAATGTAATGTATAACCAAACAACTCCTTGCTTTCTCCAGCTTACAGTGTTTCCCCCCTTTCAACCACTCCGATTCTCCCTATTTAGAGATGGATCTCACCCCCCCCGTGGAAGGTAGTCGCCTACTTGATTTCTAATACAATACCAGAATCCCCACAACTGGCAGATAGTGGGAGACAAAATCCTGAAAACCTTCTCCATTCATAATTGAGGTGTTCCCTTTCTAACAGTCACACATCAGTGTAATTAATTATTAACTGCAGATAAAACGATCAGCACAATCCTCTATTTATCACGTGGGCAATATGATGATAAAGCTTCTCAACCTCTTCATAATGAAAGCTTGGTGTTCAATAAAGAGGACGCCCACTAAACTAGAAAATCCCTTAAACCAATTGTTAGTTTAACTCGAGTGTTTAAGTCCATGATACTGAGACTTTAAGATGGTCCATTGAGAATAGTTACTATGCGTCTCTCCCTTTTGCACTTAATATAAGGGTATTTTCTCATAAAACTTTCTCCTATATGAAGATTTGATCTATATATAAATTTTGTGTGATCACTTAAAGTTTTCATAGGGTAATTTTAAGAAGAGTTATCTTCAGAGTGAGAGATAAGTCTTATGACTCACTAGAATATTTGCGGCAAGCATCCATCTCGTCGTCTTACAATGACGACACTACCTATTTGAAGTCTAAAATGTAACTATTTTACTTCCCTTTAGCTGTCGAAGGAACTTAGGAAATAATGTAGCAATACTTTCGAGGTCCTCACGTGGGGCCTTGGCCTTGAGCTCCTCACTGGTAACCAAGTGTACAGCAATATTTTCATTTTTAACATAATAGGTCATAAGGAGGGGTATCACACATTACTATAAAAGAACAGGAATATGTTTCATGAACCCGCCTTAAACTGCAGAGTTAATAAATTAAATCTATGTGACATACTTGGAAGATAGGATGACTTATAAATAAACTGATCAAGGTGATTAAATTATGTATAAATAAATTGATCATGGTGATTAAATTGTGTATGAATAAACTGATCAAGGTGATTAAATTGTGTGAAGCAACATAACAACTAGTGATGTTGTCAGTATGAAAAAATGTTTGAGTAGTAAGAAGCTCTTGAGTTTCAAGTTTAGGTATGAATTAGTGTCAGTTATGCTTTGAGAAGGCACTGAATGGTTATAATTTTCCATTCGGAGAGAGTTATGCACTTCATGCCTACATGTAGACAATGCAAAGTGCAATAGTGAATGAGCATAGTGAATAGTGAATTTCAAGTAGCAATCATAGTGAATAGTGTTTGGCGTGGCATTGAACTATAACTTCAGGCATTAGGGACATGGAAATAGTGTTTGGCCTGGCATTGAACTGTAACGTCAGGCACTAGGGACTTGGAAACAATACTTATAGAGCCGATATAAAGAGACATTGGGGTCCACCACTATTGTGTTCTCACATCATTATGGAATAAATAGGTTTAGGAGACCAATGATAGCATTGGTGCAAAGAAAGCCCTATCGGGGAACTAACCATCATGTAAAATCCAATGATTAAAATACACCGCAATTTACACTGTTGAATCAAAGATGGTCAAATCAAATGGTGTATATCTCCCAACATATATTGTAAAGGAACACTACATTTCATTTGACCTATCATTAAATTAATTACAACGAAGAACGTGGTTCTTCTAGAAATTGCTCGCTAGGGACGTTCACGTGATCATTACAAAATCCAAATGGTGAGCAGAGCTTTCACAAACTCACAGTTGGACAATTGTTTTAATCTGTGACAATAGATCACAGGTATGCGCCAAGTTTGACAAATCACCCTTGGTTTGATTTGATTGGATTAAGGTGATCTGATTTTATTACGGTGACTCTGAGCTTAGTCACAACGAGGCTTTAAGCTTTGCACTTTTCCTTGATCTACTACACTTTCTTTGCTTTTGTTCCACATTATTCTATGATTGCAACACTATTATCACACAAAACATCATAGGAAACAATCACCCACATCTTCACCTCCTTTAATAGCAATTCCCCTTCCCATGCCACTCTCTTTTGTAACACCATATTTTGTTGCAGCATCAATCACTACAACACCATCTCTTTTTCAAAACTCTATTGCTTCAAAACCTCTACCACGCTTCTTATTCATGAAACATCACCCACTAGTGAAAAAACATCTCAAGTTTGTGCATACACTCTCTTTGGAATAGTACTAATCTCTACCACTTGTTGAGTTTGTTGCACAATCACCACTCAATTATTTTCTTATAATTCTATACACAAATCCTTATTTTTTTCTTTTCTTTGGCATGCTATCAACAACATGCACTTTGTACACATTTATCCTTCACTTTAACAAGTCTGAGAAAATTTTCTTGCATGTTATAACACCTTTTGCATTGAATATGTATGTTATTATGTAGCCATCTTGTCCATTAACATGCTTTCTATTACATGCCCCCAATTCTCACTCTCGCCATTCTTCTCAACAACTCAAAGAATTTATTTTTCCTTCTGCTCACTCTACCTAGTCTCTGTCTTTATATCCTTCTCCTCCACTTTCAAGGATAGATAGCAAGTCTCTTCTAATGAATGCATCATTTGCACAAATCATACTTCTAAATTTGGACAACATCAACCCATTTAGAAATTTCAATAAATTTGTTCCTCATTGTCTTGGACAAGATGAGTTCTCATGGCCACTTTATAATATTGTTCAAAATAATTCTTCACACCTCTATTCATATGCTTAAATTTATCTAATCTTCTAAGCATATTCAAAACATATAGTCAAAAGTTACAAACTTACCTCTTAACTTGGTGGCCATCTTCTCCCAATGTTGTTCCTTGACTTTTCCTCTTCTTTTTCTATCCATCTTCTATTGCTTCCACCAATCATATTGTAATGTCCCTAAAACTATAAAAATTAATTTTTTTTCTATATGGCTAAATTCAACAAGTGGGTCAAGTGTTTAGTAAATTAACTTCGGCACTGAGAGATAAGATATAAGTCTTATCACTGTAATGTATGTGTAAAGTTTAATGTTCTTTGTTTGTGATACTCAAATGGATTTGTTTGATGTGGATGAGTTCATTTAAATCTGTGGAAGCGATGTAATTTGTGATGAGTTTAATTTCATAATGAGCTAGTGTTTATACTAATGTTGTGCTCAAACTCCAACGTCTGTGGTATACTTCCGATTCAAATGATTTTATTATTTTTAATGTATAATGAGCCTTTAAATTTGTTTATGTAATTTCTTAAAATAACTTTGAAGGGTTTTGAGAATGGTGACTGTGGTCAAGATTACTTAGCTCTATGCTAAATCTTAAATCTACCTTTGTTTACAAGTGTTTTAAGCTAATGCTTTCAAGTTTATAAAAGAGTTTGGTTAAGGGTTAAAATGTAAATGATGATTATGTTAAAACGAAAAACCCTTGATGCTTGGCACTTCACCACTATATGGAGTGAATAAACATTTCGTTGATGGTTGGGTTTGGTGGCATTTAATGCGCTTTCCATTGATTATGCGACTAGGGTGGCTTTCACTATGGTTCATTTTCGTTGTTTTGATGGATGGAGAGCTCTTTTAGGTTGTGTGAGTTTGATGGTGGGAGAACAGGGTTCTCAGGGTTCGAAGTGTGGCCATGAGACCAGCGTTGGCCATGAGTGTTTTGCTCAGGCCAATGCTTATCCAGATAGCATGAGAGACATCTTTCTTACGGGGTAATATTCTGCAACTTTAATCTTCTGTTTGAGTTTTTAAATCTTTATTTTTGACTTACTGGAGAAGAGTGACTGTTGTTTGAACTTTATCTTTTGACAGGGTCTGTGACATTGGGGGTTCGAACTTGGCAGAGTGGTGTGTTTGAAGTAGGGGTGGTGGAAAATACGATGGCCATGGTAAGCCTGGTCCTTTGTGGCCATGTCTCCCCTCATGCCAATGTTTGTCCAAAGTAATGGTTGTTTACTATAGCGTTTTTTGCTTGAGAAGGGATTTTAATGTTTCCACGTTGTAGCGTGATCACTGGTTTAAGTAATGGCTGTGTCTTTTTAATCTAGAGGATTCAATCCTGGGGTTTCAATTTGGCATTGGAAAGTTTAATGTTTAAGAAGTCTGGGCATGCCAAGATTATACTGCGTTTTGATTTTATTAAAGTTTGTAAGGCCCTACCAAAACTCTGCTGGAAATAATGCTTTACGTTCTGCTTAAAATATGAGTTGGTGCTTCAAGTTGGATGCTAGTTAAAATATTAAAATCTACACCTAAGATATTATGTTGAGGTCCTTTAAAGAAAATCAATTTGATTGAAGATTTAAAACGTTGATGTTTTAAAAGATCTCGGTTAGCATTCATTTATGAAAATGATACTGGAGTTTTAAACTACTGTGTGTCAGTTTGATTATGTGGAGATCTAGCACAAGATAGCGCTCCTAGATCTTTAAACTTAGATTCAAGGAGGGTTTTAGAAATTATATTTAAGCAGTAATTTAAGTTAAAAAAGTTTAAGCTTAATTATATGAACCTAGGGATCCCATGGCTTAGCCCTTGCTCCCAATGCAAGATTTTAACTAGATTTACATACAAAAGAAAATGTACAGTAATGTGATATAACCAGATTTGCATAGAAAAGAAAATGTACAGTAAGGTGAGAATTAAGTCCTAATTATTCATCCTATAATAAAAATACAATTCATACCTGAACCTTGTACGTTTCCCTTCCTTGGTAAAACCCGCACAACTCAAAACACTAGTTAATGAAATCAATGTTCTTTTGGCTGACCTGTAGGGTGTAAACTGAATAACGTTGGAACTACCACGTTCCTCCCAACCATGAATTGAAACCGTTCTTAGTTCTAATCTGATTCCCCCCGAGTTGGCTACAACATGCAAAGAGGTCTAGAGAACCTAGTGTAGGTGACTGATTTACTAAATCCTGGAATAGTAATTCTCCAGAATTATGGAACAATTCTCTCTTAGTACCATACAAAATGATAATGAGAAAGATGGGTCCTCCCTTTGGAGTTTGTCCTTGATTTTATAGATAAAATTTTGGAATGACAGTTTAAGTTAATAATAATATATTTAATATTAACTTAAGTTTGATTTTTAGTTTTTGAAACTATAATTAAAAGTTTATTTAATAATCTCAAGTTTAGTTTTAGAACTCTTTACTTAGTTCCTTTTTGAACTAACTTATAAACTTTATATTTTATTTAATTAATTTATACACATGAGATGAGTTATAGGTATAATATTTTTAAGTGGATATATATATAGTACCTATGTAATCTATTATTACTTTTTATATATTTTATAACCATATATATATACATAATATCTTTTATATATATATATATATATACATAGCTTTTGTATACCACTTTAATACATAAGTGAGATTCTTTTTAATTAATCTACTTGGTTTTAACCAAGTAGTTATATATCATTATAATATTTGATGCTTATAAAAGAATAGGGTCAACTCTTTTGACAAGGCTACTCGTAGGTTTAGAAGGTCTACTAGGTTAGGTAGCTCTAGGTCCCATTTTGCATGTTGGATTACCTCGTTTTCCGTGGTAGTTCCTTTGTCCTTGATGATATGAGTAATGAATCAATTTAGTCAAAATAAAATAAGTATGATGACTCGTGCTATTCATAGCCTTCGTCAACTCAACACCTTCTTAAGTAAAGTAACCCCTAGTGCTATTCAGAACTTAGGCTCAACACTTTTACATGGGCGTTACGCTAGTGCAATTCCAGATCTCTTCGCTCAACACTAGTGCTAGGATGTATTTGTAAGATACACCTAGGGATACAATGGCCAAAGATATGATGCTCCAGATCTTATGCTCAACATCAAGTTTAGAGTGCTCCAAGGCTTATGCCCAACACTCTATGTACATCGGGGCTTATGCCCAGTACATAATAAAATTTCTCTATGTACATCAGGGCTTATGCCCATTTCAAAGGTCATCCATGTGCTCCAAAGTCCATGCTCAACACATCATAAAAGTTAGTCATGAATATATGAGAACTTTGCACATTATATAAGAAAGATCTCAGTATATTAGAGTTTTGTACCCAAATCTCATAATAAAACATCGATCAAATACATTGGGGCTTTTTGCCCAGTATATGACAATAACTTGCATCTATCAAGGTCCATGCCCAAATATGTATATCTATAACTAAGATACGTCCGTGCATTGGAGATTACGCCTAGCATATATAATAAAAGTAAAACATGTGCATTGGGGCTTACGCCCAGTATACCAAAATAAATCATATCCATCAGGGCTTACGCCCAATATATAGCATCAATATAATCAACAAAATTTGGGATATTACACATATTCATATCTCATCAGCAACATGACATTGGAAATAATGTTAAATGCCTTCAATCAACTCCTTCAATTTGTATGCATCCAAATTTTAAAAAAATTAGGCTACTTCTTGATTTGGTGGTGTTGTACATCAACCTTATCATCTTTATCATTATTTTGGATCAGTTTGGTTTTGACCCTTCCCTTTTGTTGAGGCAATTCGAAGGCATCATTCTCTTTCATATTTGCAGCATTAATTATTTAACCTTTTTTATTCATTTTCATGACTTCTTTAGTTATCTCTTTCTCTAACACTCATATGAAACTCACTTTTCTATTATGTTATCATCTTTAGTATATCCACTCTCAATAGTATTATTTTTTCCCTCTTCTAAGAAACCTCAATCAATGTTCTAACTACATCATCTTCCCCTCTTTGATATTAATTCTATTGTGGTCTTTTCCCATCACCTTTTCAACTTCGTATTCTACAACTCTGCAATCCGTTAAAATTTAATTGCACTCTTCTCAAACAATTCTACCAACTAGTTCACTCTTTGTTGGCTGCTACGAATATAAAATGAGATAACAGTTAAATAATTAATAGTTAGGTTAACTAAAGATAGGTTATGAAAGGAGGTGTCTCCTCAACATCAAAATGCCCAAGCTATATTTAAGGCAGGGCCATTATTGTAACCTATTATCCATTATCTAATATATTATCTATTTTACTCCATATTTATGGCTTATCGTATATACCAGATCTTCTGGTGAAGTTATTTGTGTGAAGCAAGCCAGATTCGGTATATTGCATTGGTATTAGAGCACGGTTTCGGCTCTTCTCAACTTACACATCCGTTGCTCATCCCCCACTTCTCCAGCTCCATTCCCTCCACACTCCACTCCACCATCGCTGCCCCCTCCGTGGCCTCCATGTTGCACCTCTCATCTCACACGCAACCCTCTCCTCGCATCTCACCTGCCTCTCTCCACTCGTCATCCCACGCAAAACCCTAACCGCGGCTGCAACACCTACGCACTCGCCACTTTCCCTGCTTTCCTCACTCGCCCTTTTGTGCGCCTTCCCCACCTCCTCATTCCCCGCCCCCTCTGCACACTCCTCCACACCACTACTCCAACGCACCACATCCTCCATCTGCTTCTCCCCATGTAGCACTCTCTCTTCCCCACGCACTTTCCCCGACCACACCCCACTCTCCGCTTGCGCCATACGCCCTCCCTTCTCCTTCGAACCACACTAATCTCCCTCAACTATCACCATTACCAACACCTTTCTGCCCTCTCCAACCCCCGCCACCATCCAACCTTCCTTCCATCCACGCTCCCTCCCCGTCAAACCTGGCACACTCCCTCGTTCAAACTCCTTCATGTAAAACCTAATTTTTAATAAAAATTAAATATTATATAAATGTTGTTATATTAATATTTAATTTTATTAAAAGTCACAAATCCATATTATAAAGAAAATAAAAATAAAAATATTTAAATATAATAATAATTTTATTTATTTATTTTACCCATTAATTATAATAATTATTGTCCTTAAAATAATAATTATTAATTAATTCCTACCAAAATTGGGTCTAATTATTCTCCCCCACACACCAGCTCAAGAACCATGGCAGAAACAAAAGATCAATTGGAAAAATTAGAAAAAGACCAAATTGGAGATTTAAAAATCCTAGAAGGTCTAAACTCTAGGTTGGACAAACTTGACAAAGAGTTTCAAGAAGAAAAAGAAGATTTTTCACGCAAGGTGCAATACGAAGTTGCCGGAGTAGTCTCATGCGAAATGAGGAAGGTACGAGAAGAAATGAAAGCATACTTCGATGCAGGACTAGAAAATATCAAGTAGTCTTTTAAGGATAGAGATGACGCTAAAAATAGCGAGTCACCAAAGGGAGACCACTCATGTCAGAATATAACCAATACCAATGATCATCAACCAAATTCCCCCAAAATGAAGATCCCAGAAGACCACAAAGACTACAAACATCATAAACCATATTGGGCCACAATGCAATTGATGGGAGGATAATCAATGAAACCTAAATTGGAGTTACCGAAGTTCGATGGAGAATCAAAACAGAGTGTGGCATGGATCAACAAGGAAGAAGAATTCTTCTATATTCACAAAATCTTATGAGATGATGAGAAAATTAAATGTGCCTCCATGCGGCTCGAAGGACGGGCATACAATTGGTACATGTGGTGGAAGAAAACGACAACAGTATGTGCCTATAGTTGGGACACATTCAAAAATGATTTCTTTAAAAGATTCGAAGATGTGACAGAAAAAGAGTTTTTTGCCAAAGTAACTAGGCTACAACAAGAAAGCGACGTGGAAGAATACACCTATGCATGGGAAGCATTAGCGATGCATGTACCAGAATTAACAAAGGGTCAGCGAATCCAAACATATATCTCTGGTTTTAAACCATACATAAGAGACGAATTAGAATTACATAACGTGTCCAATTTGGATAAGGCTAGGCGCAAAGAAAAACTTATAGAGGAAAAATTCAAACAATCAAGACAAGGGAACCCTAACAAGGGATATTTGCAACATCAAGAGACCTAGTGCAGGTATTGCGAAGATACATGGTCACTCAGTCATCAATGTAACAAATATCAATCATATGGCTATGAAGTTGAAAAGAGCTCAAAATCATCGAGCAGTCGCATCGACAGTGACAGGAAAAACAAGAAGAATACTTGTCGTCGGTGTGGAGAAGATTGGTTCCCACGACATAAATGCAAGACTAATCACACAATACATTGCAAAATCATTAATGGGAAGCAAGTACATGTATCAAGAGAGGCAGATACATTTGATTCAGATACAGACACAAGCTCATCTGCAGCATCAGTTGTGACAGTTACGTGTACTCAACAAGTCTGTAAGAAAGGAAAGGTAGAGACACCAGAGAAATATTACACCCAACAGAAGGAAAGCCAAGCACCAGCAGGAAAATATATTCCACCTCAGTTGAGAAATCATGACATCCTTAAAATAGAACAATTCATATTCGGAGTAACAAAATCAAGGAATTCAGGACCAAAAAGACTACAACTTAATGGGAAAATTAAAGATAGGGATGTCACAATTTTGGTTGATTCCGAGAGTACCCATAATTTGGTTGATATCAACAAGGCAAAGGAACTTAATCTTTCCCACAAAAGGGCTTAAAGCCTCAACCATCGTGGATCAACACATAGAAGAAGTGGGAAAATGTCATAAGGTGTCATTACACATACAAAACTTACACCTACAACTCAATTGTATTGCTTTACCACTCAAGGAAGTAGACATGGTATTAGGCACCGAATGGTTAGCATCATTAGGGACGTACTCTACCAATCCACAAAAATAGTAAATGAGTTTTAAATGGAATGGAAGTAAGTATCGATTGTATGGTCTAAGAAGTTTGCCACCCAAGCAGAAAGAGTCACAGCAAAAGAAGGACCCAGGCCATCATCAAGATAGAGAGACCAGTCTAGATCACTTAACCCAAATCAAGCATCAACACAAAGAAAGAATAAAAGACGATGTCCGCAAATATAGCTTTGAGAACAAAGCTCCCTTTAAAGGGGGTGGCAATGCAACGAATATAAATGACATTAAATATAAGATAAATGACAATGTAAAGATAATCACAAAAATAAATAGTTAATTAATAATTAATTAGCAATAGATATTAAATATCATAAGTATAAGGACACAACCTTTCGTTATGTAAGCCTAGCTGTATTTAAGCGGGCCAAACCTATAATTCATATCACCGAATTATAATTTTTACTCATTATTACATTATTATCGAAGATGGATTCTCTTCATTGTTAACCTAACTATTAATTATTTAACGATTATCTTATTTTATATTCGTAGCAATGGCATTGTCCACTTTATCCACAATTATTTAAAATCATGATCCACTTGATCTAATACGAGTTGATCCATTATTTGGGGACTTTCAACCAAGTTACATACTTGAACCACTCACAACATACATCAAATATTCAAATGCAATATATATTAAAAGAAACCTTACACACAAAATCTTTTATCCAATTCAAAATCACAGAAGGCATTCATCAACAACATATGAAAACTTTATTTAATCAATGACCGATTCTCTTGGTAATTATTACATTTCTAGTTTCACTCATAGGGTTGTTAGATCACACATAACCGACTGTAAGAGGTCTAAATCATGGAGAGCTAAAAGGCCTCGATCACATCAAACTTGTAGTTGTTTAAACTATGAGGTGATAACTACTTTGGATACTAAGTTGTTTGTAGTAACCCAAACATTTATATAATTAATATGCATTTACATGATCTAGTTATTAATCTCCTCCCAAAGGGACAAATATAACACAATATTTAGGGTTTGAATAAATAAATTTGAGTTGAAAAAATAGATACATGGAAGGAACTCTAAATTTTATGTCATGCTGTGTATATGGATTATGGATTAGGTGCACTACTTATAATCCATATTTTTTAATAAATTTTATGGGAAGATATATGAACATGTCCTATGTAACAAATCAAAAAATGATCTTTAACAACCAGAATTGAAGGTGTATTAGTCAAATAATAATCAAAAAATTTATATGAATTTGCTCCAAATAAATATGTTGTACTTAAACTCAATATTTTTTTATAAAATTTTGTAAATACTTAAAAAAAAAAATTATCCTCTATAACATAGAGGAATTTTATACGTCAATTCTAAGAAAGTGTGAATATCAAAATACTATATCCATATCATGTTGGAAACATAGAAAAAAATATAATATAAAAGCTAAACTAAACTAAAATCGGCTTGGGTAAGAAAGTGTGAATATCAAAATACTATATCCATATCATGTTGGAAACATAGAAAAAAATATAATATAAAAGCTAAACTAAACTAAAATCGGTTTGGGTATACAAGATTGACATATCCTCATGGATGCTCCATATCATGTTGAAAACATTGAAAAAGATATAAAATAAAAGCTAAACTAAACTAAAATCGATTTGGGTATACAAGATTGACATAGAGATGCTCTTTCTATCCATAATCCTCATTTAGGTCATACTATTTGTGTCATGTCACCATTATAAGGTAAAAATACAAAATGATATTTACATGTGTTGTTAAAGAAAATTAATACCTATATCATAGTGAAAATAGATGATATTTTTAATTGAAATTTTTTAGTAAATGAAAATTCAACAAAAGATTTAGGATATATATTCTTTAATATTCACTTAAATTAGAGAAATCTTATAGTACATGTAAATAAATGATGCTATGACATAGGATAATTGAGTTAACATGATGATATTGCATAGGTTAATTGAGTTAACCTAGATAGATAAATCAGTTTTATTTTTTAATATAATTTATTTTAGATATTTGATTCACTCACACTTAATTATAATTAGTTATATACATATAATATTAGAAAATAGCACTTAAAATAATAGTGAAGAAAATGATTAAGCATTTGATCAAATAATTTAATATTTTAAGTGTACATTAAAATATTAAATCACATTAATGTATATGAAGGTAATTTTTAAGGGCAAAATTTTGTCAATTGGCTATTTTAGGTTTTTTTCAAAAAATAAATTTGTTATTTAGTCATTTTTAGTCTCTAATATGGCTTATATTTACCTAAAATATGTTTTTTATAGTAATATTCGCATAAATTTGGATATTTCAGTAACAGATTGTATGTTTCATATTTAATTTTCGCCTACCTATCTATATACATATTTTTTTCAATCCAAAATAATCACCTAGGATACTATACTTACTTATAATATTAGAATCCTTAAAAAATAAGCATAAATGAAATACCATCCGAGGAATTGGAAGTTGGTTAGTCAAATATCCGATGCCCTAAATTTGTCTAAATTTCAATTGAATGTAATCCCAACATAGTCCAAGTTGGTAAGTCGAATATTAGGTACCCTAAATTTGTCCAGATTTTAATTGAATATAATTCCAACATAGAATTATGAATGACTTGGTCTGCAATAGCATAGAATTATGAATGACTTCGTCAATGCATAATGTATAGCCGTTGCTAATAGCATAAATTATGAATGTCTTTGTTAATGTATAGCCGTTTTATGCAAATTGTCCTCGCATACTTTCTGATTGTGTAAAGTTCGTGACTAGGCCTATTTGTTTCAACGTGCTTTCAAATTATAATTAAAGTTTATTTAAACACATCACAAAGTAAGAGAATTATGGTTTTTATTATTAACTTTAGAACCAGAACCTAATGTAAAGATCTAAAAGAAACATTGCTTAGCCACCACTGGATTTGACATATGGCAATTATTTTTATTAACTTAATGATATTATATTGACAGAGGTAGTAGTACATTGTGCTTGCATTCCCATGCAAAATGGAGTATGCACAATATAGTTGCCACACAATGTTCTACATCGACTTTGATCTCGACCTCGTAGATTGCACTCACTCATGGTTTGACGGGAATCATTGCATGCATTCTCACTTTAACAACGATCAAGGTTGTATGATAATCAATGTCACGTGTACAACAGGGGTAGTGTGCCATCCAACCGTGGATGCTTTTATAGAGGCTACATTCTCTATGGGCAATTTGGTTGCTTGAATTTCCATCTGTCAAGTAAATGACCTCCGCGTAGTCTGTTGTGTCAATACTATGTTGCAGGGGCCGTTTCTTTTTTGCCGAGTTTGACATTGTAACCATCACAGCGAATTTGGACCACAAGGAAAAGCAGATGATGATGGGAGGAGGGATGGACTCCGCATATTACCTGCAATATATGGCAGAGAGCTCGTTCAATGTCTTCACGAACGGAAATTAGTTTACAGGAGCACCATTGAGTGAACTCATTGGTGCAAAAGAATACGATGGTCTCTCCAGCCTCAGCCTCAGCTTCTCTTCTTGTGGCTCAACAACCTTTTGTTCTAGTTTCCACATGATAGTAACTTAGTCTACAATGATATCCCTTTAAATTAGCTCGCTACACCCATAATGGGTCGCACTGCAACGAGAACAAGAACATTCAATGAAATTTAATATATAATAGAAAAGGTAGGCACGGATGATTTTCTGGCTGTTTGATGGAGCTCAATGGTATACACACTACACACCGACTCTGATTTTTCTTTTTCCATTCTTTTATGTTCATTGTTGCCGTCTGATTATTAGTAACCTGGTGTTTTCGGATGCAAACACTTGTGATATGAGCACCAACTGTTGCGCATCTATGAGGACGACCTAGAGTAAGAGGTTGTGGGAAATAGTGTTCTCTTTCCAAACATAAGAGTCAATAATCTATGGAGGATGACGAAGGAAAGGACGAGGCTTCCGGTAGACATATGGGAGGGAATGGTTGTGACTGTAATAGGACTCAAATTCACCATTGAGGTTCTCATTAGATCTGTCTGGCATCGAGAATAGAGATACACTCTTTCCATTTGGGTTATTGTCAGATCCAACTTTGATGAGAGGATCCGACTTTCTTCAATCTCATAGTCAAGACGATGAGAAGGTAAGGAATTACATAATTTCTGCATCGTTTTAACTCATCTAGGTTTATTATATTGTTGGTTTTCGTGTTTCAGGGGAGTAGTTGCACATGGCCATGATGTTGTACCAAGGAGAGGGCAGTCTGGGAGTAGACAGCTGAGGCAATTTGTTGCAGGCATGAAAGTACTTCTTATTACAGACCACAGGTGCTAACAAATATATAATAAACACCTATTATAGTGCTAGCAGATAGGATTTGAAAGGTGTTTATGCTACCCAAAAAAAAGATATATTGAGTAAACCGAGTGTTTTGGCCCGACCTAGATATATTGAGTATGTTGATAATTGATGGTGTCCATAATTATTGACAGTGTCTATTTTATTTTTAGGTTGTATGTATTTATTAAATAATTAGCAGCATTATACATCAACCTATAGCTGACTTTAAGGCATGTAAAAATAATGCTTTTATTTCTATGCAATGTCATTTATATATAAGTATGTAGATGTGCAAGTCTCGATCAATGGGAAATAAATAATAAAATGTTTTTTTTTCCTCTCTTGAATAAAACTATCTCTCTCTTGTTTTGTGTGTTGTTTTCCTTATGTTATTAAAAATTTGGCTCTTTCATGATCTTCATTTGGTATCAAGTAGGTATTTTGTTCATAATGTCAAATTCTAACTCTTTACCCATTAGAGAATTCGATGGAAGTGATTATGATTATTGGTGCATCAAGATGATGACCTTTTTTACATGAAAAGATTTGTGGGAGATTGTAGAATCAGGTTATGAAGAGCGAGCTGATTGGAACACCCTTACAGCCAATGATAAAACAACTAAGAGAGAAACCAAGAAGAAGAATGCTCAAGCTTTATTTCATATTCAAATAGCTCTAGATAAGAGCTTATTTTCAAGAATTGCGGGAGCAAAGTGAGCTCATAATGCCTCGAAGACTCTACATGAAGCTTACTAAGGTGGTGATCAAGTTAAAGTTGTCAAGTTAAAGACATTGAGGATAGAATTCGAGAATTTGAAAATGCAAGAAGGTGAGAAGATGAGTGATTATTGTGTAAGAGTAAATGATGTTGTCAATAAATTGGCTACCCTAGGAGAAACTATAGATAGAGAAGTTGTGATTAAAAAGGTGTTGAGATCTCTAACACCAATATGGAACCATGTTGCGATAGTTACTGAAGAAAGAAAGGATTTGACTAACCTTCACTTTGATCACCTAGTTGGATCTCTTATTCCTAATGAAGACAGAGTGAGAGATTCATTTGCAGAAAGTGGTGAGAAAGCTTTTTCCACAAAGCTACAAATTACAAAGAAAGAAGATGCTAGTTCTAGCTCCAAAAGAAACCAAGCCCAAGGTAAAGTTTAGAATCATTTTTCTTCAAGAGGAGATAGAGGAAGATTTGATAAGAGAAGCATTCAGTGTTATCATTGTCAAAGGTATGGTCATTTTGAGAGGGATTGCAGATTAAAAGAAAACAAAAGTGTTAATTATGCTCAAGAGGGTGATGATGCTTCTCCGAATAACAAAGGAAAAGGTAGAGGAAGATTTGATAAGAGAAGCATCCAGTGAATCATTGCCAAAGGTATGGTCATTTTGAGAGGGATTGCCAAATAAAATAAAACAAAAGTGTTAATTATGCTCAAGAGGGTGATGATGCTTCTCCAAATAATTTGTTTTTATCTTATGGAAAAATGTAAAATACTGTTAAAGATGTTTGGTATTTAGATTCAAGTTGTTCTAACCACATGATAGGAAATTTCAACCTCTTCTCTACAATGGATGAAAGTTTCAAATCTAATATTAAACTTGGTGATGAAAAAACCTTAGGGGTTTCTGCAAAATGAGATATGGCAGTCCATAAAAAAGAGGGTATGAAAAATGTCAAATATGTTTATTACACTCCATAGTTAAAGCATAATTGATTGAGTGTTGGGAAACTCTGTGAAAATAATTACATAGTAGTGTTTGATGATAGACAATGCACAATTTATGATAACAATCGAGGCAATAGGGTGGTTGCAGTTGTGCCTATGTCAAAGAATCGGATGTTCCCATTGAAGTTTGGAGAAAATAGCATCAACCTTGCTAATATGGCATATGAGGACAAAGGTTGGTTGTGGCATCTCAAGTGTGGCCATTTGAATTTTAATAGTTTGAAGCTTCTAAAATCAAAAGAATTATTTTATGGTTTTCCTAAGGTTGAAGAGCATAAGGAGGTTTGTGAAGGATGTGTTAAAGGTAAACATGCAAGAGATAAATTTCCCACAGGCAAGGCATGGAGGGTCCATTATCCACTTCAGCTAGTTCATTCTGATATTTGTGGTCCTATGCAGTCAAATTTTTTGGGTAATTCATCGTATTTCATTATTTTTATTGATGATTACTTAAGAATGTGTTGGGTTTATTTTTTGAAGACCAAGGGTGAAGCATTTGATACATTCAAGACGTTTAAATCCCTTGTAGAAAATGAAAGTGGTAAAGTGCTTAAGGACTGATCGTGGAGGAGAATTTTGTTCAAGAGGTTTTCATAATTTTTGTGATATGAATGGTATTAGAAGACAATTCACCATTGCTTACACACCTCAACAAAATTGGGTAGCTAAAAGGAAAAACCCTACAGTGATGGAAATGGCAAGGACTATGTTAAATACCATTTAAGGATTAAGCAATTCCTTTTGGGGTAATTCAGTTGCTACATCAGTGTACATTCTCAATAGAAGTCCCATTAGTGCACTTCACATGATGACTCCTTATGAAGCATGGTATGAGAAAAAGCCTAATGTTAACCATTTCAAAGTTTTTGGTTGTTCATCCTTTGTTCATGTAGCTGATCAAAAGAGACAAATGTTAGATCCAAAAAGTGAAACATGCATTTTTGTTGGATATAATGAGAAAAGTAAGACTTACATGTTGTATAATCCTCTCGCCAATCGCATTGTTGTGTCAATAGATGTAATTTTTTATGAAGGGTGAATTTATGGTCATAAAAAAGACCATGTTAAGAAGTCAAAATATGGTTTGGATGGTGATATTATTGATTATATTAATAATGAGAAGCCCACTAATGTTTCAGTTCCAATTGCTACAAATCTACCAAGTAGCCCCTCATCTAGTTCTCCATATTCAAGTCCAAGTACTGCAAGGAAGGTGAGAATATTGAATGAAATTTAGCAGAGAAGTACATGTCTGGCACATGAAGAAAATCCAAGAGATGATACTGTAAATTTGTCTTTATTTGCACAAGTTGATTTTGAACCATCAAGTTTTGAAGAAGCTTTTACTAATGAGGATTGGGTGCAAACTATGCAAGAAGAGATAGATTCCATTCATAGGAATGATACTTGGGAGCTTACAGATCTTCCACATGACAAGAAAAACATTGGTACTAAATGGATCTACAAGACAAAGTATAACAGTGATGGGACTGTTGAAAGACACAAAGCAAAGTTAGTTTCTAAGGGATTCACATAGAAGTATGGAATTGATTATGAAGCAACATTTGCACCTGTAGCAAGGCAAGATACTATCAGAATGTTGATTTCACTGGAAACACAAAAGAAATGGAGCATTCATCACATGGATGCGAAAAGTGCCTTCTTGAATGGGTACTTAGAAGAGGAAATCTTTGTGGGACAACCACATGGTTTTGAAGTGCAAGGAAAAGAACATCAAGTCTACAAGTTGAAGAAGGATTTGTATGGCCTAAAGCAATCACCAAGAGCCTAGTATGCTAGGATTGATGGATATTTTCAAGAGAAAGTGTTCAAAAGAAGTAAGAGTGAACCTACCCTTTACTATAAACAAGAAGGTCATGATATTCTTATTGTTAGTTTATATGTTAATGATTTGTTCTATATGGGTAGCACTTCTAAGTTGAAGGATGAATTCAAATTTGCTATGATAAGTGATTTTGAGATGAAAGATTTAAACCTCATGCAATATTTTCTTGGAATGGAAGTTTATCAAAGTGAAGATGAAATTTTTATTTTTCAAACAAAGGATGCAAAGGATATGTTTAAGAAATTTGATATGGCTGATTGCAAACCATCTCCTACTCCGATTGCTCATGGAGTTGTGTTGTGTAGAGATTATGGTGCTGAAATGGCCGATGAGACAATTTACAAAAGTATTGTTGGAACCTTAATGTTTCTAACCCACACAAGGCCTTATCTTGCTTATTCAATTTCACTTGTTTCTAGGTATATGACAAAGCCATCTGAAATGCATATGAATGCAGCTAAAAGAATTTTAAGGCATGTGAAAGGCACTCTAAATTTTGGCATTCATTACTATACTTCTAAGAATTTTGAATTGGTTGGATTCAATGATTCTGATTGGGGAGGTTGTTTGGATGATCGAAAGTCTACATGTGGTAACCGTTTTTCTTTTGGTTCTAGTTTGATCACTTGGAGCTCAAAGAAGAAAAGTATAGTTTATCTTTCTTCTACAGAAACAGAATATGTTGCAGTCACCTCAACAGGCACACAAGCATTATGGATTAGAAAAGTTTTTGAAGAAATTAAAGAAAATCAAATTCAACCTACAGTAATTTTTTTTGATAATATGGGTGCCATCAAATTGGCCAAGAATCCAATACACCATAGAAGGACAAAACATTTTGACATCAAGTATCATTTTAATCGAGATTTGGTGCAAAAGAAGCAAGTGGAATTGAAATACATCAACACTCTAGCAGACATCTTTACTAAGGCAGTCTTAAAGGCCCAGTTTTTGAATCTCAGAGATCTTATTGTGAGCCCTCTCAGCATCAAGGGGGAGTATGTTGATAACTGATGTTGTGCATAATAGAATAAAATAAATTTGCAGAATTATACATCAACCTACAACTTTACGGCATATAAAAATAATGCTTTTATTTCTATGCAATGTAATCTATATATAAATATGTAGATGTGCAAGTCTATGGATCAATGTGACATAAATAATAAAAGGTTTTCTTTTCCTCTGTTGAATAAAAATATATCCCTCTTGTTTTATGTATTATTTTCCTTATATTATTATAAATTTGGCTCTTTCATAATCTTCAAAATAAACCAAGTGTTTTAGCTCGACCTGGCGTTGACTCTAGCTAGAATTTTTACTTCTTGTTTAGGTCCATACATATTTCCATATTTATATTAGACGCACTTGCCTCTGCTCTATAGTCTAATTGACAGAGATCATGTCTGTTACGGCACTGTAGGCATCTCCATGGACGAAATGTCTGTTACGGCACTGTAGGCATCTCCATGGACAAAATGTGTACCGCGCAAATTGAGTTCCAAAGTAAAATGATCATGGTCAAATATTTTTTTTAATTCTTTTCATGTTCAAAATTATGACTTGCCTGAATGTATATACGAAAGTAATTCACTATTGATTTGTGTGTGTATGAAATTAAATATATGAACAAAATATACTTACTTGCACATAATTCGTTGTTGATTTCTATAATTTGATCCACTGAATTTGGCATACTTTCAAAGAAGCAGTATTCGTAAGACTTCTGGAGCAACGGGAAATGTTCTGCAGCAAAGTAATAAGAAAAGGTCCAGTAGCAAATGTGGATACAGCACTGATCAGATCTACAAATAATAAAATTAGTGATACATAGGATGAGGCGGTGCCGATGTAGAAGGCGGTGCAGGCGCACATAAATCTTGATGCAAGAAGGCGGTGCAGGTGCACAAAATATCAATGACTACTGATCCAAATGTTGATTACTGGTGCATGAGCTCTCCTCTCTCACACGACCACACTCTCTTGGGTTGAAGACTACGATGAAGGATTTTGCAAATTTCATGAAGGCAAAACGCTACCTCCTCACCCTTCTTGTTTGCCGCATAGAGCTTGAATTGAAGCTGTAACCTCTCTTCATAGTTGCGTTGAAGAGTTGAAAAGACCATTGAATAGCTGCGATCTAATACTATGTTGAAATTTGTTGGTTGGTGTTATCATGGAGCCATCTTCTTATTGCGATCCTCACTGAGACTGTTGTTTGTTTGAATACCGTGGAGCTGAGATTGTTGAAGTGTGTAGACAATTGCTGTGTTTTTGTATGATACGATTTGAAGTCATTAATTATAGAGTTGCGATTTGGAGGTATGAAATATCATTATAATGCTACGATTTGGAGGTATGAAATTTCATTTTAATGCTGCGATTTGAAGCTTGGAGTTGACCTGTGCTAAGTTGAAGTGGACGATTTCTATGATGTGGTAACGTTTGAGATTATACTAAATCATCCATTTACCTTGCTTCGATTGGAGGAGAATTTACCTCAAATGCCCATTGATTGTTGATAGCTCGAAAATTGTAGAAGAGGTCTACAACTCACTTCTTCTCTGCCAAAAGAATTGATCAATTTAAAATATAGTAATATCAACATTGCATTGTATTGTTGGTGAATATTTTGAGCTTCATCAACGTGGAGCTGCAATTTTGTTTTGAAGATTATTGATGTGAGTTACATTGTGAAGATTGCATGGAGGTGGTGGAGCTGTGGAGACTTTAAGGTGTCATATATTCTTTCATTCTAAAATATCTTAAGAATTTCTAACCCATTGTTTGGGTATAAAGCTCATGAAAGTTTGTTCTTATATACAACAATATTAAATTTCTTGTTAAGCTTATGGATTCCAAGGTTTCCCCTCTCTTACTACAAGGGGCTGAGGCAGGGATGTTTATGGCTTCCAAGGTTACTTCTCTCTAGTGATTGCATTGGATTTTTGCGTGTTAGGATATTTTAATACTCCATCCTTCTCCTACTTGCATTATTTACCATTTGCTAGCACTTAGTGATGTTATTTCCTCCTAGTGGTGTGCAGATGTCATCTAGGACCCAATAGCCACCTAATGCACCCTGCATGCATTATTTTAGGACCACTATAGGTAGTTATGTACATTTTAGGAGCAAATTTAGTGTTCTAGTTCAGTCCACTTGAGTTAGATGACTCTTGTGGAGGGTTTATGTTCCAATAGCCACTGTTTGTGGTCTCATGCACCCTTTTCTGAGTGAGTTGCATGCCAAACTCACTAATGCGCCCCTTTTGGTCAGTTAACTGATTGTGTCTTTAGTTAACTGATATTTGGTTGAGTTTAACTAAGTTTGGGAGCTTCGAAGCACTCATAGAGGTGACAATTCCTATGCTAGATTGACTAAGACTCAAATTATCCTCTGAGATTCGAATTCTCTCCATTGTAACATCATTGTTGACCATACTTATTATTGGATCATGTGACATTATTATGTTCCTATCTGAGTTCTCATGCATGATTAATTGTCCACTCATTTTTACTGTAATTTTAATTGTAATTCATCTTTTCTGCTCATTCTTTTTCTGTGAGGTATACTCAGCTCCATGATTTGTTGTGATTTAGAATTTCACAATGCATAGGTGTGACCTTTTCCAAAATGTAGATTTGTCTCACTTGAAGAACCAAAACATGGAGCTATTATGACCAGCATTGATGCTTTCTCGTGATGACCATTTGATGTAGTGCAAACTCCACCCTCATATTGGTACTGTGCTTTAGAAGGAAGGAATTGATTGGTGCATTGGTGCATTGGACCTTCTTGGTGAACGTTGGAACAGGTACCACATTTTCAAATAATTAGTAGTTTGTAAGAAAATATTGTTTGATGCTTGCTTGATGACTAAGCATCATTATTGTTGTGACTCCTTATGGAGCAACATCCAAAATGGTTTGAAGATTTAAAATTATGCACTCACTCCTTTATGTTTTAGAAGTATATTGTTTTACAAATATCATGTTTTATTATTATAGGGCCTCAATTATTTTGTAAAGGTGTTAATTATTTCAAGTTCTAAGAAAATTATGCCTTCTTTTGGCATTAGTTGTAGAAATAAGATACTGTCTGTAGAAGTCTCATATAGTCTTCAAAAATATTATATATTGTGCATAAATAGCAAAAGGTGAGCATAAAAAAAAATTGATTAAATTGTACATAAAGTGGCATAGATATAGACATGCACTTTCAATCTATATCCCAAACCCTATTAAATGCAGTCATTGTGAAGAAAAACCTAGCTGTTTGAGAAGATTTGGGACTAGTGTGGTGTTCCCATTTGAAGGATCCAAACAAGTTTGTAGTTGTTGTACAACTACTCCAAAAAGAAGAAGTTGCAGAAGCAAATCATCATCACACAAGAACTGACATATAGCAGATTCATCAATTCAACATTCAAGACTGTAACTTGAAAAATATTATTTTTTGTAAGTTCTAGTGCATTTTTTGGCACTTGCATATGTCTTCTCTAATTATAAGACTAAAGGAAATTTGAATTGCATTATATTTGGGTGCATTCTTGGTTAAGACGAACACCCTTCACTTTTTTTTATTTTGAGTCTCCTGATTCTTGTTTGTTAAGGGTGGAGTTGTAAGAATTCCTCAGTTTGTTGATTGAGTCTACTTGGTCATTATTGCATAAGAAGGCCTCATATAGTCCTCATTATGTCTCAAAATGAAGAAATATTAGAGTTGGTGAACACTCTAATACTTACTGTTATAGATGACTTAATCACAATTAGAAAATAAACTCTCCAAAATGTTATCAATCATCTGCAGGATTCAAAATCCAAAGAGGACGAGGTACAACAAATGAATAAACATTATGAACTAGTGTTTGTTCATGCCAGCCCCCTCTTTGAAGATGATTCCTATGAGGGACTAGCACACAATGAAATAATTCAAGAAGATGAACAACATGTTCAAAGTTCTAGATGCAAACATTGTGATCGAGTTGGTCATATGAAAGATCAGTGTTTTGATCTTCATCCTTGTTAGAATTATGGGAAGCATAACCATTTTTCAGATAAATGTTCGACATCGAATAAACTTGCAAGAGTAAAACTTGCAGCATAATTTTTTACTACTTCTTATCTTGTACTTGACAGGGGGGACATTATGTTAGGATTCAAGTTTGAAAGCCTTATCATTCTAACAACAACAAGTCATGACCTTCCTCAAGTAATCCAAAACAAGCGAGCATAAGCCACAACCAGTTTCAGAGGATAGATTCATAGATGTAGCGAGAAGACAGAAGAGATCCATGCTATAGAGTACTCATGTGTTACGTGTCTAATTTTGACACCATGCGACTTTTCACTCCTCGCGTTGTTCCTAATAGGGGGGGAGTGATGAAAAGTCATAAACAAGTGAGCAAGAGCAAGCACTCTAGAACAAGCAAACCAAGTCAGCCTGATGTTCGAATGAGCCAAGCAGAGTTTGTGTCATCCTAAAACAACTAATTTTGAGAGCACCTTCTATTAGTAGAAGACACCAAATTCTAGCTAAATTACTTGGAAAAAGATTGTCAAGTTGGAAATGTTTAGCAGTGTTATCTATCCACTTCCTATTTTTATTTCTCTTTTGGTTTGTTGTCAACCCAAAACCACGATTTTCACAGAGAATCTCTCATCCTTTGTGCCAAGTTCCACATAGAACCTATGATCCTTCATTCCAAGTTCAATATTTTGTGGTTGGCCTTAAACAAACCACTTAGTAGAAGATGTTTGCTTCTGCTAACCCTTCTTGGTTTGTGGTAAGACAAAACCACCATTTTATGGAGAACTCTTATTTATTAGGAGATGTCAACTTCTGCTAATTTGCCTCGGAGTTCATATTGTGAAGTTGGAAACGTTTAGCAATTGGTAGTTGTCCACTTCTATTTATTTCTCTCTCTTTTCTTGGACTCACATAAACCCCTTAGGATTAAGGGAGGAATTTTTGGAACCTAATACTTGGTGCTAGGAAAATTATTATGTTATTATCTCCTTATTCACATGCGAAGAACACCAAGAGTCATAGGTGAATAGGAAAATTCGAAAGGAGTGCAAGAGACCACTTGGAAGATGAATCCAAGGGTCATCTCATTATATATATTGTACATTTATTAATGATAAATGTGTGCTCTCATGCCCATCTCTCTTTTTATTTGTTGAGCTTCATCTTGTGTATTTGGATTGCGCTCATCAAATAATACATTTTCCTGAATGGGAACCTAACACAACTTAAGATGATTTGATTATTTATAAAGACAATATGGTATACAATTTACATATTCTATATTACCTACACTAGTTTAAATACAATATTTCAAATAATATTGTCTCAAGTTAAGACAATTGAAACAAATATTATCTGAAAACCCCACTCTATTTAGTAGTGTGAAAATCCCTACCCTTCAACTATGAAACCAAACCCTAAAATCCCATTGATTGTTTCTACAATCCATGTTGTAAGAATTTAAACATTGGACGTTTGTCTTAAAGTTACAACATCATGAGTCCTTCTCCAGGGCAATCTTGTGTGTCTATTGAGCCTCATGTGTAAAGGTAATTACTTATAGGAGCCTGAGTTGGAGTCGAGAAACTTGGAAAATATTTTGGAGTTGGACTCAAGAATCGTTAAGTTTCATCTATTGCAACAAGTGATGCTGCTGTATAGTCTTGCTAGTGAAGGCTAAGGTATTTTCTATCAAGGCAGATCCTGATGTTTTGATGTGGTGGATCATTTGTTGAGATGATGCTTTGCATGTCGAAGCATGTATGGCGTGTGATGTACTACTAACCATGGTTGAGATATTAAGTCTCCTCTCGAGACTGGCAACCTCTAGAGTGAATTACTTTAGCAAATAACCACTTGGAACGATAGTAGGACAATATGATCACATCATTGGGAAAATATTTGTAGTATATTTGATATTATAATTAATTTGGCACATGTGGACCATGCAGATAAGACAAGAGATAAATATAATAAGTGATAAGATATGAGATAATTTGAATTACACAGAAAATAATTACTTAAGAGAGAATTTGAATTATTAAAATTCAATGAAGACTTTAGTAACTAAAATGAGAACTCGAATTGATCACTACAATGATGTTAAACAAGAAAGAATCAGTTAAGAGAGTTAAATCAATTATAACAAAGAAGATCTAGTTAACTAAGTGTTATTGCATGACGACACTTATGTTAAACTAAAAGAAGACACTTATATTAAACTAAAATATGACACTTGAGTTGTGACACTTACATGATGACACTTGAGTTAGCCACCTAACTAAGTGGGAAAGATTTTAGTTAAGGGGAGAGTTCATCCTAATCCTAAGTTCAGTGAGTTCATGCAATGCATACACAGTGGGGTGGTCTACTTCATCTGAGATTGATACATCCTGATGGAGGGTGAGTTCATCATGAAGTCGTAAGATAAAAATAAAAGTCGATTTGAGTGAATAATGTATAAATATGTTATACAAGATTGATGAATTCAATGTGAAGCGAATTCTCTTCTCCCTTGAAGGCAAGGTGCTTCTCTTTGTGAAGGATATTATTTTGAGTCTCTATTCTTTATCTTTCTCTTGCTGTGTAATTGCATTGGGGGTGCTTGATGTAAAAGACATTCTCTGCTATCTATCTATATAATAAGGAAGGTTTTGTTGGGGTTTTCTCCCTCAAGTCATAGGGGTTTCCCCAAGGTAAATTCTTGTATCGAATGTTATTGCTTATGTGTATGATTATTATTTGATTTCAAATACTATTGCATTTCCAAATTAAAGATAAAAAATTAACATGGTATGAGAGGTTAGGGAATGAAAGAGATAATTTTAGCAATAAAGCTTGAGCCTCTATAGATATTGGGTGTGCATAGTACTTTAAGAATTATGGATTCAATATCCATAAAATGAAGACCATCTTGAATGAACTTTGAACTTCAATACTTGAAAGGCCGTGATCGTGAATATCCGGGAAGAGCATGATTTGGATGGATATGTATCCAGTGTTATTGAACATGCTACTTCTAATGCAAGGCGTATTACCTTCAAGAAGAATCAATCCAAATCAAAGAGAATCATTTATGATTCTATTAAATAGAACTTGATGCTCATGATCACTCCATTGAATACCGCAAAGGAATGCTTCAACACTTTAACAAATATTTATGAGAAGAAGGTGCCCAATCAAAAGATAGCATTGAAGAACAAGATTCAAAAACTGAATATGGAAAAGGATGAGGTGGTGGCTTCCTTATTCACAAAGATGTATCAAATAAGAGATCAACTCATGAGCATTGGTGTGACGGTCAATGATGATGATCTCATTTTGATAGCTGTCGATGTGCTTCCATATTCATGGCAGACATTCTTGGCTACAGTAAATGGATGAGAAGTGAAACCTAACTTTGAGATATTGTGGCATGATTTCCTATAAGAAGAATGGAGGTTCCAAAGAAAGTATATTTCCTCCAAAGAAGAGAACTTTTGTCTTGCAACACAAATGAAAAGAGGTAAGAAATATCATAGGAAATTATTTCATCAAAAGGAGAATAATTTCAAGAAATTTGATAACTCTAAAGTTAAAGGTTTCAATTGCAATAAGAAGGGTCATTATGCAAGAGAATGTTGTTTAAAGAAAAGAGGAAAGTTCGAGGGTATGTTGCATGCTTCTACTGCTACAGAATATGATCCTGCAAGAAATAATTCAACCGATGATCAAGACACAAAGAAGGAGTACTATCTTGTCTCAGCCCTTTCTAGGTCCATTACCACTAGTGCTGAGACATGGTTGGTAGATAGTGGTGCATCCAAGCACATGAATGGATATAGGAGTTCTATCACAGATCTGAAGGAAAATAATTTTTCCTGTAAGGTGGAGTTTGGAGATAATACCACATATTATATCCAAGGATTTGGATCGACTTCCTTTCAGTTGGATTCAAGAGATGTACTTGATCCAGATGGATATCAGTGGCGACCCACCTCTTCCAACTGGCTCAAAATAGTCTTTTGGCACTTTTGGTAATTTGCTATTTTTAGCAGTTTTTCGGGTCCTGAACTTCCGGAGCCGTTTTGAGTCCCTAAATGACGTTGTTGGGCATTTTGTGGTCACAAAATTCCATTGTTAGTCCTCGAGTAGATCTTTCCAACGAGCTATTGTGCACTGCGAACGGAGATCGTATGAAAAAGTAACAACCCCGAGAAGTTGATGTACTAACTTACCCAAATAGGGCCCACATTACTTTTGGCGCTTCATCTCCTAGGGTTAGGTTTTTGGTGTTTGGGATTCTTTTTCTCATGCTTATGATAAATAGGGCCTTTTGGCCTCCTTTTGTATTCATCTTGGCATGAATGAGCAGAGTGGCCACATCTCTTCTCAAAGATAGCTACCACCATTCTAGTTGATGTATTTTACAATTTGTTCTATTTCTGCTATTTAATAGAATATGTGTTTATTGTATCACTGTGTTCTTTTCAATATATCTTTGTATATGATTATGTATTTTCTTTTTCATTTTGTTCCCACATAAATCTGGATCAGTGGTATCAGAGCAATCTGCTCTTTGATTGCTTCTTGGTGCATGTCCCCGACGAGGTCAGGATATAGAGAACTGGGTCTCGAACTAGTTTCACTTGGGTAAGATCACTCTCGCCGCCCCAAACGGCCTCCCACGGCGGATGAAAAGAGAGACGATGGAGCAAGAGATCCTATCAAGTTGTTTCTCAAGGAAGCCCTCGCATGACAGAGGAACGAGATGATCGATAATTTCACCCAGATCCTTCAACGCATGTAGACGACGATGAATACACCTTCAACGAGCAACCATTTCGAAGATGCGAGTCCCTTCAAGGTACAAGTTAATTTTGATATCCCTTCATTGAAAGGCCAGATCGATGTCGATGACCTAGATAAATGGTTGAATGTACTAGAATGGTATTTCTCTATCCACAAATTTTCCGATAGGGAAAAGATCATCTTTACGCTCCTCAAGGCTGTCCCCCGTGTCAAAAATTGGTGGAAAAATTATTATGAGAAAAACTCATCAGATGAGTCTGGATTGTTTGAATATGCCAATCCCACTAGGGCCTCTTTTATAGATGTCATCAAGGAACAATATTACCATGTTGGAAACTATGATGACCAATACACAAAATGGACCATTCTGCGTCAAGAGAGGGACCAAACGGTGTCGAAGTACACCAACAACTTTCATACCTCACGCACAAAGGTTGGTACCAAGGACTCCGAGCGACAACTAGTACTAAAATATCACAGTGGCCTACACCGATACATACGAACATAGATGGATTTCCTGGACATCTCTTCACTCGGATCTGCCTATTGATATGTTGTTAAAATCAAGCAAAAATTTCAGCAAAAGAACAAGCATGACTTCGGACCTACACAGAAGAAGGGAAAGGGAAACTTTGGCTCGCAAAACATGGGGCAGGGAAAGGACAACCAGTCCCAACCATAAGTGAAGAAGGGTAATGAAAAGACAAAGAAGGACATCAAGAAGTGGTCCAAGTTCCACAAAAGCCGCTGGCATAACACTGATGAATGTCGCTCAAAACAGTCATTGGTGGTGAGATCAAAGCTTCATAATCAGATCCCAGTTCTGATTCTGACTTAGAACCTAATTTCACAACCACATAAAAAGGGAAGCAGATCATTGATGCAGAACCCAGTTCCGTTGTTGCCACCACGCAGATTCAACCAGAGGATCCCGAAGAGTCGGAGGCAGAGGAGCGCCTTTTTCACTCACAGATGTGGGTAAATTGAATTCCCCTACACTTTGTTGTGGACAACAGCAGCCAAAAGAACCTGAATGTAGTAGAAGTCATCAAGATATTAGAGCTACCAATAACGCCACACTCAAAACCAGTCACCATTGGATGGCTAAGCCAAGGACGAGGGATCTGCGTCAGTCACCAATGTCACCTACCATATGGCATCAAGCCCTGGAAAGATGAGGTATTGTGTGATGTGGCCCCACTTGAAGTATGTGATGTTCTATTAGGACAACCATATATGTGGAAGCATCATGTTGTATATGAATCATGACCTCACAGTGTCATTGTCACTTTGGGAGGATAACTCTATCGGATACCAGAGACAGTTTCACCTACCCCAACTAAGTAGGGCAGGAAGATAATTTCTCACACTAGGAAATTTTCCATATTCACAATTTACATTAAAGGAGAACATCATATCGCAGATACACCCACAACCTTTGCACATTATCCCTCTACTCAGCAAAAACAAGAAGAACACAAATTCAGTGTAGCATCGCCTATTCGAGTACCTCTGCAGTGCAAGGCCACGCATTCAAGGTGCTCCTCTAAAAAGAAACCATCCACACCAATGCAGACCAAGGATACCACAACAACCAAAACTGTTGAACAGCTCCAATGCATTTAACTACAAGAATTACAACGCTTTGAAGGTTTCAAAGAAAGGAAACCTCTTCGCTTCAGCAAACGTTGCACCTAGCCTCAACTCAACACACAGTTCGACATATGATAAGGGATTTGACGCAATGGATACCATTTATTCCTAATGAGGGAGGATTGATCTAGGTGGATATCGATGGTGACCCACCTCTTCCAACTGGCTCAAAATAGTCTTCTGGCACTTTTGGTAATTTGCTATTTTTAGCAGTTTTTCAGGTCCTGAACTTCCGGAGCCGTTTTGAGGCCCTAAATGACATTTTCTTGGGAATTTGCAATTGTAAAATTCCATCTAACAATCAAAATTTGACCTATCCATTGTATTCCTTGGATATGTCTTTCCAACAAGCTATTGTGCGCCCCAAACAGACATCGTATGCAAAATTTACGACCCTGGGAAGCTGTTGTACTAACTTACCCAAACGGGGCCCATGTGACTTTTGGCACTTCATCTCCTAGGGTTAGGTTTTTCGAATGTTTGGGATTCTTTCCCTCATGCTTATGATAAGTAGGCCCTTTCAGCCTCCTTTTGTTTTCATCTTGGCATGAATGAGCAGAGGGGCCACATCTCTTCTCAGAGATAGCTACCACCATTCTAGTTGATGTATTTTACAGTTTTTTCTATTTCCACTATTTAATAGAATACGTGTTTACTATATCACTATGTTCTTTTCAATATATCTATGTATATGATTATGTATCTGCTCTTTCATTTCATTCCCACATAAATCTGGATCAGTACTACATGAAAATGAAATTATGTGTTTTCACAGATTGAAGAGGAACCTCCTATCTATTTCGGTTCTAGAAGATAAAGGATTCAGAGTTTTATTTATGGACAACAAAGCACTCCTATGGTCTAAGCATGAAGAGTTGAAGTCTGCATCATTGATTGGAGTTAGAGAGGGAGGCCTCTACAAAGTTCATGGAAAACTCATTCAACCATGATCCATGATAGAGTTAGTCCCTATGAACTGTGGCATAGAAGTATTGGTCTTCTCCATTTAAAAGCACTATCTGGATTACAAAAGATGGTGAAACCTATGCCCATGTTTAAATATTATTTTAATAGTGTTTGTATAGGTTGCACTCTTAGCAAGAACATTAAGAAGAGTTTTCCAAGAACTACCAAAAGATACAAGATGATACTTGAATTGATTCATTCCAATCTATGGAGTCCTATGTATGCAACCTTATTGAGTGGTTAATTGTATTATGTGCTATTCATAAATTACTTATCTCACAAGTCATGGTTTTATTTTATGAAACCAAAGAGTGAAACTTTCAACAAGTTTCAAGAGTTTAAAGCAATGGTTGATAATCAAACTATAAAGGACATTTGTGATTTAAGATATGATCATGGAGGAGATTTTGAGTCCTGTAAATTTAATTACTTATGTCGAGATACATGAATAAATATACAGCTAACTATTACCTACACCCCCCAGCAAAGTGGGGTTGCTGAAAGAAATAACATAACAATATGTGAGGCTGCAAAATCCATGGTGTGTGATTAGGATGTTCCCATGTCCTTACGGGAAGAAGCCTCCAACACTGATATTTATATAAACATGAGCCCTCATGCTATCTTGGGAGAAAATACTCCTGAAGAGGTTTTCACTAGTGAAAAATCAGATATTGGACACTTGAATATTTTCGATTGTCCTATTTACATTCACATACCAAAAGAGAAGAGGACAAAGATGTAGCCATCAAGAAAGAAATGAAAATTTGTTGGATATAGTGATTCTTACAAAGCCTACAAAATATATGTTCCAGGACAAAGAAACATTGAAGTCAGCAGAGATGTAACATTTCATGAAGAGGTTTCCTTCAAGTGCTCCAAAGAACTTCAGTGTGATTCAGATATGGAGGAGCATGATACTCCTATGATGGAGGATCCAGTTTCTAATACTCCCATTTCAAATGGTGAGAGGCAGAATCTAGATGAGTCTGTAGATCTGCTTGATATTGAAGAGCCACAAGATATGATATAAATATCGCTTGATGAACCTCTTGCTAACAGGAGATTCACATGGTTTCAAGACATTTTGCAAGAGGAAAAAAAGCATGGAGCACCTCCAAGCTCATCCAGAGAGAAAAGGAGACCTAAAATATTTTCAGGATATGTAGCATAGATGAGTCACATCAATGATTCAGAACCGTCTACCTATGAGGAAGCCTCAAAGCAGCAAGTATGGAAATATGTCATGGTAGAAGAATACAATTATATCATGAAGAATGATGTGTGGGAAGTGGTTCCTAAACCAGATGTGAAGTTAATAGCAACTTCCAAGTGGCTTTATAAAATCGAGCATACAGCTGATGGAAGTATTGAAAAGTATAAAGAAATATTTCTGTCCAATGGATTCTCATAGAAAGAAGGGATATACTATGATGAGACATTCTCTCTTGTGTCCAGGTAGACTAGTATCCGAACCATAATTTCCCTTGCTTCCATTTTGGGTTGTAAACTTCACTAGATGGATGTGAAGGCTAACTTCCTCTATGGTCAGGTTGAGGAAGAAGTTTACATAGAACAACACAAGGGGTTTTCAATTCATGGGAAGGAGTCCCATGTATGAAAAATTAATAAATCCTTTTATGGGATTAAGAAGGCATCAAGGGCTTGGTATTCAAGGATTGAAATCTATATTCTGAGCTTGGGCTTCTCCAAAATTGACATTGAACCCAACCTATAATTCAAGATTGAGAAGAACCAACCATTGATCTTGGTTCTCTATGTTTATGACTTCTTCCTTACTAGAGATGAGAAGCAAATAGTTTAGTGCAAGAGGGAGATCACTTCTAAGTTCCAAATGAAATACTTAAGTCTTATGCACTATTTTCTTGGTCTATAAGTTTGGAAAAGAAAATATGAGATCTTTCTTTCTCATGGAATGTACACAGTTGATGTATTGCAAAGATTTGGTATGATGGAGTGTAAGTCCATGTATACTCCAATGGTGTCTAATCTGAAGAAGTTGTATGTGTAATATTTCGGATCGAATCTAGTGGATCCTATCATGTATAGAAAATTCATTGGTTCCTTGATGTATTTGATACATAGTAGACCCAACATATGTTATGCAGTGAGCATCTTGAGTCAGTTCATTTCTAATCCAATACAAATACATTGGGTTGCTTCCAAGCATGTGCTTAGATACCTTCGAGGTACTATTGATTATGGAATCGGATATGCTTCCAATGGCATAGTGATGTTACTTGGATATGTTGACCCCGACCAGGGTGCTAGTGTTGTGGATCGAAAGAGTACATCCAGATTTTGTTTTAGCTTGAGATCATCTATGATCTCTTGGTCCAGCAAGAAGTAGGGCTCTATAACCTAAAGTAATATAGAAGTAGATTATATTGCATTTAGTACCACCTCCCGAGAAGCTGAATGGCTTAGGAATCTACTTGCTGGGTTTTTCGATGAGAAGCTTGAGACTACAGTCATTCACTCTAACAATAAGAGTTGATTTAAGTTCTCAGAAAACCTTATGTTTCCTGATAGATTGAAAAAAATTGAGATGAAGTATCACTACATTAGAGACATGGTCTAGAGAGGTGCTATAAGACTTTAGTACATTGCTACTAGTGAGCAGATTGCATATATGTTGACTAAGCCTCTATCCATGATGAAGTATAGGTACAACATCATGAGTCATTCTCCAGGTCAATCTTGTGTGTCAATATTGAGCCTCATATGTTGAGATAGTGACTTATAGGAGCCTGAGTTGGACTCAGGAAACTTGGAGAAGAATCTTAACTTGGACTCAAGAATGGTTAAGCTTCATGTGTTAAGGCAAGTGTTTTGTATGTCAAAGTGATGATGATATATAGTCTTGCCAATGAAGGCTACAGTCTAGCGTGTCAAGACAAATCCTCATGTGTTGAGGTGGTGCCTCATGTCACTAGTACAAATTGAGAGATAAGTGACCACGCGACCAAAAAATTTGGTCACCTTATTTTTTTAAGGGATAATTGACCAAAATTGAGAAATTTTAAGTGAGCTAACTAAAAATCACTAAATGACCAATTTGTTCACAGGATAATAGCTAAACTAAAAATCACCACATCACAATTGGTCATTTATTTGGTCATTTTTAGTTTTGTCACTTCGACAATGAAAAATTATAATTTTGACAATGAATTTGTACAATTTACTAAATTTTAACACTCCCAATGGATTCAGAGCACCATCTGAATCCATCAGTAGTGTTAAAATTAGTAAATTGTAGATCCCCTTGTCATAGATTAGCATTAATGCAATAGATTAGCATTAATGCATGAAGCAAATTTGCACCCATGACATTAACAACCTTATACATATATATTCTTATGTTCAACTAGGGCAATATTCTTATCACATCTCTATCTAATTTCTCTATTTAAGATTCTATATGACCCCTTCAACAGACTTGCCAAGTTGCATATTTTACATCGTCATAGTCCAGTTAATGTCATGTATCAGAGATTGGTCATTTCTTATTCAAAGTTGCATCACCATGTCTTGAATTTTATACCATTGTGTTCAACTTAACACATTGATATTGTTCATATTTTGTTTGGAAAAAATCATCATCGTTTGACCCTTTCGACACTTGGTTGAAGTTTCAGCAAGTAAGAGTCTTTTGCATCTCATCGGTTGAAATCCTCCTATTTTGTGCCTCCCTGTTAATTTGTTGATCTTATATATGGATGCCAACTCATCAATTATATGTCTAGAGTGTTAAAAATACCATGTTGGTGTTTCCCTCGAGAAGAAAAACATATATCACCCATTAAAAATAAATAAATAAACCCATTTTTATATTAAAACCCCCATCTTTATTTACCCCTTCTAAAATTCTATTCCTTAAATAGTAAAATTTTAAATCTTTTCTCCTCACCTTTTAGATGGAGAGAGGTAGTTAATCAAAGATAGGTTTAAAGATGTAGTTTCCAGTTTGGTAGCTTGAACTTTGTGCATATAGAGATGCTATAGAATCTACAGTATATCATTTTGATCCTATGATATGCATCTTTTTATTTTGTAAAGCTCTAGACTTATGTTAATTTTGCATATAATATAAAGAGAAACCAAATAATACATGTTCTAGACTTAGATTAGCTTAGTTGAGACATTATATACCGATCAATTTATAGTATATAAAAAATAAATTAAACAAAAACAAAACAAAATAAATGAATTTAAAAATTTAGATCAAATAAATTTAGTATATTAAAAATAAATTAAACATAGCCATATTAAAAAAACACAAAACAAATTTCATTTTATACCAAAACACACCAATAGATTTGGAATTTTGGCATGAGTGGAGGTGGAAGGGACTTTTCCATGAGCCAGAGGAAAACGTCGATTCATTGATTTTTTTAGTACTTGGAGGGTTACCTAGAAATCTCCATATAGGTGAGCAGATCAGTTTAAGGATCTTGTTTTCTGAGTGGGGTGATCGGTGCATTAGGTTTTTAGATGGTTTTATTATGTGGGTCCATGCCATATTTGTGAGATTTTGCTTCAATTGGCGATCAATATTTTCAACAATCTTTGGGGTGGGTTTGAAACCCTAGCTCAACTACTGTAGCACAGTCATGGGTAAGAATTCCTACCCTTATCACTTTGGTTCCATTGTATTTATGGGATTTCTCTAATCTTTGAAAATATTTTTTTAGCTTTAGAGTGATGAGGTTTGTGCTCAGGATCAATGTTTTTTGGCTTGCGAAGCTGAAGCAGAGAACTTGATTCGCTGAACATGAGCTCTAAGAGGGATACTAGATGCACTCACACAAAAGCCCGGCCTTAGGGTTCTTCTACTCAGCTTATAGTGTATTTCTATTGACTTGGGTTTCTAGAGCCATATGTAATATCCTGACTTTTTGACTAACTATGTTATGATGTCATGTCGGGTCATGGCCCCAGTATATGTGAGTTATTATGTTTGACATAGCATTAATATGTTCTAATTTATTTCCTTTATGAGTTGATGTATTGGGCATGGACCCTGATTTGTTTCATTGTTGAATATATGCGAGGCAGGAAAGCCGAATGAATAAACTATGTTGTATTTTGAGAAGTGATTACATAATTATGATATACTGAGATTATCTCTTTTGTTACATTATACTGTGCAGAGCATGACTTACATAGTTGATTAGTTAGTGTGTTGAGCATGGACTCAGGAGCACAAAAAAGACCTATATACTGGGCCTAAGCCCCGATGTACGTTGAGCGTTGGGCATGATACCTGGAGCACTCCAAGATTGAATGAAATGATTACCGGATCTGAGGACATTTAAGTATCCTAGATGTGCCTCACAACCACATTCTAGCTCTAGTGTTGAGCATAGGCTCTAGAATTGCACTAGCGTAATGCCCATGTGAGAGTGTTGAGTTGAAAGGCTCTGAAGAGAACTTGGGGTTACTACTTATCAAGCATTGAGTCAAAGAGGACTCTGAATAGCACTTGCGTGTCTTATCTCAACTATTTCGACTTGATTAAATAAATCTTATTACCGTCATCTACTGTGGGAACTACCATGTTAAAACGAGGGAATCTGACATGCAAAGGGAGAGACTAGAGGTTCCTTTACCAGCTTACCGAGACCGTCCACAGAAGTGAACCCTTTCCTTAAAAAGAACTAAAAGAAGCATCTTGTGAAACAAATGCTTAAGACCACCAGTAGTATTATTATTTAGGAGCTTCAAATATATATTGGTTAAATATTATATATATATATATATATATATATATATATATATATTCTTTTATAAATGTTTACACTTTATAGATATATATATTTATGCATAAGTGGGCTGCCACTTACTAAATATTAATTATTAATATTTAGATGGTATTATAAATTGTATACTATTATTATTATGAAAATATCTACAAGATTAAATAAACACTTTAATCAAACAGGTTGAGATGTACTAGTTCCTAATAAACTAGCAGTTAAAGTAAACAGAGATTATTTTATAAATTAATTGTTTTAAAGAAACCAGTAAATTTCAATAGCCCTAATTTCAAGATTTTCCTACTTACGGAGGACAGACCCCAAAGTTTGGGGGATCTTCTATTTCTTCTGGGCATTATTGTACCAAGAAGGACTCTCTGTTCCATAAGTGAACTCTGGTAATAATTTTTCCAGATCTGAACTAGTTACCATCTAGGGCCTCTATTTCTCAGTTGCATCTCAGAACTAGCTTGGGGGGATTCTTATTGAACCAGGAACGGTTGTAGAATCATGGTTGTGAGGAACATGGTAGTCCCAAATTCATCCATCCAAGATCAGTGAACAGGTCAGCTAAGAGTACAGTAGTTTTGCATTCACTAGTTGGCTGAGTGTGCAGGTCATTATCGACAGGAGCAAGCTACAGGGATCAATAGGGCATTATAAGAAAGAGCAAGCTGCAGAACTCAGTAGGTACACAATTTCTATGAGACTTTCCCATGTAATTATTCCTTGTATAAATAAAATGCTAAATTAGTATGGGTCTCTATACTAACCTAAATTCGAGAAATACCCAGGATCTAATGGCTTGTCTAGAAGGCCTAGTAGCTAGCCTTTGCTAGCCAATCATATTGTAGTTTTACTGCATCGAAATCAAATCTTTATAGTATCTCTTATTTGCCATGATTTCTTGTTTAAAGTTCCACATAGTTATTTTTAACTACTGAGATCGTTTTTAGCAGAATTCGTTGATTGATAGATTAAACTATTACAAAATCAGTTATTCAAATTTACATCAAATTCAGCCATTGTCTGCTATAGTCAATGGTTTACATCCAAATTCAAATCAGGGATTGATATTTTGTTTCTGCTTCATCGAACTAAATAGTTTTCCTATTACATATAGATATTCTATTACAAAAATAAACAAGTCTTTAACTGGGACAGAATTACCAACACATAGACTTAGTATTATATCCAATTATGATTCTATACCAACGAACATCCAATACTTTCAACGAAGAATACAAATGTTACGGGATTACACAGAGGCATCTTATGAGGCTTAGATCAAAAGGTCGAACCCCCTGGTATCTTCAAAACCTTTAACCGGTAAATGCTCCCTACAGGAGGCATGCCTACAAATAACAAAACGCTGTGTACAACCATGAGTCTTCATCAAACAAATATGATATAAACCCAACTACGTTTTCCAAACCAAAGGCGTTAAATCCCTGTACCCAGTTAGAACTTTTGTACAGTGCTCTACAAAATAGAAACCCACGGAGTTTTCCCATAGAATTTAGTATCAAACCATTTCAAGTTTTAACGTTAGACTCAGGTAGGAATACAAAATAGCAATACCATTTGATATCATTCCAAATCATACAGTCCACAGTAAGGGTTCCAAATCATACAGTCCACAGTAAGGGCATAAATCACAAAGAAAAAGGGAAGAATATCATATATGGTGATAGCCACAATGAAAGGATAAAACCCCAATGCCACACATTGTGCCAAAAATTACAGAGTATGAATAAATCCAACCATGGTATCGGTACAATTCACCTCGGTGTTTTATATCTTTCCTTTCAAATGAAAAGTGCATTGTACAGGATTGGCACCCGATTAATAGGAAAGGACCCAACTCTTAAAATACATTTAGTTACATTATAAACCTTCCCTACCATATTCAAATACCCTGAGACACCATATCCAGCCCCAAATACACAGATCTAGCCTTAGGCAATCTTACCCAACTTCCCAAGTAGAGTAGTAATCCAAAAGCTTACGGGAGTGGCTCTTAAACATAGGGACCATACACATACATACACCGTCAAGGATATGAAGAGTTAGGATAACTGGTGGGTAGGCAAGACTTACCATTTTCCCTAACCTCGACCTCAGTTTTTGGACCAGCTTAACCCTGCATCACGCCCTATATCACCTGTCACACACAAGTCGAGTTCTTATCAGCTAATGAACTCTGCGATTTTTGCAAGTGGTATCAGAGCCAGATACAAACACTAAGTGACCTATTGGGATCATTACCAAACACAGCTGCAGATACAGGAAAGTGTTTAAGATGTTGTATTATGTTTTTTTTCAAAAAAATATATATAAATAACAAATTGTTTTTGGTTTCCTCAGCAGCAGCAAATACTTATATAAATTACAGGTACAGACAACAGCAAAAAAATGAATGCAGAACAAGGCAGCAGTGTACGAGGTGATCTAAATTCCCCACCATGAGAGCAATAAATTGTGGTGGAGCTCAACTCAAATTTGGAGAAATCCATGCAGCAGCTATAGGCATAATTCCAGAGTTTCAAGGATGAGAATATGCAGGAAAGAAGGGAACAACGGGCTATAAATGAAGCCTTACTCCAAATCCTTACAGGGGCAAAACCTCCTGAACATCCTACTCTATCTGTCAACTCTCTTAACACCAAGAAAGCAACATATTACAAAATAGAAGATCAAACAGAACATAAATCAGAACAATTGGAAGAGGACTATAAGAGCTCTTCCAAGGACAACAGTTCTCCACCTCCTTACAAGAAAAGGAGGAAGAGTGATGACAACTTACAAGGGGTATTCAGAAAGATAAGAGCCCCAACTTATGATGGGGAAGTTAAGTCAAGAGAAAAGGATGAATAATGGTTGTTAGGGATGAACAAATACTTTAAGGTTCATAATTACTCCAATGAGTTGCAAGCCCGACTAGCCATATACAACTTAAATGGAAAAGTTGCCAGATGGTGGCAGGACTTAAAACACACTAAGGTACAAGAGCTACGAGACATAAGCTGGGATACTTTCAGTAGAATATTTCAAGACAAATATATGTCTAAAATATTTTTCGACAAAAAGATAAAAGAATTTCATGATCTGAAAAATGGGTTCCCTGACTATGGAAGCTTTCATAAATTGGTTCTTAGACTTGTTGCACTATGTGCCTTATATTAAGGATGAGGAGGTGAAAATCTAGCAGTTCTTGGGTGGGTTGCCACCAAAATTTAGAGAGAAGATAGAATTCGACATGCCCCAAACCCTTGACATCACCCTACATAAATCTCGGTTGTGCTATGAGCACGGGCATCCAAGGAACGACAATATCAACAGAAATAGAGACAGATTTAGGACCTTCACAAACAACCATAGACCGGGTTTTAAACCCCCACCCTTTCGGAAACATAACAATAGTTTCCCACCCAACAGAGGATTCAACCTACCCCAAACTCGACCTAATGCACCCCCACCACCAGCCAATAGGCCATCCTTCAACAAAGGGGCAAAGACAGTCCCACCAATTATTTCTTGTTGGAAGTGCCAGGGACCACATTACTACGAAGACTGCCCCAACAAAACAGATGGGACTTTACACAACATCCAAGCAGAGTGTACAGTGGGAGACATGGCAAAGACACCTAGGATTTATGCTGCCCTTGATGGTCGGCAGGCAGATCATCAAGCCACCATGGCAGAAATTGAGGGTAAGATATCTAACAATATCATTTTAGTTTTAATAGACCCTGATGCTTGTCGGAGCTACAACTCTCCTAGAATAGTAGAGTCTTGCAAATTAAACTGAGAGAGTCACAAAGCACCATGGCTGGTACAATTAGCCACTGGTACCAAACAGAAGGTCTCCGAACTAGTTAAGAGTTGTGAGATAGATTTCAACAACTTTTTAACTAACATAGATTTGACCATCTTACCGCTAGGATATTATGATGTAATAATAGGCATGGATTGGTTGGAAGGACATCATGCCTTGTTGGATTGCTTAAATAAGTCAATCCTATGCACAAATAGTCAAGGAAACCAAAGAACCATCCAAGGTATACCTAAGGAAGTATTAGTACGGAAGATATCGGCATTGCAAGCAAATAAATGCTTAAGAAAGGGTTGTAAACTATTTGCAATCCACCTTCAATCAGTAGAAGCCGATAGGGAACAAAAGATCAAGGATTTCCCGATACTAGTAGAATTCAGAGATGTGTTTCCCGAGGAGATACCCGGGTTACCACCCAAGCGGGACTTGGACTTTTCCATAGAACTAACCCCCAGATCCGTACCTGTCTCTAGGACTCCATACCGTATGAGTACACCCGAATTGGTAGAACTCAATATATAGTTACAAGAACTAATAGACAAGGGTTACATTCGACCAAGTGTGTTTCCCTGGGGAGCACCAATCCTCTTTGTTAAAAAGAAGGATGGCACGATGCGTATGTGCATCGATTACCGCCAACTCAACAAGTTAACGATCAAGACCCGTTATCCACTCCCTGCGATCGATGACTTGTTTGACCAAGTCGAAGGAGCAAAGATCCTCTCGAAGTTCGACCTGTGATCGAGATATCACCAGGTGAGAATCCGTGATGAGGACATTAGTAAGATCGCGTTTCGCACCCGATATGGCCACTACGAGTTTGTAGTAATGCCGTTTGGTCTGACGAATGCACCCGCCAACTTCATGTGGATGATGAACAACATTTTCAGTAAGTATCTCGACAAATTTGTTCTAGTCTTCATAAACGATATCCTGATCTATTCCAAGAATGAAGAAGAACATGAAGAACACCTCCAAATACTCCTTCGGATATTGCGAGAACATCAGCTATACGCAAAATTTAGCAAGTGTGATTTCTATAGACCTCAGATACAATACTTAGGGCATATCATTTCTGAGAAGGGAATAGAAGTTGACCCCAAAAAGATCACGGCTATTGAAGAATGGCCCACACCTACATGTGTTTTTGACATACGATCATTCCTAGGTTTAGCTGGTTATTATTGAAAGTTCATTAAGAACTTCTCTCGGAGCGCTTGCCCCATGACCGAGTTACAGAAGAAAACCGGTAAGTTCATCTGGACAGACAAGTGCGAAGAAATTTTTCAGAAGTTAAAACAACTTTTGATTAGCGCACCAATACTACGAATTGCCGACCCCAATGGGGACTTCGTAGTTTGCACTGATGAAAGCAAAGAAGGACTTGGTGGAGTCCTTATGCAAGATGACTTTGCCATCTGCTACGAGTCAAGAAAGCTAAAGGAACATGAGAAAAACTATCCTATTCATGACCTCAAATTGGCCACCATTATCCACGTTCTAAAGATGTGGAGACATTACCTCATGGGTAAGAAATTCCTACTAAAGATGGACAACATGAGTCTAAAGTATCTATTCGACCAACCAGACTTGAATGCTAGATAGGCTAGGTGGTTAGCCTTTCTTAGTGAGTATCACTTTGAACTAAAACACATCAAGGGGAAAGAAAAAAAGATCACCGGCGCCTTAAGTCGACAAGCTCATATGTTATATGGGATAACCAAAAGTTGGATGGACTCCGACTTACATGACAGAATTAGAACTGCATGCCAAAATGATAGGATCTATGTCAACATCCTTAAAAAGATCCAGGAAGATAGGCTTTTTCAACAATAGAAAGAATACAAGATAGATGAATCGGGATTGTTATGGTCAAAAGAGAGACTTTACGTTCCTGAGGGGGGGGACATTAGACCTACCATACTCACCGAATTCCATCGGAGCTCCTATTCAGGACACCCTGGATATCAAAAGATGATTTCAGCCATAAAGAAACACTACTTTTGGCCTAAACTGAAAGCTGACATCGCATTGTTCGTCGCGAAGTGTCAGGAATGTCAGTTGGTCAAAGCAGAACACCAACACCCCTCCAAACTACTTCAACTGTTACCCATTCCAGAATGGAAGTGCAAGGTAATAAGTATGGATTTCATTATAGGCCTACCCAAGAGAAAGAAACAAAAGGACTCCATATTCGTAGTAGTAGACAAGCTGTTGAAAGCCGCGCATTTTATACGAGTAAAAACTACCTAAAAGGCAGTTCACATTGTGAAAATCTTCCTAAAAGAGATTTTTCAGTTACACGGGATACCCAAAGCAATTATCTCGAATCGAGACACAAAGTTTACTAGTAACTTTTGGAGAGCATTGTTCTCCAGATTAAAAACACAACTACAGTTTAGTACCGCATACCACCCCCAAACTGACGGACATACGGAACAAGTAAACCAAATCTTGGAGGATATGTTGAGAATGTATGTCATGAACAATCCCACTAAGTGGGAAGACTACTTACACCTCACAGAGTTTGCATACAACAGCGGGTATGAAACCTCGGCAAAAATGAGTCCTTTCGAGGTACTCTACGGTCGAAAGTGTCGAACCCCCATCACCCGGGATAACCCAGTGGACAGGCTTATGCTAGGGACAGACTTACTAAAAGACTTGGAACAACTAGTCTCCAAAGTGCAACTAAATTTAAAAGAAGCACAAGACCGCCAAAAGAGTTACGCAGACAAGAAAAGAAAGGACAAGGACTACCAAATCGGTGAACATGTCTTGCTAAGAATAAAAGTGAAACGAAGCTCGTTATGTTTGGAACGTTGCGGTAAACTAGCCCCAAGGTTTTGTGGACCTTTTGAGATACTAGGCAATAAGGGTCAGTAGCATATGAGTTAGCCCTACCAGCACATATAAAAGTTCATAATGTTTTTCATGCTTATTTATTAAAGAAATATGTATATGATACTAAACATGTCATCGATTGGTCCTTGTTACAGGTGGAGCCCGAAGGGGAGTTCACCGCAGAACCACTCCACATTCTGGACAAGAGAGAGGTCCAGCTTAGGAGGAGGATCATTACTTAGTTGAAAGTGTAATGGAGGCACTTTGGACTAGATGAGGCCACTTGGGAGAATGAGGCGACCATGAGAGAGGCATACCCCGCCTTGTTTCATGATCTCATCTCTAGTCCCTAGGAAACACCGGGACGGTGTTGTTCTAAGCGGGGGAGGATGTAATATCCCAACTTTTTGACTAACTATGTTATGATGTCATGTCGGGTCACGGCCCCAGTATATGTGATTTATTATGTTTGACATAGAATTAATATGTTCTTATTTATTTCCTTTATGAGTTGATATATTGGGCATGGACCCTGATTTGTTTCATTGTTGAATATATGCGAGGCAGGAAAGCCCAATGAATAAACTATGTTGTATTTTGAGAAGTGATTACATAATTATGATATACTGAGATTATCTCTTTTGTTACATTATACTATCCAGAGCATGATTTACATGGTTGATTAGTTAGTGTGTTGAGAGTGGACTCAAAAACACACAAAAGACCTATATATTGGGCCTAAGCCCCGATGTACGTTGAGTGTTGGGCATGAGCCCTGGAGCACTCTAAGCTAGAAAGAAATGATTACCGGATCCGAAGACATTTAAGTATCCTAAATGTGCCTCACAACCACATTCTAGCTCTAGTGTTGAGCAGAGGCTCTGGAATTGCACTAGTGTAACGCCCATGTGAGAGTGTTGAGTTGAAAGGCTCTGAAGAGCACTCGAGGTTACTACTTCTCAAGTGTTGAGTCAAAGAGGACTATGAATAGCACTTGCGTGTCTTATCACAACTATTTTGACCTGATTAAATAAATCTTATTATCATCGTCTATTGCGGGAACTACCATGTTAAAACGAGGGAATCTGCCATGCAAAGGGAGAGACAAGAGGTGCCTTTACCAGCTTACCAAGAGCGTCCAAAGAAGTGGACCTTTTCCTTAAAAATAACTAAAAGAAGCATCTTGTGAAACAAATGATTAAGACCACCAGTAGTATTATTATTTAGGAACTTCAAATATATATTGCTTAAATATTATATATATATATATATATATATTCATTTATAAATGTTTACACTTTATAGATATATATATTTATGCATAAGTGGACTGCCACTTAATAAATATTAATTATTAATATTTAGATGGTATTATAAATTCTATACTATTATTATTATGAAAATATCTACAAGATTAAATAAACACTTTAATCAAACAGGTTGAGAAGTCCTAGTACCTAATAAATTAGCAATTAAAGTAAACAAAGATTATTTTATAAATTAATTGTTTTAAAGAAACCAGTAAATTCCAACATCCCTAATTTCAAGATTTTCCTACTTAAGGAGGACAAACCCCAAAGTTTGGGGGATCTTCTTTTTCTTTTGGGTATTATTGTACCAAGAAGGACTCTCTATTCCATAAGTGAACTCTGCTCATAATGTTTCCAGATTTGAACCAGTTACCATCTACGGCCTCTATTTCTCAGTTTCATTTCAGAACCAGCTCAGGGGGATTCTTACTAAACCAGGAACGGTTGTAGAATCATGGTTGGGAGGAACGTGGTAGTCCCAAAGTCATCCATCCAAGATCAGTGAACAGGTCAACTAAGAGTACAATAGTTTTGCATTCACTAGTTGGCTGAGTGTGCAGGTCATTATCGACAGGAGCAAGCTACACGGATCAACAGGGCATTATAAGCAGGAGCAAGCTATAGAACTCAGCAGGTACACAATTTCTATGAGACTTTCCCATGTAATTATTCCTTGTATAAATAAAATACTAAATTAGTATGGGTCTCTATACTAACCTAAATTTGAGAAATACCCAGGATCTAATGGCTCGTCTAGCAAGTCTAGTAGCTAGCCTTTGCTAGCCAATCATATTGTATTTTACTGCATCGAAATCAAATCTTTATAGTATCTCTTATTTGCCATGATTTTTTGTTTAAAGTTCCACATATTTATTTTTAACTACTGAGATCGTTTTTAGCAGAATTCATTGATTGATAGATTAAACTATTACAAAACCAGTTATTCGAATTTACATCAAATTCAACCATTGTCTTCTATAGTCAACGCTTTACATCCAAATTCAAATTAGGGATTGATATTTTGTTTTTGTTTCATCGAACTAAATAGTTTTCCTATTACATATGGATATTCTATTACAAAAATAAACAAGTCTTTAACTGGGACAAAATTACCAACACACAAATTTAGTATTATATCCAATCAAGATTCTATACTAACGACCATCCAATACTTTCAACAAAGAATACAAATGTTACAGGATTACACACAGGTGTCTATTGAGGCTTAGATCAAAAGGTCGAACCCCCTGGTATCCTCAAAACCTTTAACCAGTAAATGCTCCCTATAGGAGGCACGCCTACAAATAACAAAATGCTGTGTACGGCCATGAGTCTTCATCAAACAAATATTATATAAACCCAACTACGTTTTCCAAACCAAAGGCATTAAAACCCTGTGCTAGTTAGAATGTTTGTACAATGCTCTACAAAATAGAAACCCACAGAGTTTTCCCATAGAATTTAGTATCAAACCATTTTAAGTTTTAACGTTAGACTCATACAGGAATACAAAATAGAAGTACCATTTGATATCGTTGCAAATCATACAATCCACAGTAAGGGCATAAATCACAAAGGAAAAGGGAAGAATATCATATATGGTGATAGCCACAATGAAAGGATAACTCCCCAACTCCACACATTATGCAAAAAATTACAGAGTACAAATAAATCCCACCATTGTATCGTTACAATTCACCTGGGTCTTTTATATATTTCCTTTCAAATGAAAAGTGCATTGTACACGACTGGAACCCGATTAATAGGAAAGGACCCAAATCTTAAAATACATTTAGTTGCATTATAAATCTTCTCTTCCATATTCAAATATCTTGAGACACCATATCAAGCCCCAAATACACAGATCCAGCCTTAGGCGATCTTACCCAACTCCCCAAGTAGAGTAGTAAGCCAAAAGCTTACGGGAGTGGCTCTTAAGCACAGGGACCAGACACATACATACATCGTGAAGGATATGAAGAGTTAGGGTAACTGATGGGTAGGCAGAACTTACCATTTTCCCTAACCTCGAGCTCAGTGTTTGGACCAGCTTAACCCCACATCATGCCCTGTATCACCTGTCACACACAAGTCGAGTTCTTATCAGCTAATGAACTCTGCGATTTTTGCAGCCAAAGAAGAAGAGTAAAACTTTAAACAAAACCTGGAACCTCCATACCTATTAGGAGTATGATGCTTGCGCCTTTCTGTTGAGCTTACCAGTACTAGGGTATTGACCACGAGCAGAGCTCGTGTTAGAACCTCGACTTAGCCTCCATCAACGACGTACAGAGCAAGACAACCATAAACATACATAAATAATGGCCAAGGCAAACCCTTTTCGATTACCAAAGACCCCACTGATAGAAAGTACCCCTACGCTTTAAAGAGTGCATTTATTTCATCTACCAAACTTACCAAGTGGAGGTTTGATCTTTGAGCAAAGACCATAGCATAGTCGAAATTTCTTTAGTTATCGTGGGTTGCAAAGTACCATTAGGGGGCCTCATGGCCATAGACCCTCCTCGCACAAACTCTTGGGTTATGAATGTTCATTGCTGTCTACATTACGCTATCTTCTCCAAACTCATATTTGGTAAACCAGAGATCCTTAGTAAGTTGTACTTTTTGTCTTCTAGGGTAATACAATCATGTTAGACATACCTGCAATAACAAAACACAAGAGATGGTATTAGCAAACAATGCTAAGTAAGTCCAACCACCCTGGAGTTTACTCATGCCTCTCGGCAACCCTGCCGGGGTATGTATTTACCTTCCCCTGAATGCATAGTAACCACCATGAGAACATCATACCATCATCAAGGATCTCATTACCTGAAGGTGACAGACTTAGATATAGAAAGAGAAGCCATTGCACAGGATTAACTCACACAAACATAGATTGTATTACTTGCATAAACAGAGATACAACAGGTACATATGTAGTTGGAGTTAGATCCAACTTATTCCATTTTTGTAGGGAGAAGTTGAGAGAATATCTCAACTTCCTCCAGCTACCCCCAACCTAATCCCTAAACTCTAGGAATCCCTAATGAGTCATTATTATCTAACTGCCTCCCTTAATGACTACATTACACAACATAACAAAAAGTTACAACATAAACTGTCTGACTGGTCCTCATATGCAGTTACACCCATCTCTGAACTTCATAGACACGCTCTTTCTCTCCATCATCTTCGAGCTACCAATTCATCCAGCATAAATAAAACTGCTTCCAACCATCTTTGACGTTCTTTGTACAACTGACGCTTCTCAACCTCCCGAAGGACAATCTCGATACTGAACCATTTTATGGATACACTTCCGTCTATGAAATCCCCCCAAAGAGCAAATTTCGACAGTAAAATAGGACAGTAATCTAGGTACAAAATATTTTCAGCAGTCAATTTCACAACTGACCTCTTAACACAAAATAAAAAATACGACTTCCACATAAATCTTTCACAATCTTCGAACACTTCAAACAATGCACAGACAGCTAAAGAATGCAAGGGAAACCTCCCCGTTATGAAGAATCAACCATACAGTAGCAATATACTTCCATATAGCGTCTCCTCCTCTTGTTGCGATTCTTCTTCTCACACCCTTCATCATATGTAGCGCCTTCAACAATGGCTCCCCTCTTGGTTAGTGGCAGCGATTCAAATTCCTTTACAGAGAACAACAATATTCAATAGACAACAACATGGAGTCGCTTAAGATCCAATCTGAACTCGTTTGACCTTCTGTTTCACCTTATGTTTCAGATAGAGCAACAGATCTGAAGAGTGTAGACACAACTGGAAACATGGATCTTGCAACCAAATAAGAATTTGAGCGAGTTTCTCACGCACATCTTCCGTAGTCCTCCCTAACCACAAGCTTAACGCATATATGTGCTTCTGGGCAGCGTGTATCAATGGTGGCTACAACAGAACAACGTCCTTGTGAGAGGAATGCAGATGATACAGCAGTCTAGTCTCCTGCGATGTTCAGGGTACACAAGGGTCGCCAAGAACAAGCCTGTAGCTGATCTCACATACACCACGACAGCTCACACATACACACGGAAATCTTCACACAAAGAAAACTCACACCTATGTACAGAGAATCAACTATCTAAGCTCTCACATCATCCTGGGCACTCCCGTGAGGGATTAAACCCAGCCAGGCTCTGATACCAACTTAGATATAGAAAGAGAAGCCATTGCACAGGATTAACTCACACAAACATAGATTGTATTACTTGCATAAACAGAGATACAACAGGTACATATGTAGTTGGAGTTAGATCCAACTTATTCCATTTTTGTAGGGAGAAGTTGAGAGAATATCTCAACTTCCTCCAGCTACCCCCAACCTAATCCCTAAACTCTAGGAATCCCTAATGAGTCATTATTATCTAACTGACAGTACACATTTGAATTTAATCACATAATCTCGTGAAACAGTAAGGAGTGTTTTTCTACCTTTATACCAACATTACAAGTTTAATAAAAACATGCCATTACATTGTTTTCCATATCGCTTTCGCAAATCTAAACTCATCCATAGAAGAGACCATGTAAAACGAAGGTCTTAGGATTTCTATTTGTCTACATCAGTATGGGTGTTTTGAATTGTTATTCAATTTAAAGAATAAAATCTTTCTGCTGTAAGCTAGTGATTATTGCACGTAGGAAAAATTTTAAATTTTTGCTAATTATGGGACATTACACCATATTTAGAAACCTAAGCTGCCCTATTGAAACACTTCCTACTGAAACTTCATACATTGGAATCAAGCTTAAATTCCCACACATCGCACTGAAACAGAAATAGGGAGCCCCTGTTATAGATATTAATCCTATTTATGCAAGGGCGTATGCCTCTTAATTTACTACAAGTTTTAATGTTGGAGAACTGCATACACTGAATGTTCAAGAATTAGATAAGATGCAAAAGTTCTTCATTCTATCTGATAGAAGAAATTATTTTTTATCAAGGCTTATTTGTCTGTAGAAGCTACTTAAGAAAAACACCATAGGAATCACTTGTTTGGGTGAGTCTTCTTTAGCCCTAAGAATGAGAAAAGGATGGAGGTATGATGACACAAGAAACCATGCAAAGATATGGTTTCGAATGCCTTGCTCAACCTTGAAAATCCATAATGATGTTTTCAATCTGCTAATAAAATGTTCACTTTCTTTGGTTGGTGTCTGGAGGCAAAAAGTGGATTTTTAAATGACAGTGAATTTGACAATTTATTTAGGAAGATAATCCTTGCATGCCAGTCAAGATGGTGATGTCAATGCACTTGTTGTGTACAAAGTATATATAGACATCAACATCTGGCTTAATATTTGAAAATATTTGCAAGCTTGCTAGTATGTTATGTGCACTGTATTCATTTGGTCCATTTAGGCAACTAGAAATAAAATTTTTATGTACGAAAGTGCTTAAGCACTACGAGATGCTTCACCACTACTATTTGGTGTCTGGACTTAAAGTCTCTAATATTTAGAAAGTGCCATTTGATTTTAGTGCACCAGTCCATATTAAAGATATCTTTTATTATGTAAAGAACATTATAAAAAATTAAAATCGCAATCATCCATTGTTGCATCCTCTGTATTTTCTATTTCCTTATGATCTGGATACTAAGGAATTTATTATCTTCATATATTTGCCACTTGCCTGATTAGAAAATAAATCAAAAGTGGCCACTCTATTATACTAACTTCCAAGAACAATCCAAAAAACAAAATAACCACATGTTTTCTTTGATATTAGGGGAAAACACAATATTTGCAATCAACCAATACCATGTGCAGCCATCATATGAGAAAGATCTTCCGGATTGATAAAATTTCCATTGATATATTTGTATTGTGTTTAAAACCCTCATCAGTTTTGCAGGATAGGAAGTAAAAGCGATTACACATGAAAGGAAAAAGTAGTATACTTCTTCCCTCTTCAAAACTTACATGCTTCAAAAAATGCTTTGGTCAGCATTTTAGAGCTGTTAGAATCTTCAATGAAAGTTTATTTATAATCAGATCAAACTTAATTCATCACATATCACAAAAATCTTAATATTACTCACATCAATATGCCACATCATTGCCAAAGTCTATGAATGTTGGCGCTAAACAGAAAATCTAAGAATGCCACCTGCATATTTTGTAATAAGTGAATAACTAAACTTCTATGCAACTAAAATGCTATTTCAGTCATATCTCTATGAAGATGTTTGAGACTCCTTTAGGAAAGATCTGATTCCAAAGGCAACACCCATAATTAGTAGAGGTACTATAAATTGAAGTAATTTCGTAAAGAAGCTAGACTCATTATCCTTAATAACAGATACTGGAATTTATTTGAAAGCAGTCTTTTCTTGCTTGACAGTGGTGGTATCCTTCTTGATAGGAGTAATTTCCAGTGATATATACCAGAATATTGATGGATTGCAAGACCAAAAACACAGAAACCCAACTCAAAATATATTGAATTCATCTGCTCCCAGCCTTAGCCGGCCTCTAGAAGTTTCCCCGGTCCACCATATTGTCGTCTCATGCTGAATTCACCTCCTTAGAATGGGTAGGTTTAGGAAACCAACTTTATAAGAAGTTTTCTAACAAATCTGTCACCAATAGTGAATGTAGATACGTATTAAGAATGGAGGATGTTACACACAAAGGATTTCAAGACTTATATATTGGAATTATGGATCAGTTAATTATTGAAGAATGTAAACTACATAGAAGAAGCTTCTATTGACTGAACTATCTAACAATCGAAAAGTGGGTATAGTGACTTATATTGATTTTTGGTTGGATGCATCCATATTATAATTGACTTGGTTGCCTGTGCTTGTCATGTTTTAGGTTTTCTATGGGTAAATAACAACCCAAGTACCACAACACCTAAAGCGACAAGTCCTTGGAGCTCGACTGTCTTTATCGGAATCCAAAAGTGATACGTTCTCATTGTGATTCTCGGCTGCATATACTCATCCATAAACTTCATTTTGAAAAAAATGTACATCCTCAAAACTGGAATTTGGATGTAATTCTACTTCAATGTAACCTTTAACGATCAGAATTTCTTTGTTTATGCTAGTTTTTTTAGGCAAGCTGCTAAAATCACAATCAGAGGATTCATAAGATTTTGGGCCACTAAAACGTGTTGAATTTTTAATAGGAGGAATCCCATAATATATGATAGTTATAACATGTATAATTTATATATAAGAGTACTAGTCACTATGCTCATATAACTAGGATCGATAGTAATACATGAGTGTGACCATAATTGTGCTTATATTACGTAAATATGATAGGTATCTGCTTCTATTAGTTGAGCTTTCACTATTCTATGCCTAATCTGATTCCATTGTAATTCTCTGAATCATTCGTATTACTTGGAGCTAAGCTGGGCATCACTCCTAGTTATAGTATACATACTACATAGAAAGAGTGTGAACAATACAATGAAGTTACTTGGATATGTATAGTATTCAAGCTTAACCCTATGCTAATCTACAATGTATTATGTAATTAGTAAGGATCAAGCATATTGTGTACAACTTATCAGGGTTACTTACTTGTTACTCTTCCATAATTAGCTAGTGTGAATCTTCATGTATTATCACAATATACAAGGTAACAATTTTTTTTGTAACAACAAGCTCTAATACAAACATACTGTAACCATAATCAAATGTGAACTGGTGATCCTGAACAAGAGGTATAAGGGAATTGCTCTTACAACTTATTCAACTTAGATTGATTACTTATATATAAGGGATATTATATCTTATACATACTGGAATGGTGTATGGATAAAGAACACAGATTAGGTAGTGTAAGCTAAATATTAATAGTACTCATAACCATTACACTATAATAGCTAGTTACCTATTTGACAAAGCTTTACATGTAATCAAGCTTAACCATATTCAATTGCATGACATAACCTTATCTTAGATTCTAGTTACATGCATTTTTGTAAAATTTTACAGTTCAATTTTGTTAATGGTAAATTAAAGTTGTTGCAGGATACTTGTTGATACTGATATGCAGCATAGACAAAGAGAGGGCAACTTTGCACTAATTAAAAACACTAGGTTCATTAAGTCTTGTAGTTTAGAATTTCAGAATTTTGTGCAAGTTTGTTTAAAATACATCATCTCTTACTTCAACGAAGCACTGGAAAACACATTAGTAGTCAAATTTACCTTTAACAGAAATGTGAATAGATTTTAGTGCAAATCTGTCTGGTCAAAGAAGGTAAGTTTCCAATCCATTTATCTCTGAATCTATGGGAGTTTACCTTAATATACCCATTACTAATTGTTTTAGCTCTCTATATTTATAGGGAAGGAATCATCCTTTAAAAGTATATTTTACAGTTGTTAACCTCTGAATCAATCAAAGTATACACTTACTATCATGCCAGGGTTACAATCTAGATCTAATTAAAGCTTTGGAATGGAAACCCTTGGAAGCATGCATCTTGAACTATTACAAATGGTTTGCAAAGACTGTAGGTGGCTTCTAGATGTTGTAAGAGCACAATCTTTGCACACTACAAAAGTTGTTGAGCAAGCATTGTTACAAGCAGTAATTAGCTGAATTCAACTCTACCATATGTATTTCAATTCATGTCTATTGTCAAGCTTTAGCATAATATTTTTCCATGACATCAATAATGAAACTCTGACTATTTCTTGTGTCAATTCTTGTCATAGAAATATGTAAAGTGTATTTGTTTGGTTTCATAGCCAAATTTCATGTTCTCTTACTTTCTGTACTTGAATTTGATGTCCTTTCTTGGCTTATGATTCTTAGGTTCAATATAGCAGTTTTGGTCCTTGGACGAGACCATATTATACCAAGTGTATTCAAGATTGGTTTTTCTTTGCTTGAATCTTTTGAAGCTGGTAAGATGTCTTTTGTAGCACACTCCGTCAGTTTTGAAGGATTGGTAGGGAGAAAGGAGCAAGGTATCCAAGTACTGCAGACAACATTCGAAGTTCATGAGATGGCACAGAATGAGGTTTGTGCTAACTGTAATTTTGGTTTCTTACTATGGAAAAGTCTTATAATTTAAATTTTGTTTTGGGTCTCTTGATTGGGAAAGTCTATTTGCAATTATTTGATTTATGCAATTATTGTAATTTGCAGATTATTGAGCAGACTATATTTTGCATAATTACTCTGAAGCCTCATCAAAGCTCGCCCATCATTAAGGGATCTCATATGAGCACGGCTTCATGACTGTTTTGTATTATTCTGTACAAATATCTAATTTTTTTTTGCAGGTTACTTGATCAACTAGTCCATCAATATCCACATCTGCTACTGGAGCATGCTGCTCACTTGAAGGAGTGCTTATATTATTTCACCTTTTTTAATTCCTTATTTGCTTCCTCTCTTATCAGAGTTATATGTCCACTTTTTCAGATGAACCATGAACTTCAGGTGATTATCCCAATTTTAAAATAACACTCATTTCAAAAGAAAAAATCTAATAAAAATAGCCAGCATTGACAACTCTCACATTCAAAGCATTACACTATTCTGGTTCTACTAAAGGCAATGTTTGGATAGGAAGAAGCTACATGCATGGCTGCAACTAGAGCCATAATAGATTTAATTATATCAGAAAAGCAGTTTCGAGGAAATGATTCAGAAACTTTTCCATATTCAAGTCAAGCCAGCTGTACTCAACAAATAAAACTCCCTGGTCCTGTAGGGTTGAATCTATTTCAAGAGCTCAAAGGGTTATTGCGAAGGTGTCTTTCACAACAGGTATGTAAACAACGTGATCCATGATATTTCTTTCTAGGTTATGCCACATTGATTTTAATTACTTGCATAGATTCCTTCAATAGGCACGAGTCATGGAGGCTATGTACAAAGGGCTTATAAAGATTGCACTAGACTCTAGTTTATTTTTGCAGAATAACTAGCTACCCAAACCTGCCACGTAAGCCAAAGAAGTTCGCTCTTTGCGATGCTATTCCTCGGGACATGTTTCTTGAATCACTTACAAAAAACAAAACCACGCCACACTATAATGATTCCCCCCAACACACACACATATATAGCATGGCTTCATGATGACATCCAATCTGATTATAATCCAGACCGCTAAAAAAAAATGTGGCCTATATGATTATGTGTGATTAAGTGAAAGGACTTGGAAACACTCTGCCAACTGTATCATTAGAATTTTATTAAATGATATTTGATGCCATCCATACAGTTAAAGAGAACACGAGTCTTGATAAGGTTGATGCATGACAAAGTTGTTTCACGAGTCTCACCTTTCTTGCGCCCTCCTATTTTTCCAAGGGTGCATGTGAAAACGATCCTTAAAGATCTAGATGGAGCCAAGAATCCTCACTAAAGCAGATTTCCAACCAAGCAACAAAGTCTGCACTATATATACATAAAACTATGGCAGAGCCCCTAGCTTGTTGGACAGTGTTCACTGTGTGATATAAATGAGTACCCACTGGATCATTTCTCGTTGAATATCCTCATCAAATGTATAGTAAATGTATATTTTTTGTGTTGTCCAACAGCTTTAATATGGGGAAGGCATTTGGATGTGGGCCATGACTGACCAACTTATTGTCTTCCTTTTTATTTTTCCTTCTATAGTTCTAGCTGGGCTAGCAAATAATTTTTTTATATATAAGCCTTTAATACATTTGTAGGCATAAAAGGATGATATATGGCCTTTAGTGTTAACTATAGCTGCATCTAGTCTTAGCTGCAGTGAATGACCCATAGATAAAAAGTTTTGACACATCTTTACATTTACCTCTGATATGAGGGTGATCAATGACCCATATAATAATAATAATAATAATAATCTATTTTTTAGGTCACGATCTAGTCAAACACTAAATTGATGTGTAAGAACACCTTGTTTGTGTGACAAAGGACTACCTCCATGCAGTGATTTGACTTCCCATTATACAAAGTTGTATGTGCCCTATTCCCATCTGAATTTCAACTTGTGGATGTCCAAGGAGGAAACACATGTTCTTAACTGTTAGGTTCACTCAAGCTGTAATGGAAGACTAGTTTTGTTACAGCTTAATTCTAGTTATGCTAATAAGAAATGACAACCATACAATATAAGTGGGCTAAATAATGGAGGACTAGTTTTGTTACAGCTAAATTCTGGTTAGCCTAATAAAAATGGCAGTTGAAAAAATATGGATAGCTATAATTGTCAACTTGAGGTGACTTTCTTTTGAATGATATCCCCTTAAACCAAAGACAGGTATGGGTTTCTAAAACAATGATAGTTTCAAAATTCCTTAAAATGGAAAATTTTCATGTATATGTAATTTGTATTGTTTTAAATTATTTATAAATATTAAAATAAAATTTAGAAAGTAATAAGCAATCCACGATTAGTAACATGGCGCATATTTTTAATATTTAACATTTCAGGTTGTTGAAATGGCACATATATTATGTATGCATTTTAATATTTATAATGTTTAAATTGCATTATTCACATTCAAACAACAAAATTCATTTAATGTATTTTTGGAGCTGATCTTCCACTTATCACGATGAGGCTAATTCTCAAAATGTTTGCTTTTTGGCTAAGCAACTTGTTGGATGTTTTAGAGAATGTTTTGATTTGCCATTGTTTGAATGGTCTTTGTGGTTTGATCTGATTTGCCATTGTTTGAATTCTCTTTCTTAGACTACTGTTTCCAAAGCTATCTGAGTCTACACTTGCACTCTCAAATTTGTTTAGGATTATTTTTTTTGCCTTATTATATAGAAAAGGTGAGGGTGTAACATTCCTTCCTATTGTTTTCATTTCATAGCAGATATTTCTTTGCATGAATAGGGAAAATAAGCCATATCTTTGTATTAAAAGTAATGTACTGGTGGATCTAGAGTGAAAGACAATCATCAGCAACAGTGAAGACAATACATGTATCTAGTTGAATATTGCTAACAGATTTTTCTTTTGATTCATCTTTGAATAAAAGTAAGATGAGAACTACTCCTTCCACCATAAATTATAGGATCCATCGTAGAGAGAGTTGGATGTTCTAGAGAATGATATGACTTGCCATTGGTTGAATGCTCTATGTTAGATCATTGGTTCCAGAGCTGTCTGAATCTACACTTGCACTCTCATTTTTTTTGGATTAAATCTTTTTTCCTTGTCAAATGACATTCTCCTTTTAATGTGTTTCCCAAGGCTGAGAAATTATGTTGTTCTGAATGGATTTCTTATCTACAGGATTAACAAAGGTTGCATTACAGAAATTCTATCTTAGTTATGTATAATCGGGTGTAATTTGAACCAAGCTCGCTTTATTTACCAATTTCTGAGTATACTCTTTTGGAGATAGGATTTGGATGTAGTTTAAACCTAAGGTGGCTCTATTTACCAATCTATTTGCATACTCCCTTGGAGATGAGAAGAGAATAGGAATTAAAGAACTGCTTTAGACTTATCAGAGTATCAGATTTGAGGAATGGAGATCTATCTCACAAAATACTAAAGATGCCTCTCCGAGAAAAAAACTAACTTTATAAAATGAAAAGCATGGGACCATTGATTGTAGGTGTTTGCAAGTACTATAGCTAGGAATCTAGATAGATATCCATCTACAAAAGTAAATTTTGTATATTTTCATCTACCGAAGACTTGAGAATCATCAGCAGATAAGTGAAAGCTCCAAAGTCCGAAAACATATGAACTTTATGATATTTTTTTGGCAAAATAGGGTGATAAAAATATTATTACAGAGAGCTTAAGACTAGTAGTTAGGAACTACACTACTTCCAAAATATTAGTACAAGTTATCCGCAAGAGATCAAAAGACATAGTGAAACAATAACCCTACAGTTAGAGCAATTTCAAGCTACCTTAGTTTGAGGGATTTAGGAAATTGACTGCATATTGATATTTGGTATATTTAAATGAACCAACTTCAAATTAAGTTTTCAAAAAGAAAATCCATATCTTAAAGGTAGAGAAAAGTCAGGATTCCTTTTGTTCAATGTATTTAATAATCATTATTAAGTTATAAAAAAATGCATGTGTTCTTACGACTTTTTTTGTTTTATTATGCAGCACAAGAAGGCTTTGACATTGGGTACTGATGATAATCTTTATGTAGAGGGATTTGCTTCGAATGTTTTTGTAAAAGCTAACAAATAAGATAGAGCAGGGCATGGGCATACTTGTATGACCATTTCAACATGATTTATTTGTGTTGATGGCTATTGTGCAATGTTTCGATGTTTTATAGTTATGTGTAGTTTTCTCAGTGTCCAATCTAGTCAATGATGTTATGATTTACTTCCTTGAGGCTCACTGCTAGCTTTTAAGTATCTGAAGTAGATACTTGCTTTTAATATATTATTAGTTTGATGTCTATGGTTGATGTCAATGATATGGGAGAATGTATAATATCTTGGATTTACATTTACAGGTTTTACTATTTAGACATTGCAATCCTATTTGTATTTCAGGAATACTGTAAAGACGTTTTATGCAACAACCATATTCTTTGAGATTCTCCACCAGTTTGGTGAACTACAACCTGAAGTGCGTCTTCCTTTCCTTATGCTTACCGAATATCTTCAATATTTTAAATTCATCATAACTTGTAGGTTCTCTACAAACTCAAGAAGCTGGAACTCATTCCAATCTCAATTTGAAACATCGTTCAATTGCAGCTCCACCAAGTTCTCAAGAGAGAATCCCTTTCTTAACAACTTCAAACATTGCTTACCTCTTAGAGGCTTCATTAAAGTTAATTAACACTGATAACATATCTTCTAGAAACCCAAATTCCCAACATCATAGCTAAGGAGCATCTCGGAAGCAAACTATCCATCACTTCAAGCTTGCATCATTTGAATAGAGAACATGTTTGCGTCATCTGAAAGCATTTTCTACTGAGTCACTGATGCAAGGGGAGTCTCAAAATCCACTCAAGGCCCTTTTTTTTATGACATGAAAGTTCTGGGAGGTCCACTGCTGCAATTAATGTGTTTATTAAAATCAACTACAAGCTCAGTTTCAACATAGGAGAAAACAAGGAACAAGGAAAGCAGGGTGAAGAAGGCATCTGATGAAGTAGGCGATGGACTGATCCATACAACAGTTCTTTGTATGGATATGTTATGCAAGTCAAATTTTACAACAAAATGCTTGTTTGATGTACTTGAGGAAATGCTATCTGTTTCAAGCAATGAGGAAGAAGTTGTAGATGACATTGATATTGAGATGGAGGACATTTATGAAAATGAAAGTGAAAGCCCAGAAAGTAAGCTAATACACTTGTTTTTGTGGAAACAAATCTAACCACTTTTGGTTGAGCTTCTTATGTAGACACATTTTCGAGAGTTTGAGGTAACAGGTTCCTAGAATTTGAAGCTAGATTAGTTCTTAACATATCCAAGTTTGCTTTCTGCAGGCATGTTTAGAGTTAGAGTTTAAATAATCTCTTGTGCAGTTTTAAGTTAAACTTTTGCATATAAAAAAATCTCAATTGCAGCTATGATATTTTATTTTTAGTAGTCGTTTTCCATGCCCCGTATTAATGTTTTATACTATATTGTATCTTGATCCCCAAACAATAGGCTGATATGTATGTGCATGCTACATACTTCTTGTTATCTATGTTAAGAAATCTGAACTAAAAAACTCAGCTACATATTTCTCCAAATCTGACATAAACTCAATCAAACACTTAGCATTTCACAGATGTCAGCCCTCGACAGTCATAAAAAAAAAATGCATATCACATGCACACTTTCCAGTGAACAATAAGTTGAAACACGTCAACTAAGTACACATTTGCAGTGGAAATAACTCAAGAACAACAGACTGTAAAACACATTTGACACAAGAATATTTGGTTCAATGACCTTGAAAAAAACCCAAAGGGGAAAACCAGTCAAAAGGGAAATGTAGATGCCCAAGACAAGGAAAAGACAATTGTGATTCTTGATTTGGTACCACTCGGATAGAGGTATGTGACCCTTTTCCAGAATTTGGCAAGATGGTGTTAACTGTTGGAAATTTCATTCTCATATCAATCCATAAGGAATTCTATTTAAGGGTTCTAGCTCAATGGTAGAGCACCTGCCTTATAGGAAGGAGGTTGGTGGTTTGATTCCTCTATGCGCTATTTATATTCTGAAACCACTAAAAAAGATAAATGACTAAAAAAATGACCAAAATATGCATATAAATGACCACCAGTACAACATGAGAGATAAGTGATAAAAAAATGACTAAAATATGCATATAAATGACCACTTTTGAGTTGGCGATCGTTGGTAGCGAATTAGCAGTCATTTATCATGTGACAAAAAATGTGGTCATTAATTGTGACCAAATATATGACCACAAGATAAGTTATAAATGACCAAACTAAATATGACCACATTTTTGGTTGCATGATATATGACCGCTAATTTGCTACCAGTGGTCACCAACTCAAAAGTGGTCATTTATATGCGGATTTTGGTTGTTTTTTTGGTCACTTATCTCTCATTTTTTACTAGTGTGTGTTGAGGTGATGCTTTGCATGTTGAAGCATGTATGCTGTGTGATGTACTACTAACCATGGTTGATCTATTAAATCTTCTCTAGCGACTAGCCACCTCTAGAGTGAATTACTTGAGCATATAACACTTGGAACAATAGTAGGTCAATATGACGACATCATTGGGAAAATATCCTTAGTATATTTGATATGATAATTAAGTTGGCACATGTGGGCCATCCATACACCGCAAGAGATAAAGATAAGATGTGATAAGATATGAGAGAATTCGAATTGCACATAAAAGAATTAATCAAGAGAGAATTCAAATTATTAAACTTCAGCGAAGACTTCAATAAATCAAAGGAGAACTAAAACTAATCACTACAGTGATGTTAAACAAGAAAAAATCAGTTAAAAGAGTTAACTAAATGATAACAAAGAAGATCTAGTTAACTAATTGTTATTTCATGAAAACACTTATGTTAAACTTAAAGACGGCACTTATGCTAAAATAAAAAACGACACTTGAGTTGCAACACTTGCATGATGACACTTAGGTTATCCACCTAACTAAGTGGGAAAGATTTTAGTTAAGGGGCGAGTTCATCCTAGGACTTATTTTAGTGAGTTAATGCACTGCATGAGAAGTGGGGCACTTCTCTTCATGCAAGATTGATACATCTAGATGGAGGGTGAGTTCATGATGAATTCATAAGATAAAAATAGAATTTGATGCATGTGAAGAATGCATAAATATGCTATATCTGATTGATGAATTCAATGTGAATTAAAAAAATAAAAGGAAAATAAGAGGAAAATAAGAAACATAATTTGGGAATTAAAAAATGTGCAGCTGATTCAATAAGATGTTTTAAGAAGTTAGGTAAAAAAGGAGTGAGATATCTACTCGGAACCTAACATAAATGAATTCCATCTTTGGTCCATACCTACTCTTTAATTACAATATGGATAAATGAGCATGACAATGAAATTTAATTTGAACCTGTAACTCTGGAGGAATTGGAATCTATGTAAAAGGAAGAAGAACACGATTCCTAGCTCTGATGGGTGGACTTCTGATTTTTTCAATCTTTCTTTGATTTATTGGGGACTAATTTATTAAGTGTCATGAATATACAATAACTACTAGAAGGATGCTTTCTAGATTCAATTCAAATTTTATTGTACTCATTCTTAAAGTGGAAAATCCAACTTCTTTCAAAGACTTCAAACTGATATCACTATACAATGCCATGTACAAAATTATCTCAAAGATTATAATAGAAAGAATAAATCCATATATATCAACAAATATTTCTCCAAAAAAAATTGGGGTTTTAGAAGAGAGGAATATCCACGAAGTAGTGGGTATCACTCAGGAATGTCTCCATACAATGAAAATTAAGTAAGGCATTTGAAGCTAATGTGATCAAAATTGATCTAGCTAAAGCATATGCTAGAAATGGTTCGTTATATTTAAGACTTTTATTCATCCAGATTGTTTTTTCAGCAAACATGGTTAATTGGATATGGGCTTGTATGAATTATGTAAATTTTGCAATAATCATAAATGGTTCGGCAATTAAATTTTTCACTCCTTCAATGGGCTTGAGGCAGGGATGTCCATTGTCTCTATACCTATTTTTACTAGTAATGGAGGGCCTTAAGAGATCTCTAAATGTAGCAAAAGTGAATAATAGTATTCAAGGAATAAAATTTCCAGAAGAGGAAAGTGTCACATATATACTATTTGTTGATGATGTGTTGTTATTTCTTAGAGATTCAAATGATGAAGAAAAAGAAGTTAAATATATACTTGACAGGTTTAGTAGCGCAACATGTATGCTAATTAACTATGGGAAGTCAACTTGTTTTTACAATGGCATGGAAGATAATCAAATGAACATTTTTCAAGAAATGTGGCCTATGGATCAGTTAGATCTTTCATCAGGTTTCAAGTATCTAGGATTCCACCTAAAACCAAACAATTACCGTAGAAAGGATTGGTCTTGGTTGATTACAAAAGTTGAACTCAGAATCAATTTCCGGGGAAATATTTTTTTATCCAAAGGAGGAAAATTTGTGTTGATACAATCAGTATTGTTGCCATCCCACTGTATTGGATGATAATTTCCCAAATCCATAAAGTATTTGGAAACAAACAAAGAAATTTTTTCTTTAAGTTCATGAAGAAAGGGAAATCAAAGAAAGGAATACATTGGACTGCTTGGATTTCGTTAGCGAAACCTAAAGAGGTTAGTGGATGGGGATTAAAAAAATTATTCGGGTTTGGAAGGGCTCTTGCAGTGAAATCAGTTTGGAATTTCATTGGTGGAGGTGGTAAATGGTTGGTTATTCCCAAGTGTAAGTATTTGAATTGTGGTTATCCATTGGAATGGGTTAGAAATCTAAACAAATGTTTGAAAGGAGGCTATATGTTCTAGAAAGCTATTAATCTGGCATTTTCAGTAATTGGTGATCTGTTGGCATGGAAGTTGGGAAATGGTTCACAAACTTTAATACGAAGTGAAAACATTATGGAATGCAGGCGTCAAGTCAATCTATCTACAAAGTTGATGATGCACCTAAAATATAGAGGAGTAGTTTATGTAAGGGAGGTGACAATATCGACTGGAATAAAATTTTTGAGGTAGGATTGGAAAACAACAGAGTCTTTGGAATTAATAGAAAGCTGGACGGATGAATGGAACAGCTGAAAAGATGAAATGCACACAAATTTTATACAAGTTACTAATGAACCTGATCAACTGATTTGGAAGGGAAATAAGGTGGAAGAGAAGTACTCGATGAAGCAAGCTTATAATTGTTTTTGGGAAAATATGGATCACCAAAGAAGTTGGTGGTGGATTGTAGTATGGAAAGCATTGGCAACCAGGAAATGAAAATCGTCATGCGGTTTATATTAAGCGAGAAAGTGCTCACTTGTGATAATGTAAGGAAAAGGTTCATATTATAGGGCCAAGTATTTGTAGTATGTGTATTAGCGAGGAAGAGTCCATTGTTCAAATTTTCAATCACTGTCCTTTCTAAAAACAAGTATGGAAAGGAATTAATGATAGTATGCATATTGATAATATGTGGAAAGAGAAAACTATGGAGGAGTGTTTAATTCAGTGGTATAAGAAGATGGAACTTAGAAAATTAAGATGCATTCCCTATCTAACAATGTGGGGGATATGGAGAGCCTAAAATACTATGATCTTCGAGGAAAAACCAAATTCCAGCTTTTGTAGTGTCTTATCAGATTATGGCAATGGAAATTTTTTTATAGAAAATGATTCAGTTGTAAAGGAGGGGATCATTAAAGATCTTATAAATGATGGCAAGGGATCTAGGCGGTTTTTTTATGGTACCCGTGTAGGGAAAAATTGTGGATTGAGAGGTATAATCATTGTATCTGATTCTCAAACCATATAGTTCAAGGCGAATTGCGGAAGGGGAACCAACAATAGAGCAGAAGGGATGGCTTTGAGAACATTGGTTAAATTAGCTCTTGAGGAAGACATTAATGATATACAGGTGTATGGTGATTCATAATTCTGGGTAGAGTATATGAAAGGGAAAATAAATATGTTGAATATCAACCTTCAAGGTATTGGAGCAAATTTGAAACTCTTGGGAGGAGATTTCCATTCTTTCCATATATGTCATATTTTTAGAGAACATAATGTTTAAGCTGATGCACTTTAAAAGGAGGGGCTTTGTTACACCCAAAATCACACCATCATGATACCTATGCAGCCTCAATGCCTCAATCCCTGAAGTCCCATGATCAAGTTAGTCATTTGGAGGAAGTTGATGTCCTTTATCCACACTCCTAATTAGGCCTATGCAGGTTGTCTTTGAGCAAGCTACGTTGGTAGAGGTTGTCTTCATGCAGCATGCACTGGAGTCAGTTTTATGGGATAAAGGTAGAATTTGAGAAAATTCTAGAATTTGGATGAGGTGGATCCTTATCCCTAACTCCTAGGTGAGCTGGGCTTCGGCTCCCTAACCTAATCGGAGGATCCCTTAACCCTCTCTCCATGATCCTCAACCTACTCTATCCACTTGGTCCTATAAGTACAAGAGCCCTCTCCATTCCAAAGGGAGGGAGGCTATAGCATCCATATGCTGGTGTAATAAGCTTAGGAAGATCATCCATCCCTTGAAGGAACCCATTTCTCCTTAGTGGCATTGGCTTGGCTTGCTGGAGGAAGATTTCAACGTTAGGGCTTGGTTGTAATCCTTACTCTTCTATGTATTTCCATTCTTTTATATAGTAATATAATCTCTTTCCATAAATGATTGTCTCATTGATGATATTTAGAGTTTTCTTCCTTAATTGTTAACTTAGATCGATCATATGAAATGTATGCTTTCACTATTTGTTGGTTCCTATCTGTTCAATAGGGTCTTACATCTTGAGATCTGACGACACTGGACCATTGGATCAACAAAGAGAAAAGGGATTTGCAAACCTGAAGTAAGGTGATCTATCTACTCATTTTCAGTTCTATTTGATCTAGGAGAGTAGGTTATATTATGCCTCATTTGTTCTAGACTCACATTGAGCTAGGGAGATCACACCTTAAGTCCACTTTTGGTTGATTGCCTGATAACAAATTTGGAGATCATACTAGGGATACGTATGTTGTTTTAAGTTTTCAATTTGAATCTCATATTCTTTGATTTCTTTGCAATCCATTTCATTTTCCTACTGAGCCTCTTTCACCATCAGATCTTCTTGTTGAAGAGTCTATTAGCTTTCTCGGAGTCTGTGTGTTTAGTTATCAAACCATTTTATTGCTCATCCTTAGAGATATTTTTTTATTTCTGCTCTGGGATTTCGCCCGGTGCACCTAAGTAGTATAACCAGAGCATTGTCCTCTCATGAGCGCTTTTTTCCTCTGTATGGCCTATGCCATCGATGCTAAAGACATTTTTGCATTCTGCATCACCGACACTAATAACTTGCACATCATCTGTGTTGGGCACTCTGTGCTTGACTGCAGTCTGTGTTGAGCAGTCAAACCTAGGGTTTGGGTCATCCCCTCTCCATTTTTAAGCTTGGTTTAGTCCTCAAACCTCTCTGTACTGTACTTTATAGTAAGGGATGTTGTGTTTTTGAATTGGTAGTGTTTGGTTTTGTTTGCATTGGTTTTGGGTCCCATTTTGGACAAGTTTGAGATTTGGTAGTGGTAGGCACTTTGGTCTCCCCCACCTTTAGCAACTTGACCTTGCATTCCCTCCTCTCCTCACTTAATCTAGTCATTGCATTGGATCTGGTTCCAGACCTATTTTTTCACACATCTTTTAGTTTTGCTTGCATTTGGTTGATTTTGAGTGTTTTGTGTGTTTTCAGTTCATTGGAGTGCTTGTCATTTTCTCAGGAATTTGTGAGCGATTAGAGTACTGCAAGTGATCTTTTCTTTTCAGCCATTTATATTTGAAACATAGTTGTTATCAAGCATTATCTTGGTGCATTCATTCGAAAAATCAAAAGTGCTTCATTTTTATCATTTTTCAAGTTCATTTGAAAAAGTTATTTCATGCATTGGAATGTATCATTCATAAATCTTTTGGAAAGTTGAAAGAAAAGTTAATTATTTGTGTTTTTTCATGAGTTATGATCCATTGATTTTCTTGAAAAAATCCAAGTGAAATCAAGGTTTTGCAAAAGTGATTCTGTGCTTGAAAAAGTTACATGCATTTTTGGGTTTTTATGCTTTTAGGCCATCATAGTGAAAAGGAAAAGTTAGTGTGCTCTACGTAGAAATTCTCTCTTTTCATCACTTAGTTTCATGATTGATTGAAAAAGACAAGAAACCATTTTTTTTTTATTTGGTTTTGATGCTCATTGATTTTCATATTTTGCGTGGAAAAACGAAAAGAGTACTTTCATTGTCAAATTTGGTAGAATTGAGATTTGTTCAAGCTTTGTTGTTTTGGTAAAAATCACTTGAAAAAGATTTCTCCCTCCCATACATAGATTTCATCAAAAGCAAAAGTGCATTTTTTCCATACTTAGGGATTAAATTATGCTTACGTTTATGTACTCACCTCATGCATTCACCTAACCGTCCAGATAAAATTAACAGTAGAACTAGGGTAAAATCTTTAGTAACTTGTGTGTTAAGTTAAAAACGTGTTCCGGCGTCGTAAAACGTGGCAGATGTCGTTACTTTCTAGAATTGTATTCCTGGGGTATTGTAGTCTTCCACGTACCAACCGGTATATCAAAGCTCTTTCGCGTACCAACCAGTATATTGAAGGCTCTTTCACATACCTTATGGTATATCGAAAGGCACTTCACATACTTGGCATATATTGAAAGGTGTTTCACGTACTCGGTAGCATATCGGAAGGTCTCGTGCCATATGATTGTGCATTAGACAACATCACTATGGATTTGAGCTCCCATGTACCTTGTGTATATCGAGAGACACCATTAGGATTCCTGAAACCAACTGAGAAAACCATTTGGCCGTCTTGTCAGAGCAATACACTGAGAACAACACTCGGGGAGATTACTACACAAGTGCCATCCAGGTAGTCGGGTATTCAGTCAAGGGTATGGTCCCAATCCTCCATGTCATGTTTTATTGTTGGACCCTGTGGTATATAGCGAGTTGAGAAGACTTGACAATCCTATGAGGTTCCATACTCTTGAATCCACTCCTATCACATAAGTTTTCTTGCGGCCTTAGTTTTCTGTAGATATTTCTGGACTGCTTTTCTTTTGTTTATAATACCTTTAGGAGAAACTTTGGTTCAGTCACTTTGGATGACTTTCCTTGGAGAAGGTCCCACAGAATTTTGAACTTACCACCTGAATATTGCCTTAATCAGGAGGTAATTTTGAGGGTATGAATGGACCCACACGTCATGGTCATGTCACCTGAAGTAGAAAAACCTACATTGAACGTTGGAGCACGCATGTTCCCTCCAACTCCTTCAGACTCACCCACCTCCAACCCCTCATGCGATGAAGAGGTGGTAACTTCCACTTCACAAGGCGTAACTATTTCGGAAGTATTACTGAGAGAACCTGGATCCTTAGGATGGTTAAATTCATCCCAAAATGACCCTATATTAGCCGTGTTTGGTCCAGCTACACCCTTTTGGGACACATCTCTAGGACAACAAGTGACCCATTTTTCCACTACATCCCCACCTAGTTGGCCCATTCCTACCGAGCTTTTCGGACCCTTTCATGATCGCTTGGATTGATTACGTACCATGGGAAAGGAATTTCTCAGACAAATCCTTTTACGAAGGGTTGAATACTCGACATTACCCCGATATCAACAGATACCAATTCGCACTTTATCCTATGATTCATCAAAACCGTCCATTCACAACGTGACCACTAATGAATCTAGTCAACCATCACTTCCTACAACTACACCCCTCAGATAGGAGATTAGTTCTATACCTCAAATGACTCAACCTATTGAAGGACAACAGTCCAACACTCCTCTCACTACTATGAGAACATTACCCACTCCTACCGCACCCCGAAACTCATGGGGAGGATACTCTTTACCCCCTACTTTTCTTACGAGTAATGTTACTCACACAATAGGTAATCAACAACCTACGTTGGGTCAACCATCAATTAGTGTTCAGCACATTGCTACTGGGGGGAAATCCCCATCTCCAAAGCTTAATACAGGAGGAGGAGTTCCCATCAGTCCTTCCGCTAGAACTTCCCTCCGCATCAGCTCATCCACCATGGGATTATCTCATGTTGGGGGACCATCCCATTCAAGCCAACTACCATGGAGTCAAGCGTATCCAGGTTATCTTGACCCTGTGTTAGGACAATTAAATCCCGAAAATGTACTCTATGAGATACCTTATTTCAGGAATCCATACACTCTATGGGGGCACCAAAATTCTTTACAGAATGGAACCCCACCAACCATCCCTCAAGTACCACCACCCACGTTTGGTCCACCTCCACCTCCCTCTTGAGGCAAAGGTCCCCTTTTCAATTCCGGAGGAGGAAAACCTCTACTTTCTGGTGGAGGCCCACCTCATTTTGGCAATAATGGCCCACCCCCCTCTGGTGGCGGAGGTGGAGGCCGTACCCCTCCCGACGGAGGAGGAGGGACACCTCCTGCCGATGGAGGAGGGCCCCCAACTCATGGTGGAGGACCACCTTATTATGGTAGGAGTGGCGGTGGAGGACCCTACCCTTATGGTGGTGGAGGCAGAGGAGGTCCCCATCCCTCCAGTAGAGGAGGTGGTGCACCACCCCCTCCAGGCGGAGGTGGTGGAGCACCACCTTATTTTGGTAGTGGCGGCGTACCTCAACCCCCTCCCGACGGTGGCGATGGAACTCCACCCCCTCCTAATGGTGGCGGTGGACCCCCACCCCCTCTTGGTGGTGGTGGTGGAACTCCACCCCCCCGGTGGTGGCGGCGGACCCCCACCGTATGTTAATGGACCACCTTATTATGGTGGCGGACCTACATATGGTTCGGGTAGCATACCCTCTTATAGCTAGTTTCCTCTAGCAACACCCTACAATCAATCGATACAAGGTCCCACTAGTCCATATATACCTTATTAGTACTATCAGTACCCGTAGCTACATTAACAGCTGCCATTTTTTGCTACGTTGGACCTACCCAACCTATTTCACCTGATGAATGACCCCATTTTCCACGGACATAATTGGCCACTGATTACGGTAAAGCTACCATCAAATATTTTCAAATTCGATGGAAAACCGCTTGAAGATCCAAAACATCATGTGATGAAATACCACTTATGGTATTCATCCAACTCCTTGATCGACAACTCAATCTATCTTAGGTTATTCCAACGGACTCTCACCGGCCAAACTGCCAAGTGGTATATTGAATTTCCACCCAAATCCTTTTCGGATTTCCATTCTCTTTCTATGTCTTTTTTTACCCACTTTTAGTTTCCCATTCACTCTAAGACTCGTACGGACTTATTGACCTCTCTTCACCAGAATACCGCAACTCATATCTCAGACCATATCCATCAGTGGCAGAGAAGACGACATCTCATTAAGGCTCATATTCCCGACAACCTCTTAGCTGACTAGTTCAGAAAATATCTCTTACCTATCGTATCTTGAGACATGGCCATGGGAGGGGCCATCACAGAGAAATAGGCTATTTCCCGTGCCCATCACTTAGACCTGGTCTATGCTCAATCTGGCACGTTATATGAAATCATCCTTGAGACACCCCACCCTACGTATGACCCTGCAAAACCACCTAAGGGACCTCAAGTCGATGGCATCATTGGTTCCATTACCATCTATACTCCTACTCAAATTGGTTGACCATCAACCCTCAAGGTTATTCCCCATCCCCACTATAGGCTAGCAACAACACTGCCAAATCGTCCACTCCTACCTCCACCGTAGAAGTGAATTTTGTTCAATTAGCTTCACCTCAGTAAAACAGTGGTAAGAAGAAGAAAAAAAGGTAATCCTAAGAAACCTTCTAACCCGCAAGAGAATAAGAGCACCCCTGAAGACACCAAACAGAAGCGGAAGTTGAATTATCCTTGTTTGTTGTGCGGTGGTGGTCATTTCTCTAAGGAATGTCATCACCGATACAAAGTACAAAAGTTTCTCAAGGGAAACACTACTCCCGCAGTTCTCAATGATCCCTTCCCTACTCAAAATCAATAGCCAATTGCTCAAATCTCTCCTTCACACAGAGAGGCATCCTCTATCGCGCATGTTCTCATGATGCGTAGTGAGACGATAAACTTGAATATACGATCATGTTCATATGACTCAGTCCCACTGAAGGAACCCATTGGAAGTAATACTGAAAAAACTTTCACTTCTATGCCCGATGTCACCATACCATAGGCCTCTCTTACTATTGAGAAGCCTTCTTTAGAGTCAGTTTTACGTCTGCCCAAGAGCACGATTCAGAAAGCAGTTTTCAATCCCAATGCTCGGGCAACTCGGAATTACAATAATGTAGAGGACTTGGTGCATGCTCCTTCCGCCATGTCAATGCTAGAGGTCTTGCATAATTGTCCCAATCAACACAAGACTCTTCTTGCTGCTATTAGCGCAGTAGATCCATATTCCGCGAATACAATCATGTTTCAACTGGAGTACTTTAAGCCGAGGATTTCCCACCAACTTTCATTCCAAGTTGCTACCAACGTGGCTGGGAAGACAGTCCATCGTACTGTGCTAGACGAAGGGGCTTCTACCTTAGTCATGTCATTGTCATGTTGGAGAGCCATTGGTTCTCCTGAACTGAACCGCTCTCCCACAACCTTGAAAACATTCGACTGTCGTGGATTTCAACCCCATGGGCTATTACAAGCCTTATCAATCAAGTTGGGGGGTAAGACTGCAACCATTAATGTCGAAGTAGTCGCAACCCATTTACATTATAATCTCTTGCTTGGTCATAATTGGTCTTACGCCATGACTGTGGTTGCCTCATATGTCTTCTGCATAGTGCAATTCCCCCACCAGGGCCGAATTGTCACTATCGACCAATTGGACTTCTGCACACCAGACACCGCTACTCATCCCGGCGATAATGTCCCATTGCTTGGAAAATATTCACAACCATATGAGAGCGTTGGGGTCAGCCTCATAAAAGACTCATGTTTTATGGCAATCCTTCCATTCTGGGATCCCCCTAATCATGTTGCCATGGTGAACATGATCTCCTCTGGGATTTCATCTTTTCCCCACTCCAACGATCAATGGCTTGTCCATGATGAAGCCACTATGCATCTGATTGGAGACTCTATGCCTCTTTCACCCGCTGAACTCATCTACGAGGCTATCCATTCAACACCCGAGGACCACTTCTCTGTGGCCTCCATGTCTTCTTCTCTACAACAGATGTCAACTTCACCCGATCCTCTGCTCTAGAATTTTCATTCCGACGAGTCCATTATAGAAATTATGAGTGCGGATGACCCTCCATGGGAAGACCTCTACCATCGCTCGTCTTTCCTCCCTCCTTTGGATTCTGTGGAGAACAACATTTCCACCATTTTTACAAGATATGTCTACCCATGCCCCTAGTCCCCGATACTTACTTGTCATACAGATACTGAGGGAAACCTGGCGAACATTGAACCCAATATTTTGGTTAACATCTCGATTACCCCTTATGCAGTGGAACATATTCAGTTAGGCCAGAAATGTTCCCCTGAATAAATTACCTCTTTCACGGACTTATTCAAGCAATTCTGAGACATGTTTGCTTGGACCTACGAGGATATGCCTGGGATAGACCCCGCTATTGTTTCGCATGAAATTAAAACTTATCTCGACGTCAAACCACTCTACGAAAAGTTACAACCTGTACACCCTCGAAAGATTGTGGCGATCAAAGTAGAAATTGAAAATCTCTTGAAGCCTGGCTTTATCTACCCTGTTCCATTAACAGAATGGGTCTCAAATATGGTCCCTGTAGCTGAAAACAAGGGTACCATTCGTGTCTGCGTCGATTATTGGGATCTCAACATGGCTTTTCCTAAGGACAACTACCCCACTCCCTTCATCAACCAGATCATAGACAATTGTGATGGAAGTGTCATATTCTCTTTTATGGATGGATTTTCCGGTTACAACCATATTGAGATCTACCCTGCCGACCAACACAGTATTGCATTCATCTTCCCTTGAGGAACATTTGCATATCGTAAAATTCCTATTGGTCTTAAAAATGTTGGTGCCACATTCCAGTGGGCCATGTCGTACAGTTTTCATGATGTGAAGGGATTTGTGGAACCCTACTTGGATGATCTCCCTTCCCATTCACGGCAGCGTGAATTCCACATAGATCATCTAATGGTTGTATTCCTCAGATGCAAACGGTATAAAATCTAGCTGAACCCTCACAAGTGTATTTTCTGCGTTGAGTCTAGATGCCTCTTAGATTTTATCATCTCAAAATATGGGATCCAGATTGATCCCTTGAAGGTGGAAGCCATTGTCGCTCTCCCACCTCCGACTGATGTTACAGAACTTCAAAGTTTGCAAGGGAAGGCAACTTATGTATGACACTCTATCTGTAATTTCACATAAAAGACACAAGTTTATATGAGACTACTGAAGAAGGACATCCCATTCATATGGGACAATCAAGTGCAACAATCCTTCGATAGTCTTAAACATGATATCACCCATGCCCCTATGCTCCAACCACCCAATTACTACCGAGATTATGTTCTTTATCTCGCTACTTCTGCCACCACAATCACCATGGTATTGGTGCAGGAGGACCACAACACCCAGAAACATGTGATATATCACTTAAGTAAGGGTCTTATTGACACCGAAACTCATTACTCACATGTTGAGCAGCTCGCTCTCGCGACAGTTGTTTCTATCCAAAAGTTTTGGCATTACATATTGCTCCGCACCACCACCATTATCACTGACTCAAACTCCACGTACCACGTTTTGACACGTCAAGTACTTGGGGGCAAGTATTCACACTGGATCGTGATACTGCAAGAGTTTGATCTCCTATTCAAGAAGGCTAAGTCTAAGAGGTCTTTGGTGTTTTTCGAGCTCATCTATGATCTTCCCTATGCTGATGTAGGATCTGAGGCTAATGATTCTCTTCCAGATGAGTCATTATTTCTTATCAGCACGTCTCACCCGTGGTATGGAGATATGACCTTATATCTTTAGACCAAATGTTTCAACCCCCAACTGTCTTGTGACAACCGTCGTCACATACCCCACCACACAAAGTATTATCTGATCATCATTGATACCTTGTACCATCGTGGTATTGATTCTGTTCTTCGATGATGTCTGACACATGAGGAGGCTGAACACGTCTTGAATGACTATCATGCTGGGGCTTGTGGCAGTCATCTCTCTGGGATGGCTACATCCCAGAAGATACTATGCACAGGATATTATTGGCCATCTATCTTTAAGATTGTACCAAGGCCATTAAAAAATGTCCCCCATGCCAGCATTTTCAAACGAAAAAGCACACCCATTCTGCCCCGTTACACCCAGTTATTCCCATTGGCCCCTTTTCAAAATGAGGCATTGACTTCATTCACTGTAAGCCTACCTCGTCCGCGGGGCATGGTTACATCATAGTAGCTATGGATTACTTTACAAAGTCGGCTGAGGCTATGCCTACGTACACTGACGACGACAAAACCCCCACAATCTTCATATTTAATCATGTTATCTCACGGTTCAGAGTTCCACAAGCCATAGTCACAGACCATGGATCTCACTTTCAGAACCATATGGTGGATGAGATGAGTGCCAGATTGGGTTTTCTTCATGAAAACTCAACACCTTATTACTCGCAGTCTAATGGACAAGTAGAGGCCATTAACAAGGTCTTGAAAAGCATGATTCAATGCATGGTGGGTACACACAGGTCTAACTAGCACAATATTCTCTTTTCCGCACTATGGGTTTATCGAACATCCGTCAAGACTGCCACCTGATTTACACCTTTCCAATTAGTTTATTGATTGGAGGTAGTTCTACCTATAGAGTGCGAGATTCTATCTCTCAAACTCCCAGTTGAACTTATTATGAACACCACTACTGAGGAAGAGTGATTCCTTTACCTAGCAAAACTCGATGAGACTCATCAAGATGCTTCTCTTGCCAATGAGGCACATAAGAAGTCCATCAAAGCACAATATGATAAGTCGGTAGAACCCCACATCTATAACGTGGGTGATTTGGTCCTCGCACACGATCGAAGGCACGATAGCTAGGGGTAGGTAATTTCGAGTCTATGTGGCATGGACGGTACATAGTGAAACGTGTTTTGGAGAAGGGAGCCTATGAACTAGAGGACTATGATGGAATATATTTGGGCGACCCCCGCAATGGGCTCTACCTGAAGAGGTACTATGCCTAAGCCTTTCATGCATAGACACCTTGTATATACTATACATGGTGTGTGTGTTTTTTGTGGTGTGACACTTTTGTTTTAGTGTCTCTAGATCTTGTTTTCGCTTCTTATACCATGTTCTGTCTACATCTACAAATGGCAACTTGCTACGGATTTGCAAACGGCGCCAGCCGGCATACCTGTAACCTTGCTTCGACAGCCTGGGTACTTTATTCCCCGACCGACGAGCTCATTAGCTTATGAGGAAATTGTCTAGTATTCACAACCAACAATGCCGCATAATATCATGCGGTTATTGGAACCCTAATCGATGATCTTTCCTTGGGTATGAACCATGTTGTTATCCATCTGGATTCGCAACTAGCGGTTTCTCATCTTAACCGGATTTATGCTATCTGCAACCCTACTCTACTCTATCTCTTCAGATGAGTCTGTCTCCTAGAAAGGTCCTTTAAGTCTATTCAATACTTGCACATCCCACGAGACATGAATACAGTTGCTGACTCGATGGCCAACTTCATTCTAGATTGGTACATTGCACACACATAACATATTCATAAATTTTAAATGTTAAAGCATACATAACATGAAAATAATCTATTGTATAAGAAAACATGCAAACAAGATCACATTAATCATCCATAGAGCACATAATGTATAAAACCGCCGAAACTGTCCGTATATATATATAAATCCGTACAAAAGTACAAAATGGTAGGGCTGATACAAAATCTGAAGCATGCAAGCTTTCAGTAAGAAGTCATCTCTACAAAAAGTTTGAAGGCTGTAAGCTTTCAGTATATACATATGTAAGCCATGTGCCTAAACCCTACGTCGCATGGACCTACACTGCTCAGCCCCAGGCTAAGCATGGTAACAGACTACAACCCTCTCCACCTTCCGGAGTAGCGTGTCGAAACGAGTGGATACCCCAACCATCAACTCCTGATAATAGAGGGGTAAGTCATGCACAGTAGGATTCGGAATGTCTGAGGTCATCCGCTGGATATTTTACTCGACCACCTCTCCTCAAGAGCATCACGGACCGCAGGCTCCATCTCTAGCACTCCTCCTCTCTGCAAAGGGCGAGAGACTCCAAGTGGCCGCTCTTGACCCACGTCTATAAGGAAACATGTAAATGTCATCAACACTACTACAAAAAAATCATAAAATACATAAAATATAAAAAGACAAAGCAGTTGTTCTTATTGATGTCACCCCACTACGTCCCCTTCGAAAGCACCAGGTCTAGATCTCCTCGGAAGTCTGTACCACCATATGGATAATCTCCACCATGAGGATCTGTGCCTACAGCCATGAGAAGAATCCAGTACCGAAACTGATGATGGGACCTCTACCACCATGGAGATCCATCACCTCTGTCCCTCTCAGCATGTGAGGATCACGTGCGTCTCGATCCTCAAAGTCCACTTGCGGGTGCAAGTGAGGCACTTGCTCCAGCATGAAAGATACCAATACCGAGCCATACCCAAACTGCTTCATCCCCCCACACTGACATTTAGTCAACTGATCCTTGAGGCCTGTGAGAAGCCCCTCACACCAGTTAAACACAGTATGAGTCATACACTCCTCATCATACATCATTTGCGGCTTGCTCGCGAAGTGAGCAGCTTGACTGCCATCAACTCACACAATGATGAAGAGTACCGCTCATAAGATTGGGTCCCTGACATGCTTGATGGGAATTTTCCCACCAACCATCGTCGTACCCGGAGTACACCACTGATCTATCATGTCCTCAATCGAATGGTCACCACCGCGTGATCCGGTAAAAGACACAGGGCTCCCTCACCGGGATAACCCTGTCAGAAAGTAGATGTCCTCGACATCTATGGTAAGCGTGTGCTCACCTATACAGAAATGCTGTTGAATAGGGTCCCAACATTGGACTAGGTATGTCACTAGCTGGACCTGGGATCTCATCCCTGGCACTCGAAAGTACTTGAGTAGCCCGTAGTTCTCCAGCACTGCAACTCTTTGTGGATGGTTTTCCACTTGCACATCTTCGAGCTCACGCTCGCGTTCCCTCCACTCAAGGTCCATTGTGTCACTCCAAACCTGCCAAGAAATCCATTTGAACATCGTTAGAACTTTTCCCATCCATCAAAACTTTTTATTTTTGGCTAGGTTTTGAGCTCAAATTGGCCATTTGCACCAGCGTAGAGCATCCATTTGGACAGTGTGACGCCGACGCAGATCCCGAATGGGTTGCCTGCACTGGCCCGTGAACACAAACTTACCAACTTAACAAGCTCAAAAACTACCCAAAAGCATGAAAAAGCAAATTCTAATCCACTAAAAAGTTAAATCGGTAGGTTTAGGGTTACCTCTCACTGACGGCGTCTGAAATGACGAATCAAAGCTCCCAGAATCAACAAAAGAAAAACAGATTCAAAGGGGACTTTTCACCTCTCCAACTTGGTAAAAAAACAAATAGTAATTATTTTTACTATTTACCCCTATTTATATTGAAAAAGAGAATATTCATTTTTTAATTTATTCTAAAGTGGGTTATTTTGCTATAGTTGAGCTTATTCATATCCGGTTAATCATTTTTGACCTAGTTTTAAGCATGTAGGTGAAGTTTAGTACCATTTTGATATGTTTTTTCATGGCTATGGTCTTTCTGCGTACATCTTCACTTACGAACACTCATCGAGCATCTTTTTGTCATTATTTGGCTCATTAATGTAAATTATTAAATGAAAACCGAGCTAACTCTTTGTTCTTTCTCATGCTCATTACATGATGAGATTAAGTCACCGAGTTATAGTTTATCACTTTTTTGGGCTCATTAAACTCCTATGAAAAAGGAACCCCCCGAGAGTCTTTCATTAAGCTCTTTTTCAGGCTCTCAAAATATGAAAAGATTCCCAAGCAAACTTGTCACGTTCACGCTTGTTAAAGTATTTGAATGGTCATTTTCCTGGTGATATTTTACCTCTTTTTTGGACTAGGGGGCACTACCTACGAAAAATGAATACTCCAGCCAATCATGACTGGAAGAGTCCTCTCTCGCGTTGTTTTACCCTTTTCTAGGAGAAGAGGCTAACCTTACGAAAAAGGACCTTTGGAGTCTTCTTTAGTTCTTTTCAGACTGTCTAAACCTGAAATGACATTGAGTCTTACCTTTTATGGACTTGTTAAAAGTCAACAATGAAGGGCTCGCCATGGGACAAACCCCTCCTTTCCCAGGTTCGAAAAATGTTTCAGATTGGACTCATTTATGAGATAGGCTATACCGAGCATCTGGTTACCCTCATCAAGCTCATTAAAAACACATGAGGCACTCATCAGTCATGATGGGGAAAAAGGAGGGCTTTTGTGTTACACCTTTACCTCTGGAAGTACTTAGTCGCTCTTGAACATGGCACTCATTTGCATTTACATTCAGTACTTGTCCTCGAGTCTTGTTAACTTCATGAGTCTTGTTACTCTTTTGGGTCATCCAAAGAATGCTTTCACCGTTAGTTGCATTAGGAGTTGGTGTCATTCTCGTCATGTCAATACTGCCAAGTCATGCCATGCCCATGTTCAAGAGATGTATTTCACCACTCATCATTTGCAATCAGTACACCTTCCATCATGTCGGTCTACTCTGAGTCAGTCTTGCATGTTATTGTACCATTTGATCTACTCCAAACATCTATTATCAAGTTTTGTGTCGATGATGGGGGATTCATCATGGCCCTCCTTCGACGGATGAACCTGCTTAATAGGTTCAAAAATGTCGATTTCAAAAACTCTTCCACAGACTTGCTTTCATCATTGATTACAAAACTGTGGGGTAAGATGAGAATTCATCCTTGTCGACTTCAACACATCATCCGAGGACTAAATCTAGAAACCAATCAAGTACCTTGGGTCTACATACCTTAATGGCAGGTTACCTCACGTTCGACATGAGTTTACATCATTGACTCTTGATGGAAAGATCCCGTTGAGCATTCGACTTCAATTCATTAATTCACGCTTGATGGTATGTATTGTGATATCTTGGGAATCACTGACATTAATGGTGATATACCTCACGCTTGTTAACAATATACATCAATGACCGGTAATCAAGCAGTTTCTACCATGTTCGACATCAAGACATTTGTAATCACATAGATAGATTCAAATCATTGTGAGTTCGACTTGAAGACCCTAGGGAGTCATGTTTTATCCAGGTTGTGATGGAGATTGTTTGAGTCATATTACAGGGATCCACTTTGTATTGGTCATGGCTGTGTTATCATCTCATCATCGATCTACAGTTGTGTCTAGTAGCCATGATTATGTTTAGTCGGTCTTTACTTCCATGGATCTGCATTATATTTGTCGAAATCCATGTACTTATGAGTTGTGCGAGACTGTGTTCTCAGAGTCAGTTGTACCGCAGCGGCATCTTCTATCGGACAATTCCTTGCCATTCCTTCTATCAAATCATTGTACTTGTTTAGTTTTACCAGCTACATGCCTTGGGGGCCATTCTGTTACACCCAAAATCACACCATCATGAGACTTATGTAGCCTCAATGCCTCAATCCCAGAAGTCACATGATCAAGTTAGTCATTTGGAGCAAGTTGAAGTCCTTTATCCATACTCCTAATTAGGTCGACGCAGGTTGTCTTTGAGCAAGATGCGCCGACACAGGTTTTCTGCATGCAGCATGCACCATAGTCAGTTTTATGAGATAAAGGTAGCTTTTGAGCAAAATTCTAGAAGATGGATGAGGTGGATCCCTATCCCTAACTCCTAGGTGAGATGGCCTTCGGTTCCCTAACCTAATGGGAGGATCCCTTAACCCTCTCCCCATGATCCTCAACCTACTCTATCCACTTGGTCCTATAAATACAAGAGCCCTCTCTATTCCAAAGGGAGGAAGGCTATAGCATCCATATGCTAGTGAAATAATCTTAGGAAGATCATCCATCCATTTGAGGCACCCATTTCTCCTTAGTGGCATTGGCTTGGCTTGTTGGAGGGAGATTGCAATGTTAGGGCTTGGTTGTAATGCTTACTCTTATATGTATTTCCCTTCTTTTATACAATAATATAATCTCTTTCCATAACTGATTGTCTCATTGATGATATTTAGAGTTTTCTTCCTTAACTGTTAACTTAGATCGATCATATAAAATGTATGCTTTCACTACTTGTTGGTTACTATCTGTTCAACATGCTCTTGCAGCTTGAGATCTGATGATACTAGAGCATTTGATCAACAAAGAGCAAAGAGATCGACAAACCTGAGGTAAGGTGATCTATCTACTTGTTTGCACTTCTATTTGATCTAGGAGAGTAGGTTATATTCTCTCTCATTTGTTTTAGACGCACATTGAGCTAGGGAGGTCACGCCTTAAGTTCGCTTTTGGTAGATTGTCCGATAACAAGCTTCTTCTAGCACCAGGCACAATTAAGTTCTCTAATCTTGATTTCTTGGGATGATGAAATAGAATTATGACGTGTTTAATGTTGAATTGTAAATTTTTGTAATTTTACAAGCATGATAAATAAAATGCGAGTTTTTTCCTTCAAAAATGAAAACCTTTACATCGTTATCTCTTGCAATAACAATAGATCAAGTTTGTGGATTGATCCAACATTTGAAAGGGGTGTCAATTTTCTATCCATTCCTACATTGGTTAAATACATCACAAAAAAATAACATGTTGGCTCATTAAAAATAAAATAAAATAAAATGAGTATAGATGTATCTTAAATTTGGATTTATCAAGATATAAAGAGGGATCCAGTTTTTGAGGTGCAAAATTTTTTATGATAACTTTTTTAAGCATCAAGAACATGATTCGTTTCATATAGATATATAACTAAAATAAGAAAATCTGAATCAAATAATTCTAAAAAACTAAAATAGAAATAATTCAATAAAACTAAAATAGGAAAATTTGAACTCGATAGAGAAGAAAGAAATAGAAAGCTTAAAGACGACCAAACAATAAAAACTGATGTTTTTTGGAATTTATTGTAAACACTGTCGAGACTAATTTTTAATCTGTAGTAATTTCTATCGCAAACGTTTGTTTTGTAAGGGGTATTCGGTAGTTCATTGAGACCTAGTGTATTATTTTAGACCTAGTGTTAGTTATTTTAATATATGTTGAATGTTAATATAATTGTGAAGTCTGTCTTTGTACAATTGCTTCCTTGTTTTCAATTTGAGCTTCCATGTACTTTCAATTTAATTGGTTTCTTGAGTTGCACTACCGCCATTTTTCCTGATGCTTCGCATAATGTTCAGGTTCTTGGTTGGCGAGTGGCAACCATGGAAAAACAGATAATCCTGGACTTATAGACATTTTAAAACCAAGAGTAAATTTGTTTCAAAAATTTCGGTTAAAAAGAGTAGACGTATTTTAACTCTTTTTGCAACTCAATTATGAAAGTATGCGCGTGTGCAGCACTAGCAGCATTAAAACTTTTTGCAGGGATCTCACTTATCCTTGGGCTTCCATACTATTTTTAAATATTAAACCTTAATTTTACAGACCGATTCCTTCAATATATATCCAACTGAGAGAATTAAGATTAGGTAATGCGAAAACCCAAGTGTCGGGCTAAATGTCTGGCATATTGCCTGTCAAACGCCTAGAAAAGTTAGGAAGCATTTTGTCCATGTCCATCAAATATTGTTAAATATATTAACATATCAATGATGGTCAAGTAAATCTGAGAAACATATTTTTTCTTCTTGAATATTTTTCGAAAAGTAATTGCTTCAACTTCAAATTCAAATTCCTGCAATCTTTTCAAACTTCCTCTCTTAATGTTTTATGAAGTGTTTTGGATGTATTCATATTGAAAAGAGATTTTTTATTAATTTATTAATTTTTTATGTAACTATTATTCACCATTTACAATTCCCTCCAAATGCATGTTGTATTGTTCATTTTCTTATGAGTATATATATTTTTTTTGTCTAAGTATTCATTATGAGGATGAAAATATTTAGTTGTTTCTTTTTCCAACTTGTGTTGTTTTATTTGTATTGTTCATTTTCATATGACTAATATTTTTTATGTCCAACTAATAGTTATGAAGATGAAAATATTTACTCGTTTCTTTTTCCATTAGTGTTAGTCTATTCCATATTAATGTTAATCTATTCTATACTTCATAGAATTTATAATTTATTATAGTTATTTTAAATTAAAAATTATTGAAAAGAATATAGAGAAAAAAAAATGTTCTGAAAAGTTATATAAAATTCAAAAAATAAAGTATATAATGAAATTGAAAAAATATATTATACTAAATTCTCACACTACTTATACAAACACATCTCAACTAAGAATTGTCATATCCCATTGGTAGCAGGTTGTTCAAAACACTTTTTTTTTGCCTTGAGAACACTATGAAATGTCATTTGGATGTGCTAATAAGAAATAAATAAAAAATCATAACGTGTGTTAATGGAAAAAAAATCATGAAAGAAAAAACCAAGAATGTAGTGGATACTTGGAAAGAAAATGAAGCTATTGCATCTCCATATCAAATGTTCTTAAGGTGTGCTCATAAGAAATAAATAAAATTTTATAATTTTATAGAGAAAAACACTTCAATGATTATTTAATTATTTAATTTTCAAAAATATGAGACTTGAGAAAAAAATTCATTCTAACCTTTAAAGTGACATAACATACTATAATTTTGTTAACTTCTTTGAAATAGATTCATTATAGAATTTTCATAAAATATATTGATAAACCTAACTCTATTCATCTCAATGTTGATGAAGATTTCCTATGTGATAACATTCCACTGAGAAATGATGTATTCTTTTTTGTTAGTTGAAGATAGTTTTTTTTTTTATTTGAAATCATACGAGAGGATATCAACAATCTTTATGAAAAATCAGTATATTTATGAAAAAGTTTGGAATTGATTGAATCTTTTCAATTTCAAATATAAAAATGAAATTACAAAAAAAAAATATTAAAAATGTAGAAATAATTATTTTATCAAAAACATGAAAAATAAATAAATTGGCAAACAATATTATGATTTTTTTAGTAAATAAAGGATTTTCCAAAATATAAAAATAAATTTAAAATATACAAATATTTTTTTTTTCAAAATAGTGAAACACAAATTAAATTCACATACAATGTTATGTTATGTTTTTGAGTAAATAAAAGATTTTCCAAAAATATTTAAAAAATTACAAATAATTAATTAATTTTTTATAAATATATTTTATAATAATTATGATTTAAAATTGGTTTTCATATTTTTATATGAAAAATAAATAAATACGAAATAGTCTTTTAAATTTATTTTTAAAATTTTATCTTACAATAAGATTAATATATTTAAAACATTTAATAAAAAAATTATAAACTATCCTCTCAATAACAGAAATAAAGTTAAATAAAAAAACAAACTCATATCACATACAGTTCAAGAAACTTGTTTAGTACAAATTGATAACAGAAATGTCATAATAATATTATTCATAAAATAACGATGATCATCACTATCAATGCATGAATTTGTAATCGGAAAAACTAAAATAAAAATTTATTGTAAGTTTTCACGTGAACACTTTAACCATCTACATATTTTCTTTTCAAACGAAAACGTAGGTGAAATTGTTAACTTCAAATTTGATCCACGGAGCCAACTGAGGTAGTGTAAAAAAAACCAGGCCACATCAGCGATCTGGTCATTTTTAATTGTTCAACGATTGTTTCAACTAGATTGGCGACCAATCATGTCAGTTTCTAATAGTTAACGGATTCAATAAGTTTTTTATTAGAAAGGTCGGAATCGTATTAAGAAAAGGGAAGGGTAGAAATCTGGAGGACAACTAGGAGAAAAGTAGAATCTCTCTCCGTAATTCTTTATGTTAACTTTGTCCTTACAGCCCTCTGACTTTGATCAGATAATTTGTAAGAAAGACCGTATAGATCCCATTGTTCTAACTTCTATGGACTTGTTAAATAAATTATTCAAATGCGCATTTAGTTTCCTAATTTGGTGGATTCTGTTATGCGTTTTGATACAAACCATGATAGTGGTGGTTATTGATTGAAATTAATTTAGGTTTATAATTTTATTGAATTTTAAAGAAAGCATTTTTAAATCATCATAGTGGTAATGAGTGGTGGTAATGAATTAAAAACATAAAAATGTAAGTATTATAACAAATATTTTAAAATTGGTATTTAATGTAGGTGTAAGACATTTAAAAAAACTGATTTTTATTTTTATTTTCAATTTTTTTAATGTTATAAATTCTTTCCTTCTAAAATATTTTAAGAATTTCCAATGCATTGCTTTACTATAAAAATCATAAAAGTTATGTTTATGGCTTCCAAAGTTAAGTATCTCTGACTACAATAATAAATTATTTGTTTTGTATTAATAAGTTTTTATGAAATTTTAATGACAAAAGACCATCTATAATAAGGACCTATCCAAAGTATTATGTGAATTTGTTTCAAATATGACTGTGGTTCCCATATAATAAGGATAGCCTCACAAGTTAATCTAGCTATTTTGATTCAAAATATATCAAATCAATTAGGCAAACAATATCCACTCTTAAGCAAAGGATAGCTTCACAAGTTAATCTAGCTATTTTGATTCAAAACATATCAAATCAATTAGGCAAACAATATCCACTCTTAAGCAAAGTGATTAAATAATTAAGTAGGAATATATATTGCTTGATTTCAACTTACTTTGAATCAAAACATATCAAATCAATTGAACAAACAATATCCACTTCTAAAAAAATAATTAAGTAGGAATATATATTGTTTAATTTCAACCTACTAAAAGTTGGAAATTGAATTATTTTATTTTCAAATATTTTATTATTTTTTAAAATAGATTTAGATTCGTTATAATGTTACTTCACTTAATAGATTTAAGAACTTAAAACTTATGTAAATATAGATACAAATATGGATATCTAATCAAAAAATTTGATCGAATAAAATAAATTTAACCAAATTATTTATTATAATTTTAATTTTGTTAAACATATAATAGCATATCAAACTGAAATGTGAATCAAATAGCTTTCAACTAAATTAAATCATCTAAATTAAATCATCTATATTCTTTATGAGATAATATAGCCAGGCATTTATATTCTTCATAAGATAATAAAGCCATTGATCTTAGCAATTTGTAAATTTCTATTAAAATTATAAACCAAAAAGAGAAACCCACAAGTGCATGGCTTGGAAGATAGTTGATAAGGTGCCCATTGGGCGCAGAATAAATGGGAACATAATAGATGGTGAATGGTTAGAAACTCAATATGTAAGTTAGCTTAAATTCCATAAAATATGTTTCTTGATAAAATTATTTTAATGGTATAATATACTTTAATATCATCATATCAGAAATGATGTGAAATTTCTGGATAGCACATTCATGAGCATTTTATAAAATCTGGGCGTGGACAGTTTTGAAATGTGAATTTCTCCAGTTCTGGTTTAAAAAAAGCAATGGTGTAAAATCTCTGATTAGACTTTCATACTTTTACATGTTGTCAAAGGTGACGCACCAAGAACACTGTAGAGAGTACAAGCAACGGCATAAAACATTCGGTGATTAGACTTTCACACTTTTTACATATTGTGAAAGGTGAATATACCCAATGAACATAATGCAGAACCCTGTGAAAAGTGTGAAGCTCAAACTCCACCTCTCCCATCCTTTTCTTTTCAAACTCCACATTCTCTTATCCTTTTCTTTTCTTTTTCATCTGCTATTTGTAAACACGGGAAGATCATTCTCTTCTCTGATTGAGTCGGGAAGATAATCATGATGGCATGAGAATATTTTCAAAAAACACTGATGACATTTAGTAGATCTCATGAGTGCTGAGGTCCCTGAAATTATATTAAATTCAATTCATTTGACAGCTTGAGTGCTGAAGTCTCGTGTGAATTAAGTTAAATTCGGGTCAAAATTCCCTTGCACTCAGCCTTTCTATACGGCCAATGAAATTTTGTAATGATTACACTTTTGGTGAGCGCCTCCATTATGTCATGTATGACTTTTTTTTGCCAATTCTTCTTTAGCCAATAGCTTTTCGTTTCTCTTTTATGCTTCTATATTGTCCTTGCATTCTCTTTTGTCAAGCCATTCACTAGGCAAATGAAGTTAGGAAATAGTTACGAGTTTGACAAACATTTTGTGGATCTCAAGGAGTTTGAGAATGCCTAATAGAATGTCTTATCTAACGAGAGCAATGTCCCTGGGATATTGTTCGGAGGATGTTCAAAGGTGAAGGAACTATGGGTAACATTAAGAACTTGTGAGATTGAAGACATGAGAACTTATGAGCTTTAAGATATGAAAACTTCATAAGATTTTGCTCTTAAGAGTTTATAGGATGTTGACAAATTATCAATAAGAACCTGTGAGTTTTAAGACGTGAAAACTTGAAAACTTATGAGCTTCAAGATATAAAAACTTCATAAGATTTTTCTCTTAAGAATTGATAGGATGTTGACAAATTACCAATAAGAACTTGTGAGTTTTGTGAGTTTTAAGACTTGAAAACTTGAGAAGAATTTGCTCTTAAGAGTTTATAAGATGTAGAAAAAAAAAATATAAAAAAAAATACTTAAACTTTGAACATATTTATTATGAAATTTATTTATATGAACACTAACATAGGAATTTTCCTAGAATGTTATGAAACATGACAAAAACAAAGCACTATAAATTATTTCTTTCTAATATCTAATTTTCCTTATTATGTAATATTTTGTTATTGATTACATGTTAAAAAACAAGAAATTATGTTATATATGTAAAAACAAAATCATCTAATTATATTGTTTAATTAAAGAAAGATAAAGCATAATACATTTTGGCATAGTCTTCTTAAATGTAATATTGTGGATGAAATACTTTTTGAGTAATTTTCATAAGAAAATTTGCCATTCTCTATTTGCAAGCTGCATTCTACACTAAGTTCATATTTTCTCTATGTTGCTTGTGTGCATGATGCCCAATGCAGTGAGTTAGGGGTTATTTGTTGCTGGCATTAGTTGCAAATTCATCGAAATATAGGTGCAAATACATTTTTTTGTTTCAATAGAGCTTAGTCTTCCACACAGAATTGTATTTGTTGTGTGATTTAGTTTACTAGAAAAAGTGTAAGAAAAATATAACGAGACAAACTATTAACAAATGGAAGGAAAACTATGAAAAGAAAGAGAAAGTTAATAGCTACGTGAGTGGCTTCCTTTTGGGACACTTCTCACAACATTCTTGAACAAGTACAATGGTGTGATATTGCTTACTAGCTAATGGTGTATTTGCAAAAAAAGTCATTGTAATTGGCATTCATTTCTAACTAAAATGCATTTGGAAAATATTATTATCTTTTGTCTAAGAATTTGAAGGCATTAGAGTTATTTGCATAAGTCATTAGCAAGGAAGGGGAAAAAAATTTGCAAGTGGAAGGAAAAATAAGTAATTTGTATTAAAGGAAATAAGACTTGCAGTTGCATTGTCATTTATTATTTATCCATCCTTGATATTTAGTTCATATTTTCTATTTTTCTGTTGACATCCAATGATAATTACAGCCATAGAGCTAACAGTATATGTATTGTTTGACATTAACCATGCATTGACAATGGTATTTGGTGCAAGATTACAATATTTGGAAACCCACACTATAATTTCAATTGTAGTTTTGTCGTGCACCAATATGCAATATTTTACATCTCTTGTATAGTATGTTGCTCTTTTTTCAATCCAAACTTTGTTCTTCTGTAATGTCCCCCATGGTTTATTTTAATTTGACAAAAATAGAAGTTTGAATTTGACAACTAAATGGAAAATATATTATGATTTATTTTGAAATTGTGTAGGTTAACAACTTGTCACTTACCCTCATTAGAAGGAAGATGTAAAACACATTGTTGAACACTATTAATAAGGTGTTGAAGAGTTTGAATGACCATGTTAGAATTTGATAAACCATGACTCCATAGGTGCCGAACACATACCTTCTTCACAAAATATTAGAATAACAAATATCAAGAGATAGATTTGAGGAACCACCCCCCAAAAATATAGGATGTGATCTACGGGAAACCAATTAGCAAGGATAGAAAGTTGGTCCTTGAGTAAGACCTATGAAAACAATTATTTATATTCCTATGTGTGAGGGAAGGACACTACCTATTATGAAAGGGAAAGATTGATGTGGGAGAACACTTGTTGTGTTAGGAATTTCCGTGAGTTGAGAGCTTCGATGAGTTAATAAAGAGTTGGTTCCAGTTCAGTAAGAAAGAGATTCAGTTTAAAAGGGAGTTGTTCTAGTTGAGAGCAAGTTGTTAGTCCCGATGGTGTCATGGTTTATGCTAAGGGATGATTGTTCACTAAGATGAATGGTTTTTTAGTAACCTATGGTTAGGACATGGAACTTGGCTATTCCAATTGTATTTTCTCTTGTAGTTTATATGTGTATTAAAATCCTATTCATTTTCTACCTTGTTAGTGTTTAAGTTATTTATTACTATTAATTAATTACTAGTTCATATATATGTAAGAATTTATGTGATTTTTTATTTTACTAATGTTCATGCAAGTTTACTGGTGTAGTTAAGATATGAACAAAGATAGTTAGTAGAGTTAAAATATGAACCGTTCAATCTAAAATTTGGTTACATCTTCAAATTCGTAGAGATCTACAAGTAGTTTTTTCAATACATGCATAAGAGAATATTCATTTTGTGATGTTTACATTACATAAAAACTAGTTCCTATAATCCTATTCATTTCATGTACTTATACGTGAAAGGTCACTTCACTTTTATATTTGACTAGAAGGTTAGGGTCTCAACATGAGTTTACTGGTCACATGTAGTAAACAACCTTCTTCAAATAGAGGTATATATAAACAAACATACATTTACATAAGTAAAAATATTACATCTACAAATCGATCATACATATAAAAAAGAGATTTCACATTTATATAGGCATGCAAAAAGTGAAAATAATAAAAGTAAATTTATTATTAACCCTCTCTCCCTCTACAATATGAGAAATGCTACCATATATATAAGCCCTTATATCATTACTTTAACCGCAACACAAACCCTAGAACAAGTTTTAGTCATTCACCAAGGCCTCGGACGCATATAATCAAACTATAAATTTCCCAACTTAAATTGCACTAAACAATCCAAGGGTCGAAACCTTATGTCTACATTAAACTAATCAAGAGGGATTAGAGAAACCTTGTGGTTGACCTCTTGGGAAGATGATACATCTATATTAATTGAATAAACTTATCCTTGAAAATCATAAGTAGAAGCATTGTAAATAAAAGGCCTGTAGAATCCTGATAAGGGCTCAGCCTGAATACCTTGTGAGTCGACAAGAAAGGCCAAGTAAGGGACTGAGCGCTCGCTAAAATATGACTTTTTTTCTTTAACTTGCAACTTGTGTTCTCTAAGTATTTCGAGAATTTGACGAACATGTTGAAGGTGGGTGTCACATGTCTTACTGAATATTAGAATGTCATCAAAGTAGATAATCACAATGTGACCAAAGTGATTCGTGAAAATATCATTGATGAGCCTCATGAAGGTGGCGGGTGCATTAGTCAGGCCAAAAGGCATGACCTTCCACTCGAAAAGACCGAACTTGGTCTTGAATGTTGTTTTCCAAACATCTATTGGGTTCATTCGAACCTGATGGTATCCTGTTATCAAATCCAACTTAGTGAACCATTTAGCACCTTGTAGGGTGTCAAGTGACTCCTCAATTTGGGGTAGGGTGTATCGGTTCTTCACTGTGGCCTTGTTAAGGGCCCAATAATCAGTGATGAGGTGCATTTCTGGGGTGTCTTTCTTAGGTATTACGAAGGATAGGGAAGCACAAGGAGAAGATGATGGTTGAATGTGTCTTGAGTTGATTAGTTCAGTTAACTGCTTTTCAATTTCCTCTGTTTCCTGTGGAACAAGGCGGTATGTAGGTGCATTGGGTAAAGAAGCCCTCGAGATGAGGTTAACAGAATGGTCTATGTGACAAGAGGGGGGGAGTCTAGTACGGGGTTCGAATACATCTACAAATTCTTGGAGGAGAGGAGACATGGCTTTTGGGATGGTATGAGTGGTGTTGTTTGGTTGAATGGGGCAGACGAGACAAATAGAGACATACTGGTTGAGATGGACATGATAGAGTTTTTATTTTGTTGGATAGGGTTTAGGTGGGGCTGTGGTAAGGATGTGGGTTTGGACATCCTTGGTAACTTTATATTGGGGGCATTTGGCTGTATAAATGGCATTCTGTTGGTCCTGGTAAGGGAGATCGAGAAGTAGATCAAAAAAATATAATGGTGATACATCACAGAGTACATAGTCTTTAAATTCACCAATGGAAAATGTTACCAAACAACGATGAGAAACCAATAGACGGGGACCATCCTTCTGGACCCATCCTATATGATATGGTTTTGGGTGAGGAGTAGTGGGTAGATGGAGGTGCTGCACGAGCTCTTGTGAAACCAAATGTTTATGGCTAGCGTTGTCCATGATGAGCAAGGCCAAGTGATTTTTGATTTGGCAGTTATGAGTAAAGAGGGGTAGGGTAGACAATTTGGAAGGTTCATATGTCACTAAGATCAATGAGGGATCTAATTCACTAGGATTCTCAAGAGAAACCTCATCAATGTCCTCTACAAGTTGGGATGAGGTAGCTTCTATGAAGAGAGTTTTGTTGGTCTTGACATATTTTAAAATGCAACAATTTGAAGTGTTGTGGGAATTAGTCTTGTGGAAGGAACACCGCGGTGTATTGGGATTTTGGTATATAGGACGAGTGGAGGGAAAGCGAGATGACGTATTGGATGTGGGAGTTTGTGAAGCAGGGGAATTCTGGTTGGGATAGGATTGAGGAGTACGACCCCAAGGAGCTACCTTCTTTTCGACTTCCAATGCTCTTTGAAAAGATATATCTAATGTAGAATTTTCAAATAACTCAACTTATCTATGGAACTGAACCAATAAACCAGAAATAAATTTAAGGATTAATACCTCTTCTGGGTCTGGAATGTGGAGCAGTAGTTGAAGCTTCGAGAAGTATTCGATATAGGCTTGTACCCCTTGTGTAGGTACTTGGCGGAGTTGGTGCCAGCAGATCCATAAAGATTGAAGATACCCGGGTGGATAAAAATGATCTCTCAATGCTTCACACATGCGAGCCCAAGTGTTAATCAGTTGAGAAGAAGAAGCCTATGTTGAGGCTCCAATGTCTATTACCAAGGTGGTATTTTCCTACTCTGTGTCCCACTAAGTTTGAGCAAGTCCTTGCAATTGTAGTGCTGCAATCTATTGCTTTCTCTCTTCGGTAAGGCCCGTGGAAGTCCTAAGATAGGTGGAGAGGCTGTGGATCCATGAATCCACTGCTTCTCCATTGGTTTGGCCAGCGAACTTAGGGAGCTGGAACCGAGTATCTAACCAGAATGGATTTGGGTTTGTCTTTTGTTGCATCCTCATTAACTCATTCAGATCAAATGCGAGGTCCTGGACTAGATTAGAGGCATTTGAATCAGAATTAGTGGCCAATGGATCTATTCTAGGAGGCATCTTGTGAAGTATGAAGGATTGGAGGCCAAATTTATGAGATAAACCTGGTTGATGCTCTGTGTTGAGTACAGAGGGCATGATGCAGTTGGGAGGTGTTGTAAGCTTATGAAACAAAGGATTTACTAGAGGGAGAGATATGTGGGCATGAAGATCTGTGAATCTCCTCTCTATGGTGGAGATCTGTGAGCACCTTGGGAAATAAGATCTGTGAATCCACCATCAACTATAGGAAACCCTAATAAGGGTGTGATATCTACTCACAATCATGAAAACTAAAAAAAAAGATGTTAAAAACCCTTACTGTAGATCTTTCTCTTATGTTGCTTCTCCTTTGGATCTTGGAGGTATGATACCAATTGATCTCCCATTAGATGAGATTGATCCTCCTTAGCTGCACATACTAGAGAACCCTTAAATGCTAGGATGAAGGTGATGTAGAAGGGTGTGAAGGATGGTGTGCATGTAGTGTAGAGCCTGGGCGCGAAGGAGCTTCGTGAAGGATGGGGAGTGAATGGATGTGTGCATACAACATACATGCTGTGCTCAAGGGTACCGTGCAGGATGGGCATGGAGCGGCATGAAGGATGGGATTGAAGGTAGGTGTGCAAGTTGCGTGGGTATTGGTATTGAAGAAAGGTTTGCAGACAACAAGGAGAGTGGGCACATAGGAAGCGTTAAGATTGAGCATGGAACTGCATGAAGGCAGGGAGTGAAGGCTGGGGTTGTAGAGATAGCGAAGGAAGCAATGAAGTTAGGTGTAGAGGTAGTGTGATGGATGGCCGTGATGGATGTATGTAGGCTGGGAATGAAGAAGGCGTGAGTTGTGGGCCTGAATGAAAAGACAAGGATTCGTCGAAATGGAAAGGGCTACACCTGCAGACTGCTCGGAGGAGGAGATGGGCCGTGAAGAATCGATCTTTCATGAGGGGAGCTTCAAACTCTAAATTCCTATTAGCAAAATGAAAACAAGAGTAGAAGTAACTTTTCTCAATAAGCCCACTTTGTATTAGATGGGAGGTTCCTTTTATAAGAAAGGATCTACATATTTACATAATATACTCTAAGACACTTTTTGTAACATCCCGAAAAAATCACAAAAATTTAAAATTTTTCTACGTGACATTTATTGCTTATTTAATGAATGCGGAAATAGAACGATGCATGAAATGTTATCTTGCTGTACTATGCCATGCTAGTTTATTATGTAAGGATTTGCGACTAACAGATTTCAACTTATGTCTTGATGTTATCCATAATTAGTTGTGTTGCTACAAATTTCTACTATTGTTGTTTATGAATGAAGAAACAACTGTTTGACTAATGTACTTTTGTTTGATTGATGAAGGGGTCCTATGGATGCCCCAAGGCTTACTTAGCATTCATGCTAAAGCATGTGATTTCGTACTTATGACAGTTTACAAGTAAGGATTAAGGTTGCGACAAGTGACTATACGGTTTTTTAGTAATCTACTTTGACAATATTTGAAGATATAAAACTTGGGCATTCTACCGGTAAAATCTTGGCTCAAGACTATAATCGTTTAAGATAAAAGTGTCTAAAAAAGACTGCTTAATGCACACAGGGCATCTTATACTTGTATATGAATCATGGGAAAGGCTGTAATGTTTGTGTCTCAATTTTTGTACTCAGAATATATACTCTTCACTTAATTTTGCAAGTATAACTGTCTATCTTTTCTTATGGTAAATTGTAGAAAATCCAAGTATAATTGTTTTAATAACATGCTTAGGAACTATACTCCTACTAAGGTTATGGTCACTTTGATTGTTGATATGTCTTTATTTGCTACATAATAGGGTATATGTGGTGCATTTCCTAGATTATATTCTATAATCAAATTAAAAGGTGTTTATGAAACACTATCAATCCCATTATAAAATAATGTATATGGTAATATTTACACACTATTGTAAAATATATCACATTTATATAATGTGAGTTGTGTGCATTGTGATACCCTATTTGATACTATACCCTATGAACCTTATTGATTTTTATGCAAACGATATGAGTTATATGCAAACTATATTATCTATGTGCAAACAATATGGATTATGTGAACACATATAGATTATATGCAATATGTAATACTATGCGATTGTGCTGCTATGCAACATAGGTTAATATATGAACCCTTCGCATTATTTACCCAACCTTATACAAACATATTGTAACAAGGTGGTATACCACGACTAAACCATATGCGAATTCCAATGTAATAAGTGATATGATTTTAATCATTGATGTCACAGGTTGGCAAGTGTAACCGTAACTTATGCATTGAATGTTTACAGCTACCGTGGATAGTGGGATTCCATCGTGGATGGTATAGCTGGTTTTTTAACGTGCCAATACGGTGGTATTAATCCTCCTTGCGATGATGTGTAAATAGAATGGTTCAACAGTTGATGAACTGGCTCCTTCGTGGTGTTTGTAATGATATCACATTTAAAATGTGGTAGATGGTTTTTGATGCTTCGTAAGTCTCCCGGTGATCTCCACCGTTGATCTTGGCAGTGTATTGATGGGTATGGTTAAACCCTACCTTTGTTGCGATTGATGAGTTATTATGTCTTTTGTTACTTGGTAGTGGTAGCTCTGCGTGGCCGACAGGCTGAGGGTTTGTAGTTTGGTTGTTCATCCTGTGGAGGCGTAGCTCTTGAGGCTTGAACTCATAATCTCTGTAATTTGTAGAGCCGAGCTCTCTCCTATTCTTGTATAGTGGTGAATGGCTCGTTTGGCAGTCTTAGAGTTGGTATTTGGGTGGATTCGATACCCCGACTTGTTGAGGGTTTGTTTATTTTAATGTTGGGTTTGAAATGAATGGCCAGGGGGCCTCGCCTAAGTTGTTACCTCTCTCAGCACTGTTTCACTGTGTTGAAATAATTGATAGTTTTGGTGTTGGATCCAGCTACACCAACATTCGACGATGTAAGGGTTTGGTTGCAGCTGCACCAGTCTTGGTGTTTATTGCTACTATGTCTTTCAAATTAAAAAGGTAATGTGTTCGAAACTCCTCCTGTAGCTTTCACATTCTGTATTTAACGCAGTAGTTATTTGTTTGTTTATACTGAGCCTTGTTTATTTGATAAGATAAATGTTTGACCACAACATTGATGTGGTTGTTTACAGGGAAACGATGCATTGTTGTTCTCCTATTTGGGCGTCGTAGGTTGGGTGCAACTATACTAACCGTTAAGCCTCGACGATTGCCTTGAAACTCTGTGTAGAAGAAGAGAATGGCCGACTGTGTGATGTTCTGTGTGTTGTGTTTTTAACTCAGAGAGTTTCGACAGGGTTTATAATATTTATAAAAGAATGGGGAGGAGGATTCCTCGACCCATAAGACAATGGCCGTGTCGATTTTGAATACAACTATTTTGTAATAGAGATTTATATTCTTAGACTTAATAGAGTGATACATCTCAAAATGGTTCCATGTTTTATGGTTGATGGACAAAAGTTATAGTTGTGGACTATAATGGAAGCTTCTTGGTAATGTCTCTTCTGCATAACAATAACTGTGAAAACTGTATAGTTGTGTCGTTTGTCTCTCCAAACTTGGATATCGTAATGATCCTTTGATTTCTACAAATCATATGAGATGTGTTTTTGTTTTTAGAGAAGAGTTTGGCTATGTGTGGTTCGTTGGTTGAGAAAAGTTCTCGGCAGAGTTATTCTATAAGTTAGGGTTTGAATTATAAAATGTGTGGCTTTATTCGATCACCATTATGATGTCAAGTCATCAATTCTGTCGAGTTATGAAATAAATAAAAAGATATTCTATGTTTTGGCTTTAAGGCAAAAGTAACTCGATTCGTCAAGTGTTTACAATGTATGGTCTGAAGTTGCTCTTCGAAATGGTTTCGGAACTAAACTGATGTTTGCTATTTTGTTTAGAAATATCTTACAGATATCATGATACTTGAATTCCTGGAAATAATACCTAAAATGTAAAACTGTTTAACCTGTAGGAATGATTTCTATGTGATGAAGGGAAATAAAGTTTGACTTGTTCAAAAATGGAAATGTTGACTATAGGATAGTAGTTGATAACTTTGTTTAGGGTTATAGCAGAAAATGATAAATGTTTTGATTTCCACTGTGTAGTTTATGGTGTAAAACAATGTATAAATGTGTGCATGAGATAATTGGAAATTCTTGTTGTCTGTAAAAGAAATATCATTCTGTTGCATAATGAAAGTAAGTCTATAAGTTTATCCTAATATAAACATATACATTGAACTACTGTATGCAGAAAAAAATTCTTTACTGTTAGAACATAAATCTATTTATTTTGAAACAAAGATATTTATAAACAAAAAAACATTGCTTGTAAATTAGGAAAACAGTTAGCTAAAAATAAACAACAATGAGGGCATTGTAAATGTATATATAGAAATCAAACAGTAAGTAGAAACTTGAGAAATTTATAATAATTTAATTTGCTCATTCACTTGGCTATTTGCCTATCTTGATCTATTCTACTTAATCTATCTCTGTTCTAGAGTATGATGCTATTCCTTTTTGCATGGGGAAAAATGCAGAGATAATTTATTCCATTCATAATTTCTATTCATGCTTTAAACTTGAATCAGAAACTAAAGTAGAGGTATATAAATCAGATTTCATTCTGTAAATTAAATACTTGTAAATAAATAGAATTAACTAGTTTAATAGCAGATAAACAATTAGAACCTGTAGACGATGATAGGGCTGACAAACAACCAAGGAGGCCTATTCCTCCCAACCTGCTTCAGAAGAAGCATCTCAACTGCTTACTTCTAGTGAACCCCTGAGCCTGATTACTGATCCAATAAGTCGGCGGAATCTGTGTAGAAGCAAGGCACTCAAAAATACCTTCTCCACTAGGTATCAACCTCCTGAAATAAGAATCCCTCTCCACTCAGCATCAACCTCCTGAACTCAATAAGAGTTTGGTAGACTCACAACATGATCAACAACAAAGCATATCCCCTCATCAAATCTCTTGGGTGCAAACAGAGCAAAACCCCAAGGTAAATTTCCTCATCAGGAAAAGTGATGAACCTCAGTTCAATATTTGATGGCTATTATACAAACTGCCTAGGTCTTTTAGTGGTCAGTTTGGAATAAATGAGCCTCAAGCTCCAGTCCCATCTTCCAAGGCACTATGACCACATTTCAAGGGAGTTGTCCCATACCAATAGCTAGTTAGTTGCATCATGATGCTGCCACTTGTCCATTGCCTTCTACCCCAGATTCCATTCCACCTAGTGGATTAGTAACCAATCTTTCAACAGTCCTCTTAGGTGTTTGTCTCCTATTTTATTTATTTAATAATAATGTATTGTGCAAATTACTGTCATCCTTGGACACATGTCCAACATAAAACTTCACAAAAAAAAAGTTATAATAATGTTTGCTAACACAAAATGTTTTCTAGGTAAAAGGGTATGTTACACTTTCAACAAAACATATGCTAAGCTTATTACATTATCCCCAATTTCAACTATGGGTTGCAAAGAAGACTAGCTTCTTTGTGGCCCAATGTGAGTTGTGACGTACACCCACTACCCCCTACTAGGAAGGGAAAAAAGAGGTCTAAGACATCTATCACCACCAATCGATATTTTAAAAAATAACTTTTTAATAATTTTAGTTAATATAATATATTATCAAACTATAGACTAGAGCAAATTTTTATAGACTCTAAATAGACTCTAGGGGCAAATAATAGAGGGTAGACCACATATATATATCCCCTACTAGGGACATAAAAACTAGAGTAGCATGTAGATCAAACAAATACTTTCAACCAAATATCATTGCCAAATGTTACAGTGTGAAAATAAATTGAAAACATGATATCATAGTCACATCGTAACCACATCGGTTTCATATTTTTACTATATGAAAACCCTAAATCGTATGCAAGCATTCAAAGCTGAACTCACTACATGACTAGGCCAATCGTTTGCATAAACATGCATATGAAAACAATGAGCTCCAATGAGCCAATAATGACATAGTAGACAAAAATGAGGAGGTTTGGTAGCTCATACCAAATACAAAACTTAAAACTTAGAACAACTTGGGTGTAAGAACTCGATACATCATAATCCCTTCACACCAAGGAGTGCCAGGAGGGAATCAAAAGTACATGTTTCAGGAAACCTCTTGAAGACCCTCGGTCGAGCCTGCTAATAGTTGAGTAGTTCTGCATGCACCATTATGGTATTTAGTAATATAGTAAACAATAAATGGCGTAGGAGCAATAAAAGGTGTGAAGTATATAAACATGTATATTACTGACAAGTTTTTGAATGGCCACGAGAGAGGTTTGACCGAAAGGTCGATGGATGGCTCACTGTGTTTTTACTTGACATGCATATAAACCTTGATTAGTTTCAAAGCATGACGATAAATGATAGCATATAACAAGAAAAGAACCAGTAAATGAAATCAAAACCACTCACCATATACATTTTCCAAAGAGGAACCTAACCGATCAAAGGAGTCGAGGTAGGGTTGAGTATGTCGCTTGATGGCTTCCCTCGAAACATAGAGGATGCTAGAAAATATGTAATTAATTAGTTGATTGCGTATCTACTGCGCCGACTCTATGAGCCTCCCCGTCAGTCGACCCTGTCAGTATTTTTGTGTCAGCGTGTAGTCTACAATATCAATCTGTCAGTAAGTTCGTAGCCAATCTGGCGCACGTTGTGTTTGTATTTATGTAACCACATTAGTAGTTCGCATATCAAGAAATCTTAGGTTAGAAATAATTACATAGTTTAATGCAATCCTGTAGCTTCCAAGTGAAGTGATCTTAAGTCAATTGATTGAAACTCTATAAGTAGAAGATCATAGTTTAAAACTCAGAGAGAGATGTGAAGAGGAGAAGAATAGAAGTGAAGATCCGTGAATTTTGTATCAAGAGCCCAAGCTCTGTGAAAGTAAAAGATTGAAGTTAAAACTCATTTCCATGTATTGAGGAGTTGCACAGTTTACTACAATAAATATATATAAGTATATGTTTTATGTTTCATTCTCTAGAATATTGTATATTGGAAGTCGCACATCATCTCCAGATTTACTCTAGTGAATTTTGTTTACATTTACCCGCAGTAAAAGAAATCAAGATTTACGAATAGTTCACGATAGTGAAAGTTCCAATTTAACAAGGAGTAACTTCGCGTAAGATGTTTTAGTTGTTATACCTTAGAAAATATATTTCATGAAAATTTTGTTTAAGTGATCCGCAAAGTGTTTGGTAAATCCAGTAAGTAAGTATTGCGAAGGTAATTACGTATCACTGCGAAGTGCAACTATGCAGTAAAAAGTTGAAACCGTGCAGTTAACCGCCACGCAGTAAAAATTCGAAATTGCATAGTTAAAACTGCAAAGTTAATTCTTAGTGAAGCAAGTGTTATGCGAAGTAAAATTTGGGGTTCTCTATTGTATGGTCGGCGAAGTCCAAAGAGAAGAAAAAGAGGATATTCATCTACTACGCAGTTAAATCTTATTTACTGCGTGGTGTGCTTTTCCCTTAATCTGGTATCAGATCCTAGTTTACAGAAAGAAGGAATTCAATTCACAAGGGAAAAATGGTTAGAGATGGCTTCCACTTCTGGTAATTTGCAAACTCCAATCTTTTCAGGAAAATTATGAATATTGATCTCTAACTATGAAAGCTTTGTTTATACGTCAAGATGTATGGGAAATAGTCCAGCATGGCTATGTAGAACTAGCAGATCTACCAACATACAACAATCTCACACAAACTGAGAAGGATGTTCTGAAGGAACAAAGAAAGAAATATGGAAAGGCGTTGTTCCACATACATCAAGCAACACATGAATCAATACTCCCAAGAGTAGCAGCAGCGCAGTCAGCTAATGAAGCGTGTGACACACTAGAAACTTCCTATCAAGGTTTGAACAAGGTAGTGACTGCCAAAATTCAAATTCTTAGAAGAGATTTTGAATCTCTGTCGATGAAAGATACAGAGTCAGTAGACTCATTCTATACTCGTGTTATTGGTCTAGTTAATGAAATAAAGTCTCATGGAGAAACTCTAGGTGACCAAAGAGTTGTTGAAAAAGTGCATAGAGTTCTTCCAAAGAAATTTGAATCTTTAGTTGTGACCCTAGAGGAAAACAAAGATCTATCCACATTTACTATTGATGAATTGAAAGCCTCATTACTCAATCATGAACATAGAATTAGAGGTTCTGATACATCGTTGGAAGGTGCATTCGCAACATAGTCATCCATAAGTCATGGAAGAGGCAGAGGAAGAAGTTCTTTCAGAGGAGTTCACAGCAGCAATCCTACACATGTCGCGGGAAGATGTTAGAATCAGAGCCCCAGTTAGCCTAGTGGAAAAAGGTATGATAAATAAAAAATTCAATGTCATTACTGTAAGAAGTATGGACACTTCGCATATGAATGTAGGAAGAAACAGTATGACCAAGGAAAGCAAGGCCAAACACTGTCAAGCAACAATAGCACTTCAAACAACTCACTATTCTTAGCATGTGCATCTCCACTGGTATGCAATGTTGTCCAAGAAAGTCCAAATGACATATGATATTTAGACTCAAGCTGTAGTAATCATAAATCTGGTAATTTAAATCTATTTTCTGGTCTAGATAAATCAGTTCAAACTAATGTCACACTTGGAAATAATTTTCAAGTCACTGTTTTGGGTAAGGGTATTGTTGATATTCTAACAAAATAGGGGGAGCAGAAATATATGTCTGATGTTTATTATGTTCAAGGTTTGAAGCATAATTTGATGAGCACTAGACAACTGATGGGAAAAGGTTACAGAATCCATATGATAGGAAAGGGTTCTCTGATCAAAGACATATATCCAAGCAATCAGTTGATAGTCAAAGTATAGATGACAAGCAATCGCTTGTTTCCTTTGAGGATAAGACCCATCATAAAAGTAAAGACAACTCAAGTTGTTCATGAAAGTCAGAATGAAAATTCTGGATCTACGTTTAAAGTAGAAAGCAAAGAAGCAGAAATTCACTGCACAGCGGAAGAAAAAGACAACGCAATGCAAGTTGTGTTTCAGACAAAAATAAAGGATGAATCCTGGTTATGGCACTTTAGATTTGGACATCTGAATTTTGGTGGGCTAAAGCTACTGCACATGAAGGACATGGTGAAAGGATTTCCATTGATTGAAAAGTCAAAGAGAATTTGTGAAGGCTGTATTTTTGGAAAACAACGCAGAGAGACTTTTCCAGTCGGAAAGTCATGGAGAGCTCACACACCACTTGAAATTGTGCACTCTGATATTTGTGGACCGATGCAAACACCATCCATGGGAGGATGCACTTATCTTCTCACATTTATTGATGATTTCACAAGAAAAACCTAGGTATATTTTCTAAAACATAAATCTGATGCGTTTAGTTGTTTTCAACAGTTCAAGGCACTTGTGGAGAAGCAGAGTGGTCACAATATCAAGATATTAAGAATAGACAGGGGTGGTGAGTATGTTTCAAATGATTTCTTAAATTATTGCAAAAATCATGGTATAGAGAAACAATTCACTGCGCGGTATACACTGCAGTAGAATGGTATCGCGGAGAGGAAGAACAAAACCAATGTGGAGATGGCGTGCAGTATGTTGGAAGCCATGCATCTTTCAAATGAATACTAGGCTGAAGCAGTAGAAACTGATGTATACATCATGAATCAATGCTCGACAAATAGTGTGAAGAACAAAGTTTCGCATGAAGCATAGACAGGTATGAAACATAGTGTTTCGCGTTTAAAAGTTTTTGGTTTTGTAGCATATGCACATGTTCCAGATCAACTAAGAAGGAAATTAGACAATAAAGGATAGAAATGCATTTTTATTGGGTATTATGAAGATACAAAAGCATACAAGTTGTATGATCCTGTTGCAAGAAAATTTATCATCGGTCATGATGTTCAGTTTGTAGAGAATGAAGCAATGGATGGAACTGTAGAGAAGAATGTTAAAATTGTGCCACATGTTGAACATGATGACATCGCAGAAGATGTGGTTGGGACTCCACATGTGAATCATAACTTCGCAGCATCGTCTACTCCTAGGACTGTGCAGCATGTTCTAGCACAAGGAACTTCGACAAGCACTCCAAGTGCGCAGCAGACCCCAACAAGCAGTTCGACACCAGCAACTCCGCCAAGGACAAGAAGTCTGCGTGAGATATATGAGACTAGTACACCTAATTCATTCTCATGTTTTGCATTATTTTCTCGAGCTAATGATCCCCTAACATTTGAAGAAGCTTTTGAAGATAAAGCTTGGGCACAAGCCATGGATGAAGCAATAGAATGCATAGAGAAGAATAAAACATGGGAACTAGTTGATGTTCCTAAGGACAAAGATGTGATGAGTGTGAAATGGATTTATAAGACCAAGTAAGATGTTGATGGAAATGTGCAGAAGTACAAGGCAAGTTTGGTAGCAAGGGGATTCACTGAGCATCCTGGCATAAACTTCAATGAAAACTTTGCACCTGTAGCATGAATGGACATTATCAGAACAGTTTTGGCCATCGCAGCACATAAGTCATGGTATGTTGATCAAATGGATGTTATTTCTACATTTTTGAATGGTTATTTGGAGGAGGAAGTATATGTGTAGAAACCACAAGGCTATGGAGTTCCAGGAAAAGGACACAAAGTGTACAAGCTGAAGAAGGCGCTCTATGGTTTGAAGCAAGCTCCTAGATCTTGGTACAGTCACATTGACTCATACCTCATTTAGAATGGATTTCATAGAAGTGAATGTGGTCCAACGCTGTACACAAAAATCAATGAGCAAGGCAATAAGATAATTGTCTGCTTGTATGTAGATGATGGTGATTTTGGTATAGAGGAATTTAGATCAATCATGGAAAGTGAATTCGAAATGACTAATTTAGGGCTTATGAAGTATTTTCTAGGTATTGAAGTCCAACAATCTAAAAAATGCATATTTATATCTCAGTCAAAGTATGCAAGTGATGTCTTGAACAGATTTAAGATGTTAAACTATAAGACAACTCCAACACCAGTGATAACAGGTTTGAAATTGAGCAAGGATGATGATGGATCCAATGTGGATCTTATGCTGTTTAAAAGGCTTCTTGGTAGCCTTTTATGTATCTAACAGTGACAAGGCTAGACATCATGTATGGAGTCAGCTTAATCTCAAGATTCATAGAGTCACCAAAACAACCACATTGGCAAGGAGGTAAAAGAACTCTGAAGTATGTAAGTGGAACAAAAGACTTTGGTATTTTGTACTCAACCTCAGAAAATTTCAAACTCATTAGCTACACTGACAGCGATAATGGAGGCAACATAGATGAGAGAAAAAGCACATATGGGAATACATTTCATGTAGGAACAGGCATTGTATCATGGGCTTCAAAGAAACAACCCATAGTAAATCTCTCTTCAACAGAAACAGAGTATGTCGCAGCTACAAGCACTACATGCCAAGCAGTTTGGATGTGGAGGATGTTAAGTGATCTGTCGCAAACCAACAAGAACCCAAAGTCATTTACTGCGACAACAATTCAGCTATCACACTGTCAAAGAATCATCTGTAGCACAAGAGAACCAAGCACATCGACACAAGGTATCATTTTATCAGAGATTTGATAAACAACAAATAAATCTGTTTAGAATTTTGCGGGTCTGAAGATAAGGTAGCAAACATCTTTACCAAACCATTGGAAAAGGACCCATTCCAATATCTGCGAAGTTGTTTGGGAGTGACAAGTTCTGTGTAGTGAACTATGTCATGAACATAGCATGTTTTAGCTATGAAATAATTTGTAATATTTTATTTTGTTTAAAGATCCCCATCCGCTCCTAATTGAGGAGAAGTGTTGGAAAATATGTAATTAATGATTTGATTGCGTATCTACTACGCCAGCTCTGCCAGTCACCCCATCAGTCGACCGTGTTAGTATTTTTGTGTGAGGGCGTAGTCTACAATATCAGTGTGTCAGTAAGTTCGCAGTCAATCCAGTGCATGTCATGTTTGTATTTATGTAACCGCGTTAGTAGTTCGCATGTCAAGAAATCTTTGGTTAGAATTAATTACAGTGTTTAATGCAATCGTGTAGCTTCCAAGTGAAGCGATCTTAAGTCGGTTGATTGAAACTCTATAAGTAGAAGGTCATAGTTTAAAACTCAGAGAGAGATGTGAAGAGGAGAATAATAGAAGCGAAGATCCTTGAATTTTCTATCAAGATCCCAAGCTCTATGAAAGTAAAAGATTGAAGTTAAAACTCATTTCCATGTATTGAGGAGTTGCGCAATTTACTATGGTAAATATATATAAGTCTGTGTTTTATGTTTCATTCTCAAGAATGTTGTTTATTGCATGTCACACATCATCTCCAGATTTACTCGTGTGAATTTTGTTTACATTTACCTGCAGTAAAAGAAATCAAGATTTACAAATAGTTCAGTGCAAATAAAGTTTCAATTTAACGAGTAACTTTGCGTAAGATGTTTTAGCTGTTATACCTTAGAAAATATATTTCATGAAAATTTTGTTTATGTGATCCGCGAAGTGTTTTGTAAATCCACGAATTAAGTATTGTGAAGTTAACTACTCATCACTGTAAAGTACAACTGCGCAGTTAATAACCGTGCAGTAAAAAGTTGAAATCGTGTAGTTAAAACTGCAAAGTTAATTCTTAGTGAAGCAAGTGTTCCGCGAAGTAAAATTTAGGGTTCTCTATTGTATGGCACGCGAAGTCCGAAAATAAGAAAAAGAGGATATTCATCTACTGCGCAGTTAAATCTTATTTCCTGCACGGTGTTCTTTTTCGTGGAGAGGAACCCATCATTAGAATTGATCTGAAATAGATCGAAGAATACATACTAAATAACATATTGGAAATTTAATGAAAGATAGCTTGATTATTATGAAGGTCCACATGGACAAAGTCAAAACGAGCTCATTAATGAAGCTTTATTATTTAATAATATATAAGAACTATTCTAACTACTTAGGTGTGAACGAAATCCTGAGCACCCCATTGGGACGTATGGGTTTCCCATTCAGCCCAATTCCTTCTGGTTTATGTCGAAAAGCATCCGAGTTTACTCCCCAATTTAGGACTGAAAGTACTACAGAAAATGGGGAGGGCCCCTGCTGCTACTAATGTTGTTGAATGTGGTAAAGAACTGCTACTGATGTTGGAGGCAGAGACGCTCTGAGCTGTTGTTCTATATTTATAGCATTCCACTATCCCAAGGGAATTCCCATACTAAAATTTTTATGCATATTTAAATCCATATATTTGATAATGTTTTGCCTCTATGTTATTCATAAGGAAATTAAGTGCATTTAGTGATAACCTCATTCTATATAAAATATTAATGTTTTTCTTTTATATTTAATCTTGAATTAAATGTATTTAGCCTTAACTTTTTCTATATATTAATATTTTGGCTTTGTGACCAAGTTGGGCATAACATTATTCTATATATATAATAATCTTTACTTTTATGTTGAACGAAAATTCTTTTCAATATTAAGGAATACATTTAATATATATATATATATATATGAATGATAGCATTTGTCTCTATTGTAACTCTTGGTAACATTAATAATAATTTATTGATAATAGGTTTATAAGGTATAATAGGTTCGTAATAATAGGATAACTCGCTCCACGCTAATAAGCCCATAACCCACTCATTTTCTCATGCAAGTAGGATGTTGTTTTATACTTATAAGTTTTATGTTTATGAGTGGGAAATAATAGATCGTTAGCCTTCATAATCGATAAGCACTATGATAATGCCTTGTCATCATTGATTAGATTCCCGAGGCTTCACTCGCCTTCATCCTCTCCCCCTAGTGCATTTGTTACCTCCTGGTTTAATTGCATCACAACCTTCAATCTCCCAAATCTATACCATTCCTTTAAAATGATTTATATATAAAATTATTAATACCTTTAAAACCATTTAGAGATATGTAAACGTTAGTTTACATGAAACACAAAAGTAAGATCGATTCAGAATAATGATGAATGCGCATTCAAATATAAACCATTTTAATAGTCTTCATCGTTAATGTTTAAAGTAAACTTATCAATTACAAATTTCTCGATTCACACTAACATTTCTATGTATGTATTTCACATACTCTTAAATCAAAGCGATATTAATGGATACGGGGACTCCAACAAAACAACTGACCAAGTGTATACAGTTTCTTTGAATCCAAGTGAACACACCTTATAGGAAGGCAAGATACGAATGAATATAAAGCAGAAAAAACAGATTGAACATTGAAAAAATAGACTTTAAGGTAAGCAAAAAAGAAGATGAATAAAACAAAAAACAAAAACAAAGTGAATATTTTAATTAATAGATTGAATATTGCAAAGGAAAATAACCCAGTAGTAAGGTTGAAGATTCAAATACTTTGAAGCCTAAATTTGAAATAGCTTAGGTCTGAATTAAATGGAATTCTAAATTGAAATTTGATATGTAATATATATGTGTTTTACAATGCAACCAATTTTTAAAGGTGAAGATGATATGTTCATGTAGTATTATTTTTTATAGGTGATGTGACAGAAGTGACACATCTCACCCACTTGAGCTCGTCTTGCTCAATTAAGGAATAGACAAATTATGTAACCATAACTTATAGAAAAAAAAATGTGTGTAACCTTAACACTACTTGTATGCCACAAAATTATATCTATATCTATAAATACTACCAAGTGTTTGAATATTCAACCATATTTGCAAATAAAACAAAATTGAAATTAAGCCAATTAGCTATACAATGATATTTGCAAATAAAATATAAGTAAAATATCCAATATGATCTTTAAGTTTCAAAACTATAAATATGTTTCTTTCCTATTCCCTAATTACTCAAATATGGTCTTTCATATTGTGATAGATAGATTATTTAAAAGTGAATTCAAATCCAACAAATATCTTCATAGAGGATCATTCCTATCATGTTGTTTTCTTTGAATTTCATATATTTACATCTAAATTGTTAGATTATTTAAAACTAATCATATGTATCTAATCAAGAAACTCTTCTATATTAATATGTTTATTCAATCATTAAATATAAAAAATATTAAAGTTTATAAAGCTTTATTTATCTTTCACAAAGAAATCAATGAAAACGACAGAGTACTTACTATTTATGCTTCTTCACATCCTTAAAGTTTTTATAATACAAACAAAATATGATTTGAATAATATGAGCTGGTATAAACAAAGTATAGTTTCAATAAGCATTAATTCAATAATCATGGCCTTTGAGATCGTTTGAATCATGAGAGTGAGCTTGGGAGAGTTGAAGCTAACGCCCTTAATTCAATAATCATGGCCTTTGAGATCGTTTTCATGAGAGTAATCTTGAGAGAGTTGAAGCTAATGCCCTATGGATAAGGGAATGAGCCTTCATATGTTGGATCTCCAACGAAATTAATTATGAAGAAGTTTTATTAGTTTAAGGTTTTAATTTGTTTTCAAAATGTAACTATTTTATGATATTTTTATGTCAATAATTTAATGTATTAATATGTAAATATGAGAATAAAATGAATTAAATTTAATTTAATTAAAATTTAGTTATAAATTTTTAATAAAACTACTTTTTAATTTAAAAAAATAAAAATAAAAAAATTTATTATTTAAATTAATATGTAAAAATGACACACCTTAAGGATAATATTATGCGTTCCTCATATCTTACACCTATAAGGACACATATAGGTGTTTTTATATATGCACTTGCAACAAAACCTTGATTATTGATGAGAAAACCATATTTTTTAATATTGTTCTAAATTCTTTTAATAAAAACATTGCTAGTTGTAAGAAGAAACATACCACCATAACATACCACCATAAATAATTTATTTATGTAACTAAAATGGTGAGGAGTAATAAGAAACTTATTTTAATAGAGACTTATTACCAAAACAACTAAATACTATTTTATTAAAATCAATAAGAACATACACTAATCCTTACAACTTATTCACATATGAAAGAATTAAACCTTTATAAATAACTTAACATATCATAATACCATGAGATAACCAGTAAACCATAACCCTATTAACCCAAAATGACATGATATGAATGATCATCTAACTTTTATAGCACCCTTAATTTATCTTTTAAAATTAATTTTTGCTTCTTGTGAAGTGTATTATATTTAGCTTATTTATACCTTAATTTGGTATAGTTTCACTGACAAACTGGATTGAAACTTTTTGCATATTTTAAGAAGTTTGAGGATGTATTACAAATACAGCCACTTAATTTTTGGTCAATGTATGTGTATAGATACAATCAATTTCAATTAATATAGCTTCCACTATTATCAATCCACAATTAACACAGAACTCAAAGAAAAATAAGGTACTCGTCAATCAACAATTAACGCAGAGCTCAAAAAAAAATAAGGCACCCAGAAATTACCCAAAAAATCTCTCTGCAGAATTAAATGGAGTCTGCATACTATTTGAGAATGGGACAGTGCAAGTATGGTGGCACTTGTGAATTTAATCATCACTAGGTCGGTTTTTTTAAATACAATTCAGAATTCAGATCTCTTTCCACTGAAATTTATGCATTTCCATTTATATTACAGAGATGAAAATATAGACGAAAGTCACCACATCTTTCTCTTAGAGTAGTAATCTAAATCCATCTTATGCGCAAATAAAAACCACTCCATTTATATTACATTGCGAAAATTCACATGTTTTCGTCTCACTACTGTATTGATATTTAGTAATTTAAATTCATTTTATGCCCAAATTAAAAACATTGCAAATAACGCGAATTCAACCCCAAAAAAATTGAAATTCCTTTGATATTCAGTAAAATTTGATATTTGACAAAAGCATGCGGACATTTGCTAGAAATGAAGTAGCAGTATGTCCTTGCTCTAATGTAAATCGAGATAACATGAACGCCCTAGTGCTCCAAGGAAGAATAGATTGGAAAAGTTCTCATAAATGACGAACATGGTTTTACTCGGATTGCTCTTGCTCTCACGCCCAGAACCAATAATGTGCTCAGTGAGAGTGTACCCGATCACTAAATTTGTAAGTAAGATTCTTTTAATCCTTTTGCAAGTAATCAACTAATCTTAGATAGGAAGTCGTCTTCATCTTAGTTCCTAGAAGCCCAACTCCCTTTATTGTGATTTATTCTAAGACCACTTTAAATATACAATACATCCATAAGTCAAAATTTTGAATACTTGCTTTGATGAATCAATTCAAATTTTGAATACTTGCTTTGATGAATCAATTCAAACAAGAAGGCAGAGTTCCAATCAAACAATTTTGTTATGCAGAGAATGGGAAAATAAAGATATCTACAAGTGTATAACTAAGAAAACCCATGAGATAATTGGGGGTTATCACTACAGCTATATTTCTACATATATCCAAGAGCTGAAGGGATTGAACCATTTAGTAAAGCATTACAAGTGTATAAGTAAGAGAACCCATGAGATAATTGGGGGTTATCACTACACCCATGTTTCTACATATATCCAAGAGCTCAAGGAATTGAACAATTCAATTAAGCATTTACAAGATTAAGAATTGTATAGTTATGCAAGGTTCCGATGGTGTCTAGGATGTGAAAGAGTAGAGGATTTTGTTGATAAATCTATATGTTTTTATGTTTCATAGCTTGCCAATCTTTTCAGGGATTGAACAATGTTTACTTAGATCTTTTTATATCACTTGTTAAACCATATTTGTAAATGTGTAATATTCTTATTGAAATTTACCTAAATTACATAAAAAGAAGGGGCAACCACTAAGAAAAGGAAGCAAGAAATTTACACCTCAATTTTTTCTATGAGTTATCCTTTCCTGGCTACATGTTACCACCCAACTTGTTCAGTTATCTTCCATTAACTTCCATTATTTATTATATTTCTATTTTTTATAAACCATAAAATCAATTTTTATAAACTTCTCCTGACATAAAAGATTTTATTGGGTATTCTCAAAATCTTTGAGACCCACCAAAATTTTATCAAACTCATAATTGTTTCTTAATTTTATGTTTTTATGGAGAAAGATGAATTTATAACCTAAGTCAAAGTCAACCTTAATGTTTGAATGAAATAAAAATCTACCCAGTGGAAAAAAACGCTATCACTAAATTTGTGGGAAGATGATTTCCTAACTTCTTTTACCTAATAAATACCTTGACAAGAGAAAATACAAATACAAATATAAACAAAAAGCCATGAAAAGCTTGTGGCTAAAGAATGGGAAGATAAAAAGTCATACATGTCCGTACATAATAGAGGCGCTCACCGAAAGTGCAATCTTTACAAAGTTTCATTGACCGTATAGAAAGGCTATGCGCAAGGGAATTTTGATCCGAATATAACTTAATTCACACGAGACTTCAGCACTCAAGCTGTCAAATGAATTGAATTTAATATAGTTTGAGAGGACCTCAGCATTCATGCCGTCTACTAAATGTCATCAATGATGTTTGAAAATATTCTCATGCCATCATGATTATCTTCCCGACTCAACCAGATAAGAGAATGATCTTCCCGAGATTACAGATAGCAGATGAAAAAGAAAAGAAAAGGATAAGAGAAGGGGAGTTTGAAAAGAAAAAGACAGGAGAGATGGAGTTTGACCTTCACACTTTTAACAGGGTTCTACATTATATCAATTGTGTATATTCACCTTTCACAATATATAAAAGGTATCAAAGTCTTATCAGCGAATGGCCATTGTGTATAATCACCTTTCGCAATATATAATGAAGCCAGCGACTAAAATAGTAAAAAGTATGAAAGTCTCATCACCGAATGCTTTATGCCGTTGCTTTTAGTTTGTACAGTGTTCTTGGTGCATCACCTTTGACAACATATAAAAAGTATGAAAGTCTAATCAGAGATTTTACACCATTGCTTGTTTTTTAAACGAGAATAGGAGAAATTCACATTTCGAAACAGTCCATGCCCAGATTTTATAAGATGCTCATGAATGGGCTATCCCGAAATTTCACACCATTTCGGTTATGATCATATTGAAGGATATATTATACGCATCTGTATCAAAAAAGCACACTGTATGGAGTACTTGATCAACTCTCTTCCACTTTATGGAATACTTTACAGAATTCTCCCTTTGGTTTTTGGCTGTAGTAGAAATTTACAAATTGCTAAGATCAATGGCTTTCTCAGAATAGAGATGCCTAAATTGATTTGAAGGGTATCAAATTATGTTATCACATGTTTAAAAAAAATATTTATAATAAATAGTTAGGGTAAATTTATTTTAAGTTTTAAATAAGATTAAATTCTTTGATTTGATTTGATGTTCATATTTATATTTATATTTAGATAAGTTTTATTAAGTTGAATGCCATTATAATGAATCTAAATCCATTTTAAAGAATAAAATTGAATCAAATTATAAGCATTGGAAGTAAAGTAATTAATATTTGTCTAATTTTCATCTTGAAAAACAATTTTAACAATATATATTTATACTCACAACAACCACATTAATCATATTAATTTGTAGTAGTAGCATAATTCAGCTAAGTACTTCTTGTACAGAAATTCTTAGGTGTAATATGGAGAAGGATTATTAGTGGAGAATTAAATTTTGAAAACCAATTTAAAGAAAGAAAGAAAAAAACATTAATTATTGAAACATCATAAGAATAAAATATCAATCAATTTAATGCTTTTTTATTAAAATAGCTATAAATAAGTAGTTGCAGTCTCTCACACGGAGGTTGTTGAGATTTTATATTTTTGTTTTTTAAATATATGTTAAATTTTATTATATAAATATCTGTGTATATTTATGGTATATTTGTGAATATTTGATTAAAAATATTCTATATAAGCAAGCTACATCGGTAGATATTTTCATTACAATATCGAATCGTATTTGTATCCATATTAGTAGTCTAATTATGCTACTATGGAGCCCAACTCAATAAACCTATCATTTGGCACATTGATGGTGTTTTTCCCTAAAAGAATGTGCCAACAAGTTTAGAAGTCTCTGAGTTTTTGTCAATAATATTTCTTAAGAAATTATTGTTACAAAACAAATAATTCATTATTGCAGCAAGAGAGATAACTCACTAGTGGTAGCCATTGAGAAAATATAATATTCTTAAAATAAGAACAAAGTAACTTTCAATACTCATTTTTCTAATTTTTTAACTCATTACAATTATGATGATTTATGAATGCTTTTTGAGTATCAAATAAAATTATGAGTAAATTAACTTCAATAAATATCATTAACAACCACCATCATTATCATCCTATTTACTTTTCCCTACAGTTTTTTGAACATTTTTATTATAATAAAATTCAAGCATGAATGAATAAGATATTATTCTAATCATTGTCCACAACATTAATAATGATCGTAAAACCTTAATAAGGATGGAGATCATCTCTGAATTTATTTGGACTGCAGACATAATCATCATGTGAAAATTTAATGTAACCCACCGTTCAGGGTTTGCATCAGAATGCATAACAGAATCCACCAAAATAGGAAAACAAATGCGCCATGGATTCATTTATTTAACAAGTCCATAGAAGTTAGAACAATGGGATCTATAAAGCCTTTCTTGCCAATTATCTGATCAAAGTCAGCAGAAAGTTAACATAAACAATTAGGGAGAGAGATTCTATGTCTTATAGCTGCCCTCCCGTTTTCTAGCGTTCCCTTTTCTCAATACGAATCCGACCTTTCTAATCAAACCTTATTGTAGAAACTCACATGATCTGTCGCCAATCTAGTAGAAACCGTCGTTGAACAATTAAAAAGGACGAGATCGCTGATGTGGAGTAACTTTTTGCATATGATTTCTGGTGGCTCCATGGATAGAATTTGAAATTGTCAATTTTATTTTTTATATTAACTAGCAAGCCATATCAATATTAATAATATAGCTTATATACGTCCATCGGCGTATATCTATTGTTTAAATGTGGTTGATATACGTATAAGCCATATTATTAATATTGATATGGCTTGCTAGTTGACGATTGACCCACTCGAATAATATTTTTATAAGCCATATTATTAATATTGATATGGCTTGCTAGTTGACGATTGACCCACTCGAATATTTTTCGTAACTTTTAATATTAATATTATGGTTGTAAAAATATTAATAATAATTATTTAATTAAAATTGTTTTATTATAATAATATATAATAAAAACTATTTAATTATAATAATAATATCATCTCTTATTATTATTATTATAAATAACAAATATTGAAGTATATTATAATAATAATAATTGTGTACACATATACTGTTATGGTAAACAATACATCGTAATATGGCATATTGTTTTTTATAATAATAATAATATCTTTTATTATTATTATTAAAAAAAAAATTATTATTATTAAAGTTGTCAATTCTCATTATAAAATATTTTCATTTATTATTGTTATAATTACATTTTCTTATTTTCATTTTCAATTATGTTAATTAATTATTAATAATAAATAAATATTTATTATTTATTATTATTAGTTTCTTATTTTCATTCATAATTATTATAATTATATTTTTATATTTATAATTATTTTTATTATTATAAAATATCTTAAAATAAAAGAAAATAATTATAATAATATTTTCTTCTTCTTCCTATTATAAAATATTTAAAAATGATAATAACAATAATAATAAAAATAAAATAATTGTTATTATTTAAAATAATAATAATAATAATAATTATTAAAATTGTCAATTCTCATTACAAATTATTTTCATTTATTATTATTATAAATATATTTTCTTATTTTTATTTACAATTATTTTAATTAATAATTATTTTTTTATTATTATTGCTATTATTAATTTCTTATTTTCATTTATAATTATTATAATTATAATTTGTTATTGTTGATAAATAGGATTATTAATAATATATTATTTTATAATTAATTAATTAATTAATAAGGTTATTAATATTTTATAATATAATGATTGAACAATGTTTCATGTTTATATATATAAGTAAGTGTTAATCAATATATCATATAACGTTTGTATAATTAAATTTTTAACATGAAATATTCTTTTTGTTTCTAAATATACATTTTCTTTATAAATATATTTTTTTATTTTCATTTACAGTTATTTTAATTAATAATTATTAATTATTAATTATTAATTAATAATAATTAATTAATTAATAAATTTTTTTATTATGATGTAGTTGTTGTGGTTATTAATATTATTATTATTAATTTCATATTTTTATTTATAATTATTATAATTATATTTTTTTTATAAATATTTTTATAATTATAAATATTTAAGAAATAAAAATAATAAGAATATTATTATTATTATTATAAAATATTTAAAAATAATAATAACAGTAACAATAATTATTATTATTTAAAATAATAATAACAATAACAATAATAATAATAATAATAATAATAATAATTATTATTATTATTATTAAATAGTAATTTTAAAAATATTTTATATTAATAAAATTAATTATAAAAATAAATAAAATTAATTATAATAATTTTAAATGAAAATAAAGAATTAATTAAAATAATAAAAATATTAATAAATAATAATTATTAATTTACTTTAAATTATTAATTTACTATTAATTATTAATTACTAATTAAAATAATTATACATGAAAATAAGAAAATATAATTATAACAATAGTAAATGAAAATAATTTATAATGAGGATTGACAACTTTAATAATAATTTTTTTTTTTAATAATAATAATAATAACAACAACGATAATAATAATAACAAAAGTCTAAACCTTGATGCTCATGAGCTAACTTGTGGTTGATTATGGTTGACCCATGCTTGGGATTTGGTTGACCATGGTTAATTATGGTTGACTTTGGTTGACCATGGTTGACAATATTTGAACATTGTTGACTTTGAATGTTCATGGTTGACTATGGTTGAAAATTCTTGAGCATGGTTGACTAGCGTTGACTTTGGTTGACCTTCGATGACTTTTGTAAACCATGGTTGGTTTTGGTTGACTATGGTCGTCTATGGTTGACTTTGGTTGAACATCATTGACCATCGGGTAACTTTGGTCAACCATGGTTTACTTTGATTAATCATAGTTGACTTTGGTTGACCATGGGTTACTATGGATGGCTATAGTTGACCATGGTCGATTATGGTTGACTATGATTAACTATGGTTAACAATGGTTATAAATGGTTTACCAACCATTGTTAACCACAATTTTATTAACCACCTTGGTGTATATTAACCATTGTTAACCATTGTCAATTTTATGATTATTCGACTACCTTGGCGTATATCAACCACAATTTTATAAATACTTTTATAATTACAAATATTTAAAAAATAAAAATAATAAAAAATATTATTATTATTATAAAATATTTAAAAATAATAATACCAATAATTATTATTATTTAAAATAATAATAACAATAACAACAATAACAATAACAATAATAATGATAATAATTATTATTATTATTAAATAACAATTTTTAAAATATTTTATAATAATAAAATTAACTATAAAAAATAAAAATAAATTATAATAATTTTAAATGAAAAATAAGAAATTAATTAAAATAATAAAAATATTAATAAATAATAATTATTAATTCACTTTAAATTAATAATTTATTATTAATTATTAATTAAAATAATTGTAAATGAAAACAAGGAAAATATAATTATAACAATAATAAATGAAAATAATTTATAATAAGGATTGACAACTTTAATAATAATATTTATTTTTTAATAAAAATAATAACAACAATGATAATAATAATAATAAGAAAAGTATAAACCTTGATGCTCGCGAGCTAACTTGTGGTTGGCTATGGGTTGACCATGTTTGAATTTGGTTGACCATGGTTAATTATGGTTGACTTTGGTTGACCATTGGTTGACAACAGTTGAACATTGTTGACTTTGAATGTTCATGGTTGAGTATGGTTGGCAATCCTTGAGCATGCTTGACCAGCGTTGACTTTGGTTGACCTTAGATGACTTTTGTAAACCATGGTTGGTTTTGGTTGACTATGGTCGTCTATGGTTGATCATGGTTGAACTTTGGTTGAACATAATTGACCATGGTAACTTTGGTCAACCATGGTTCACTTTGATTAATCATAGTTGGCTTTGGTTGACCACGGCGGTTACTATGGATGGCTATGGTTGACCCATGGGTTGACTATTGATTGACTATAGTTAACAATAGTCAACCATTAGTTTATTATGGTTGAGAATGCTTAACCATGGTTGTCCATTTATTAACTATGTTTTACCATGGTTGGCATTACTTGCTTATGGTTGACCATGGTTGACTTTCAACAACCATGGTTGACATTAGTTGACGATGGTTGACTCTATTTGACCATGGTTTCCTTTAGTTGGCCATGGTTGACTTTGGTCAACTATGATTGACTTTGGTCGACTATGATTGACTCTGGTTGATTATAATTGACTTTAGCCACCCAAAATTGACTTTGGTTGACCTTGGTTGAATTTGGATGACCATGGCTAACTATGGTTGACATTGGCCGACCATGGTTGAATTTAGTTAACAGTGGTTGACTTTGGTTGACTTTGGCTGAACGAAGTTGACTCGGGTTGACTTTTGGGTGACAATGGTTGATCATGGTTGAATTTGGCTGACCATGTCTGCTGACTTTAGTTGACTTTGGTTAACTATGGTTGAACATGGTTGACTTTATTTGAATATGGCTAACCAAACTTAACCTAGTTGACTTTGGTTTCCATGGTTGACTTTGATTTCACTATGGTTGACATCAATTCACATTGGTTAACTTTTGGTTGAATTTTGCTTAACAATAGTTTACATTAGCTCACTATGGTTGACATTTGGTGGATTTTGGTTGACCCTCGTTGAATTCGGTTTACTTTGGCTTATTTTTTATTGATAATGGTTGACCAGGATTGACCATGGTTGACTTTTGGTTCACCATGGTTAAGTATGGTTGACCATGGTTAACCATTGTTGACTTCTTGGTTGATTTTGCTTGATTATGGTTAACCATGGTTAACTTTTGGTTCACAATGGTTGATTTTGGTTGACTATGGTTGACTATGGGATGACTTTTGTTGACCAAGGTGTAGGGTTGGTTGACTTTAGTTGACCACGGGTCGAATTTTGGTTGGCTTTGGTTGACCATGGTCGACTTTTGGAAGACTTTGGATAACCACGATTGACTTTGGTAATCATTTGGTAACCATAGTTGAATTTGGTTTACTTTGGTTTTCTTTTGGTTGACTTTGGTGCACTATGAGATATTATGGTTGACTTTGGTTGACCATTTTTTTACTTTTGGTTTACCATGTTTGACTATTCCTCACCAAGGTTGACAATGGTGGACTTTGGTTGACCATTGGGTTGACCATTATGGTTAATGCTGGTAGACTTTAGTTGTACACAGTTGACAACAATTTGACTTTGGTTGGTCGTGGTAGAGCATGGTTGAAAACAATTGACTTTGGTTGACGATGGTTTGACTTTAGCTCGATTTTTGGTTGACTTGGGTTGACTTTTAGGTGACTTTGGTTGACCATGGTTGACTTTTTGTTGGCTTAGGTTGAGGATGGTTTGGATTTTGGTTCTCTTTAGTTGACTATGGTTGACTTTGGTCGACAATGATTGACCTTAGTTGTTTGGTTGACTTTGGTTTTTTAATGACCATGTTTATTATGGTTTGGTTGAATTTGGTTTTTTGGGCATTGATGAATTTTGTTGTTTGGGTTGACTTTGGTTGTTTGGGAATGATTGACTTTGGTTGTTCATGGATGGTTGGATTTGGTTGAATTTGAATGTTTGGGAATGGTTGACTTTGGTTGACCATGATTGACTTTAGTAAACCATGGTTGCCATCTAGATGAAGCATAGATTACGAATGATTAGAAGTACGCATGGAGAACAAGTAACACATAACTTATTTGTGGCACTTGTGGCCTATCAGTGTTCACCGACCATAAGTTAAGTGGTTGTGGTGGTATATATTTTGTGTTTATATGAACAAAAATATCATTAGGAGCTAGTTTTTCTAAGTATGTTTTTAATGAAACACATTTCATTGTGTTAATTTGATTATTTAATATCAATGAATATATATATATAGTATACCATTGAGTATGGATCATTCGCCCACGAAATTTGAATTTCGGATATATATATTATATATATATATATATATATATATTCTTTAGTTTTTTGGGATGTGATTTAGTAGGGGAATTGTAATGATCTATACGCAAGGGTGTTACATGTGGATTCATATTGATGTAAGGTTCTAAATACAAAATGTGTTATTCTTAATTTATCTGTAGAAGATAATTATGAAGGCTTTTGTATATTATTATTGATGTTGATATATTTTTAAATTGAAAAAACATTCATTTATTCTTTATTTAAAATTATGTAAAAAATAATTTGATATAATTATTATTAAAAATCAGATCAAATTAACTTAGTGTCTTATTCTTTCCGTGACATGATAATTTCTATAAACTCAATTTTTAAACCTTTAAAATTAAAAAAAATTAAAAAACATATATTAACAAAAAAAATTATATTAAATACTTTAATATTTAAAATTATAATAATTTCTTAAAACATTCAAAATTAATAAATAATTTACACATTTAAATTAAAAAATAATTTAAACATTTAAAATTATATTACTTTTCTCTAAAATTATATTAAATTTCATTTAAAATTATATTACTTTCATTTAAAGTTGTATTATTTTAAACATTTAAAATTATATCATTTTTCATATTACATTTTTATACCCATGTACAAAAGGAAACTAAATGAAATGAAATCAACAATGCAAGCTGAAGGAAAAGAAAGTAACAATGAACACCGCGCAAGCAGAAGTTTGCTTTGTTAGAGCTACGTCGATATATTTCCTTTAAAGAATCAAGAAGGTTTCGCCTGTGTTATGGAAAGTATTTAAAAAAAATCCATGTTGGTTCATAAAATAAAATATTATGAAAAGTAATTAAAAAATAGATGTTCGTGTATAAAATAAAAACTTAAAACTTAAACTCGGATCTATCAATCAAGAGAGATCAAATTTCTTGAGTTTAAATTTAAAAAAAGAAATACACATTTCTTGAGTTTAAATTTAAAAAAAGAAATAAACCTCAAGAAATTGGTTGGTGCTTGATAGATACAGGTTTAAGATGGATTAAAGTTGTTATCATCATCATCATCATCATTATAATATAACATTAATAATGTTGATAGTAATGTTGATAATAATGTTATGAATGTTATTATCAAGATTAATATAAATATCAATGTTAATTTAATGGTAATATTAATGTCAATGTTAGTTTAATGTTAATATTAAAATTAATGTTAACATTAATATTGTTAATGCTTTCATGATTAATATTATTAACTTTATTAATAATGTTGTTACTTTAATTATTGATATCGTTATTATTAATAACATAATCGAAATTGTTATTATTATTATTATTTATAATATTGTTAATTTTATTAATAATATTTTTATTGATATTATTCGTAATGTATTAATATTCATTTTAATATGTTATTCATTTTAATATTTTAAATAGGTGTAGTCTAAATATGCTAAGTTATCAATTTTTTTTGAGTTACAGTCTTCTTTCCAAAATTCACTCAAAAAAATCTTAAAAGTAGAATAAATAGATTATTCCTTTTAAATATGTTATTAATTTAATTTTATACCATTCTCAATAATGTTAATCAATCTTCTTCTTGTTATTAATGTAATTAATAATAATTTTTATGTTATTATTAATGTTGAAAAACATTATTAATGATTAATAATATTAATAATAATATTGTTGATGTTGTTGCTAAATCACTTAAATTCTTTATTTTTCTTCAAAATTGAGTTCTAAATAATTAATCAATTTTAACCCTTCCATCTATAAGTCTTAGAAAACTTATCCAATTTAATTATTTCAATTTTGATGCTTAACTAAAAACTCTTCCAATAATTTCCTAGTACTATATAAATTAAAAATCTTAGAAAATTTAATTAAATCAAAATAAAATTAATAAATTAATATAATTTAAAATATAATATAATTTTTCTTAAATTTTTAATTAAAAATATATATTTCTAACCAAATTATATATATATTCCACACAAATTCAAAATATGACTTCATACTTCTTTCATAAACAATTATAAATATAAAATTATAATTACTATATAAGTGGAAAAATTAATGTATAATTATATTTATAGGCGAAATTAAGATTTATATATGTAAAATTTTATTTATATATTTTATATTGAATGTGTATAAATATTTTTTTATAAATTATAATTACTATATAAGTGGAAAAATTAATGTATAATTATATTTATAGGCGAAATTAAGATTTATATATGTAAAATTTTATTTATATATTTTATATTGAATGTGTATAAATATTTTTTTATAAATATGTAAAAGTTTAATTATATATATTTTATATTCAATTTGTACAGGTATGTTTTTATATGAGCAAGAGTAGATAATTCTTTACTTAAAAAAATTAAGAATCTAAGCATTAATTATATTAAAATATTAAAATACTAAATATTAATTATATTAAAACTTACATTTTTACATTTTAAAATTTAAAAAAATTAAAACTCAAAACTACCAAAAACTTAAAAAAAATTTAAATTTTAAAAATTAGAATTAAATGTAACCTTTAATTATATTAAAATTTAAATTTTTACTGAAATCAAAATATACATCACACAAAGTTTAAAATAACAATGTTTAATTATTTACGATAAAAATATGAATTTTCATATGCTTTGCAAAACATTACATAAACATTTTGGTTGAAAATAAAAATAACATAATAAATTAATATTTATTAGTGTTAGAACTTAATGGTAATCATTTTATTAATAAATATTAGCCATAATAATTGTTAAACCATTAATACCATGATTGGAATTTCACCACAAAAATCGTTAATATGGTGATTCAAATTAACTTTGAATTTAAGCGAATAAGATATCAAAATTTGGTGGACGACTTGAATTAAGATAAGAATTACGATGCTCTTTCTTCTTGTCTTCTCCTCGAGGGAAATACATATTCCACGTGTACATAAAAATTAATCCACTAATAAATACGTCTATATATTTCTTTTAAAGAATCAAGAAGGTTTAGCCTGTGTTACATTACAGTTTTAAAAGTGTTACAGGAAAATGTTACTATAGCAAATAATTCCATTGGAATCTAAGGACAGAAAACAATTGTTACCTTTTGCTGGAATGCATAGACACGAAAATCCCTGGTTTTATGAAGATCTTGATAAAATGTCTGTATACAATTAATCTAAACTGGTTTTGAAATTGAGAAAAAAAAAAGTGGATGAATCTTGTTCTCGGTCAAAACATCTTTGAAACAGGTGGCATCAAGGGGCACTGTTGAACTGAATCAAAATGCACAGAAATCAGGCACTGGTGAATAAGATTAGAGTTCATAACTTGAATTTCTGGAAGGTGCCGATAGAATTGGATCAAATGTAAAAGCCAAATTACGAACACAAATGTGGATTCTATGAAAACGACTTCATCAAATTTACAATTCACAACTGGAGTTTCTGGGAGGTGCTGACAAAATTGGATCAAATTTAAAATCCAAATTACAACACAATTATGGATTTTGAATTCCTGGAAGGTACCATTTCAGTTTCGAAGTGGAACCCCAGAGTTAATTAAAAATCATCTACAATTTATATTTGCAAAATTGAAGTCATCATGACTTTGGAGTACACACACAGAGGATAAAAGGGCTTATCGATTCGTATTTACAATACTGAGAGCGCCATGCTTGGGATATACAGAGATTGCAAGGGCAACACGAGTCTTTTTAGGAATTCTGGAAACACTCAAAATGAAGATCTACTCAGATTTTAATGCCAAATCGTTATCAATCAACTTAGTAATTTGGTTTCATCAGGTTCAATTCGCCCTTTTAACAAAAGTAAAACCCATATCATGGAACAATATTAAAACAATGATGATGTGATTTAATAAATCCAAGGTGTTAAAAGTTATACCAGATATCGAGCATGCATTCTCCAATATCGGGCGCACAGTCTCCATTTATACCAGATATCCAGTCTGCAGTCTCCAATCTCTGCGCATCTTCTTCTTTGAGGTCTGGCCACATAACCCGTCCGGTGTGCACCGTAGCTCCTAATTTTCCCCGCGCAACTGATCATTGGTGTGCTCTGGACCTGCAAGAGTGCGCGCAACTGATCATTGGTATGCTCTGGACCTGCAAGAGTCCGCGCAACTGATCATTGGTGTGCTATGGACCTGCAAGAGTCGGCACCCTAGTTTAATAGTTACAATGTAATGCTGTTTGATTAGATCATTGGCTGGGAGGCTTATGAATGGAGTGGCGCCCCAAGATCCCTACAACACAAATATTAAAATTGTTCCATGATTGCACCTGGGCTTAGGCGACTACAGATACAATGAGGCTGCATGCATTCATGTAGATACCCAAGACAATGAGGCTGTCTCATTCCTCCCAACGCTCTGTAACCTATGGTGACACTTGTAAAAACCAATTTTTTTTTCTTTCGGGGTCACTGCTAACATTCATTCGTCCCATCTGCATAGAGAGTAGAGCATTTGATTATATGGTTTATATTTGTTAAGCCCAATAATTTATCAATAACAGATATCAGAATTATTAATTTCTGCAAGGGAAACGTCATACTAACATGTTACGCTTCATGGGATAAACAAGTATGGGACCGTTGCTTGTGTTCCGAAGAATGTCTTTAAACACTCGTGCATTGAATTCATGAATTTTCGATCCTGGAACCAATAAATTTAGCCATGGATGTGGCACTTCCGAGAGGCCCTTGGAACGGAGTTTCAACTCCGATGTGTGAACACGATCAAGAAAATCCACATACAAGACGTCCGTAGTAAAAACTGATCCTGGAATGAAGTGCAGTGAAAATAACAGGGACGTTACAACCTGACACCACCACCAAGAACGTATTTTCTGTTAATAAACCAAGCACTAAATAGATCTGAATGGACATTACAGTAAGAGGAGTATTTATTACAATAAATATGGTAGATAGCTCGTCAACTGGTTTGCTGTTCATGTAATTCATGGCCATTTCCAAGCAGTACAAAACATGGCCTTTGGTGTTTAGATTTTTCAGTTTTACTGGATTCTGAGGCAAGAAAAAAGAAGATCTCCAATTGCTCAGTAGTCCTTCGTTGTCTACAATTACAAATCCTTCAACATAGTCGAATGTGAGGTCACCTATGGGACGAGATATTAGATATTCCTGATCTTTGGTGAATGCTTTGAAGTCGAAATACAAGACCCTGATCCATTTTACCTATACAATCAATATGCATAAACTCTGATCAATATTGAAATGATTTCAAAAAAGTCATTGTACAATACAAATTACCCAAGAGTCCGTGATTTAGAAAATAGTCATTGAACAATCAACATATCATGAGTCGATAATAACACACAGCAAGTAAATCTTCACCATCTGTGGCACAGGCTCAGGGGCAATCCGAGCCTTGGTGATGATACCGAACTGACCTGACCCACCAAGAACTGCATGAAATAGCTCTCTATTCTGGTCTTTTGAGTAATTCAACAAGTCCCCTTTCCCTGCATAGTAGATTCAACATGAATAGAAGGTAAAAGAAAACAAGGGGTGTCACTTTATCATGGTTTACCTGTCACGACTTCAACCTGATAGACATTGTTGATCTGAGGGCCATGGCGAAAAGCCTGGCCACTGATTCCAGCATTGGAGAGTGTTCCACCCACTGTGAGGAGAGAATGGAGCATTCGAGAGGAGCGTTAGTGTGGAGAGTGGAATGGAGCGTTTGAGAGGAGCTTTAGCATATTGTACAGGAGTGTGGGGAGTGGAGCGGAGTGACGGATTAATTCCTGGCATAACTGAGAAGAAACACTTGGCATTTCTAATTATTCGAATAAATTTTTTGAAATTCCTATGCATCGTTTAGATTTAAAGCTGCGCGTGAGTTAACATAGTAAATCTGAGTGCTTCATTAATGCACCAGACGAAGCATATTCTGGTATCCTTAAAATCCAGCCATTGATTATTAAAAATACAATAAATCAGCCACCCCACCTCCACCCGTAAAAGTTGAAAGAAAACGCCTATCGGCATAATGAGCTAAAAGAAACTGTAACGAAACTATGTCGTTTTTGGTTAAAATGTTCACATGAAAGCTTACAATAAAAATTTATTTTAGTTTTCCCTAAATTACAAATGCATGCACTGTTAGTGATGATTATCTTTAATTTAATAATAATATTATTATGACATTTCTTCTAAGAAAGCTAATGGTTGTAATTCTTAATCAAACTTCTCTTTTGGTCAATTTTCTAACGTAAAGTGTCCACCTCGGACAATTTGATGAAGAGGAATTTTCATGGTCCACACCAAATCCCAAATTTTCAGGTGGAAAAATATCAAATGTATTCCCTTTTTAGTTTTATGTAGCATTTTGAAAGCTCGCAATGACAAAAAAATTTAGTACCACCAAATCCCAACTTTTTAAGTGACCTTGCTTAAACATTTTAAAGTACAAGATTATTCTGTAAAGTTCAGATTTCAAAAAGAAATAAGCATTGATGATAAAAATGGTTGGTGCTTTCTCAATGGAGCTTGCCATGAATATAACAAAATTTATGGATTAGGAGGTTTTTTTTTTATATCTTCGTAATATAGAATTTTAGCTAACTACGATAGGGGTACAAATAATAGAGCATAAATTTTAACATTGAGAATCATATTTTAGTTCAAGTTAATTATTAGTGAATCAGGTTGGGGATCTGTAACATAACCCTTTACTGAAAACATTTTATGTTTGAAGAAGACATTATCTTAACTTTTATTGTAATGTTTTATATTTGGACAACTGTCCAAGGAGGATTGTAATTGCACAATATTATTATTTAAATACATAAAATAGGAGACACTCACCCAAGGAGAACTGTTGAAAGAGTGTTTATTGACCCACTAGGTGGAATGGAATCTCAGGTAGACGACAATGGACAAGTGGCAGCATCATGAGCCAAGTAACTAGCTGTTGGTATGGGACAACTCCCTTGAATTGTGATCATAGTGCCGTGAAAGATGGGACTGGAGCTTGAGGCTCAATTATTGAAAACTGACCACTAAAGACCTAGGCAATCTTTTTAAGAGCGATCTAATTTTGGACCGAGGTTCATCACTTTTCTTGACGAGAAAACTTACCTTGTGCATCTGTTGCATGCACACAAGAGATTCGATGAGGGGAAATGCTATTTTTTTTATAATGGTGTAAGTCTGCCTTGTTTACTGCTAAGTGTAGAGTTTTTACTGTTGAGTGCAGAGCTTGCGGGTTTTTGGCAAGTATCTATTGATTGTTGGTTATAAAATTAAGTGACGTGCTTCTACACAGAGTCTTCTACCTAGTGGTTCAGTAAACAGGCTCGGGAGTCCAAAGAAGGCAAGTAGTTTGGTTGCTTCTTTTGGAGAAGGTTGGGAGGAAGAGGCCTCCTTAGGTGTTTGTCCACCCTATCTACAGTTATAGGTTCTACTTGTTATTCATTTCCTAAGTGACTATCATTTATTTCTATAGATGTTAAGTTAGTATTCTGTAGTTAAATATTGATGATGCAGAAGTAAAAGTTTGAAGTTCTGATCTGTTAATGATTTTGTTGACTACTGAATAAATATATGATTTGATAGAATAAAATACCCTCGTTGTAACTAGGTGAAGAAAATCTTTTTACCTTGGCAATTATTGTGCTATGTTAATACTTACAATATTGTACAAAAGTATGAAATAAATAGCATGCGAAATGAGAATGGGTGTAGTAGATATACAATTTAATATAAATCTAGAATATAACCGAAGATTTAAACTAAGAGATCTCACCGGATACATTTCAAGATTGTCTCTAAATCCATTAAGACATTTGAAAACTATTGAAGTTATTTAGGAACTCTTCTGTTACACTTTGAAAACATTAGTACTCTTACCTGTAATCTATGAAAGGGAAGGTTCAGATGCTTTAGCATAAATGCTAAGTAATCATCGGGGTACCCATAGGACCCCTTCATCATCAAATGAAGAACATCAGTTAGCATTTATAAACGTTAAAAATTGATTGAACATTGACATAAGTAATCTGAAAGTACAGCTGAGACAAAGAAACAACCAATAGCATTTTAATTTAGATTTAATTTCATTTCATAACAAGTCGCAAACAATACATTGTATGATCGTTACAAAAATTTATTTCCACATGTCGACATAGAAGCATTTAATATAATTCTGCATAGCAAAGTACAACATTTAATGCTACATTGAAAAATTTAAATTTTTGTGAATTTTCGGGATGTTACACATGGTATCAGAGCGTGAGTTGAAACTCTAGGCCTGAAATAGGCTCATGCATGCAAAACAGAAAATGAAAACTGAAAACTTAGTTACTAACTTTTATTTAATTTTGTTTATTTACATAACAACTTGATATTTAATTTGCGGGTATGGAAATATCGGAAGAATTAGCAGAGGTCAGGTCTCCTCATCATAATGAACATAATAATAATGCACATAATAATGGTAATGAAGGAATTTACGTAGAGTTAAATAATCAATCTTCTGAACTACAAGAAAGAAAAGAGTGGTAAAAGTAATAGTGACTCTTCATCTGAATCTGATCGAAGTAACTGTAATTCTGATCAGGACAGTAGTGATAGTGATTGTTGTTCTAAGAAGAGGAAGCATAAGTATCATGAACGAATTACTCGAGAATTTAAAAAGATAAAGCCACCAAGTTTTAATGGAAAAAATGAAAAGGGAGAGGCAGCTGAAGCATGGCTGTCCGGAATGAAGAAGTACTTTCATATTTATAACTACTCATCTCAATTAAAAGCTAAGATGGCCATATTTATAACTACTCATCTCATCTCAGCTTGTTAAGGTATGTACCTTACCTAGCTAAAGAAAAATCTAAGATACAAAGGTTTCTAAGTTGTTTACATTTCCACATAAAGGACAAAATTGAGTACAATAACCCTTCAACTCTTGAAGAAGCCATGCAGAAGGCTAATTTCTGTTTTGAACAGAACAAGAGAAGAGAAGGTGTATCGAGTTGGAGAGGTAGTAAGTCTAATAATTTTGAGCATAAAAGGAAAAGTTTCAATCACAATTCTGGAAGTTTTAAGAAAAAAATTAATAACAGAAAATTTTCAAGTAATAATAATTACAGGGGTAATGCACCACAAACTTTTACTACTACAAGGAATGTGCCTAATAATAATAACAACACCATAAATGCTGAATAGATGGCACCTATAAAGTGTTATGATTGCGGTAGACCCCATACTAGAGCTCAATTCCCACGCAACAGTAAGACAATCAACAACATTCACACCATACAAGCAAAACGTACAGTTGGTGATGTAGCAAGAGAAATGCCTAGGATAAATGCAGAGCTGGAAAATCGATAAGCAGACCATCAAAATTCTATGGTCGAAATTGAAGGTATGATACAAAACAAATTTATTTCCATTCTAATAGATCCAGGTGCAAGTTTGAGTTACATTTCACCTGATTTAGTGAAAATTTACAAGTTAAGGGTAGAAAATTTTGATAATTCTTAGTTAGTTTAGCTAGCAACAGGCACTAAAAGAAAAGTTACATAATTTGTCAAAGGTTGTGATGTACTTATGAGTCAGCAGAAAATGAAAGTTAATTTAAATGTTTTACCGTGAGGGTCATATGATTTGTTAATTGGCATGGAATGGCTTGAACAGTATAGAGTAGTACTTAACTGTTATGAAAAGTCTTTTACTTGTTTGAATAATGAAGGTATTACTGAAACGGTAAAAGGAATTCATAGGAAAACTTTTATATGACAAATTTCTGCTTTACAAGTAAAGATAGCTGCAAGAAAGGGTTGTAAAATTTTTGTTGTTAATTTTATTAATGACGAATGTTCATCTAAAGAAGATAAGTTAAAACTGGAGGATATACCCATCCTTAGGGACTTTTCTGACGTATTCCCGGAAGAAATTCCAGGATTACCTCCGAAAAGGGAACTCGATCTCACCATTGAGTTAGTACCGGGTGCGGTACCAAACTCAAAGGCTCCCTACAAAATGAATATTCTGGAGTTAAATGAACTAAAATATCAGCTCAAAGAACTAATAGATAAAAACTACACAAGGCCTAGTGTGTCTCCTTGGGGAGCGCCAATTATTTTTATTAAAAAGAAGGACAGAACCATGCGACTGTGCATAGATTACCGTCAACTTAATAAAATGACAATTAAAAATCAATATGCCTTGCCCCGCTTTGACGATCTATTCGATCAGGTACGCGAAGAAGAGATATTCACTAAACTTGATTTAAGGTCTCGATATCATCAAGTTAGAATAAAGGATGAAGAAATTTTCAAAACTACTTTCAGAACTCGTTATGGGCACTACGAGGTCGTAGTTATTCCTTTTAGGCTAACTAACGCATCGGCAGTGTTTATGTACTTAATGAATATTTTTCTGCATAAGTACTTAGATAAGTTTGTAATCGTGTTCATTGATGATATTCTAATATATTCAAAAACTAAAGAAGAGCACGATGAATATTTAATAATAATTATGCAAGTGTTAAGGGAACATCAACTTTATGCTAAGCAAATGTGACTTTTATCAAGATAATATATAGTACTTAGGTCACATAATCTCTAAAGACGGAATTTCTGTCGACCGAAAGAAAATAAGAGCAATTAATGAGTGGCTTGTCCCTAAAGACATAAATGATGTACATTGATTTACGGGAATAATAGGTTACTACAGAAAGGTTATTGAAGGATTCTCTAGAATTGCTAATCCCATAACTTCTTTGCAGAAGAAAGGGAAGAAATCGTCTAGGATTAGAAATGCGAAGAAAGTTTCAAGAAGTTAAAAGAGTTATTAAAAACAACACCTATATTAAAATTGATGATCCTAACAAAGACTTCGTTGTATGCACTGATAAGTGCAACGATAGAATTGGTGGGGTCTTAACTCAAGAAGGTCATGGTATTGCTTTTGAGTATAGAAAGTTAAAAATCCATTAAAAGAACTACATAACTTATGATCTAGAGTTGGCATCCGTGATACATGCAATGAAAATGTGGCGCCATCACTTGATTGGAAGGAATTTTATACTAATGACAGATAATAAGGGCTTAAAATACTTGTTGGATCAAACAAATCTTAACGTAAGGCAAGCTAGGTGGCTAGCTTTCCTTAGCGAGTATGATTTCAAAATTCAACACATTAAGGGTAAAGAAAAAAAAGTTTTTGATGCATTGAGTAGAAATGCCAAATTAAGTTTTGTAGCAGTAATCAACACATTTAAGACAGACCTAGAAAATCAGATCAAAGAAGGAATTAAGCAAGATGAGAATTATCAAAAATTGCGTGATAAGGCTGCTGTAAATTTATCTGAAAATTTAATAACAAAATACAACATTAATGAAAAAGGCTTAATTACTTATAAAAACATAATTTATATACCTAATGTATGAAAGGTTAAATTGCTGATTTTGGATGAAGTGTATAAAAGTCCTTATTCAGGACACCCTGGTTATCAGAAAATGATAACTATGTTAAGGAAGGATTATTTTTGGCCCAACACGAAGAATAAAGTGGCTGGCTAAATAGCTACGTGTTTTGAATGTCAGAACATTAAGGTTGAACATCAACACCCAGCTGGTCTATTGCAGCCACTCCCGATTCTGGAATGGAAATGGGAAATCATAAGTATTGATTTTATTACAGGTTTACCTAAGAATCAGAAACAAAATGACTCAATAATGGTGGTTGTGGATAAACTTAGTAAATATGCTCATTTAATTCCTATTAAGACTAATTTCAAAGCTGCTAACATTGCAGAGGTGTTTATGAATTAAATATTTCGCTTACATGGAATTCCAAAGGTAATTATTTCTGACCGAGACTCCAAGTTTACTGGAAATTTCTTGATAGCATTGTTTAAGGGTTTAAATACTAAATTAAATTTTAGTACTGCTTTCCATCCACAAACTGACGGATAGACTGAACGGGTTAATCAGGTTTTAGAAGACATGTTAAGAATGTATGTTAAAGATCAACCAACTAACTGGGAAGACAATCTGCATTTAGCTGAATTTGAATACAATAATCATTATCAAGTATTTGCTAGACTTAGTCCATTTGAGATTTTATATGGAAGTAAATGTTGTACTCCTATTTCTTGGGATAACCCTATTGAAAAATTAATGTTAGGACCAGATTTGTTAAAAGAGATGGAGCTAACCATGAAATAGGTACAAGGAAACTTAAAAGTTATGCAAGATAGACAAAACATTTATGCAGATATGGAACACACTGAAAGATAATTTCAGGTTGGAGATCATGTCTTTGTAAAGGTAAAACCTAAGAAAATTGCTTTTAAGCTTGGGAGTTGTGCTAAACTAGCACCAAGGTACTGTGGACCATTTGAAGTCCTATCAAGGATTGAACTTGTTGCATATCAGTTGGCTTTGCCATCTCATTTAAGAATCCATAATTTCTTTTACATTTCTATTTTAAAGAAGTATGTGCACGATGCTACTCATGTGCTGAATTGGAATGAAATACAGGTGGAACCCAAAAAATATTTTCTAGTGGAACCAGACTGTATTCTCGACAAGAGGGAAATTATGCTACAGAGTCGTACCAAAGGGCAAGTAAAGGTGCAATGGAAGCACCCTAGCCCTAATGAAGCTACCTGTGAACTGGAAAGTAACATATCCTTTACTAAAAACATTTTATGTTTGAAGAAGTCATTATCTTAACTTTTATTGTAAAGTTTTATATTTGGACAAGTGTCCAAGGATGACTGTAATTGCACAATATTTTTATTTAAATAAATAAAATAGGAGACACTCACCCAAAGAGAACTGTTGAAAAAGTGTTTACTGACCCACTGGGTGGAATGGAATCTGGGGTAGAAGGAAATGGACAAGTGATAGCATCATGAGGCAAGTAACTAACTGTTGGTATGGAACAACTCCCTTGAATTGTGGTCATAGTGCCCTAAAAGATAGGACTGGAGCTTGAGGCTCAATTATTGAAAATTGACCACTAAATACCTAGGCAATCTTTTTAAGAGCCATCGAATTTTGGACTAAGGTTCATCACTTTTCTTGATGAAGAAACTTACCTTGTGGATCTGCTACATGCACACAAGAGATTCGATGAAGGGAAATGCTATGCTTTTTATCTTGGTGTAAGTCTGCCTTGTTTACTACTGAGTGCATAGTTTTCTCTGCTGAGTGTAGAGTTTGATGGTTTTTGGCAAGTCTCTATTGATTGCTGGTTATACAAATTGAGTGCCTTGCTTCTACACAAAGTCTTCTACATAGTGGTTCAATAAGAAGGCTCGAGGATCCAAAGAAGGCAAGTAGTTTGGCTGCTTCTCTTAGAGAAGGTTGGGAGGAAGAGGCCTCCTTGGGTGTTTGTCCATGCTATCTACAGTTACAGGTTCTACTTGGTATTCATTTCCTAAGTGACTGTCATTTATTTTTGTAGATGTTAAGTTAGTATTTTATAGTTAAATATTGATGATGCAGATGTAAAAGTTTGAAGTTCTGATCTGTGAATGATTTTGTTGATTGCTGAATAAATATATAATTTGATAGAATAAAATACCCTCCCCATATTCTTGAACATATAGTTTCCTGTATCGTACTCTAGTACAGGGAAGGGAGAATTAACCATAGATAAATTATATGCATTGAATGAATAGACTAACTCTCTCATGTTTCCTTTCCTCTGTTATCTCCAGTAAATTTAACAATATCTTATATTCTCAGTCATAAAAGATTTTAGTTACACATTTAATGTGCAGACTGTAAGATAGTTTATTTTATAATAGAAAAATAACAGAAACACATACAGTTCTAGGTTTCTGTAACAATCTAGGTTCATTTACATTTTTACCATATCATCTTTTACTTTAATACATTTCCCTTCGTTGATATGTATGTTTGAGATTTTTATGCTACCAAAATAAACATAGTAGTATTCACATCATTCAAACAAATTTGTTATATCTCTACTTTTGCACAAATAAAATAATCCAGGGTTTTACTTTTCCCATGTTTTTCTAAACCTTTGCTTAAGACTTATATTTCATTATGTATTATAATATACTGTATCAAAACAATTATTAACTTTCATGTTTGAGAACAACTATTAATACAAATGGAGTAACTAGAACTCATCAACATTTTTATCATCTTACCATAGCCTTTTTAACATAGAATAAGTCTGTTTTAGACGAACGTCCTAATGTTTGGAAAAACCCTCGCTTCTATATTATAATATATACTATTTTATCAACAGTTAGAAAAACAAATAGATTATCCAAAAGAGAGATCGAAACCCTTAAAGGCGCTATGCCAAGCACGTAGTGGTTTCGAATCAAAGGATTGCGAGTTTGAGCCTTATACAAATCCAGCTACACATTAAAATTCATTGTCCACACTCAACAAGTGAACAATACAATCACGACATCACATAACCTATACATTGTTTAAACTAAAACAAAAGAACATTTACCATCATTTTAAAAGTAGTTATCTAACAACCTACTGTAACCTTCGTCTGCAACAAACATAATAGACATTCGAGACTAGATCTCAGCTTTTAGGTTCAACCTCTTAAGATTTTGAAGTCATCTTCTAAATCAAAACAAGCACGAGATTTAAGTGCACAAAAACAAGGTTATTTCCTTTAGCTCTCAGCATTGCCCACAGCCACAATAAATACAACATAAAAGTATAAGAACCTTCTTTTTGTTAAAAACAACCGAGGGTTAAAACCTCTCAAAAGATGTTACATTCAACAAGAAATTCTACAATGAAATGTTGCCAATGCTAACATCAAAATAGGTCGAAGATCTCATCGTCTTTCCATTCATCTTTTGGAATACAAAATAGTATCACGACGTCTGAAATTCTCCAAACCCCAACCTACCAGCTAACACGAAAACAATGGCCAACAAATTGCCAAGAGTAACCTACAGGGGTTAAATCACCGAGGCTTACCAGCTGTTTGAGCATTACTCCCAGTTAGCTTCAAGCTTTACAATCTGCAACATAAAGTACCTTCCATAAAAAAAATTGAAGGTTAAAAATATGCATTTCGGATTTGAAAAATAAATTACAAAATAACTATATCAAACCAAGTTTCCAGCCATTACCTTTAAAATGTTGCTTATGGAGAAGAGACACCACAACCAACAAGAAATGGAAGCCATCACCTCACTAACAAACGCAACAAGGAATGTAGACCATTCTGAGAAATACCATTATGCATGCAAGGAAAATCAACCTCTTGTCCAATCTACTGATAATACTATCTTAAGACCCTGGAGCTACTTCTGACTACAAACAATTGTAGTAAGCCAGTAATCTTAATAGAATCGGCTCTAAAATCCTAGTACTGTCACTAGTCTTGACATCGAAATTGGGGAGGTGCCCTAACACCCTGCTAACGAAACCGTAAAACCTCTTACAGCTGTCCGCCTCTCCACAAAGCCACCAGTAACATACAATGAATGCCAAAGAAAAAGAACCTTGTTAGGATATTTAGACACTTGGGATATAGTTAAGATCAACTTGTGTAATATATCTATTAGGAAAAGTGTGTTTCTTTAGTGTGCATTAGTATACATTTGTAAATATTTAATCCGACGATCACGATATGTTTTAAACATAGAGTGATTCGACGGCTCAACTTCTCTTAGATCATACCTAACCTTGATCCATGGCTTAACACCCGATTGGTCCATGATCTCTATTTAAAGAGCATGGAGGTTCATTGTCTAGTTGATCAATTATGAGAAGCTCATTTGTAACTTTCTTTCTTTGCATAAAAAATTGCTCCATAGAAGTTATTTGGCTGGGGCCGTGGAGTGTTTCCCTCCCTAGGGTTTAAACCACGTCAAAATATCGGTGTATCGATCTGTGATCTGTTTGTGTGAAGTGGTTGCTATAGGTGTTTGGTCTTTTGGGTGTACCCTGTGTAGCCGAACATGGTAACATGGTATTAGAGCTTTTATGAAGACCCGCTTCCGATTATGATCTAGATCTTGAAGTGTTGTTGCTGAAACTTGAAAGGGTTTCTGCATCTAGTATTTTTGTGCATTTGTGGGCTATGGGAGGTGTTCCATTGCGTCTAGAGCAACGTTTCCATTGGGAAATTATTTTCATTTGATCGAAAACGGTTACCGGTTGCTTCAGAAACGCATATTTCATCATATCTGAAGGTATAATGTTACAGTGACGTTTTTTCTAATTTCTGTTTTTAAAAAAATAATCTCATATTTTATCAGTTTTTATTCTTAGATTTTTTTAGTTTCATATTTATGCTTTCCCTGTATGCGTATGCTCTTTTCCGTGCACCCTGTGCGATCTCAGCGAATCAGAAATAGAAAGGGAAAGGGTTTTTCTCGGTTGTGTATGCTCTTTGCCGTATAGCTTGTGCGATCTTGGCAAATCAGAAACTGAGAGAAAACTTAGATTTTCCGAACAAGCTAATGAGATCTAACCCCACAAGCGTGGAAAAGTTTTTTTTGTTTTGATTTATGGTCTTATTTGTAGGAGAAAAGGCAAGCACGGAAACCGAGCGAGAAGAGTAAAAAAAAAAAATTCCTTCCTCCTTTCTATATTTTACATACCTTTTAATCTAGCTCACTTGGTTCAAAGTCGCTTTACTTCCTTAATAGGTCTTGAGTTCAAGTCTTAGGAAATTACTTTTAAATGAAAAAGTGCATGCAATTTCTATTTTCAAGTTACTTTATTGTAAAGTGCATCTCACTTAAATAATAAAAAATAAAAATAAAAAGTGAGTCACTTAAGTTCATTTTTATTGATGCACTATTTAAAGTAGCATCATTCTAAAAGTTGTTAGGATATTTAGACACTTAGGAGTTAGTTAAGATCAACTTGTGTAATATATCCGTTAGGTATAGTGTGTTTCTTTAGTATGCATTAGTATGCATTTGTAAATACTTAATCCGACGGTCACGATATGTTTTCGACATAGAGTGATCCGATGGCTCAACTTCTCTTAGATCAAACCTAACCTTGATCCGTGGCTTAACACCCGATTGGTCCATGATCTCTATTTAAAGAGCATGGAGGGTCATTGTTTAGTTGATCGATTATGAGAAGCTCATTTGTAACTTTCTTTCTTTGCATAATAAATTGTCCCGTAGAAGCTATTTGGACGGGGCCGTGGAGTGTTTCCCTCAAGAGGGTTTAAACCACGTCAAAACATCGGTGTGTTGATCTGTGATCTGTTTGTGTGAAGTGGTTTCTCTTGGTGTTTGGTCCTTTGGTAGTACCCTGTGTACCCGAACATGGTATCAGAGCTTTTATGAAGTGCCACTTCCGGTTATGATCTAGATCTTGAACTATTGTTGCCGAAACTTGAAAGGGTTTCTAGTTCTGGTATTTCTGTGCATTTCTGGGCTGTGGGAGGTGTTCCATTGCGTCCGGAGTGTCATTTCCATTGGGAAATAGTTTTCGTTTGATCGAAAACGGTTCCCGGTTGCTCCAGAAACGTGTATTTTATCAGATGTGAAGGTATAATGTTACAGTGACGCATTTTTTTTTATTTCGTTTTTTAATAAGAAAAAATCTCATATTTCATTTTTTTTACTGTTAAATTTTTTTTTGGGTTCGGATTGTTGCTTTCCCGTCTGCGTATGCTCTTTGCCGTGCACCTTGAGCGATTTCGGCAAATCAGAAACAGAAAGGGAAAGGGTTTTTCTCGGCTGCGTATGCTCTTTGCCGTGCACCGTTGCGCGATCTCGGCAAATCAGAAACAGAGAGAAAACGTAGACTTTCCAGGAAAGCTAACAAGATCTAACTCCACAAGTGTGGAAAACTTTTTTTGTTTCGTTTTGTGGTCTGTTTTGCAGGAAAAAGGGCAAGCACACAAACCAATCAAGAAGAGTAAAAAAATAAAATAAAAAGCCCCCTTCCTCATTCTCATATTTTACATACCTTTTAATCTAGCTCACTTGGTTCAAAGTTGCTTTATTCCTTAATAGGTCTTGAGTTCAAGTCTTAGGAAGTTACCTTTAAAATGAAAAGTGCATGCAATTTCTATTTTCAAGTTACTTTATTGTAAAAGTGCATCTCACTTAAATAATAAAAAATAAAAATACAAGTGAGTCACTTAAGTTTTTTATTTATTGTTGCACTATTTAAAAAGTAATATCATTGTAAAAGTGAAATAACTTATTTTACAAAAGTGATTCACTTAAAGCAACTTTTTTGTAAAGTGATTGTCAAAAGGTTCATCTTGGGAAGAGGGGGGTTCTTTTTTTGCTGGACATTCTCTAGCTGCCACGTCACTATTGGGGACATCTTCAACAATTTCTTTGTTCAAGCATAACTTCATCATACAGAGTCAGTTTTCAGTGCCATTTTTTTTGAAACCGCCTATGTTTTCGAGCTCTTCACATATAGACTATTGGTTTCTGCTTTTACAGCCATTACTTTACAAATATGGCCTCCCATTGTGATATTCTACTTAACAGTTCCAACTATTTCTCATGGAAATCTCGTATGGAGGATGTTCTACGAAGTAGGGGACTTTTCAGAATTACCACAGGGAAAGAAAAAGAACCCACTGATAATGATAAGAAAATAAAATGGGCAAATAGATGTGATGAAGCTCGTGGATTGATTGGTATGTCAATCTCTACTGATTTGCGATTCCACATATCTGGAATTGATGAACCTAATACTGCTTGGGACAAGTTGGAAACTGTGTTTGGTAAACACAATGAAATTCGAGGTCACCAACTCAAAAATGAGTTGATTTCTTTAAATCCAAGTGACTTTTCATGCATTCAAGATTATTTATCTAAGTACAAAACTCTCAAGCTCTTATGTGCAGAATGTAAGATTGAGAGGGAAGACAAACAATGCATTTATCATATTCTTTCCAAACTTGGACCTGCATATTCTGTTTTTGTATCTACATTTTACTCCATGAAAGCATCCTTGAATGCAGCTAGCTATCAAGAGCCTAGTCTTGAATCCTTTTGTGATTCCTTGATTAGGGAACAAGATAAACTCATTCATCTTGGAATAATCAACAATGCAGATACATCTGGGAAAGCCTTATTGTCCCAACAGAAAGAAAAGTCCAAGCCTCCCAAGAAACAAAATTTTCGCAATAATATGTCAAACAAAGGTCCAAAACTCTCTCAGTCAGCTCCTTCTTTAAAAAATGACAAAGGATCCAAGCCAAAAGGCAAGAAGACTGAGCGTCATTGCAACTATTGCGGGAAAGATAATCATGATGAATCTAAGTGTTTCAAGAAGATGGCATCCTTTGAAGCAGCAATGAAGAAGCACCACATCAGCCTAGATTCGTCTTCAGAATCTACCTCTCATGAACATGCACTTTGTGCCTCTGGTTATTCTTATAATGCATCTTCTTCTTCTACTTCAAATGAATGGCTCATTGATTCTGGAGCATCTTATCATATGGCTAAGGATCAAACCATCTTTTCTATTATGCATGAATGTAACACCAAACAAATATTTGTTGGTGATGATAGATCTCTAAGTGTTGTAGGAGCTGGAACAGTTCCAGTAGATAATGGTCATTTTAGTGATGTACTATGTGTTCCAAGAATTTCCTGCAATTTGTTATCAGTCTATCAGATCACTCATTCTGGTGAAGGTAAAACTGTGACCTTTACACCTCACCAAGTTGTAATCAAGGATTTTAAAGATCCTCAACAGGTTCTAGCTACCGGAATTGTTGATGATATTACTAGGTTGTACAAGTTTAACAACTTTGGGTCATCACCTTTCCCTTCAGCTTTTGTTGCTCATAGTGATAACTTGAGCAAACTTTGGCATGAGCAATTTGGTCACTTAAATTATCGCTCATTGCAACAACTATGTAAAGAAAATATGGTGACAGGTCTTCCGATGGTATCTTGTAGAGATGGTGTTTGCTCCGGTTGTGTACTCGGAAAACATCATCGGGACAGTTTTGACAAACGTGCCTCTTGGCACGCCTCGGTTCCCTTGGAGCTTGTGCAAAGTGACTTGTGTGGTCCTCTTCCATCTGCTTCCTTTTCTGGTTTCAAGTATTTCTTAACTTTCATTGATGATTACACCAGAAGCACTTGGGTTTATTTCCTAAAACTTAAGAGCGAAGTATTTAACATGTTCTTGGCCTACAAGGCCCTTGTTGAAAAACAATCTGGTCATCAAATTATTAAGTTAAGATCTGACAATGGAGGAGAATATGTTAACAAACAGTTCACTACTTTCTACGCTGAACAAGGCATCCAACAACAGCACACTGTTCCATATACACCACAACAAAATGGCGTAGCTGAGCGGAAGAACCGCACTTTAAAAGAAATGGCTAATTGTATGATCCAATCTAAGGGACTAAGTCTTCAATTTTGGGCTGAAGCCATAAATTATGCAAATTACATAGTTAATCGCACCCCCACAAAAGCATTACAAGGTATAACACAAGAAGAAGCATGGAGTAAAATTAAACCTGATATAAGTCACTTTCTTGTGTTTGGTAGTGAAGCGTGGGCTCACATTCCGGATGAAAAATGAAAAGCATTGCAGCCTAAAAGTGAAAAGTGCATATTTGTTGGATATTCTGAAGATGTAAGAGGTTATAGACTTCTTCAACCACATTCTTATGCTATAATCATTAGAAGAGATGTTAAATTTGATGAAAATCTCTTGGCCTGCGAGCCTAACTCGGCGATTGTGCCATCTTTGGCCTGCAAGCCTGATTCGGTGTTTGTGCCTTCTTCTTCTTCTTCCAACTTCCTTGACAGGTTTCCAACTCCAGTTTCTGATGATGACAGTGAGGATGAAAATCCACCTCTGCTTGCTCATGTTCCTCCAGTTGCACCAGCACAAGTGCTTCCTCGATGGGTCCGTTCAACATGTGAAGCAGCTGGTGATCTTGCCGGTGATCCTTGAGATCAACGTCGAACACGTTCTCAGTTTCAGCGAGCCTCTTCTCTTTTGGCTCAATTTTCTGAGAATCATGATCCAGAAACTTTTGCAGAAGCTTCAGGGAATCCAGATTGGGATGTAGCCATGGATGAAGAATATATTTCCTTAATGGCGAACGATACTTGGGATCTTGTACCTCTTCCAAAAGGAAGAAAACTTGTCCGATGTAAATGGGTCTACAGAACTAAGTATGCATCAGATGGAAGTGTTGAAAGACTTAAGGCAAGGTTAGTTGCCAAAGGTTTTTCTCAAGTTGAAGGGATTGACTACAATGAAACCTTTGCTCCCATCGCCAAAATGAACTCCATCCGCCTTGTTCTTTCCCTTGCAGCCTTACACAAATGGGAAGTCCATCAAATGGATGTCAAGTTTGCCTTCTTACATGGTGATTTACAGGAGGAAATTTACATGGAACAACCTCCTAGCTATGTTCAGAATAACTCTAGCCTTGTCTGTCGCCTTAAGAAATCCTTATATGGCCTTAAGCAAGCTCCTAGAGATTGGTATGCCAAAATGGATAACTTTCTCCTTGACACTGGTTTTTCTAGATGCCATTCTGACCCCAATGTCTATACCAAGAAAGTAGGAAACCATCTCATCATACTTGTTCTATATGTTGATGACCTTATTCTTACTGGTAGTGACCCTAAGCTTATAACCCATGTGAAATCCAGTCTTAAACAAAATTTTGAAATGTCAGACTTAGGACATTTGCATTATTTTCTTGGTCTCCAAGTCCTGCAAACCAAAGAAAGAATCTGTCTTTCTCAGTCTAAGTATGCTTGTGACCTTCTTCGACGCTTTCACATGGAAGATTGTACACTAGCCTCTTCTCCCTTCCAGCCTGGAGTCAAACTTTCTGCCACTTGTACTTCACCTGAAGTAGATGCCACCTTGTATCGTCAGCTTGTTGGTAGTCTTTTATACTTGACTCATTCCCGTGCTGACCTTTCCTTTGCCGTTGGTCGAGTTTCCCGTTATATGTAGACATCTCATGAAATTCACTGGAAAGCAGCTAAAAGAATACTTCGATATATTCGAGGTACAGTTCAGTTTGGGATTCATTACAATACAGGGGGGAAACCTTTGTTGGTTGGTTTCACTGATTCAGATTGGGCCGGAGATCCTAATGATCGAAAGTCTACTGCAGGTTATGTTTTCAGTCTCGGATCTGGACCTATTACTTGGGCTTGTAAGAAACAACAAGCTCTTTCTCTTTCTTCAGCAGAGGCAGAATATCGAGCAGCAGTTAATGCCAGTCAGGAATCTTTATGGCTTCGACAGATCCTTTCAGAGTTTGGATTCGAGCAGCAGCAGCCTACTCCACTTTGGTGCGATAATCAAAGTGCCATCAAGCTTGCCAAATATCCAGTTCTACATCAACGCAGCAAACACATTGAGCTACATATGCACTTCATCAGAAATCTTGTTCATGATCATGTTCTTGAAGTGCTCTTTTGCCCTACAGATGATCAAGTTGCAGACATCTTCACCAAGTCTCTTTCAGAAGCGAAGTTTTCTAAACTTCGATCTATGTTAGGAGTTCAGGAACTTGTCATTAAGGGGGGATAGGCTCTAATGCCTCCTTCCTTCTCCTAATAGTGTCACTTTTGTAAATCCTTCAATCCTATCCCAAGTTGTTCTTAAGGGGGGATGTTAGGATATTTAGACACTTAGGAGTTAGTTAAGATCAACTTGTGTAATATATCCGTTAGGGATAGTGTGTTTCTTTAGTATGGATTAGTATGCATTTGTAAATACTTAATCCGACGGTCACGATATGTTTCCGACATAGAGTGATCCAACGGCTCAACTTCTATTAGATCAAACCTAACCTTGATCCGTGGCTTAACACCCGATTGGTCCATGATCTCTATTTAAAGAGCATGGAGGGTCATTGTTTAGTTGATCGATTATGAGAAGCTCATTTGTAACTTTCTTTCTTTGCATAATAAATTGTCCCATAGAAGCTATTTGGCCGGGGCCGTGGAGTGTTTCCCTCAAGAGGGTTTAAACCACGTCAAAACATCGGTGTATTGATCTGTGATCTGTTTGTGTGAAGTGGTTGCTCTTGGTGTTCGGTCCTTTGGTAGTACCCTGTGTACCTGAACAAAAGCGAAAGCACTTATTTTATAAAAATTATTTACTTAAAGCAACTTTTTTGTAAAGTGATTGTCAAAGGTTCAACTTTGGAAGAGGGGGGTCCTTTTTTTTTAGCTGGTCATTCTCTATTTTCCACGACACTATTGGGGACATCTTCAACTTTTTCTTTGTTCAAGCATAACTTCATCATACGAAGTTAGTTTTCAGTGTTGTTTTTTTTTAAACTACCTATTTTTTCGAGATCTTCATATCCAAACTATTGGTTTCTATTTTTATAGCCATTAATTTTCAGTATGGCCGCCCCTTGTGATATTATACTTACCCGTTCCAACTATTTCTCATGGAAATCTCGTATAGAAGATGTTCTACGAAGTAGAAGAATTTTCAGAATTACCTCAAGGAAAGAAACAGAACCCACTAATGATGATAAGAAAATCAAATGGGAAAATAGATGTGACGAAACCCGTGGATTAATTGGGATGTCAATCTCTACTAATTTGCTATTCCACATATATGGAATTGATGAGCCTGATACTACTTCGGACAAGTTGGAATCTGTGTTTGGTAAACACAATGAAATTCAAGGTCACCAACTAGAAAATGAGTTGATTTCTTTAAATCCAAATGTTTTTTCATGCATACAAGATTACTTATCTAAGTACAAAACTCTTAAACTCTTATGTGAAGAATGAAAGATTAAGAGGGAAGCCAAAAAATGCATTTATCATATTCTTTCCAAATTTGGACCTGCATATTCTATTTTTGTATCTACATTTTACTCCATGAAAGAATCATTGAATGGAGCTAGCTATCAAGAGCCTAGTCTTGAATCCTTTTGTGATTCCTTGATTAGAGAGCAAGATAAGCTCATCCATCTTGGAATAATTAACAATGCAGATACATCTAGGAAAGCTCTATTGTCCCAACAGAAAGAAAAGTCCAAGCCTCTGAAAAAAAAAAATTTTCACAATAATAAGTCAAACAAGGGTCCAAAACCCTCTCAGTCAGCTCCTTCTTTAAAAAATGACTAAGGATCCAAGCCAAAAGTAAAGAAGACTGAGAGTCATTACAACTATTGTGGGAAAGATAATCATGATGAATCTAAGTGTTTCAAGAAGATGGAAGCATTGGAAGCAGCAATGAAGAAGCACCACATCAGCCTAGATTCACCTTCAGAATTTACCTCTCATGGACATGCACTTTGTGCTTCTAGTTATTCTTATCATGCATCTTCTTCTTCTACTTCAAATGAATGGTTTATTGATTGTGGAGAATCTTATCATATGGTTGAGGATCAAGATATCTTTTCTACTCTGCATGAATGTAACACCAAACAAATATTTGTTGGTGATGATAGATCTCTAAGTGTTGTAGGAGCTGGAATAGTTCCAGTAGATAATGGTCATTTCAGTGTTGTATTATGTGTTCCAAGAATTTCCCGCAATTTGTTATCAGTCTATCAAATCACTCATTCTCGTGAAGGTAAAACTATGACATTTACACCTCACCAAGTTGTAATCAAGGATTTTAAAGATCCTCAACAGGTCCTAGCTATCAGAATTGTTGATGATATTACCAGGTTGTACAAGTTTAACAACTTTGGTTCATCACCTTTTCCTTCAGTTTTTGTTACTCATAGTGATAACTTGAACAAACTTTGGCATGAGCAATTTGGTAACTTAAATTATCGCTCATTGCAACAACTATGTAAAGACAATATGGTGACAAGTCTTCCAATAGTATCTTGTAGGGATGGTGTTTGTTCCAGTTGTGTACTCAAAAAACATCATTGGGACAATTTTGACAAACATGCATTTTGGCATGACTCAGTTCCCTTGGAGCTTGTGCATAGTGACTTGTGTGGTCCTCTTCCATCTGCTTCATTTTCTGGTTTCAAATATTTCTTAACTTTCGTTGATGATTACACTAGACGCACTTGGGTTTATTTCCTAAAACTTAAGAGCGAATTATTTAACATGTTCTTGGACTACAAGGCCCTTGTTGAAAAATAATCTGGTCATCAGATTATTATGTTAAGATTTGACAATGGAGGAGAATATGTTAACAAAACGTTCACTACTTTCTGCACTGAACAAGGAATCCAACAACAACACACTGTTCCAAAGACACCACAACAAAATGGTGTAGCTGAATGGAAGAACCGCACTTTAAAATAAATGGCTAATTGTATGATCCAATCTAAGGGACTAAGTCTTCAATTTTGGGCTGTAGCCATTAATTGTGCAAATTACATAGTTAATCGCACCCCCACTAAATCTTTACAAGGTATCACACCGGAAGAAGCATGGAGTAAAACTAAACCTGATGTAAGTCACTTCCGTGTGTTTGGCAGTGAAGCATGGGCTCACATTCCGGATGAAAAATGGAAAGCATTGCAGCCTAAAAGTGAAAAAGTGCATATTCATCGGATATTCTGAAGATGTAAAAGGTTATAGACTTCTTCAACCACAATCTCATGATGTAATCATTATAAGAGATGTTAAATTTGATGAAAATATCTTGGCCTACGAGCCTAACTCGGGGATTGTGCCATCTTTGGCCTGCGAGCCTGATTCAACGATTGTGTCGTCTTCTTCTTCCAACTTCCTTGATAGATTTCCAACTCCAGTTTCTGATGATGAAAATGAGGATGAAAATCAACCTCTTCCTGCTCATGTTCCTCCAGTTGCACCAACACAAGTGCTTCGTTGATGGGTCTGTTCAACATGTGAAGCAGTTGGTGATCTTACCGATGATCCTAGAGATCAACGTCAAACACGTTCTCAGTTTCAACGAGCCTCTTCTCTTTTGGCTCAAGTTTCTGAGAATCATGATCCAGAAACCTTTGCAGAAGCTTCAGGAAATGCATATTGGGATGCAGCTATGGATGAAGAATATTGTTCCTTAATGGAAAACGATACTTGGGATTTTCTACCTCTTCCAAAAGGAAGAAAACTTGTCAGATGTAAATGGGTCTACATAACTAAGTATGCATCAGATGGAGGTGTTGAAAGACTTAAGGCAAGGTTAGTTTCCAAAGGTTTTTCCCAAGTTGAAGGGATTGACTACAATGAAACCTTTGCTCCTGTCACAAAAATGAACTCCATCCTCCTTTTTCTTTCCCTTGCAGACTTACATAACTGTGGAGTCCATCAAATGGATGTCAAGTCCGCCTTCTTACATGGTGATTTACAAGAGAAAATTTACATGGAACAACCTCTTGGATATGTTCAGAATAACTCTAGCCTTGTCTGCCGCCTTAAGAAATCCTTATATGGCCTTAAGCAATCTCCTAGAGCTTGGTATGCCAAAATGGATAGCTTTCTCCTTGACACTGATTTTTCTAGATGCCATTTTGACCCCAATGTCTATACTAAGAAAGTAGGAAACCATCTAATCATACTTGTTATATACATTGATGACCTTTTTCTTACTGGTAGTGACCCTAAGCTTATAACCTATGTGAAATCCAGTCTTAAGCAACATTTTGAAATGTCAGACTTAGGACATTTGCATTATTTTCTTGGTCTCTAAGTCCTGCAAACCAAAGAAGGAATCTTTATTTCTCAATAAGTATGCTTGTGACCTTCTTCTTCACTTTCACATGGAATATTGTACACCAGCCCCTTATCCCTTCTAGTCTGGAGTCAAACTTTCTGCCACTTGTACTTCACCTGAAGTAGATGCCACCTTGTATCTTCAGCTTGTTGGAAGTCTCTTATACTTGACTCATTCCCATCCTAACCTTTCCTTTGCCATTGGTCTTGTTTGCCGTTATATGCAAACACCTCATGAAAGTCACTGGAAATCAGCTAAAATAATACTTTGATATATTCTAGGTACAATTCAATTTGGGATTCATTACAGTACAGGGGGGAAACCATTGTTGGTTGGTTTCACTGATTCAGATTGGGTCGGCGATCCTGATGATCGAAAGTCTACTGCAGGTTATGTTTTCAGACTGGGATCTGGACCTATTAGTTGGGCTTGTAAGAAACAACAAGCTCTTACTTCTTCTTCAGCAGAGGCAGAATATCGAGCCACAGTTAATGCCAGTCAGGAAGCTTTATGGATTCAACAGATCCTTTCAGAGTTCAAATTTGAGCAGCAGCAACTTACTCCAATTTGGTACGACAATCAAAGTGCCATCAAGCTCGCCAAAGATCCATTCCTACATCAACGCAGCAAACACATTGAGCTACATATGCACTTCATAAAAAATCTTGTTCATGACCGTGTTCTTGAAGTGCTCTTTTGTCCTACAAATGATCAAGTCGCAGACATCTTCACCAAGTCTCTTACAGAAGCGAAGTTTTCTGAACTTTGATCTATGTTAGGAGTGGAATTTGTCATTAAGGGGGGATAGGCTCTAACGCCTCCTTGTTTCTCCTAATAGTCTCACTTTTGTAAATCCTTCAATCCTATCCCAAGTTGTTCTTAAGGGGGGATGTTAGAATATTTAGACACTTAGGAGTTAGTTAAGATCAACTTGTGTAATATATCCGTTAGGAAAAGTGTGTTTCTTTAGTGTGCATTAGTATGCATTTTCCAATATTTAATCTGACGCTCACGATATGTTTTAGACATGGAGTGATCCGACGGCTCAACTTCTCTTAGATCATACCTAACCTTGATCCGTGGCTTAACACCCGATTGGTCCATGATCTCTATTTAAAGAGCATGGAGGGTCATTGTCTAGTTGATCGATTCTGAGAAGATCATTTCTAAATTTATTTCTTTGCATAATAAATTGCTCCGTAGAAGCTATTTGGCCGAGGCAGTGGCGTGTTTCCCTCTCGAGGTTTTAAACCATGTCAAAACATCGGTGTATTGATCTGTGATCTGTTTGTGTGAAGTGGTTGCTCTAGGTGTTCGATCTTTTGGGTGTACCCCGTGTACCTGAACAAACCTCATCCAAACTTAGTGGAAAGAATAGGGCTTAGTCCCAAACCCGAGGACTTCACGAGATCAATGGTAGAGATCTTACCATCCTAGCACAATGGCTTGCGAAGCATCAACTGCAATTAAAACACTTTAATATCCTTTCCACCACAGAGTCTAGTTCAGTAAGACACTAGGGAAAAGACTTGCACAGCTCGACAATATCAGTAGTATCCTTACAACATCCTCATATGACAATCACCACGTTAGCAGCGACTGAGACCTCCCACGAATGTGGTAGATAGGGAGTTTAAATGCTAAGCCTTGATGTGAATGCCTACCAGAATACAACCACTCAAATATTAATACCTTATCCTATATCGGATTTCGACATAAAAATTATTTTGGTTGTATTATATTATCACGTATAACATGGTAAATTCATAGTTCACAACCTTTGTGTTGTAGCATTTAAGCATCAAACGTATGTTTAAAGTTTGCATAATATTCATATTTGCATATGGTCTCATATCTTATACTTTACATATAGTTTACACACAATAGAAAATGCATAATATTTGCATATAGTCGACATACTATAGGAATAGTATGGTATTTGCATATAGTTCACATACCATTGGAAATTTCATATAGGAATAGCATGGTAGTTACGTATAGTTTGCAAACTATAGGAAAGTGCATGAAGTACATAGCTCACAACTATAGACTAGTCAAGTCACCATAATGATTTTAACTTATATTATGCATAAGTTGGATCATACGGTAGTCATCAGAATTACAATAAAGCTGTAAGGGTTAAAATATGATCCCACTGGTTAGATCCTAATCTACATGTCCTTGTTACTAGGTGAAGAAAATCCTTTTAACTTGGCAATTATTGCGCTATGTTAATACTTACAATATTGTACAAAAGTATGAAATAAATAGCATGGGAAATGAGAATGGGTGTAGTAGATATACAATTTAATATAAATCTAGAATATAACCGAAGATTTAAACTAAGAGATCTCACCCGGATACATTTCAACATTTTCCCTAAATCCATTAAGACATTTGAAAACTACTGAAGTTATTTAGGAACTCTTCTGTTACACTTCGAAAACATTAGTGCTCTTACCTATAATATGCGAAAACGAAGGTTCAAATGCTTTAGCATAAATGCTAAGCAAGCCTCGGGGTACCCATAGAACCCCTTCATCATCAAATGAAGAACACCATGTAGCATTTATAAACATTAAAGATTGATTGAGCATTGACATAAGTAATCTGAAAGTACAACTGAGACAAAGAAATAGCCAATAGCATTTTAATTTAGATTTAATTTAATTTCATAACATGTCGGAAACAATACATTGTATGATTGTTACAAACATTTATTTCAGCATGTTGACATAGAAGAATTTAATATAATTCCACACAACAAAGTAAAACATTTAATGCTACATTGAAAAAAATTAAATTTTTGTGAATTTTCGGGATGTTACATATGGTTTCAGAGCGTGAGTTCAAACTCTAGGCCTGAAATAGGCTCACGTCCGCAAAACAAAAAAGGAAAACATAAAACTTAGTTACTGACTTTTATTTAATTTTGTTTCTATACAGAACAACTTGATATTTTATTTGCAGGTATGGAAATACTAGAAGAATCAGCAGAAGACAAGTCTCCTCATAATAATGAACATAATAACAACGCACATAATAATGGTATTGAAGGAATTTACATAGAGTTAAATAATCAATCTTCTGAACTACTACGTACTCTAAAAGATTTAAAATCTGAAATAAGAGCTGTTAAAGAAGATAATGAATGAATTTTGGAGGCACAACAATAGTTAAATCAAATTTTAATGGCAAACTACCAAAATGAGGAAAGAGGAAGGAAATCAGAAGTAAATTCTGATTCTGGTGCAATGTCTCACAAACATAAGATCAAGAAAGCAAATAATGGTAAAAGTAAAAGTTACTCTTCATCTGAATCTGATCGAAGTAACTGTAATTTTGATCAGGACAACAGTGAAACTGATTGTTGTTCTAAGAAGAGGAAGCTTAAGTATCATGAACAAATTACTTGAGAATTTAAAAATATAAAGCCACCAAATTTTAATGGAAAAAATGAAAAGGGAGAGGCAACTGAACCATGGTTGTCTGGAATGAAGAAGTACTTTCAGATTTATAACTACTCATCTCAATTAAAAGCTAAGATGGCCATATACAATATGACCGGAAGGGAATATATTTGGTGGCAAGATGTTAAAAGAGTTAAAAATCTTAAGGATAAAGACATAAAATGGAGAACATTTAAGAATATGTTTAAGAAAAAGCTTTTATCCGAATAGTACTATGAAGATAAGTCAAAAGAATTTTATGATTTAAAGATGGGTTCAATGACCATAAAGGAGTTATACAACAATTTTCTTAGCTTCTCAAGGTATTTACCATACCTAGCTGAAGAAAAACCTAAGATACAAAGGTTTCTAAGCTCTTTACCCTTCCACATAAAGGACAGAATTGAGTACGATAACCCTTCAACTCTTGAAGAAGCCATGAGGAAGGCTAATTTCTCTTTTGAACAGAACTGTAATATCCCTCCTTTATGCCCCACTATTTCTAAGTGAAATTGATTACTATATTGACTCCGTGGTGAGGAACTCAATGCCGAGGTGCCACCAGTGGACGTGGGAAAAGTGTATCATCTTTTCTTCTTCTAGGTTGTATGTTATAAATAGTAAATTTATAATAACACCACTGAAACGATGGACAAACAAATCTACTAAGGGGAGTAGCAAGGTGGTTGGAAGGCCATAAATGTATAGGTAGTTTTACATATCCCCTTAAGCTTAACGACAAAGGTTCGACAATATAGGGTTTGTCTATTCAGTGCTTAATGTAACTTGATATTGAAAAGACACTAAGAAGGATATAGTTATACAAGGACCAGTCGCATCTAGTACATAAACTTTATACTTATACAAAAAAAGAGTATCATATATGAAGTTATATATATAGACTAGGCATATTATATAGGTTCAAATACGTCTCATTTATATATATATATATATATATAAAAGTATGCACCACACGAATAAATACGAAGGAACAAAAGATGTAAATATCTTGGCAAAGGGGTATTTTGTGGTAGAATTGTACATAGTGGCTAACATGTTGTTTTGTTGGTGATGACTCCCCACAACCGTGAGAGGGAGGCTGAAAGAGGACACGTTGAGATCCCATTTGTTGCATTGTATTACATGTGGCAGAAGATACTCTCTGTCAAGGGCGGATTCCCCAAAGTAGAGAGGTGCTTCGGAGTTTATTTAAACTGGGTTTTTTTGCTTGGCAGGGGGGAAAATGGGATAGGGAAAAAGCGTTGACCCTGAAGAACGAGCATCCGGGGAGAATGCGATGCTATGGATCTTGATCTCTGCGATCTGCATAGGAGATGCGATTCTCAGGTTTGGTTTCAGATCTTGATCTCTGCGATCTGCATAGGATATGCGATTCTAAGGTTTGTTTTCAGATCTTGATCTCTGCGATCTACATAGGATTGTCTTGTTTTCCCTAAAGACTGATTTCTTGTTGTCGATAGATTTTGAAGGCCAGATGTTGCATAAGATTAGTGGTTAAATTTTTATATAGATCGAAGATTTCGTGCAAATACCAGATTTAATACTTGGACGAGATCATTTTTTCGATCTCTACCATCCGCAGAGGCTTTTCTTTTGTATATATATATTTAGATCAGAGATTATGCACGAGGACTTGATTTAAAATTTAGACGATATCCGAGACCTTGATCTCTGCGATCTGCACAGGCTGGGAACCGTAGATCCTATAAGCTTGTGAAAGCGTGATCCCTCTGGTATATATATATGGCTGGAATAGGCTTGATCCCTGTCGAAGAATCCCCATTTATCTCCGCCATGGATTTATCCTGGTTGAAGTCCTTTTGCTGTTGCATGTAATCGCAGTTTTGTTGAAGTTACCATTTTAAATGTTGTATTGTTTATATGATGTTGTTTTAATAGTAAACCAGCCAATTTCCGATTTTATGATGCTGTAGTGAATTGCATTTCCATTGGATACAGCATGGAGTCGTATTTGCCCCGTGAATATCATCTCTTCATTTCGGCGTGAATGGATGGGTAGTTTGGATCTTCTTGAAAGGAGTGTGTGTGATCCCTGCGCTTTCATATTGTTCTCTGCGTTTTTTCCAGAACTGAGATCTCAATAGATGTTGCGATCTAAGATTAGATTTGAGCGTATTCCATGTGCTTAGATGTTTGCGCTATGACTTAATGAAATCGTATTTCCTGGATAGCTCTATTGTATGTTGAATGGGGAAATCGTAGACCTCTTTCCAGATGTTTATGGTTATGTTGAAATTGTATTTCTTGAATAGCTCTATTGAATGTTGAATGGGGAAATCATAGATCTCTTTTCATATAGATATAGATATCTGGTTGGATATAGATATCTGGGATTTCACCTACAGAACTGAGGTAGGAGGCAGATATATGCACTCACCACTTGTTAAAGATTGGCGAGGTACTTTGGAGGTATCGCCCACTCCTATGAATGGGAATGCCGCTACCTCATAAAAATGATATTGTTGGTATCTCCATCGACAAGTGGCAGCAACAGTTTAATTCTGAATTAGTTGGGAAATGTTATATAAGGGAGGGCACGGCCATGAAATGGAATTTCGGTGGCGAGAGTAGCAGCATTTGCACATTTAGTCTTATGTCGAATATTTATATTTGAACGTAAGTGTGCATCTAGGAGACGAGAGAACAAATTTCCTTGTTCCAGTTGGAAGGCATATCTCTGCACATACAGATATCGAGCGCGACAAATCTATACCTTGACATCTGGTATTTTTACTCCTAACTAGATTTCTGTATTAAATATTCGATGGCTATTGATTAATGCTTGTATGTACATATCAGTAATGAATGTGATCTTGGTATCCGGTCACTTATCAGAGTGTTAATCTCTGTTGATATTTTTGTATTACCTTCATGCCATTGCGAGTTAGGTTTATTTTGACAGAGCGTTAGTCCCTGTCGTTTTCTCCCTGCTCTACCTGAGTACCATCACATTTTCAGATAGAGCATTGGCTGCTTATTGTCGAAATCGGGATTATAATTGCTTGTTGCATGTATATAAATGACTATTTTGAATATGAATTATTGGTATGTGGAATACGACATAGATCTTGAAGATCGGTATGGTCGAAATCAGGTTTATAGTGTTTGTTGCATGTATATAATTATATATGGCTTATTGAATATGAAATGTAGTTTTGGTATGTTTAATACGACATATATCTTGAGGATCGGTATTGTCGAAATCGGGTTACAATTTTTATACTGATGTATAAATTTATATGTATGACTCATTGGATTACGTAATTGAACTGAATCGTGTTTGATGGATGAATTAGGGCAATCTCCTTGAGAGATTCGACCCACTCTACACTCTGTTAGAGTTCTGCTGTGAGGTGATTACTTACCAGAGATAGTTTTTGGAAAGATTGCAGGGTGCAAGTGTAATCTCCTATTTTTGATTAATATAATAGATTGAGACCCTTCCTCGTGGACGTAGCCCGATAGCGGGTGAACCACCTATATCTGTCTTCATGTGTAAAATTTCTATGGCGTGATTTCTTGTGTCAATGTTTAAGTTTGATGGTTTAATGTTTACGACAATGCTTAGGTTTGGCTATTTTTCTTATGTCAATATTTAAGTTGGATGGTTTAAATGCTTAGGACCATGCTTAGGTTCGGCTGCTTATCTTATGTTGATGTTTCAAGTTGATGATTTGTGGTTATGTCAAGAGTTAAATTTGAATGGCTCATTGTTTATGCTATTGTTTTAAAGTGAATACCTTGTGGGTGAATCCTTGGTAAAGAAAAGACATTAAAATTCATATTGTTTACATAGTGGTTGGATTGACTGGTTTAGGTACATCTATAGTTTATCATACATAGCTAATAATTTCATGATATTGTGCAAATGTAAAGATGGAAGGACTCACATATGGGATATTATGGTTGACTTATTTAGTTCTCATATCGTGGAAGGAATTTACTAAATTATGATGTACAACTTCAATATTTTATTTTTGCTAATGCATTGTTTTATGGCTCTATAAGGAAAATTATTTTTTTTCTCTCCAAAATAATACCAGCAAATATGGAGATGTTACAAGAACAAGAGAGTAAGTCTAGTAATTTTGAGCATAAAAGGAAAAGTTTCAATCACAATTCTAAAAGTTTTAAGAAAAAATTTAATAACATAAATTTTTCAAGTAATAATAATTATAGGAGTAATGCACCATATAATTTTACTGCTGCAAGGAATGTGCCTAATAATAATAACAACACCATAAATGATGAATAGATGGCACCTGTAAAGTGTTATGATTGCGGTAGACCCCATATTAGAGCTCAATTCCCTCGAAACAGAAAGATAGTTAGCAACATTCACACCATAAAAGCAGAACCTACAGTTGGTGATGTAGCAAGAGAAATGCCAAGGATAAATGCAGTGGTGGAAAATCGACAAGCAAACCATCAAACTTCTATGGTCGAAATTGAAGGTATGATTGAAAACAAATATATTTCCATTCTAATAGATCCAGGTGCAAGTTTGAGTTACATTTCACCTAATTTAGTGAAAAGTTGCAAGTTAAAGGTAGAAAAATTTGATAATTCTTGGTTAGTTCAGTTAGCAACAGGCACTAAAAAAAATTTACAAAATTTGTCAAAGGTTGTGATGTACTTATGAGTCCACTTAAAATGCAAGTTAGTTTAAATTGTTTGCTGTTAGGGTCATATAATTTGTTAATTGGCATGGACTGGATTGACTAGCATAGAGTAGTACTTAACTATTATGAAAAGTCTTTTACTTGTTTGAATAATGAAGGTATTACTGAAATGGTAAAAGGAATTCATAGGAAAAATTCTGTAAGACAAATTTATGCTTTAGAAGTAAAGAGAGCTCCAAGAAAGGGCTGTAATATGTTTGTTGTTAATGTTATTAATGACGAATATTCATATAAAGAAGATAAGTTAACACTGGAGGATATACCCATCCTTAGGGACTTTTCTGACGTATTCCCGGAAGAAATTCCAGGATTAACTCCGAAAAGGGAACTCGATTTCACCATTGAGTTAGTACCGGTACCAAACTCAAAGGCTCCCTACATAATGAATATTCTGAAGTTAAATGAATTAAAATCTCATCTGAAAGAACTAATAGATAAAAACTACATAAGGCCTAGTGTGTCTCCTTGGGGAGTGCCAGTTTCTTTTGTTAAAAAGGATGGAACCATGTGACTGTGCATAGATTACCATCAACATAATAAAATGAAAATTAAAAATCGATACCCCTAGCCCTGCATTGAGGATCTATTCGATCAAGTACGCAGAGCAGAGATATTCGCTAAAATTGATTTAAGTTCTAGATATCATCAAGTTAGAATAAAGGATGAAGACATTTTCAAAACTGTTTCCAGAAATTGTTATGGGCACTATGAGTTCATAGTTATGCCTTTTGGGATAACTAATGCATTGTCAGTGTTCATGTGCTTAATGAATAATGTTTTGCATAACTACTTAGATAAGTTTGTAATCGTGTTCATTGATGATATTCTACTCTATTCAAAAACTAAATAAGAGCACGACAAACAGTTAAGAATAATCCTGCAAGTGTTAAGGGAACATCAGCTTTATGCTAAGCTCAGCAAATATGACTTTTAAAAAGATAAAATACAGTACATAGGTCATATAATCTCTAAAGACGGAATTTATTTTGACCCAGATAAAATAAGAGCAATTAATGAGTGGTATGTCCCTAAGGATGTAACTTATGTAAGGTAATTTATGGGAATAATAGGTTACTACAGAAAGTTTATTGAAGGATTCTCTAGAATTGCGAATCCCATAACTTCTTTGCAGAAGAAAGGGAATAAATTCATTTGGGATCAGAAATGGAAAGAAATTTTTAAGAAGTGAAAAGAGTTATTAACAACAGTACCTATATTATAAATTGATGATCCTAACAAAGACTTCATTGTATGCACTGATGCATGCAATGATTGACTTGGTGGGGTCTTAACTCAAGAAGGTCATGCTATTGCTTTTGAGTCTAGAAAGTTAAAAATCCACGAAACAAACTACGCAACTTATGATCTAGAGTTGGTAGCCGTGATACATCCAATGAAAATGTGGCACCATCACTTGATTGGAAGGAAGTTTATACTAATGACAGATAATAAGGGCTTACAATACTTGTTGGATCAAACAAATATTAACGCAAGGCAAGCTAGGTGGCTAGATTTTCTTAGTGAGTATGATTTCGAAATTCAACACATTAAGGGTAAAGAAAACAAAGTTGTTGATGCCTTGAGCAGACATACCAAATTATTTTTTGTTGCAGCAATCAACACATTTAAGAAATATCTAGAAAATCGGATCGGAAAAGGAATTAATCAAGATGAAAATTATCAAAAAATGCATGATAAGGTTGCTGTAAATTTATCTGAAAATTTAATAACAGAATACAACATTAATGAAAAATGTTTAATGACTTATAAAAACATAATTTATATACCTAATGTATCAAAGGTTAAATTGTTGATTTTGGATGAAGTGCATAAAAGTCCTTATTCAGGACACCCTGGTTATCAGAAAATGATAACTATGTTAAGGAAGGATTATTTTTGGCTCAACATGAAGAATGAAGTAGCAGAGGACATAGCTAGTTGTTTTGAATGTCGGACCATTAAGGCTGAAAATCAACACCCAACTGGTATATTGCAGACATTGCCAATTTCGGAATGGAAATGACAAATCATAAGTATTGATTTTATTATAGGTTTACCTAAGAATAAGAAACATAATGACTCAATAATGGTGGTTGTGGATAAACTTAGTAAATGTGCTCATTTTATTCCTATTCGGACTACTTTCAAAGCTGCTAACATTGCAGAGGTGTTTATGAAACAAATATTTTGCTTACATGGAATTCCAAAGGTAATTATTTCATACCGAGACTCCAAGTTTGATGGAAATTTCTGGACAACATTGTTTAAGGGTTTAAATACTAAATTAAATTTCAATACTTCTTTCCATCCACAAGCTGACGGACATACTGAACAGGTTAATCAGGTTTTATAAGACATGTTAAGAATGTATGTTAAAGATCAGCCAACTAAGTGGGAAGACTATCTGCATTTAGATGAATTTGCATACAATAATAATTATCAAGCATCTGCTAGACTTAGTCCATTTGAGATTTTATATGGAAGGAAATGTTGTACTCCTATTTCTTGGGTTAACCCTGTTGACAGATTAATGTTAGGACCAGATTTGTTAAAAGAGATGGAGCTAACCGTGAAACACGTACAAGGAAACTTAAAAGTTGCACAAGATAGACAAAAAATTTATGCAGATCTAAAACGCACTCAAAGAGAATTTCAAGTATGAGATCATGTCTTTGTAAAGGTAAAACCCAAGAAAAGTTCTTTTAAGCTTGGGAGTTGTGCTAAACTAGCACCAAGGTACTATGGACCATTTGAAGTCCTATCAAGGATTGGACCTGTTGCATATAAGTTGGCTTTTCCATCTAATTTAAGAATCCATAATGTCTTGCACATTTTTGATTTAAAGAAGTATGTGCACGATGCTACTCATGTGCTGAATTGGAATGACATACAGGTGGAACATGAAGGAATCGTACCATAGGGCAGGTAAAGGTGCAATAGAACCACCTTAGCCTGATTAATCTAACTGCGAACTTGAAAGTAACATGAGAACAACATATCTAGTTCTGTTTCAGGGAGGCTCTGATGAAGAATAAGCAACATCGAGGATGATGTTGAGCTTAAGTGGGCGTGTTTGTGAAATACCCCTTTACTGAAAACATTTTATGTTTGAAGAAGACATTATTTTAAATTTTATTGTAAAGTTTTATATTTGGAAAAGTGTCCAAGGATGACTGTAATTGCACAATATTATTATTTAAATAAATAAAATAGGAGACATTCACCCAAGGAGAACTGTTGAAAGAGTGTTTACTGACCCACTACGGGGAATGGAATCTAGGGTAGAAGGCAATGGACAAGTGACATCATCATGAGGCAAGTAACTCGTTGTTGGTATGGGATAACTCCCTTGAATTGTGGTCATAGTGTCCTGAAAGATGGGACTAGAGCTTGAGGCTCAATTATTGAAAACTGACCACTAAAGACCTAGGAAATCGTTTTAAGAGCCATCGAATCTTGGACTAAGGTTCATCACTTTTCCTGACAAGGAAAATGACCTTTTGGATCTGTTGCATGCACACAGGAGATTTGATGAGTGAAAATGCTATGTTTTTTATCATGGTGTAAGTCTGCCTTGTTTACTGCTGAGTGCAGAGTTTTTACTGCTGAGTTAGAGGTTGAGGGTTTTTGGAAAGTCTCTATCTATTGATTGCTGGTTATACAAATTGAGTGCCTTGCTTCTACACAGAGTCTTCTACCTAGTGGTTCAGTAAATAGGCTCGGGGGTCCAAAGGAGGCAAGTAGTTTTGCTGCTTCTTTTGGAGAAGGTTCGGAGGAAGAAGCCTCCTTGGGTGTTTGTACACCCTATCTACAATTAAAGGTTCTGCTTTTTATTCCTTTCCTAAGTGACTATCATTTATTTCTGTAGATGTTAAGTTAGTATTTTGTAGTTAAATATTGATGATGCAGAAGTAAAAGTTTGAAGTTCTGATCTGTTAATGATTTTGTTGACTGCTGAATAAATACATGATTTGATAGAATAGAATACCCTCCATGTATTTTTCCACATACAGTTTCCTGTATCATACTATAGTTTTGGGAAGGGAGAATTAACCATAGATAAATGATATGCATTAAATGAATAGACTAACTCCGTCATGTTTCCTTTCCTTGGTTATCTCCAGTAAATTTAACAATATCTTATATTCTTAGTCATAGAAGATTTTAGTTACACATTTAATGTGTAGACTGTAAGATAGTTTCTTTTTATAATAGAAAAATAACAAAAACACATACAGTTCTAGGTTTTTGTAACAATCTAGGTTTATTTACATTTTTACAATATCATCTTTTACTTTGATACATTTCCCTTCGTTGATATCTATGTTTGAAATTGTTATGCTAACAAAATAAACATAGTAGTATCCACATCATTCAAACAAATCTGTTATATCTCTACTTTTGCACAAATAGAATAATCTAGGGTTTTACTTTTTCCATGTTTTTCTAAACTTTTGCTTAAGACTTATATTTCATTTTGTATTATAATATACATATTAAAACAATTATTAAGTTTCACGTTTGAGAACAACTATTAATACAAATGGAGGAACCAGAACTGATTAACATTTTTATCATCTTACCATAGCCTTTTTAACATAGAAGAAGTCTGTTTTAGACGAACGTCCTACTGTTTGGCAAAACCCTAGCTTCTAAATTATAATATATAGTATTTTATCAATAGGTAGAAAAACAAATAGATTATCCAAAACAGAGGTCAAAACCCTTAAAGGCATTATTCCAAGCATGCAGTGGTTTCAAATCAAAGGATTGCAAGTTCAAGCCTTATACCAATCCAGCTACACATTAAACTTCACTGTCCACACTCCAAAAGTGAACAATAGAGTCATAGGATCAAATAGCCTATGCATTGTTTAAACTAAAACAAAAGAACGTTTACCATCATTTTCAAAGTAGTTATTTAACGACCTACTGTAACCTTCGTCTGCAACAAACATAATAGACATTCGAGACTAGATCTCAGCTTTTAGGTTCCAACTCTTAATATTTCGAAGTCATCTTCTAAATAAAAACACTTGTGATTTAAGTGCAGAAAAACAAGATTATTGCCTTTAGCTCTCGTCCAGTGGCTACATTTTATAACTACGCATAAAAACATTATAAAACAGGTCCTGGGGCATTGCCCATAGCCACAATAAATACAACAAAAAAGTATCAGAACCTTCTTTACATTAAGAACGACCGAGGGTTAAAACCTCTCAAAAGATGTTACATTCAACAAGAAATTCTACAGCGAAACCCTGCTAGTGCTAACATAAAAATAGGTCAAAGATCTTATCATCTTTCCATTCATCTTTTGGAAACAAAAATAGTATCACGATGTCCAAAATTCTCCAAACCCCAGCCTACCATCTAACACCAAACAAATGGCCAACAAATTGCCAAGAGCAACATACAGGGGTTAAACCACCGAGGCTTACCAGTTGCTTGAGGATTACCACCATTTAGCTTCAAGCTTTACAACCTGCAACGTAAAGTACCCGCCATAAAAAAATTTGAAGGTTGAAAAGATGCATTTCGGGGTTGGAAAACAAATTACAAAATAATGATTGTAAAATCTCAAGCACAGCTGAATCTAGCTACTGTGGATTCCTCACTGGTGAAAGATTGCACAACATTTGCAAGAATGGCATAAAAAAAATTTAAATGAATGAAGAACAATTACACATGAAATGGTGAATAATGTCAATATTATTAACTGTCCAACCTTAACAAAGGTTAAGAACACCCATATATACAAATCTGGAAGAATTCGAATCCATCTGGAGTGTTCACACTGATCTAGCTTAGAAAAAGCTCAAACCCCCTTAGGTTGACCAAAATATCCCAAACCATCCCAAACTGGTTCGAATCTGCAGTGTGAATGCTGGGAATGACTGGACAGGCCCATGTGACCTCACACATGTGAAGAAACTGGTTGGATAGAGGTTTGGAGTCTAAAATTGGTCAAAAATGTGACAAAACAAGGCAAGATTGTCCACAAAGAGAGCAAATGCGCCCTAGGTAGAAGAGAAGCATGCTGAGTGCATTAAATGACCTGAGGAGGGCGCTCTAGGCATGCTGAGTGCATTAATTACCCTGGGGAGCGCTCCACTTAGCTGGTTTGACTCAGCACTTGTTCACATTTGCTATCTAGTTCATGATAATTGACCATTTAGTAGCTAATCAACTTAGGGATGTAATCATTAATCACTTGGGCTAATTAATCATCATTAATAAATGATTAATGTACATAGGTGGAAAAATGTTCTAACACCCCCCCTTAAGCTAGACTTAGTGAAATATCAAAAATTAAGGCCTTGGCAACTAGGCTCAAGTCACCTTTTACATCATGAAAATTTATTTGTCCATGTAACCAAGGTAAGGAGGAAAACCACATGGGAAATAAAACCTCCCCTCTAAAATGGACATGTGGCATATATCAAAATACACCAATCATCACCATGCATCACTCACCCCAAGCAAAGATCTAAGGTGAGTGAAGGTCTTCTCGGTAAAACACTTGGTGAAGATATCAGCAGTTTGCTCACTGGATGGGCAATACTGCAATGCTATGATCCGGTCATGCACCAAACCCCGAATGTAATGCATGTGTATCTCTATGTGCTTGGTCCTCTGCCTCTGTACTGGATCGGTAGAAATCTTGATTGTACTTTGATTATCACACCAAAGAATAGTGGGTGAATCAAAGACAATCCCGAACTCTGCAAGAATACCTTGCAACCAAACACATTGTGTGGCTGCATTGACTGCTCCCCTGTACTCGGCCTCAGCTGAAGATAAGGAAATAGTGCTCTGTTTCTTGCTTGACCAGCATATAGGTCCATGTGCAAGCATAAAGACATAACCGGAAGTTGACTTCCGATCAATACAATCACCGGCCCAATCAGAATCTGTAAATCCTACTAGTTCAAGGGATGAACCAGCAGCATAATGGATACCAAAAGACTTAGTACCCTGAACATAATGAAGGATCCTCTTGGCTGCCTTCCAATGGATCTCATGAGGCTCTTGCATGTGCCTTGCAACAGCCCCAACAGCATAAGACAAATCTGGTCGAGAGTGTGTAAGATACAACAAACTCCCAACTAGTTGTCTATACAACGAACTGTCAACTAGTGGTGAAGAACCCCATTCTGTAAGCTTAACTCCTGAAAGAAATGGAAATTTTGCAGACTTACATTCAGCCATCTTAAATTTCTGCAGCAAATCTGAAGCATACCTTGACTGACATACAGAAATTCCATTCACAGATTGATCAATCTCCAAGCCCAGAAATTGTTTTAGCAATCCTAGATCGGTCATGGAGAATGCACTGTGCAATGCTCTCTTAACTGAGTCAAGTTCTTTGGTGCAGCTACCAGTGATCAAAAGATCATCAACATACAGTACAATAATCAATATCAGATCACTAACATGCTGCATATACACATTTGGATCAGACTTACACCTCTCAAACCCCAAAGATAGCAGAAAATTGTCCATTTTTGCATACCATGCTCTAGGAGCTTGCTTGAGCCCATAGAGTGATTTGTTCAACCTGCAAACAAGAGTATGATCAGAAATAAAACCTTCAGGCTGTTGCATATAAATCTCCTCATTCAGATCCCCATGAAGAAAGGCACTCTTTACATCCATGTGATGAATCTCCCATCGCTTGGAAGCCCCAATTGCCAAAACTAGTCTTATGGAGTCCATCTTTGCCACCGGTGCAAATGTTTCTGTATAGTCCACTCCTTGGACCTGAGAGTAACCCTTAGCTACCAACCTGGCCTTATACTTCAGATCAGAGCAATCAGATCCAATTTTGGTTCTATAAATCCACTTGCATTGCACTAGTTTCCTCTTGGGAGGTAGAGGGACCAAATCCCAAGTTTTGTTCTCATGGAGTGAGTTCATCTCCTCTTGCATGGCTGATTGCCATCTTGGGTCTGTACATGCTTCTGAATATGACATTGGATCAGATCCAACCATCAAATAACATGCCTCACTCAGATCAGAATTATTATGTGCAAAGGAATTGTGAAATTGAGATCTAGTTTTCCTAGCATCTTGGGGATCTCCCACTAGCTCTCCGGCACTTTGAATTGTTTTCTCTACCCACTTGGGCCTTGAGGGAGGGATATGTTCAGAATCCATATCAACATCATCCTCAGCAATATCAGAATCAGAAATATCAGAGAATGAATAACTACTTACTTCATCATCAAGACGAGGGAATGAGCATTCCCCATCACCTTGTTCACTAGCTTGCAAAAATTCTTCCTCTTCGAATTTGACACTTCTTTCAATGAAAGTTTTGTGAGTGGATGGATCAAAGAGCTTGTAGCCCTTGGAATCCTCTGCATACCCAACCATGATTGACTCCTTGCTTTGGGGCTGCAATGCCTTTCTCTTCTCCGGTGGAATTCTGGCCCAAGCCCTTGAGCCAAAAATTCTGAAATGTGAGACATTTGGCTTGTGGCCCATCCAAGCTTCAAATGGAGTGATTCCTTGCAATGCTTTGTGTGGTGCCCTGTTCTGAACATATGCTGCACAATTCATAGCTTCAGCCCATAATTTAGGAGACAAATCCCTTGCTTGCAACATGCAAGTTGCCATCTCTTTCAGTGCTCTATTTTTGCGCTCTGCAACACCATTTTGCTGAGGTGTGTAGGGCACTGAGTGTTGCATCTGAATGCCATGCTCTTGACAGAGCTGCTGCAAATTGTTGTTGACATACTCTCTACCATTATCAGTCCTCAAAATCTTCATGGCCTTCCCACTGAAGTTCTCAACCATGCTCTTAAAAATCTTGAAACAATCAAAGACTTCAGATTTTTGCTTAAGGAAAAATAACCAGCAGTACCTTGAGTAGTCATCGATGAAGGTGAGCACATATTTGCTGTAGCCATAGGAGGGTGTGGGGAGTGGCCCTATGAGATCAGAATGTACTATCCCAAGAGGTTGATCAGCCCTCCTAGCCTTCCCTTTGTCATACTTCCTTTCAGGATGTTTCCCAATCATGCAACCCTTGCATGTTCCACTCGAAAATCTGATTTGGGGCAGCCCTTCTACCATATTTTCTTTGCTTAAAACTTGAAGATATCTGTAGTTTAGGTGCCCATACCTTTGATGCCATAGCTTGCTGGTCTCATTCCCATGTGACAGCAGCACACTTGGTGAAGAAAATTCGAGGAAGTGGGAGAACATGTACATCTTCATGTCATGGTCTGCAACACCCTTTGCAACAATTTTCCCGGTGGTAACTTCTGATATCTCCACTTCATCCTAAGTGAAGACCACCTTCTTTGCTGCTCCAGTATGTGTCATTTGATACACAGAGAGCAAGTTTGCTGCAAGATTTGGTACATACAGCACATTGGAGAAGAAGCCATTCTCCATAGAGATTTTCCCAATGCCATGAGCAGGGATTTCTGAGTCATCTCCCATTCGAATTGAGAGGCCACTGTAGGGAGCAAGTTCAGAAAACGAGTCTCTTGAGGAAGCCATGTGCCTTGAGGCACCTGAATCAATGATAAACAAAGGTGAATGAGATGAGCTAGCCACCAAAGCATGGCAGCTCTCCTTGTCTTCAGAAACGCACTCCTTCTTCTTGGAACTTTCAGGAAGAGGAATATTATTTTTCTGTAGGAGATGTGTCATGGTGTCTATGGTTTTCTTCATGCATGAGCTCTCTGGATGAAAACCTCTTTGACAGTAGCTACATTTTTTCTTCTCAGCCTTCTTTCCCTTGTTCTTGACAGGATTCGAAACCCCCTCAGAGGATTTGGGCCTCTCATCCTTTCTCTTCTTCTCTTGAGGTTTCGAAACCCTGGGTTTTTGCTTGCTTCTTCCACATTTCGAATCTCTAGCTGCAAGAACTTGATCTTTTTGTTTGATGGAGCCCATCAAGACCAGCTTGTCTTGCTCTTGAGTTAGCATCTCCATGAAGTCAGCCAAGGATGGCATCTTCCAACCTCTGACTGTGAGCCTTGTGGAGTTGAAGGAAGACACAAAAACTGAGTATTCTGAACCCAATTTTGAGAGAATGGACAACACCAACTGTTCTTCTTTCTTCTCTATGCCACATTGTCTGATCTGCAAGACCAAGTTCTTGAACTTGGTGAAGAAGTCCTGGATGGAATCGAAATTCCCTGGGCTCAGTGAGACAAGCTCATTTTCGAGCTGGTGGCCTCTCATCTCATCAGTCTTTCCAAACAGTGTCTCAAGCTTGAGCCACACTTCATTTGGAGTTGCTAGACTTTCTACATGAAACAGGAGGTCTCTCGAAATGCTGAGACAAAGGAGGCCAAATGCCTCATCCATTCTGTTGAAAAACTTGGATTTCTCCACAGCTGAGTTTGGCTCAACCTCAGTGCCCATCGTGATTCTGTAGAGACCCTTGGATCTCAGCAAAATCACCATTTCTGCCTTCCAATCGAAATAGTTGAAGGATGTGAGCACGTTTGGGTGAGATGGCTCCATTCTCCTCTGCTGCAATTCGCACTTGCTGACAATGCTGAGCTCCAATACCTGCAAACAACTCTCAAATCACTCTGGAGGGATCTACACTCACAGATTCGAACCCTGTATGGATAGTGGGTGCATTCGGGAGAGCATCACACCTGAGAGGAGCCACTAGATTTCTCCAGTAAGCTCAAGGCAATGGCCTCAGGAATTATGTGGTTTCTCCACTGTTTCTGGCAATCCACTACAACAGTCTGCTGGTTCGAATTCTAGCTCCAAGAGCTCTGATACCATGTAAAATCTCAAATCACTCTGGAGGGATCTACACTCACAGATTCGAACCCTGTATGGATAGTGGGTGCATTCGGGAGAGCATCACACCTGAGAGGAGCCACTAGATTTCTCCAGTAAGCTCAAGGAAATGGCCTCAGGAATTATGTGGTTTCTCCACTGTTTCTGGCAATCCACTACAACAGTCTGCTGGTTCGAATTCTAGCTCCAAGAGCTCTGATACCATGTAAAATCTCAAGCACAGCTGAATCTAGCTACTGTGGATTCCTCACTGGTGAAAGATTGCACAACATTTGCAAGAATGGCATAAAAAAAATTTAAATGAATGAAGAACAATTACACATGAAATGGTGAATAATGTCAATATTATTAACTGTCCAACCTTAACAAAGGTTAAGAACACCCATATATACAAATCTGGAAGAATTCGAATCCATCTGGAGTGTTCACACTGATCTAGCTTAGAAAAAGCTCAAACCCCCTTAGGTTGACCAAAATATCCCAAACCATCCCAAACTGGTTCGAATCTGCAGTGTGAATGCTGGGAATGACTGGACAGGCCCATGTGACCTCACACATGTGAAGAAACTGGTTGGATAGAGGTTTGGAGTCTAAAATTGGTCAAAAATGTGACAAAACAAGGCAAGATTGTCCACAAAGAGAGCAAATGCGCCCTAGGTAGAAGAGAAGCATGCTGAGTGCATTAAATGACCTGAGGAGGGCGCTCTAGGCATGCTGAGTGCATTAATTACCCTGGGGAGCGCTCCACTTAGCTGGTTTGACTCAGCACTTGTTCACATTTGCTATCTAGTTCATGATAATTGACCATTTAGTAGCTAATCAACTTAGGGATGTAATCATTAATCACTTGGGCTAATTAATCATCATTAATAAATGATTAATGTACATAGGTGGAAAAATGTTCTAACAATGATATCAAACTAAGTTTCGAGCCATTACCTTTAAAATTTTATTTATGGATTAGATATGCCACAACCAACAAGAAACTGAATCCATCACCTCAATAACAAACGCAACGAGGAATGGAGACCATGCTGAGAACTACCATTATACATGCAAGGAAAATCGACCTCTGGTCCAATCTATGCATAATACTATCTTAAAACCTTGGAGCTACTTCCGACTACAAACAATTGCAGTAACCCAGTACTCTTAACAGACTTGGATATGAAATCCTAGTTTACAATCACCAGCCTTAACATTGAAACCTGGGAGGTGCCCTAACACCCTACTAACGAAACCCTAAGACCTCTTAGGGCTGTCGGCCTCTCCACAGAGCCACCACTAACATACAATGAATGCCAAAGAAAAACAACCTCATCAAAACTTAGTGGAAAGAATAGGGGTTAGTCCCAAACCCGAGGACTTCACGAGATCAATTGTAGAGATCTTATCATCGTGGCACCATGCCATACGAAGCACTAACTGCATTTAAAACACTTTAATACCCTTTCCACCACGGATTCCAATTCAGTAAGACACTAGGGAAAATACTTGCATAGCTCGACAACATTAGTTGTATTCTTACAACATCCTCATATGACAATCGCCACGTTAGAAATGACCGAGACCTCCCATGAATGTGGTAGATAGGGAGTTTAACTGCTAAGCCTTGATGCGAATTCCTACCAGCGTAGAACCACTCAACTATTAATACCTTGTCCTATATCAGATTTCGACATAAAGATTATTTTGGTTGTATTATATTATCACATATAACATGGTAAATACATAGTTCACAACCTTTGTATTGTAGCATTTAAACATCAAACTTATGTTTAAAGTTCGCGTAATATTCATATTTGCATATGGTCTCGTATATTATACTTTGCATATAATTTACACACAATAGAAAATGCATAATATTTGCATATAGTCGACATACTATAGGAATAGTATGATATTAGCATATAGTTCACATACCATAGGAAATGTATGGTAGTTACATATAGTTTGCAAACTATAGGAAAGTGCATGAAGTACATAGCTCACAACTATAGACTATTCAAGTCACCATAATAATATTAACTTATATTATGCATAAGTTGGATCATAAGTTAGTCATCAGAATTACAATAGATCTGTTAGGGTTAAAATATGATCCCACTAGTTAGATCCTAATCTACATGTTGTTGTTACTAGGTGAAGAAAATCCTTTTACCTTGGCAATTATTGCGCTATGTTAATACTTACAATATTGTACAAAAGTATGAAATTAATAGCATGGGAAATGAGAATGGGTGTAGCAGATATACAATTTAATATAAATCTAGAATATCACCTAAGATTTAAACTAAGAGATCTCACCCGGATACATTTCAAGATTTTCTCTAAATCCATTAAGACATTTGAAAACTACTAAAGTTATTTAGGAACTCTTCTGTTACACTTCGAAAACATTAGTGCTCTTACCTGTAATCTGCGAAAGGAAAATTTCAAATGCTTTAGCATATATTCTAAGGAATCCTCTGGGTACCCATAGGACCCCTTCATCATCAAATGAAGAACATCATTTAGCATTTATAAACATTAAAAATTGATTGAGCATTGACATAAGTAATTTGAAAGTACAACTAAGACAAAGAAACAACCAATAGATTTTTAATTTACATTTAATTTCACTTCATAACAAGTCGCAAACAATACATTGTATGATCATTACAAACATTTATTTCAGCATGTCGACATAGAAGCATTTAATATAATTCCGCACAACAAAGTACAACATTTAATGCTACATTGAAAAAGTTTAATTTTTTATGAATTTTCGGGATGTTACATCTGGTATCAGAGCGCGAGTTCGAACTCTAGGCCTGAAATAGGCTCACGCACGGAAAACAGGAAATGAAAACAAAAAACTAAGTTACTGAATTTTATTTAATCTTGTTTCTGTATAGAACAACTTGATATTTAATTTGCAGGTATGGAAATACTGGAAGAATCAACAGAGGATAGGTCTCCTCATCATAATGAACATAATAACAATGCACATAATAATGTTAATGAAATAATTTACGTAGTGTTAAATAATGAATCTTCTGAACTACTACATACTGTAAAAGATTTAAAATCTGAAATAAGAACTATTAAAGAAGAGAATGAATGAATTTTGAAGGCGCAAGAAGAGTTAAATCAGATTTTAAGGGCAAACTACCAAAATGAGGAAAGAGGAAGTAAATCAGAAGTAGATTATGATTCTGGTACAATGTCTCACAAACATAAGAACAAGAAAGCAAAGAATGGTAAAAGTAATAGTTACTCTTCATCTGAATCTGATCGAAGTAACTGTAATTCTTATCAGGACAGCAGTGACAATGATTACTATTCTAAGAAGCGGAAGCATAAGTATCATGAACAAATTACTAGATAATTTAAAAAGATAAAGCCACCAACTTTTAATGGAGAAAATTAAAAGGGAAAGGCAGATCAAGCATGGCTATCCAGAATGAAGAAGTAGTTTCAGATTTATAACTACTCATCTCAATTAGAAGATAAGATGGACATATACAATCTAACCGGAAGGGCAGATATTTGGTGGCAAGATGCTAAAAAAGTTAAAAATCTTAAGGATAAAGATATAAAATGGAGAACATTTAAGAATATGTTTAAGAATTTTTTTTTATCCAAACAGTACTACGAAGATAAGTCAAAAGAATTTTATGATTTAAAGATGGGTTCAATGACCATGACGGCGTTATGCAACAAGTTTCTCTACTTGTTAAGGTATGTACCTTACCTTGCTGAGAAAAACCTAAGATACAAAGTTTTCTAAGTTGTTTACCCTTCCATATAATGGATGGAATTGAGTACGATAACCTTTCAATTGTTGAAGAAGCCATGAGGAAGGATAATTTTTGTTTTGAACATAACAAGAGAAAATAAATTGTATCGAGTTGGAGAAGTAGTAAGTCTAATAATTTTGAGCATAAAAGGAAAAGTTTCAATCAGAATTCTGGAAGTTTTAAGAAAAAATTTAATAATAGAAATTTTCTAAGTAATAATAATTACAAGGGTAATGCACCAAAAAATTTTACTACTGCAAGGAATGTGCCTAATAATAATAACAACACCAAAAATGTTGAACAGAGGGCACCTATAAAGTGTTATGATTGCGCTGGACCCCATACTAGAGCTCAATGCCCATGCAACAGAAATACAGTCAACAACATTCACACCATACAAGCAGAACCTATAGTTGGTGATGTACCAAGAGAAATGCCCAGGATAAATGCAGCATTGAAAAATCGACAAACAGACCATTAAAATTCTATGGTCGAAATCGAAAGAATGATACAAAACAAATCTATTTCAATTCTAATAGATCCAAGTGCATGTTTGAGTTACATTTCACCTGATTTAGTGAAAAGTTGAAAGTTAAAGGTAGAAAAATTTGATAATTCTTGGTTAGTTCAGCTAGCAACAGGCACTAAAAGAAAAGTTACAGAATTTGTCAAAGGTTGTGATGTACTTATGAGTCAGATGAAAACACAAGTTAATTTAAATGTTTTGACGTTAGGGTCATATGATTTGTTAATTGGCATGGAATGGCTTCAACAACATAGAGTATTACTTAACTGCTATGAAAATTCTTTTACTTGTTTGAGTAATGAAGGTATTACTTAAACGGTAAAAGGAATTCATAGGAAAACTTCTGTAAGACGAATTTATGCTTTACAAGTAAAGAGAGCTGCATGAAAGGGATAGAAAATGTTTGTTGTTAATGTTATTAATGACGAATGTTCATCTAAAGAAGATAAGTTAAAACTGGAGGATATACCCATCCTTAGGGACTTTTCTGATGTATTCGTGGAAGAAATTCCAAGATTTCCTCCGAAAAAGGAACTCGATTTCACCATTGAGTTAGTACCGATTTTGGTACCAAACTCAAAGGCTCCCTACATAATGAATATTCTGGAGTTAAATGAACTAAAATATCAGCTAAAAGAACGAATAGATAAAAACTACATAAAGTCTAGTGTGTCTCCTTGGGGAGCACCAGTTATTTTTGTTAAAACGAAGGACGGAACCATGCGACTATGCATAGATTACCATAAAATTAATAAAATGACAATTAAAAAACGATATCCCTTGCCCCATATTGACGATCTATTCGATTAGGTACGCAGAGCAAAGATATTCACTAAAATTTATTTAAGGTCTGGATATCATCAAGTTAGAATAAAGGATGAAGAAATTTTCAAAACTACTTTCAAAACTCGTTATGGGCACTATGAGTTCGTACTTATTCCTTTTGGGATAACTAACGCATTGGCAGTGTTCATGTGCTTCATGAATAATGTTCTGCATAAGTACTTAGATAAGTTTGTATTCATGTTCATTGATGATATTCTAATCTATTAAAAAACTAAAAAAGAGCACGACGAACATTTAAGAATAATTCTGCAAGTGTTAAGGGAACATCAGCTTTATGCTAAGATCAGTAAATGTGACTTTTATAAAGATAAAATACAATACTTAGTTCACATAATCTCTAAAGACGGAATTTATGTCGACCCAGATAAAATAAGAGCAATTAATGAGTGGCCTGTCCCTAAAGACATAACTGATGTATGGTCATTTATGGGAATAACAGGTTACTACAAAAAGTTTATTGAAGGATTCTCTAGAATTGTGAATCCCATCACTTCTTTGCGGAAGAAAGGGAAGAAATTCTTTCGGGATAAAAAATGAGAAGAAAGTTTTAAGAAGTTAAATGAGTTATTAACAACAACACCTATATTAAAAATTGTTGATCCTAACAAATACTTCGTTGTATGCACTGATGCGTGCAACGATAGACTTGGTGGGGTCTTAACTCAAGAAGGTCATGCTATTGCTTTTGAGTCTAGAAAGTTAAAAATCCACGAAAAGAACTACGCAACTTATGATCTAGAGTTGGAAGCCTTGATACATCCACTGAAAATGTGGCACCATCACTTGATTGCAAGGAGGTTTATACTAACGATAGATAATAGGGGCTTAAAATACTTGTTGTATCAAATAAATCTTAATGCAAGGCAAGCTAGGTGGATAGATTTTTTTAGCGAGTATGATTTAGAAATTCAACACATTAAGGGTAAATAAAACAAAGTTGCTGACGCCTTGAGCAGAAATGCCAAATTAAGTTTTGTGGCAGCAATCAACACATTTAAGACAGATCTGAAAAATCAGATCAAAGAAGGAATTAAGCAAGATGAGAATTATCAAAAATTGCATGATAAGGTTGCTGTAAATTTATTTGAAAATTTAATAACATAATACAACATTAATGAAAAAGGATTAATGACTTATAAAAACATAATTTATATACCTAATGTATCAAAGGTTAAATTGCTAATTTTGGATGAAGTGCATAAAAGTCCTTATTCGGGACACCCTGGTTATCAGAAAATGATAACTACGTTAAGGAAGGATTTTTTTGGCCTAACATGAAGAATGAAGTGGCTGAGTACATAGCTAAGTGTTTTGAATGTTAGACCATTAAGGCTGAACATCATCACCCAGTTGGTCTATTGCAGCCATTGCCAATTCCAGAATCGAAATGGAAAATCGTAAGTATTGATTTTATTAAAGGTTTACCTAAGAATCAGAAACAAAACGACTCAATAATGGTGGTTGTGGATAACCTTACTAAATATTCTCATTCTATTCCTGTTAAGACTACACTCAAAGTTGTTAACATTGCAGAGTTGTTTATGAAGCAAATCTTTCGCTTACATGGAATTCCAAAGGTAATTATTTCTGACCGAGACTCCAAGTTTACTGGAAATTTCTGGACAATATTGTTGAAGGGTTTAAATATCGAATTAAATTTCAGTACTGCTTTCCATACAAAAAATGACGGACATACAGAACGGGTTAATCAAGTTTTAGAAGACATGTTAAGAATGTATGTTAAAGATCGGCCAACTAAGTGAGAAGATTATCTTCATTTAGTTGAATTTGCATACAATAATCATTATCAAGCATCTGTTAGACTTAGTATATTTGAGATTTTATATGGAAGGACATGTTGTACTGCTATTTCTTGGGATAACCCTGCTGACAGATTAATGTTAGGACCTGATTTGTTAAAAAATATGGAGATGATCGTGAAACAGGTACAAGGCAACTTAAAAGTTGCACAAGATAAACAAAAAATGTATGCAAATCTGAAACACACTGAAAGAGAATTTCAGGTTGGAGATCATGTCTTTGTAAAGGTAAAACCCAAGAAAATTTATTTTTAGCTTGGGACTTGTGCTAAACTAGCACAAAGGTACTGTGGACCATTTGAAGTCCTATCAAGGATGGGACCTGTTGCATATCAGTTGGCTTTGACATCTAATTTAAGAATCCATAATGTCTTTCACATTTATGTTTTAAAGAAGTATGTGCACGATGCTACTCATGTGCTAAATTGGAATGACATACAGGTGGAAACCGGAGGAGATTTTTAGGTGGAACCCGATTGTATTCTCAACAGGAGGAAATTTTGCTCCGGAATTGTACCATAGGGCAGGTAAAGGTGCAATGGAAGCACCTTAGCCCTGATGAAGCTACCTGGGAACTAGAAAGTAACATGCTGGCAGCATATCCAGTTCTGTTTCCGGGAGGCTTTAATGAAGAATACGCAACACCGAGGATGATGTTGAGCTTAATTGGGGGTGTTTGTAACATACCCCTTTACTGAAAACATTTTATGTTTGAAGAAGACATTATCTTAACTTTTATTGTAAAGTTTTATATTTGGACAAGTGTCTAAGGGTGACTGTAATTGCACAATATTATTTTTTAAATAAATAAAATAGGAGACACTCACCCAAGGAGAATTGTTGAAAGAGTGTTTACGGACCCTACGTGGAATGGATTTCGAGGTAGAAGGCAATGGACAAGTGGCATCAACATGAGGAAAGTTACTAGCTGTAGGAATGGGACAACTCCCTTGAATTGTGGTCATAGTGCCCTGAAATATGGGACTGAAGCGTGAGGCTCAATTATTTAAAACTGACCACTAAAGACGTAGGAAATCCTTTTAAGAGCCACCGAATTTTGGACTAAGGTTCATCACTTTTTCCTGATAAGGAAACTTATCTTAGTTATCTGCTGCATGCACACAAGATATTTGATGAGGGGAAATGCTATTTTTTTATCATGGTGTAAGTCTTCCCTGTTTACTGTTGAGTGCAGATTTTTTACTGCTAAGCGCAGAGCTTGAGGGTTTTTGACAAGTCTCTATTGATTGTTGGTTATACAACTTGAGTGCCTTGCTTCTACACAGAGTCTTCTACCTTGTGGTTTAGTAAACAGGCTCGGGGGTCCAAAGGAAGCAAGTAGTTTGGTTGCTTCTTTTGGAGAAGGTTGGGAGGAACAATACTCCTTAGGTGTTTTTCTTCCCTATCTATAGTTACAGGTTCTACTTGTTATTCATTTCCTAAGTGACTATCATTTATTTCTGTACATGTAAAGTTAGTATTCTATAGTTAAATATTGATAATGCAAAAGTAAAAGTTTGAAGTTTTGATCTGTTAATGATTTTGTTAACTGCTGAATAAATATATGATTTTATAGAATAAAATACCCTCCCTGTATTTTTCCACATACAGTTTCATGTATCGTACTCTAGTACAAGGAAGGGAGAATTAACCATAGATAAATGAGATGCATTGAATGAATAGACTAACTCTGTCATGTTTCCTTTCCTCTGTTATCTCAAGTAAATTTAACAGTATCTTATATTCTCAGTCATAGAAGATTTTAGTTACCCATTTAATGTGCCGACTGTAAGATAGTTTCATTTTATAATAGAAAAATAACAAAAACACATATAGTTCTAGGTTTATTTAACAATATAGTTTTATTTACATTTTTACCATATCATCTTTTACTTTAATACATTTCCCTTCGTTGATATGTATGTTTGAAATTGTTCTGCTGAAAAAATAAACATATTAGTATTCACATCATTCAAACAAATCTATTATATCTCTACTTTTGCAAAAATAAAATAATCTAGGGTTTTAGTTTTCCCATGTTTTTCTCAACCTTTGCTTAAGACTTATATTTCATTATGTATTATAATATACAGTATCAAAACAATTATTAACTTTCACGTTTGAGAACAACTATTAATGCAAATGGAGTAACCAGCAATGATCAACATTTTTATCATCTTACCATAGCCTTTTTAACATAGAATAAGTCTTTTTTAGATGAACGTCCTACTATTTGGAAAAACCCTAGCTTCTATATTATAATCTATCGTATTTTATCAACAAGTAGAAAAAAAAATAGATTATCCAAAACAGACATCGAAACCCTTAAAGGCACTATGGCAAGCACGTAGTGTATTCGAATCAAAGGATTGCAAGTTCAAGCCTTATACAAATCCAGCTACACATTAAAATTCAGTGTCCACAGTCAACAGGTGAACAATACAATCATGGCATCACATAACCTGTACATTGTTTAAACTATAAACAAAAGAACATTTACCATCATTTTCAAAGTAGTTATTTAACGACCTACTGTAAACTTCGAATGCAACAAACAAAATAGACATTCGAGACTAGATGTCATCTTTTAGGTTCAACCTCAAGCTTTCGAAATCATCTTCTAAATCAAAACAAGCTCGAGATTTAAGTGCACAAAAACAAGGTTATTGCCTTTGGCTCTCGGCCAATGGCGATACATTACATTTTATAACTAGGCATTGAAACATTATAAAACAGGACCTGGGGCATTTCCCATAGCCAGAGTAAATACAACATAAAAGTATAAGAACCTTGTTTTCATTAAAAACAACCGAGGGTTAAAACCTTTCAAAATATTTTACATTCAACAAGAAATTCTACAATGAAAGGTTGCGAGTGATAACATCAAAATAGGTCGAAGATCTCATCATCTTTCCATTCATCTTCTAGAACACAAAATAGTATCACGACATCCGAAATTCTCCAAACCCCATCCTAACATCTAACACCAAAACAATGGCCAAAAAATTGCCAAGAGTAACCTACAGGGGTTAAACCACCGAGGCTTACCGGTTGGTTGAGCATTACCGCTAGTTAGCTTCAATCATTACAACCTGCAACGTAAAGTACCTTCCATCAAAACTATTGAAGGTTAAAAGGATGCATTTCGAAGTTGGCAAATAAATTACAAAATAACGATATCAAACCAATTTTCGAGCCATTACCTTAAAAATGTTGCTTATGGAACAGAGATGCCACAACCAACAAGAAACGGAAGCCATCACCTCACTAACAAACGCAACGAGGAGTGGAGACCATTATGAGAACTACCATTATACATGCAAGGAAAATCGACCTCTCGTCCAATTTGCTCATAAAACTATCTTAAAACCCTGGAGCTACTTCCGACTACAAACAATTGTAGTAAGCCAGTACTCTTAACAGACTCGGCTCTGAAATCCTAGTTTATAGTCACCAGTCTTGACATCGAAACCTGGGAGGTTCCCTAACACCCTTCTAACGAAACCCTATAACCTCTCAGGTTTGTTAGCCTCTCCATAGAGCCACCACTAACATATAATGAATGCCAAAGAAAAACAACCTCATCAAAACTTAGTGGAAAGAATGGGGTTTGGTCCCAAACCCGAGGAATTCACGAGATAAATGGTAGAGATCTTATCATCATGGAACCACACCATACGAAGCACCAACTACATTTGAAACACTTTAATACCCTTTCCACCACGGATTCCAAATCAGTAAGACACTAGGGAAAAGACTTGCACAGCTTGATAACATCAGTAGTATCCTTACAACATCCTCATATGAAAATCTCCATGTTACCAGCCAATGAGACCTCCCACGAATGCAATAGATAGGGAGTTTAAATGCTAATCCTCGATGTGAATTCCTACCAAATTATTTCGGTTGTATTATATTATCACGTATAACATGGTAACTACATAGTTCATGTTAAATTTTCAGAATTTACTTCAATCTGATCTAGGATCTTAAATGAGAGAACATGTACAGCATATCAATCATGGACACAATAATGCAAGCACACAAGAGACACAGATTTTACTTGGGGAAAACCATCAAGGTGAAAAACCCCAATAACTTCCTCAGAGATAGATAAAGCAATGATACAACTAGAGTACAAGAGATAGTCATCTCCTAGCAGCAGAACCTCCTCCTCACAAGTGCACCACTTTCCGAATGAGAGAAGTGTGTGTAATGAGTGATCAAATAGAGATCTCCCGATCTCTATTTATACTTGTCCTATCCTTCCCAATAAACTAATGGGGCCTACATGGCTAGCTTAACCCATGGTTAACTTAATCCGGGCCGACCCCACACTTGGTGGTCTAATAACCCTTTGACCCACATGGCTGAGCCCCAATAGGGTGGTCTAATAACCCTTTGACCCACATGACTTATACAAGGCCGACCCCAACAAGGTGGTCTAATAACCCATCAAGTATAAGTTACAACATTTACAATATAAATGACGACACTTCCGTATAGAGGAATAATAACATCTCTATAGGAATACAAACACTTCCGTATAGAGGAATAATACCATCTCTATAGGAGTACAAAATACATATATGAAATACATGGGTGAAATACATTCCGAAGATACATATGCATCAACAATCCCTCTTAACTAGGAAGGTATTTCTCAACACAGGTCTTCTAGTACAAGTATTTTTCTCTGGATCATCATCAGTGAATCATCATCCTCAAATCATCGTCATCGTCACTGCTGCTGCTATCTCAATCAATCTCTGAATCTACTCGTCATAGGAAGTTCTACAGAGACAGTCCTTTTTCATACTCGATGTAGGCCCACCACATACAGGTCTTCATCATCACTAGCCATACTGTGGAATTTTCAGGACTTATTATGTGCGTCACAAAACCTTAAAAGAGTCTCTTGACTAGAAATAACCCTAAAGAGCATCTGAGGCCTTTTTCATCCTGTCTAGATCTCCAGGACTTATTACATGTGACCCCACCACAAAACCTCAAAAGAGCATCCCAGGATGTTACGGGTACACAACTCCAACCTGAAGGATCTCCTAGGGCACAAATTACATGTGGTCACCAAAAAACCTAGCAAGAGCATCTCAGGATGTTACGGGTACACAACTCAAACCTAAAAGATATCCTAGGGCACAAATTACATGTGGTCATGGAAAAACCTCGAAAGAGCATCTCAGGATGTTACCGGTACACACCTCTGACCTGAAATCTCCCAGGGAACAAATTACATGCCATAGGAAAGAACCTCGCAAGAGCATTTCGTGATGTTATGGGTACACAACTCCGACCTGAAATCTCCCAGGGCACAAATTACATGTCCTCCCAGAGCAATGTCTCAAAAGAGCATCCCAGGTTGTTACGGGTACACAACTCCGACCTATAGGATCTCCTAGACATGCTCATCTGCACAACCTGATCCACGGCCACAAAGTATCATCCTGATACTCATCATACATCATCCTAATGTACACATGATCATCCTGATCATCATCACTACAACATCTTGCTTGTAATATCTCTCATTTATGCCCTCAGTTTGTAAATGTAATTGATTATTGGTTTCTGGTGAGGAGATCAAGGCCAAGGCCCCACCAGTAAACCTTGTAACTCTTGTAGCTTAACTTGTGATTTAACTCCTAAGCATAGGAGACTAAAAATGGTGGCGTAACTAAACGATAAGTAATTGAATATATTAGGGAGAGAAAGGTCAACTAACTTGGAAGCCATGACAAGCTAGGGTATTGACGACAGATGTCATCCCGTTGGTGTAAATACTTGTTGCAGTTAACGGTTATCCTCGTACCTAAGATTCTAAACTTATAGTTTTAAGTTACGTTAAAACCTAAATCCATGAGGTTATGACATAAGAAATACTATTTTTGCCACAATCGCTGAACAACATTTTTATGACCTAATAGTTTTATTATTAAAATCCTAATAGGATTAAGCCACTATAGTATTACATTAATGAATGATCTTAGGGAAGGGAAGAGATCACTCACTAGAAATTACATCCTAGTTTCCACACAGATGCTTTAAAACCGAAAATCTTCTTAATTAGATGATTATACCTTTAAAAGTACTTATGTGGATCTTTAGATCCAAGTATGCATAGATGAGATATATGTAGAATTTTATCTCCTTTTTCTCATAGGAAATTGAAATAGTTTAAAGGCAAGGCTTTTTAAGTATTCAATTATAGGAAACTTTTGTAAATATGGGAGCCAAAGTCAAGGCTGGGAACTTACGTGTAAGTTCCGCGTATAAGGATGTTTGGGGTTTGTTTTTCCCCTTTTTCAGGGATCACTTTCCCTCTTAAATACCACTCAATGTGGTTGTGGAATATTTATTGATCTCTGGAGTGGTTAGAGTGATTTTCGGAGCTTGGCGATTCTCTTGGAAAAGAGTCGAGCCACACCTGTCATGGTGACTATCTTCCCATCGTAATCATCGAAGTGAGGGAGGAAAGGCGGATTGACAGATGATGGTAGGGGATGCCTATTTGAGGGTTACGCTCATCCATCGGAAGGGGATTACGAGTTGATCTAGATGCATTGATAAGGGGATTAAGGCACAGCGCTGTTGAGTAGATGGGGATAACATTTAGAACAGTGGGGAAAAGAGGGCGACTCTCGGCGAGGGAAGGGAAAAGTACTCTTTGCAGGAGGAAAGGAAAGGAAAGTACCTCTGTAATGGGGACAGTTGGAAACAATCTACCGAAATGACGGTGATGATCGGACTCAAGGCCAACGGTTGATAGAATGCCTTGGTGGTTTATGTGGTAACCGATTTCTTTGCCTCACCTCTCTGCATATGAATCTGCGGGTATTACATTTTGTTTTATTCTGATCCGAAGAAACAAGCATTAGTATTTCTTAGTTTAAAACTATTTGCATTATAGTTTTGATTTTCTTCCGGGACGTTAGCTAGTGAGTTAACTAGCGAATCTGCATTGAGGTGAGCGTATTTTATGCGCCTGTGCATCTCATGTGTTTGCGTTGAGATTAATTTCAGATGTGGATAATGCGTTTCCATACCTTTTCGATGACAATAATACCTCTACAAGTATCAGGTGCAGTCAACCTCTGCCTAGGTAATACCTTTAAAGATTCGTTGTGTTTTATCTAAACTGACGTCTGGCTAGAAGCAAGAATCAATTGATGAATCTAAGCTAATGCGTTGAGTTAGTATCTGACTTAAGTGCTAGTTTTTATTTTGTCTATTTTTTTACTAGTTCGCGTATTAAATTATAGATCTGAACTAGGGATTTCCAAAAGAAAACGTTGATGTACATAGGACAAGCCGATCTGAGACAGATCTTACTTCATGGCTGAATGTTTCTACTTGTTCTATTTCCCTTATTGATCGATTGTTATGTGATGGAAGGCCTAAACCGGTGTTGCTGTAAAACGCTTTAGTATAAGTTTAGCTCCAGTTGATTATGATCTCCTTCTACATACATTGTCCGGGTTTCCTGAGATCGGAAAGGAGACCCCTATAGGTTTTGGTTCTGTGTTGTTCCAGATCGGAGGTCTGAACAGTGTTATGTTGCGGCCCGAGTTTCTAGTTTTATAAGTTGCCAGGAATGGAGCCGATCCACTGTGTGTTCGAAATCTAAATTCCTTGTTGTTTAAATAGCGATGGGAGTGTTAGACTCTGTATTCTTTATGTATTTTGAAAACGATAATACAGGAGTGCTAATACGTAATACCATTTCCTTTAGATAGTTGTGAAAACGGTAATACATAGAGTTGAGTTCTGTGCTTTCTCATTACTACGATAGCTAGGGAAATTGATGATGCAAAGGGTAGGGAATTTCTGTATTTCAAAATTGGAAATCATGTTGCATAAATACCCAACATTTTGTATGATGGCATTTTTGACTGCGTACAAATAAGCCTCCTGAGCTGCAGATCATGTTTTCTTTTATTAAACATATGTTTGCTGATTTTGGAAACATAGGTGTAATGTTTGCAGCTCAGTATAGTTGTTGGAAAATTGTTTTACCTTACCATGATTTCCTAGGTGTATACGTTGAGTTAACACTATATGCTGAGTTGAAAGTGTAGTTAGGATTTTTGTTGTATACTCAAGGAACTCTGTTGAATCGTAGATTTTAGTGGGAATTCCATATGGAACTTTCTTTTTATAAGTTTGTATCAGTTTGAACTATGTCAAACACTACCTTACATGAGAGAGGCTTTGAGGGAGAACATGGTAAATTCTTGTAAATGACTACATGGCAGATTGTAACTTTCTGTCTGAGTAATAAAATAAGATTTGAAGGTTCGGTGGACGTAGCCCAAAGATGGGGTGAACCATGTATATCTTGTCTCGTTGGCTTGGATGTTATGTACATGATTATTGTAAATTCTTGTAAATGAATACATGGCAGATTGTAACTTTCTGTCTGAGTAATAAAATAAGATCTGAAGGTTTGGTGGACATAGCCCAAAGATGGGGTGAACCACGTATATCTTGTCTCGTTGGCTTGGATGTTCTGTACACGATTATTTTTGTGTCAAAAGAATTCTTTTGTAAGTCCTTATGGTTTTTATTTACATGTATGGTATATGATTGTAAGTTTTGTGAAAGTAGTATATTTGTTCCAAACCTTTATGTGGAGGATGTGATGAGATCACTTTTATATTTAGAATAAACCCACATCAATGAGTTACGTCTATATATAGTTGAGAATCCTAGATGAAATTGATAGAGTTGTTAGATGTTTTATATTGGGTCAATGATTGATAAATGTGGGATTTATCCTTTTACCCTTGCCTTAGAAATAAATAATGTTTATATGAATGTCGATTATGGAAATGTTGAAGTAAATATTTATGTACTCCAATAATTGCTGGTAAACTAAAAATCACCTTGCTGATGTAAGGAGGGTGGATACCTCACCTATAATCTGAATGGATTTTGATGCGGAGATTTTTCTTTGATATTAAGGAAGATATTTGACAATCGGCAAATTGCTAACTTAGTTGAGATAAAGATGTTACAATATGGAAGATGAATCAATAAAGGCGTATTTTTTTCATTGTTTTAAAATTTTGTTATTTTGGGTATGTTACATTGTTGCATGTCATCTGGACCAACATCCTGAAGCTCATCATCTATGATCATCCTGATCATACACTGCATCCACCTGATGCATACTAAGTATCTACCTGATACATATCATCATACATGATCTACATGATCATACAATGTATCCACCTGATACATACACAGATACATGATCCACACAATGTACCTATCTGATACATATCAACATACATGATCTACCTGATCATACACAGTATCCTCCTGATTAATATATAGATACATGGTCCAAGCATCCAACATGATTCATATACAAATACATACAAATGATCCAACCGATCATATCCAGCATCCAACATGATGCGTACCTATATATACATATAAATGATCCAACTGATCATATCCAGCATCCAACATGATGCGTACATACATATATAAATGATCCAACTGATCATATCCAACATCCAACATGATGCGTACATACATATACATATAAATGATCCTACTGATCATATCTAGCATCATCCTGATGCATATACAGAGTAGTAACTAAAGCATCGTCCTGATGCTCATCATCCAGTGCTTACATCCATAGCCATGTGAAGGATCCTCCTTCCAACATGCTTGGAATGGCTTCCGAAAATGTGTCCATCACTTCTTCCTCGAAGTGTCATCGATCTGAAGAACACCAAGCCTCTCCCTAAAGTACTTGAACTTCACTCTGGCTAGTGGTTTTGTCAGCACATCTACAACCTACTTGTCCATCGCAACATACAGGAGCTTCACTGCTCCTCTCTACACCATATCCCTGATATAGTGATATTTGATCTCTATGTGTTTCGACTTGTCGTGAAACACTGGGTTCTTGGATAGATTCACACAACTCTGGTTATCACAGAAGATACTAGTAGCATCCAATGGGAGATCAAATAGCTCAAACAGTAGCTTCCGAAGCCATACTGCCTCATAACTAGCTGAACAGGCTGCAACATACTCTGCCTCAGCTGTACTTAGTGCTATGCAGGACTGCTTCCTGCTAAACCAAGAGATCACACCTGATCCCATACTGAAGCAACACCCATAAGTGCTCTTCCTATTCTGCAGCACTGCCTGCCTAGTCTGAATCAACATAACCTTGCAAGTTAAACTTTTGATTCGCTTGATACCTAAGCCCATAATCAACTGTACCCTTCAGATACCTCAGAATATGCTTTATAGCAACCAGGTGAACACTCCTCGGATCCGTCAGGAACTAGCTCAATGTGTTCACCGCAAAGCAAATATCTAGTCTCATGTTCGTTAGGTACATCAAGGACCCAATCATCTGACGATACATAGAGACATCAACTGGCTCAGATGAAGCATCACATAGAAGCTTCATATTCGATGCCATAGATGTGTCCATAGCCTTGTAGTCCATCATCCCAAACCTCTTCAGGATCTCTACTGCATACTTCCCTTGTCCAAGGAAGATTCCATCTACACTCTGCCACATCTCCATGCCAAAAACAAATAGTGCATCATCCCCAAGTTCTTCATCTCAAACTTGGAAGCAAGATTCCACTGTGTATCAGCAATCAATCTGTCATCTCCTGTTACAAATAGGTCATCCACATACAAAAGTAGAATCACAGGATTCCCTTCCTCAACCTTGTAGTAAAGGATGGAATCCGCTCTACTCTTGGTAAAGCCCAAACTAGATGGAAGGTTGTCTATCCTACCATACCAATTTTTGCACATATATGACTCCATGTCATGTGTCTCAGAACCAAGTGGCTTCTCAACATACACTTCTTCTTCAACTACACCATTCAAGAAAGCTGTCTTGAAATCCATATGATGTATCTTCCACTTCATCACTGTAGCCAAAGCAAGTACTGATCTAATAAAAGTGTATTTGGCTACAGGAGCAAAAGTCTCTATGCTACCACTTCCAGCATGCTTGATCTTGTAGATCCTCTTGGAAGTCACTACAGACTCCCCTTTAGGTCTTGGGACTGCATCCCAAACATCTTCATGATCGACTGGTACTCCTAAATCATTGCATTCTTCCCAGATCCTGGGAACTTCAATATCTTCAATATTTTCAATAGATAACTTTGTTGCTGAACAAATGTTCTAGTCCTTCTTTTGTAGGTGATGGTATACGATCTTTCCTACACAACAAGTTAAATTGCATGATTAGAAAACATCTCATAGTTTTCAAAACAAATTCTTACACATAAAAAAATATGTCATGCAGTCATGCAACTATCTTAGCCAATGCTTCAATACAACATTTATCCATATCCCGTAACTTTCTAGATGCCTTCTAATCTCCACTAGAACATTGTTAAGAGTGTGCACAACTCCCAACATGTCAGTAGAGAGGTTTCATTCTAGATAATTAGCAATGGAATGTTGTACAGTGCCATAGGCCACTTACCCATGTATATTAGTAGTATATTGTTCATCAATGCAACTATTCTAATATGCATAATACACAACCTAATTCTAGGAACATGAGTATATACATTATTGAATAGTATTATTAAACAATAAAATATGCAAGGAATGATAATTCAAATACTTATCTTTATTTGTTTGTAGGTTTGACTCCCTCTCAGTCTTTGCTTCTTTTCTGCAACTCCATTCTAATGTGGATTGTGAGAATTTGTCAACTCTCTCTGAATATCTGCATCCTTGCAGAAACTACTGAAGTGTGCTCCTTCTTGATCTTTGCTTCCTTGCAGGAACAACTGGAGTGTGCTCCCTCTTGATCTTTGCTTCCTTGCAGGAACAACTGGAGTGTGATCCCTCTTGATATTTTCTTCCTTGATTACATGTCCTTGAACTTATATCCATCACTATGCATGCTTATTAGTATCATCATTGTGTTATCCTCGAGGTCTCATACATAATCACACATTCATTAGTATATTCTTAATACTATAAAAACACAATAATCTTAAGCATGTATAGTCATGATCATTTCAAACAGAAATAATAAGCATTAGTATTCAAGGTTTATATAGGACTCTTATGGTTAGTCATATCATAAATTAAAGTAAGAAACATAATATTCCCAAACCCGTGATTAATCAAACCTATACCTTCATGATTCTTCTGGTTAGTCATATCATCAATTATGGTAAGAAACATAATATGCACACAACCATGACTATTCAAACCTATGACTTAATGAATAATCATTATCAACAACACAACAGTATAAGATCCTAACACAAGATAGGATTCTAGCTTGATATAAAAAAAACATACCTGGATTAGCATGCTAGCTAGTTATGTCTAACACACCTGCATAATGTCTTCTGGTTCTCTTCAATGACTTGTGCTAGTAACCTACATGTCTCATAAGTTATCCATTGTAGAACCAAGTTATACATACCTTCTAAGTAGATCTTCTAAGTGATCCATGACAATCGATGAATCTTTGTCTTCATGTCATCGTAATCCTATGTTCTTGAACTGGAACATGATTTGTCTTTCTTGGTGTACCTTTCATGTTAGCGGACAATATAAACCTCATACACCACCATAATGCATTAGTGCAATCATAAGTGTCAACTCCCTAATGAAATGCATTCATAATTTTGTTAAGGTGATACGACAAGTCTAAAATCAAGATTGTTCTAACCGTAATAACATGAAGACAAACATATCATAAACCTAATCATGAACAAATCTCGAGACATACCTGAATGAGTCATACCTATTGAGATTGCTTGTAATCTTCTTATGTAATGCCTTAGCCTCATCTCCCTATGAAACAAGAACTTCTTCACTTATGTAGGTGACCAATCCATCCTCTTCTAGGATTAAACCAATCCACTTGATTTGCAAGAACTGGATGTGGAGCTGTATTAGGGTTTGTCAACGAAACTCCAAAAAGTTCAAACTTTGAATTTCAAACTTCCGAAATGATAGAAATATGGGCCTTGATGAGCTGATCAAGCTGGTATATTCAGAATTTGAAAACTGCAAAGTTTCACTCCTCAATTTTGCCTTTGAAAATTTTGGACTCACTGGACGTGACCCCGAATTGGGGTTTGATGAAGCCCACTCTTATTCCCAATCAAAAGGTTTTATTTAAACCTCTAAGCTTCTATTTTTCTGAGGAGCTTCCATCCATGGTCACAGATTTTAAAAATTTCCATTTTTGCAGAAGCCCTAATTTTCCACTTTTCCAATCTAAGTCCCGAACTAGGGTCTAATCAAGCCTGGTCTTTTTCCCAACCAAAAATTCTGATCTGGGTCTCTAAATTTCTATTTTGATGAGTATCATTTAGACGTAGTCTCCAATTAGAAAAATTCCAACTTTCTTCGAAACCCTAAATTCTGGAAGCCATGAATGAAGGTACTCAAAAAATAATTATGTTTTGATAGAAATATGTACCTGATTATTTCTGGTGTAACTCCGCACTTTTCAATCCCCAGGGTCTGAAATTTCTTTTTGTGGTATCCTGACTTTTCATATTTCCATCCCGACAGGTCTGACCTCAATTGGATTCTCTGAGAGAGAGTTATTCCAAGTGTCACAACGTGACCTATTTATGGGATAAAACAGGAGAGCAAACTTGTACGACGTTTCACATGTCACTGGTTCAACTTCGGCCTCTGAAAAACGTTTCCTAAGATAGTAAATTCTGTGTACTACCTATCACTTTTTACGAAATTTCATTTGGAGCTTCCTAGCCCACGTTATGACCTTTTTTCCCAGGTCACTTGTTTATGACTAAGATCTGGAAGAGGCAGAAACCCTATATTGAACAGATCATAAATCACAAAGTACAATGAATTAGAGTTTTTCCTTTGGACACAAGGTACATGGGGATCTTAGCTTCGACCTGTAACAATTTCATATCCGACACCTTCTCCAAAATGGATTTATATCGAAAGTTCTACGATGACAGTTTTTTTCTATATCCAGCCCTAGCATCGCAAGTGCAACAAGTGTCATACATGCCATATCATGCCTTCTCTCAGGCTAGCTCTCATACCATGTTAAATTTTCAGAATTTACTTCGATCTGATCTAGTATCTTAACTGAGAAAACAACATGTACAGCATATCTATAGCATATGAATCATAGACACAATAATGCAAGCACACAAGAGACACAGATTTTACTTGGGGAAAACCATAAAGATGAAAAACCCCAATAACTTCCTCAGAGATAGACAGAGCAATGATAGAACCAGAGTACAAGAGATAGTCATCTCCTAGCAGCAGAACCTCCTCCTCACAAGTGCACCACTTTCCGAATGAGAGAAGTGTGTGTAATGAGTGATCAAATAAAGATCTCCTGATCTCTATTTATAGTTGTCCCGTCCTGCGCAATAAAATAATGGGGCCTACATGTCTAGCTTAACCCATGGTTAACTTAATTCGGGCCGACCCCACACTTGGTGGTCTATTAACCCTTTGACCCACATGGCCGACCCCCAATAGGGTTGTCTAATAACCCTTTGACCCACATGACTTATATAGGGCCGACCCTAACAAGGTGGTCTAATAACCCATCAAGTATAAGTTACGACACTTACAATATAAATGACGACACTTCCGTATAGAGGAATAATAACATCTGTATAGGAATACAAACACTTCCATATAGAAGAATAATACCATCTCTATAGGAGTACAAAATACATATATGAATTACATGGGTGAAATACATTCTGAAGTTACATATACATCAACAGTTCACAACCTTTGTGTTGTAGCATTTAAGCATCGAAATTATGTTTAAATTTCGTGTACTATTCATATTTGCATATGGTCTCATATCTTATACTTTGCATATAGTTTACACACAATAAAAAATGCATAATATTTGCATATAGTCGATATACTATAGGAATAGTATGATATTTGCATATAGTTCGCATACCATAGGAAATGCATGGTAGTTAAATATAGTTTTCAAACTATAGGAAAGTGAATAAATATATGATTTGATAGAATAAAATACCTTCCGTGTATTTTTCCACATACAGTTTCCTGTATCATACTCTAGTACATGGAAGGGATAATTAACCATAGATAAATGATATCCATTGAATGAATACACTAACTCTGTCATGTTTCCTTTCCTCTGTTATCTCTAGTAAATTTAACAATATCTTATATTCTCAGTCATAGAAGATTTTAGTTACACATTTAATGTGTAGACTGTAAGATAGTTTCTTTTTATAATAGAAAAATAACAGAAACACATACAGTTCTAGGTTTCTGTAACAATCTAGGTTTATTTACATTTTTACCATATCATCTTTTACTTTAATACATTTACCTTCGTTGATATGTATGTTTCAAATTGTTATGATGCAAAAATAAACATAGTAGTATTCACATCATTCAAACAAATCTGTTATATCTCTACTTTTGCACAAATAGAATAATCTAGGGTTTTACTTTTCCCATGTTTTTCTAAACCTTTTCTTAAGACTTATATTTCATTTTGTATTATAATATATAGTATCAAAACAATTACTAACTTTCACGTTTGAGAACAACTATTAATACAAATGGAGTAACCAGAACTGATCAACATTTTAATCATCTTACCATAGACTTTTTAACATAGAATAAGTCTATTTTAGACGAACGTCTTACTATTTGGCAAAATCCTAGCTTCTATATTATAATATATAGTATTTTATCAATAGGTAGAAAAACAAATAGATTATCCAAAATAGAGATCAAAACCCTTAAAGGCGCTATGCCAAGCACATAGTGGTTTCGAATCGAAGGATTGCAAGTTCGATCCTTATACAAATCCAACTATACATTAAAATTCACTGTCCACACTCAAGAGGTGAAAAATACAGTCATGGCATCACATAACCTGTACATTGTTTAAACTAGAACAAAAGAACGTTTACTATCATTTTCAAAGTAGTTATTTAACGACCTACTATAACCTTCGTCTACAACAAACAGAATAGACATTCGAGACAAGATCTCATCTTTTAGGTTCCACCTCTTAAGCTTTCGAAGTCATCTTCTAAATAAAAAAAAATTGGGATTTAAGTGCACAAAACAAGGTTATTGCCTTTGGCTCTCGGCCAGTGGCTACATTTTATAACTATGCATTGAAAAATTATAAAACGGGACTTGGGGCATTTCCCACAACCACAATAAATACAACATAAAAGTATCAGAACCTTCTTTTCATTAAAAACGACCAAGGGTTAAAACCTCTCAAAAAATGTTACATTCAACAAGAAATTCTACAGTGAAACGCTGCAAGTGCTAACATCAAAATAGGTCGAAGATCTCATCATCTTTCCATTCATCTTTTGGAACACAAAACAATATCACGACGTCTGAAATTCTACAAACCCCAGCCTACCAACTAACACCAAAACAATGGCCAACAAATTTCCAAGAGTAACCTACAGTGGTTAAACCACCGAGGCTTACCGGTTGGTTGAGCATTACCGCCAGTTAGCTTCAAGATTTAAAACATATAACGTAATGTACCTTCCATCAAAACTTTTTAAGGTTAAAAAGATGCTTTTCGGAGTTGGAAAATAAAATACAAAATAACGATATCAAACCAAGTTTCAAGCCATTACCTTTAAAATGTTGCTTATGGAGTAGAGATGCCATAGCCAACAAGAAACCAAAGCCATCACCTCACTAACAAATGCAGCAAGGAATGGAGACGATTTTGAGAACTACCATTATACATGAAGCAAAATCGACCTCTGGTCTAATGTACTCATAAGACAATCTTAAAACCCTGGAGCTACTTCCGACTACAAACAATTGCAGTAAGCTAGTACTCTTAACAGACTCGGCTCTAAAATCCTAGTTTACAGTCACCAGTCTTGACATCGAAACCAGGGAGGTGCCCACACCTTACTAATGAAACCCTAAAAACTCTCAAGGTTGTTGGCCTCTCCACAGAGCCACCAGTAACATACAATGAATGCCAAATAAAAACAACCTCATCGAAACTTAGTTGAAAGAATAGGGTTTAGTCCCAAACCCGAGGACTTCACGAGATCAACCATAGAGATCTTACCATCCTGCCACCACACCTTATGAAGCACCAACTGCATTTAAAACACTTTAATACCCTTTCCACCATGGAGTCCAATTCAGTAAGACACTAGGGAAAAGACTTTCACAGCTCGACAACATCAGTAGTATCCTTACAACATCCTCATATGGCAATCGCCATGTTAGCAGCCACCGGGACCTCCCATGAATGTGGTAGATAGGGAGTTTAAATTCTAAGCCTTTATATGAATGTCTGCCAGCATAGAACCACTCAACTATTAATACCTTGTCCTATATCGTATTTCGACATAAAGATTATTTTGGCTGTATTGTCTTATCACGTATAACATGGTAAATCTATAGTTCACAACCTTTGTGTTGTAGCATTTAAGCATTGAACTTATGTTTAAAGTTCTCTTAATATTTATATTTGCATATGGTTTGATATCTTATACTTTGGATATAGTTTACACACAATAGAAAATGCATAATATTTGCATATAGTCGACATACTATAGGAATAGTACGGTATTTGCATATAGTTCTGTAACATCTTGAAAATTCATAAAAAATTAAAATTTTTAATAATAGCGTTAATTATGCTAATAATAATTGCGGATGTAATAACTAAGATTATGACAACATTAATTGTAAGGTTGTTTGTACTAAACATGCTTTAATTTTTGTTTTAGCAGCAAAATGATAATGATAGTTTAACATACAATTAGTAAACATGATTATGGTAACAAATGTACTGAAACGATCGGTAATTCGATGCGACACTGTTTTTCTTTTGCATAGATACTGGCAGTTTGACTTTTGATGAAAAGGGGTGTCCTACAAGGTACCCTCGAGCTTACTTAGCTGCAACGCTAAAGCTTATTGAATGTCCTATGTGCAGACGACAGGTAAGAAGTTTCACGGCTGCATAGAAACAAAGTACGTGTATGGTTCAATTTAAATGTCGTAAATAGATAAAATGTTAGAAATTCATTGTGATTCACCAGAAGTGTACAGGTATGAATTTTATAGCTATAATTATTGCTTTTAAGATGTTGTCTTACAACTCCATAATGTTTGAAACAGAGTCATCTATGTTCGTCAATGTCCTGATAGTTTTGTCACTGTAATTCTTATTATTGTCATAGTTGACTTAGTCGTCATTTTACTATAACACATACCTATACAGTAATAATGTTGTGATTTTATTATTACCCGTCATGAGCAATGTGATAGAGTCAAAGTATGAAGTTCAAGACCATCACATGAATTTATACGTGTTTGCAAACGTTGGTCATGTAAAAGAAATCAAAGTTGTAAACCCTACATTAAATGACCTTTGTAAGAGGGATAGTAGGACTTATAGTTATTCTACTAACCACACTATTTGAATTGTTTTAAAACCTACATAGTAATTTATAATGGTAATTATTCCTAGTATAAATTTATATATGCAAGTTTGCAATATTTCAAATGTTATGAAATAGAGATACTATGGTTATCATATATATATAAGTCCACCATATCGATATAATATGAGTTTGGTTCTTAATACATGGCTTAGACTTAGGCCTAAATACTTTAATTCGAAACATATAGATAGAACCTATATCCACTATGCAAACAATGTATTGATTTCAAATAAAGTCTTACATAAGGTTTTGAATATGCAATGGAGCTATATCTTAAGTATCGATGGAACTGACATAAATTAATTGTTTGACATGTTGACGGTGCTGGTTAATTAATGTGACAAGAACGTCGAGCTATCAAGAAGATTGTCCTCCAATTCTGCATTGAAATCTTGATACGAAACCTGGGATGACAAGGATTGTTGTCAATCCATGTACTGTGAAATCGCTGTAATGGTTAATACAATTTCCTAAGTGTAATAGTTAAGTGTTGTAAAAAAACACTTCCGAACTGGTTATTGATTAATGTTCGACCCTTCTCTATGCCATAGTGGCAATACTAAGCTGTAATGTGGTGTGGGAATTAAATGCAATGTCACTCATTCCAATGTTATTTCACTGGCAGTGTTGTGATCGTTGATGGTGATAAACTCAGACCGTTGGATTGAAAACCCTAACTCCTATCATGATTTGGTTTATGAATTGAAAAAGGTTTATTGTTCCCATTGGTTTCAGTCTGTGGCTTACAGGCTCCCGAAATTTTTGGCTTAGAAGAAATTGTATGAGGTTCGACCTCGAGACCTCTGGTTCGGAAAGGTTACAGGTCCCTTCCAAATGCAATGGCATCGTTTTAATAGACTACGTATGAGTTTATAATATCATAGGTTGATAGTTCTGGAACTTGTTGTTTTAGTTAGATTCAAGGATATGCTTTGTGTAAAAGGACCGAGGGTTTTTCGTGTCTCGTCTTTGGCGTGGAGTCACCGTTTTAAAGGGGTGAAAGTGGAATGATTTGGTAACTTACAGTAGAGTAAGCTCTCCTATAGAAAACAATGATTCTTTTAATGTATTTCATCTTTTAGTTTGTAAATATGTCAGTTATCAAAATCTAATCCATTGTTTTTGCGAGTTTTAGGTTGTGAGGAAGAAAATAGAGCAAGGGTTTTGGTACAATTGGTGAGCTTTCATTCGGGTAAGCTCCGGGTCTTTCAAAAAAACCTCGTAGGTGCTCTGTGGCTAAGGTTGAAGAGGTTTCAAGGGTTATGTTGCTGGTTCTACCATGACTCGTCGTGGTTGTTATTTGAAGAAACTTCAAATCAATGTTTAAAAATTAAAAGCTAGTTTCTTAGTGTTGTGACTCTGGGTTAAAATGTAGCACTTGGTTTTTACACCCTGTTACTTACTCCTTCGATCTAGGTATTGTAAAACTTGTTGACGTCGAGGGTTTTAAAAACTCGTTTCAATGTTTGAGCTTGGGAAATCCTCACTGTTATGATTTTGGTTTGAATATCATGTTCTAATTTGTTTTCTGTAGAGTTCGTTTCAATGAACATGGAACCTATGTTTCTTTGAACCATTGAATCTCGACGTGTTTGGTTTAAATTATAAGAAAGGTAAAAGGATCCAAATCTCATTTAGTGAATATAATATTTCCTTCTTGGCAATGAAATGTCTGCTAAACGTTCCCATGTAAAATTCGTATGTGATATAAAACGTAATGTTGTAGGTTATCATTATGATTTTCCCTAGGGTTTAAGAACTTGTATTAGATGTTGGTTCTGTAATATAAGATAATCGTATCGCATTAAATTCGTTGATAGTGGAACGAACCAGCCATACCCTAGTTATGTGTTTTGTTTTAAAATAGATATGGAATGTAATTTCAAAAGAACTTTGGCTTTGATTCAATTCCTATGTAGGTGATAAAATAGAATATGAAAAGTTGCGAATGTTTATCTCTTTTGTTTCTAAAGAATGAAAAGAAAACAGGGTCAAACCCTAAAATGATTCTCTGAAACCGAAACTTGGATTTCGATTCGTAGTTGCATTGATTATTTTTCTCACAAAATGTAAGAACGATGGAAATGGAAAAGACACATGTAGCTAGGGCTGAAAAATTAACTCAGATCAGAAATCGACTCTTACAGTTCGTCTGTCTAATGAATGAAATGATTGATAGCAATAAAATGTTTCTTATCTGTTTGAGCTATAAGAAATAAGGGAATGGATACAGCAATAAATGAAAACAGTGTGTGTCTCTGGAATGTGAAAAACTGTATGATAACTAATATGTACAGTCTTGATATAAAGATTACGTTCATTTGTTTGTGGCTATGTTATTAAAATGCAAACATAATATAATATGTAAAGATGTATAATTTCTATCTATTCCTATATGCATAGTGATGGTAAGCATATTGTAACGCAACTGTAAAGAAATTATGCATTGTTTGTTTTTTTATATAATTAGGAAACAATTATAATATATACATAGATATTATACATAATTATTTTACTATTATTTTACTATAAGACAGAAGATTTATAAATAAATAAACTACTATCTATCTATCCAATTCAAAATGGCAATTTTCCCATCCTTTAATCTGTTCTTAATTTGCATATCTATACTGGAGTACGATGCACAAATAGCATGGGGAAAAATATAGATATTGATTTATCAATTCCAATTCATCATTTAAACTTTAACATTCAGACTTTAACAAATCGAGAATTAAATTCTCTTTCGAAATAGGAAACCAGAAATTACTAACTATACAAAACAAAATTACTAGCTGAGAATAAGTAGAAAATTGGTAGAACCTCGATAAATCTGTAGGGCAACAAATAGACCAAGAAGACTGTTCCACCCAACCAATTCCTGAAAACAGTCAAGTACTGTCTTAAGACCCCCGAGCCTATTCACTAAACCACCAGGAGGAAGAAACTTGGGAAATAGGACTTCTTCTTGCAGTAGCAATTAACTCCTGAATCTTCAATAGCTAGCAGTCCAATAGATCTGCACCAGTAGCTCTGGTTCTTCTCAACAATATGCAGACTTAAGATTGCATTCACAACTAGCCTCCCTATTCGAATCTCTCAGTGATCACCTGATGCACATGAGGAAAATATTCTGCAGAAATATTGATTAAGAGCTACCTGCTCAATTCAAATTTTCCTTTATATGCTTCCTAGGCCCTTTCAGATGTTACTCGGTCATTAAATGATCTGCCTACTCACTCCCTCCACCTGGGGGATAATGCCCTATTTTTAGGGGTAGTTGTCCCATAACCAATAGCTAGTGGTGTGATGCAACTATTGCCATCTATCCCATACTTTCCAATAGCTTCAATTCCTCCTAGTGGGTCAGTGAACACTCATTTAACAGTCCTCTTAGGTGTTTGTCTCCTAATTAATTTATTTAAACAATAATATTCAGTAATTACATTCATCCATGATCAAAAGTGATCATAATTACAAAACTTTTGTAATTAAATTTAACATAAAGTATTTTGCAAATAAAATAATAATTCTTAGAAATTTGGGTAGGTGACAAATTCGCATAGCATAGGAAATGCATGGTAGTTACATATAGTTTTCAAACTATACGAAAGTGCATGAATTACATAGCTCACAACTATAGACTAGTCAAGTCACCATAATAATATTAACTTATATTATGCATACGTTGGATCATAAGGTAGTCACCAGAATTACAATAAAGCCGTAAGGGTTAAAATATGATCCCACTAGTTAGATCCTAATCTACATGTCATTGTTACTAGGTGAGGAAAATCCTTCTACCTTGGCAATTATTGTGATATGTTAATACTTACAATATTGTACAAAAGTATGAAATAAATAGCATGGGAAATGAGAATGGGTGTAGCAGATATACAATTTGATATAAATCTAGAAAATAACCGAATATTTAAACTAAGAGATCTCACTCGGATACATTTCAATATTTTCTCTAAATCCATTAAGACATTTGAAAACTACTGAAGTTATGTAGGAACTCTTTTGTTAAACTTCGAAAACATTAGTGCTCTTACGTGTAATCTGCTAAAGGGAAGGTTCAAATGCTTTAGCATAAATGCTAAGCAAGCCTCGGGGTACCCATTGGACCCCTTCATCATCAAATGAAGAAAATCAATTAGCATTTATAAACGTTAAAAATTGATTGAGCATTGACATAAGTAATCTGAAAGTATAGCTGAGACAAAGAAAGAGCCAATAGCATTTTAATTTAGATTTAATTTCATTTCATAACAAGTCGCAAACAATACATTGTATGATCGTTACAAACATTTATTTCAGCATGTCAACATAGAAGCATTTAATATAATTCCGGATAGCAAAGTACAACATTTAATGCTACATTCAAACAATTTAAATTTTTGTAAATTTTTAGGATGTTACATGATCTACATGGTTTTGGTGACTAGCGCGTTTGATTTCTGAAAGGTAAAAAGAACCTTTTGAATAACAACTTGCAAGTTAATGGTACCATGCTAAAACATCTTGAAGGGGCTTTTAAGACTTTCACGATTAGACATATTTTGATAGAACTGAATGTCATGACACAAAAAAAGTGAAATATGTAGTTCTTGATTTCATATGAAGAAAGATAGTTGACAATGTTTCATTTTCATGAAATACATATAGGTGCAATTTTATAATTAAAACTAATGTTAATTTTGTTAATGTTTTGAATTTCTACTATTTTGATTATTATTTTATTTTATAGAACATTGTAAGTTTTGATTCAATTGTTTTTGGACTTAATATGCTTTATACATATGAAAAATGTGCTTGTTTTTTATTATAAAAAATAAAGTGTTATTTATTTTTATGGGAAAAAATCAAACTTTTAATATTTTAATTTTTTCATATTGGAATTATGTTTATGCTTTAACGCTTTGTAATAAAACAAGTTTTTTAATGAAATTTTTAATATGAAAATTATGTTAAAGTTTTATTAATTTGTATTAAACAAGTGTTTTTTATTAAATTTATTTTGGTTATTTACATAATAATTTATAATTTTTTATAAATGTTATAAAATAAAATTTAAAAATTAAATTCAAAAAATCATTTTTTATTTATTTTTTTTTAATAGAAAAATCTAAAAATCAATTTTAAAATAATAATGATTACATACTAATATAAATATAAATGTTATTTTGTCAATTCTTTTGAAAAATATTTTGTATTGTGAATTTTTTTTGGATATTTTTTATATTTAGAAAAGATTATATTTTAAATCATACCCATCCAAGAATTTAAACCACTTTAATACATTTATTACCTTGCTCATAATTTAAACCACTTTAATACATTTATTACCTTGCCCACCCATAGACAATATTGTACATATTTATAGATTTATTTATATTTTTGGAAAATCCCTTACTAAAAAATCATTACATTGCTTGAGATTGTGATTTTTCATGTTTTTAGAAAAATTCTTTATTTCTATATTTTAATAAAAAATTTCATATATTTTTCTAATAATTTTATAATTATTCAAAATACTTAAAATTAGAAAAATTCAACTCATTATTATGCTGATGTTGTGCCTAAAAAACCCTAAAATACCCTTAAATAACTAAGTATTGAGCTCAACTCCTAACTTTCTCATATATTGTTTTCTATGAAATGCTTTCTCATATATTGTTTTTTATGAAATGTTATATGAGGAATACTCAATAGTCATATTAATGAATATTACAATAATAGGATATGCCACTATGAAAGTTAGAATGATTTTTTTTTTGAGGTTTTAAGTTTTAGATTTTTAAACATTAGATAATGACATTATCATTGAAGCGATTTCTTATTTTAAATTTATTGTATTTAGAGTAATAAGTAGCAAGGTATTTACAACTTAGTGTGGAGAGAAGTTGTTAAGTTGGTTACATGTAGGTTCCATGTAACTCATAACTTATAAAAATAAAAGTCATTAAAAAATTTGTGCCCACTCATAAGATAAAAAATAAAAAAATTGATATTGGTTCATCTTAAACTTGAATCTCTTAAACATTAATCATTAGAGGAATCCAATTTCTTAAGGTGTAAATATTTTCTTAATGTGTAGGAAAATAAAGAGATTTTTTTTTTCACCTATGTTAGTTTTACAAAAACATTGGTATAAATCTTTTTTATAAAAGAGAGCCTTATAAATTAGTTTGAATGATTGAATGCTATGAATGACAAACAAACTACTTAATAACACCAAACTTTATTTTATTTCAAAAATATATATAACATTTTGATTTTTTTTCTCTCTAATTTTTTTTTTGAAATTTTAAATATCATATCATAAAATTTGTTTTCAATAATAATTTCTTAATTTAATTTAATTATATTTTTTCATTTAAAAGAAAACACTACAAAACAATCCACCTTTAAACAACTATATACATGAAATATAGAATAAAACAATTTTTCAAAAGTAACACTATTTCGAAAAGGAAACAACCTAAATATCGTAATCCTCATATATGATAACAAATGAATTAAAAAATATATTTTACGTACATAAACACAACCCAAATATCTTTTGTATATAAAAACACCGACAACAGAAATCCAAGACCATTAATGAAAGTGGAATGCGAGACTAAAACTTTTTCCTGAATTCAAATAGAATAGACAACAGCGGCTTTAAAAGCATTAAAAAATCAAAGGAGTACGCTTAAGTTTGAAAAGATGGCAGAAATTTCAACTTAACAGGATGACTTTTTGAAAAAAATCAATATTCAAAATTATGTTTTTGAGATTAACATGATCATTTTGGATATCAATTATTTTAACAATATTTGATGGACATGGACAAAATGCTTCCTAACTTTTTAGGTCATTTTGACAAACAATACGTCAGACATTTAGCCCGTCGAGTTCCAACCTGTTAACGAGAAACTTAGGTTTTCGCATTAAACGACCTAATCTTATAATTTCTTACAATTCGATATGTATTGAAGGAATCGGTCTGTAAAACCAAGGTTTAATATTTAAAAATCCGTGAGATCCCTGCAAAAAGTTTTAATGCTGCCAGTACTTCACACGCGGACGCTTTCTTAATGGAGTTGCGGAAAGATGTTAGAATACATACGAAAGTTTTCCACAGATCGAGTCCCGAGACAGCAGATTTACTGACCATATATTCCTCTCTGCAGTGCTTATAACATAGAATATCCATCGAATGGTCAGCATCCGCCCGTAGGAAAAAGCATACGAGTACTACAGAGGAGGTGACGAAATTATTGCGTTACTGTTTATGAACACCTCTCTGCATTGCATCAGTTTTGGCCAGGAAAATGGAGAAAAGTTGTCCGGTTAGAGACATCCCCTTGTGTGGAATTCTGTATAAATCTTTTGAATCATGTCTAATGTTCTGGCATAGTTCAGGTCCCCGTCCTCCTCCTGAAGATGAAATGCTTTTACACAGATTCATACTCGAGTGGTATCATCCACATACAGATATTGCGGAAAGTAATTTTGTCTTCTTTTGCTGCAAAGGGATATAGGTGGCTTTCAGTGCTCGGAGCTTCGAGTATGTTCTCACTCATGAGTACTTTGGCGTATACTTTGAAACGAATGGAGTACATTAGTCTGTGCTGGTCTTCGCCTCGATCTCGATAAAACTCAGTTTGTGTAATCATTGCAATTGTTGAAAGAAAAAGAAGCAGACGTTAAAAACAAAACACTTCTAATCAGTGAACCCTAACTACGAATACACAGACTTAGTCCTGTTGTTTTTGCACAGTGGAAGAGTTGTATTGAAGATTTGACTAATGTTCTTGCTGGGCATAGAATAGGATGAACTCCCAACTTTTCTGTACTTTCTTTTTTCCTTTCTATTAAGTGGAAGTCTACTTTTAACTAAAGCTTTTGATTGAAGTGGGATAAATTTTCAACGTTTTGAGTATTTTTTTATAAAGCGAATATAAAGTGGAAGACTTTTAACTAAAGGCTTTTGTTAAATTGGGATAAATTTTAAAAGTTGTATTTTTTTTATAAAAAGTTCACTAGCAATTGTACTTGACTTGACAATGCGGTTTTTTATAAGCAGTTGTTTTAAAGGTCAGGAATTTTGCGAAAACGTCATTATATATAGTCGATATAGGAGACTAGGATTGGCCGAGAGCCTCCCCTCTCGCAGCTAGGGCATTCCAATTTCCAGTCTCTCGTGGGCCATCTCCACAATCCTCTCTAGTCTCCACTCTCAAGTCTCGTGACAGTCTAGACTGGTCACTCGTGAACCAACCCATGCATCAGCATTAGCGATTCAACATGAACGAGGGGTCGCCCACCCTCCAGGTAGTCTAGATTACATGCGAGAGACGTCACAATGTCCACCAATACCATCTTGGCATGACATCCACGTGTTCCAACTTCCAGCCTCTAGTTTAAGGGCATGTGCAAGCTAATGAGGGTCACTTTTGGCGTGTAGGCATCCCTCAACTTACTTGGTGTTTTTGAGATACTTACACAAGATATCTTGCATCGAGTAAAAAATATGAAACGTAGGAAATTGAGTCGCATTTCGGAATATATAAGTTTTAAGTATTGAAAATTTACATAACTATGTCAAATTTCATGTTTTCTAAAAGTCACTTTTTTTTTTTTGGCAAATGATAAGGTATATGTTTTTTTGGGTGCAGCCTTTCAGTGCCTAAATGATGGTTTCCGGCTACAAAAATTGGTAGACATGTATAGAACCCATAGCACTAGTGCAACACTATTTTCCCAAAATTAAATGTTTAATTTTTTATTTATTTTTAATTATGTGAGTGATCAAACCTCGAGAACGGTACGTCAAATGTGGGTGTATCCTTTGAAGGTCTTAATGCAGTTATTTCAACTTGGATTTTTTATAGCATATAGAGGTCGGCGTCTACTAGTGCAGCATGCAATTTTTTTTAAAAATGGTTGTTAAATGAAAAATGTACGGAATAAACACTAATAGTATGTTTTCTTACTTAAGGAGTGATGACACAAGAAAATTAGAAAATAAATAGAAAATCTCAATATTTTAAAAAAATAAAATACATATTTGGAATCTGCATAAAAAATTCTATCTATGGCTAAAATTTCGTCAATAATGCTCATGTATGTCATGCTGTAGAGAGCTGTGAAAAACAGGCATATTGAGAAAAATGGTGGAAATGTCTAATTAGCTATGCTTTAGTAAATTCCATCGCATAGGTTTGTTAACTTTGAACCAACCACATAGGACCGTGGCTGACACGCAGGCGTGGGAGGAGTGGGTGATTAGGTCCTCAGGAACGCGCACGCGTTATATTTAAATTCAAATAACGCAAGCACGTTATAGTTAAATTCAAATATTTTTGTTGGCGCGCTTAATGTTATACGAAACATGAGCGCATTTATTCTATACAAAACGCGCAATCGTTTTGTATATACATAACGCATGCTACACGCACGCGCATTACTAACTTCACAAATTTATGTTTTTAAGTGTTGGATGGAGATAAAGGGGGTGAGAGAAAGAAGAGACATACGAGAGGGGGGGGGGGGAAGGGGCATAAATTTAAGGAGTTGGGGAGAGTAATGATAAGGGAGGGAAATTAAAGGCCTAAACCCATAATTCCAAAGTCGCAAACCCCCTAAATCCCTACACCCCTAAGCACCTAAGCCCTTAACACATAATGCCTTACCCCATTAATAGTTGATCCTAAATCCCTTAACCTATAAAGGTATTACTCCTTCAATCTCTAGTCCCTTAGTTAACCCTTTATCTCCCATCACTGTTGTCCTTATCCTCTAATTCCCCGAGCCTTTAACACTATAACACCTTAGACCTCAATTCATAACCTCTGTCCCTCTTCCCTACACCTCCACCTACCTCTAACCACAACTCCGATCTCTCTTTCTCACTCCCTACAACTAACACCCTCTCTCTCTCTCTCTCTCTCTCTCTCTCTCTCTCTCTCCATTACTAACCCCCTCTCTCACAATAATCATGATCATGATCATGATCATGGTCTTTATCATCATCATCATCGTCATCACCCTCTTCCTCATCATCATCATCATCTACATTATGATCATGATCATCATCATCATCATCATCACCGTCACCATCTTCATCATCGTCATCATCATCGTTGTCGTCGTCATGAATAGGATGATGATGATGATGATGATGTTGATAATGAAGACGATGAAGATGATGATGATGATGAAGATGACGACGACGACGATGATGATGATGATGATGAAGATGATGATGATGATGAATACGATGAAGATGATGATGATGAAAATGAAGATGATGATGAGGAAGAGGGTGATGATGATGATGAAGATGATGATGAGGAAGTGGGTGATAAAGTTGATGATGATGATGCTAATAATGATGATGATGAAGATCATGGTAAATATGATGAAGATGATGAAGATGGAGATGATGATGATGATGATCATCATCATCATCACCATCTTAATCATCATCATCATCTTGATCATGATATTAATCATCATCATCGTCATCATCGTCATCATCATCATCGTCTTTATCATCATCATCGTCATCAGTCTCTCTTCCCTAGTTTTACACCTGCGTGTGTGTGTGTGTGTGTGTGTAAACCGTCTCTCCCTCTAACTAACATCTCCCACATCCCTAACCATCCTACTCTTTCTATCTCTCTTCTACTTCCCCTATCCCAAAAACCTCTTCTCTCTATCTCTCTCCCCTCCTCTCCCTAGCCCTTACTAACCTGGGCTCTCTTCGTCTCTCTCTCTTCCCTACACCTCCACCTACCTCTAACAACACCTCCCATCTCTCTTTATCACTCCCTACAACTAACACCCTCTCCTCTCTCTCTCTCTCCCCCCCCCCCTCTCTCTCTCTCCCCCCTCTCGCTCTCTCCTAATCCCTATTCCCCTACCACTAACCACCCCCCATCGCCAATCCCTAAGCCCCTAACACCAAATCCCTATTTAACCTCTTAACCCATAGAAACTATTAAATAAACTATTGAATAAGTTTTTTGTGATTACAATAACGCTAGCGCGTTTTTGCATGATGAAACGCTCTCGCGTTTTGTGCAAGTAGGCGTTATTTATCCATGCACCAAATGTATTAAATGCCTAGGGTTTTTTTAACATTCGAGAAATGTGCATGCATTTTGTGTGTCCATAATGCTAGCGCATTTTGTCTGTGCAAAAATTCAGCAGAATACTTTTATACCCGAAATTTTTGTTTTGTCTTCCCATCTCCCATACAACGCTGCAAAAAAAGTTCAAACTATACGTTCACAATCAACATTCAAGGCAATTGAAGAAGTTCAAGACACTCTATGTTCACAATCAACAAGATTGAAGAGGATTCTACAGTTAGCATTTGGAATTGAAGATTCCACATTCACAATTAGCAAGCTTCAAGAGGGTTCTACATTCACAATTTCAAGCTTCAAGGGGATTCTATATTCACAATGTCAAGCAAGCTTGATGAATCTATATGAACACAATTGAAGAAGAATATACATTCACTATTGAGCAAGCTTGAGGAATCTATATTCACAAATGAAGAATTTTCTATATTCACAAGTGAGGTAGAAACTTTACTTTCACATTTGAGCAAGATTGAGGAATCTATATTCACAATTGAGGAAGTATCTATATTGACAATTGAGCAAGCTTGAAGAACCTATATTCACAATTGAAAAATAATTTGGATATTTGAATAGTTGAGCACACCTCTAGAATCTATTTTCTTAGTATTGCTCATTGTGGTCATGGAGAATTCATGCAATTGAAAAAGGAAATCGGCAAGGAAAGAGAAGCCTCAAGAAACCATGGAAGAAGTTAGAGAAAAAAAAAGATTGGACATGTGGAATCGAAGGGATTCCATGGAAACTCATCCAATTCTAGCCGTAGATGATGCCACGATCATTCCTACCCATCCACCTCAAGAAAAATGAAGAAATTCAGTAGAGGGGCCCTCAATTTCAACAACATTTGATGAACAAGCACCACATGGCACTAATCAATAAGTAATACATAGGTGCTCATCGAGGAATGTTTCAATTCCCACATCAAGTCAACCTCAGAATATGGTAGTGAATGACTTGTTGGGTAGTGGTTATACAAGCGACGAAGTTAGAGAGGCATTGAATGAAGGATTTACAATGGAAGAAGAAAATGGTATGGAGACCGTCCAAGAGAAAGTCCAATTTTCAACATCCAACTACCAACAAGAGAATGAAGGACAAGAGGCTCCTATTGAAACATCGGAGTGTCCCGGTGATGTTGTACATCCTCCAATTCCAACAGCCTTACCTCCATTAGCAAATGCACGTCGAAGAACTCCTAAACGTATACAGGTTGATGAAACTCTCATTAGTTCACTTGAAGATACATAGTCTAAACATGCTATTCCTTATCAAACTCGACAAATACTTGATAACGGTTTTTATTCTAAATGAGATGGGGACAAGTGCAAATTATTTTTATTATTGTTAAAATCTCGGTCTTTGGCTAATGTTAGAAGAACGTTAAAGATGAATATGACCAAAAAGTTAGAACCAAGTTTTCATATTGTTAAAAGTTTAGTAGATGCATTTAGTACAATTGCAAAGAAATCTCGCTCAAAGGATCGCAATGCGGCTCGTCATATGTTTTCACAATCAATCGTGAACAAAAACACTAGCGCACTTCGTTTTCTTAAATCTACATACAAAATTATTAATTTGAACGTGAAGACACTTTGTAGGTATTGTGTTACAAGAGAACAACTTGAAACCATTCAAACAAATGCTTGGGCCTTCATTAACAAGTTTCCACACTGTGATATGAAGCTCATTGATGCGGTAAAGGGATTAGTGTAAGCATTTTGGCATGACAACACTAGACCTTCTTCCAACCAAAAAGATGTATTAAAATTGAAAAGGGGTTCAAAAGATCGTGAACCCACATTAAACATTTTCTTGATATGACACAAACAAAATTATATGAAAGATTTGGGAATGAACATAACGAACTTGACTTGGGCCAAAGATCCTTTGAAAAATGAAAACCATGGTATGTTAAAATAAACACAATTCGTAACACATGTTGTTGTTGATACCACATTGAGTATGGTTACTATTATGACACATATACATATATTTTTCGTGTATTGCGTAACACTCTTGTGCATGAATGCTCAGCTACATTACCACTGATGCCATCTAGAGACTTTATTCATAGCATTTTTTATACTAGGCCAAACGATTGCACATTTTATCAAAAAACTTGCATAGATGGTACATGCCCAGGGTGTGGTGGATTCGCATTAATGGGAAAATGCATACATGTGACCGATGAGCATCAACTTGGGAGGCAGGAGGTGAACTTGCAGTCATTCAAATATGTCACGTATGATATTGATGGAGGGAACGAAAGAAAAAAATATAATTGGTCACTTCTCAGGTTGGTAATGAGCTATTAGATACTATTTTTTCTTCAGATTGAAATTTCATATGTAACAATCTATTGATATATGTCTTTATTGTTGATCTACCAGGTACGGGTTTGTGACTTCATGGAGGAATTCTTTGAAAAGACACAACAATATGTAAAGCATGTGCATGTGGCTCATTGGCAAGATGAGTAGTTTAGAACGTCCAGGGATACATTTCCTATTGGGACTATCCTGTCAGTGGTCAATTTTGCAGAAAAATACACTCTTCAACCGCAAAATGAGATTCAGAGTCAATACTATCACTTAGACCAGGTCAGCCTAATGGTCCATATCACCTATAGAACTGGGGTAGATAGTACTGAAGGCAATAGGGTTATAATGAAGGAGTATCACTTCTACATAAGTGATGAAAGGTGTCAGGACTTGGATTTTGTACAACACAGCTTTCAAATCTTCTACAATCACTTGAAGGATAACAGTATACAGATGGAACAACATTGAATTTGGTCTGATGGTTGTGTAAGGAAATTCAAAAATGCCCATGTCTTCCAATGGTTGTGTATGCTCCACAAAAGGCACAAGGTGCCACATATTTGGAACTATTTTGAGACCGGACATGGAAAATGTGAACATGATGGAGCAAGTGCGTGCATAAAGACTGCATTACGTAGGCAAGAAATGAAGTTCATAAATGTATCGCTTAGCTGAGATGCAAAAACCATCATTGAATGGTGTTCTTAAGTCATTGGGGAGGGAGAAAGAAAGAAGGAATATCACTCAACCAGGAAAGCACTTGTACATAGATATTTTTGGGAGGTGGTCGATGTAGATTGATCATAGTTATATCAGTGCAAGACCATCCAAGGAACTCGTGCATTTCATTCAGTTAGAACGTCGGACAATGCTATAATTGAAATGTGGACAAGGAAACTGTCATGTTTTTGTTCTCCATGCAGTAGTGGTGAATGGGATGAATGTGAATCCATGGATTGGGTTGATAGCTGGGACTGTGTATCACTCCCCATTGGTCAAAGGATAGCTACAGAATTATCCCAGTTGGAGAAGGACCAATCAAGTATTTCACCAGACTATGACCACATATCATATCTCGTACAACCAGGTTCGATTAATATTCTTATATTTTTTACAACTAGTTATGTTTAATTAGTTGTGTATACTTTTTATATTTTTGACAACTAGTTGTGTCTAATTAGTTGACTGAAATGTTGGAACAATATTTTCTCAAGGGCACATATACACAGTGGTTTCCCCGAGACACAATTCATGGCGCACTGACTATTGGCTGGCACATTGCTTAGAGGGGAAGCAAACCCTAAATGTCCCATTACAGGACTCTGAGGCCAATTATTTTCCAATTGGGTCGATGGTTATAAATGGAGAATATTTGAACCATGTTTCCCACTTAGAAAATAGAAAAGGGTATACATATGAATATTATAGACCAGGTGAGATTATATACCATTATACAAACTTAGTTATTGGCACAAACCTCGAGCTGCAAACAATGCCAAGGAAGAACTCATCAAAGGCATGATACTTATTTCCTTATTCCGAGCGTGAGAGGTTAAAGGAAACCATTGGTATTCGAGGTGATCCTGATGGTCTAGTCGAACGACCATATCTAGGTAATATGGTATGTGGTTTGCATGTTTTATTGTGTACTATGTTATAGGTATGTGGTGTACATGTATGCTATGATTTTGTTTCGTGGTTTATTGAGTATTGGCATTAATATTTTGACTATTGCAGCCATACATTGATAGCTTGATAGATTGATAAATTGCATAGACTTGGTACAACTTGATAAATTGCGCAAGTTTTGTCATGGATTTGTTTTCTTTGTTTTTTTTTTCCATCTAAGTAAACCATGATATCTGCATCCTAATGCCCATTTTCATGCTCACTAGCACCATCACCATCTTCATGCTCATTATCACTATCCCCATGGTCATTGTCGTCATCACCATGCCACCATGAACATCACCACCGTGCTCTTCCTACCCATGTTGTCACCATCACCATCCCATTTTTCACCATAAGATTCTCATCCATCATCCACACAAATATAACTATTAGATACCTAATTTCATCACCCAGAAACCTAGATGCCCAAGACTTGATCATGGTGTCCATATTCAACTTGAATTCCAAATACTCCTATAAGAGGGATTATGTCACGGTGTTTGAGCTGAATAATGTTAAGTTTGGAATTAAATCCATTGCCCCCTCAACCATGCCTATTCCTCAGCACTTATTTATAGTGCACAAAACCTAAAAGGTCAAATTCATAAAAAATTTGCATGAGAGTTTATGGATAATGCACTCATGTTGGTCTATCCCAAGCACACTTTCCAAAAATTACAACATTCAATTTTGTTGCTTGGTTTGGTTATTATTCCCAAGGATGATATTTCCATCTCTCCTTGAGACAGTTGACCTAAATGAAATTGGAGGCACGAAATGAAAATTGTGCATTGAAAGGACATGTCATTAGTTGCAATACCTATATTCCATCACCATCATATATACGTGCATAACAAACTTACATAATTAATGCCTAGCTTTACTGACATTTAGTAAGATTATGTTTCTTTAACAACAGTGTTAGCATAGCTTTAGAAGGGAAACTACTTTCTTGTTTGAAATACAATTTCAAAACTATCAAAGACTGCAAAATTTAAAACTACGACAGACATTAATAGGCTTCTTTCTAAATACCAAGAGGATAAAAGTAAATATTGACAGGTAGAGAAACTTACATGTTCTTCTTTCCAGTTCTACCCATTCCATTGATACAGCTCTGTACAACACAATTTTCTAACATCTTCACCTCGACCAACTATACAAATGTTAAATGTTTTAGAAATTTAAAAAAAATAAAGAAAAGAGAAGTTAAGACAATGCCAGTTTCTTCTATCATTAAAATATTAGGCATTTTACCTAGAAACCAGAAGTCCCTACTACAAACTGCCATGGAGCCATGGATTTCAAAAATGAATTACTGAAAAATTTCAAATGTTCATTATACTACTACTTCATACTATAAAATAGAATTCGAACGAAGAGGCAGTGTCAGATAGAGAGAATTGGGGATCAGATTTAGGGTCTGTGAATTGGAGATCAAATACTAAAAATACGATGTTTCATATATATACAACAATGTAATGGAGACCCAGTGGTACAACATAATGGGGATACACATGTGTGGGAGATGCCGGAATCCACGTTCGCTCACCGGTTTTGGTTCCGTTCCCCCGGAACAATTCCTCAAAATGTCCATGAATGGCCCTGAGGTGTCAAACCAAGATGCCTGTAGCACCCAAACCGTGGCTTCGATCGTGAATCCGCCGATTCCTATGGATCTGAGGCATGATTTTTCATCTAGGGGACCCCCCACAATGTGCCTACAAACACCAAAAACAATGTTATTGTGCCATTTTTGGATCTAGGGTTTTGCTCAAGGGGGCCATTTCTCGTCCGAAGGCTCCCGGGCATGCGTGGCCACCATGGAAATGTCTACAATGTCCATACTCACATGTGGGAGATGATGGAACCCAGGTCCACTCGCCGGTTTGGGTTCCGTGCCCTCGAAGCAATTCCTCAAAGTGTCCCTGAATGACCCCGTGTTGCCAGACCAAGATGCCCGTAACACCCAAACCATTGCTCTGATTGTGAATCCGTCAATTCCGATGGATCCAGGACGTCGCGTTCCATATAGGGGTCCCCCCACAACATACCTACAACCCCCATAAATGATGTTGTTTTTCCATCTCGAGAGCTATGGTTTTGTGTAGTGAAGGCCATGACAATATTTCTCAAGGGGTCCATTTCTCGTCCGAAGGCTCCCGGGCGTGCGTGGTGATGAAACCCTCAACCTAATCCTCGTTATGTTGTACCATTGGGTCTCCATTACACTGTTGTATATATATGAAGCATCGTATTTTTAGTATCTGATCTCTAATCCAGAAACTCTAAATCGCATCCCCAATCGTCTCTATCTACTACTACCTCTTCGTTCGACTCCTATTTTATAGTATGAAGTAGTAGTATAATGAACATTTGAAAGTTTTCAGAAATTCATTTATGAAATCCATGGCTCCATGGTGGTTTGTAGCAGGGACTTCTGGTTTCTAGGTAAAATGCCTAAAGTTTTAATGATAGAAGAAATAGGCATTGTCTTGGCTTCTCTTTTCTTTATTTTTTCTAAAATTTCTAAAACATTTATCATTTGTACAGTTGGTCAAGGTGAAGATGTTAGAAAATTGTGTTGTACAGAGCTGTATCAATGGAATGGGTAGAATTGGAAAGAAGAACATGTAATTTCTCTGCCTATCAATCTTTACTTTTATCCTCTTGATATTTAGAAAGAATTATATCAATGTCTGTCGTAGTTTTAAATTTTGTAGTCTTTGATAGTTCTGAAATTGTATTTTAGACAAGAAAGTAGTTTCCCTTCTAAAGATATGCCAACACTCCTGTTAAAGCAACAAAATATTACTAAACGTCAACAGAGCTAGGCATTAATTCTACAAGTTTGTTATGCACGTATATATGAATGAGTCGCAGTGTAAAATTTGGTTTTACAAACAAATTTAAGCACCATCATTACTATATTTGCTCTTCTGAAATTGCATACTCTCTGTCCTTTCAAAAGAGAATATGCATCATTTCTAAACTACAAGATAGTCATATATAGGGGTGTCATTTGGTCAAGGTAACATGATTCTTCCCTTAAACTTAATGAATGTTTTTTTATTATCTTTGAACAAATTTAAGTACCACCATCATCATATTTTGTCTTATGAAATTGCATACTAGTTGTCCTTTCAAAAGAAAATATATATCTTTTCAAAACTACAGGATGGTTGGAATTCTATGGCCCTGATATGCATCCAATTGGTGTCCTTGAAGGCCTTTTGGATGCGAGATGGAACGACCCATAGAATGACGAATGTAGCTAGGATTGACAAACTGTTGACTTCGTTGGATTCAGGACATCGGGACAGTGCTTGGGGTTCCCCTCTCCGCCAGTCCCATGGCCCAAGTGTCATCTTGTAGGTCCATTTTGGAAAAAGGGGTTTTGCTCAGTAAGGGAGTGTGGAATTTTTGCACATGGGGGTCAACTTTGAAAAATAATTGATGGGAGACTTATGGCTAGCGTTCCCAGTTGGAACCTTCCTAGACAAACTTGCAGGACTCTCCGGTATCCGGTTTTGTTGCCTGGTTGGAATTTTATGGCCTTGGTAGGTATCCAACTAGATTCCCTGAAGGCATTTTGGATGGGAGATGGATTGAGCCATAGAATGAAGACCGTGGCTCAGAGTGACAAACCGTTGACTCCGTTGGATTCAGGACATCGAGATAGTGTTAGTGGTGCACCTCTCCTCCAGTCTCATGGTCTAGGTGTTAACTTTTAGGTCAATTTTGGAAACTAGGGTTTCACTCAGTAAGGGTGTGTGGAGTTTTGCACATGGGCGTCAACTTTGAAAAATCCTCGACCGAGGACTTATGGCTAGCCTTCCCATATGGAACCTTCCTAGACACACTTGCAGGACTCCCCACAACCCGGTTTTGTTGCACGGTTGGAATTCTATGGCCCCGGTAGGTATCCAACTTGTATCCGTGAAGGCCTTTTGGATGCGAGATGCAACGGGCCATAAAATGATGACTGTAGCTCATATCAACAAACCACCGGCTCCGTTGGATTTAGGACACCGATATTGTGCTAAGGGTACCCCTCTCCTCCGGTCCTGTAGCCCAAGTGTCAACTTTTAGGTCAATTTTGGAAACTAGGGTTTTGCTTAGTACGGGAGTGTACAGTTTTGCACATGGGGGTCAAGTTTGCAAAATCATCGACCAGAGACTTATGGCTAGCATTCCCAACTGGAACCTTCCTAGACACACTTGCAGGACTCCCCAGAACCTGGTTTTGTTACACGATTGGAATTTTATGGCCCCGGTATGTATCCAACTGGTGTCCCTGAAGGCCTTTTGGATGAGAGAGGGAACGAGCCATAGAATGTCAACCATTGCTCGGATCAACAAACCATCTAATCCGTTGGATTCAGGAGATTGGGATAGTTTTCAGGGTGCCCCTCTCTACTAGTCCCATGGCCCAGGTGTTATCTTCCAGGTCCATTTTTGAAACTAGGGTTTTGCTGAGTAAGCGAGTGTGCAATTTTTGCACATGGGGGTCAACTTTGTAAAATCATTGACCGGGGACTTATGGCTAGCGTTCACAACTAGAACCTTCCTAGACACACTTGCAGGACTCCATGGAACCTAGTTTTGTTGGATGGTTGGAATTTTATGGCCCCGGTAGGTATCCAACTAGTATCCCTCAAGGCCTTTTGGATGCGAGATGGAACGAACCATAGAATGACGACCGTGGCTTGGATCGACAAACTGTTGAATCCTTTGGATTCAAGACATTGGGATAGTGCTTCAGGTGTCGCTCTCCACCGATCCCATGGCCCAGGTGTCATCCTGTAGGTCCTTTTTTGAAACTAGGGTTTTGCTGAGTAAGGGAGTGTGTAATTTTTGCACATGGGAGTCAACTTTGCAAAATCATCGAACGGGAACTTATGGCTAGCATTCCCAGCTGGAACCTTTCTAGACACACTTGCAGTACTCCTCGGAACTCGATTTTGTTGCATGGTTGGAATTATATGGCCCTGGTAGGTATCCAACTGGTGTCCGTGAAGGCCTTTTGGATGCGAGATGGAAAGAGCCATAGAATGACGAATGTGGCTCGAATCGAGAAACCATTGAATCCGGTGGATTCAGGACATCAGGATAGTGCTAGGGCTGCCCCTCTCCTCTAGTCCCATGTCCGAGGTGTCAACGTTTAGGTCAATTTTGGAAACTAAGGTTTTGCTCACTAAGGTAGTGTGCAAGTTTTGCACATGGGGGTCAACTTTGAAAAATAATTGATCGGTGACTTATGGATAACGTTCCCAGCTGGAACCTCCCTAGAACTTGGTTTTGTTGCACGGTTGGAATTCTATGGTCCCGGTAGGTATCAACCTCGTGTCCCTGAAGGCCTTTTGGATGCGAGATGGAATGAGCCATAGAGTGTCGACCATGGCTCGAATAAAAAAACCTTTAATTCCATTGGATTCAGGACACTGGGATAGTGCTCAAGGTGCCCCTATCCGCCAGTCCCATGTCCCAGGCATCATCTTGTAGGTCATTTTTGGAAACTAGGGTTTTGCTTAGTAAGGGATTGTGCAATTTTTGCACATGGGGGTCAACTTTGCAAAATCCTCGACTGGGGACTTATGGATAACATTACCAACTGGAACCTTCCTAGACACACTTGCAGGACTCCCTGAAACTCGGTTTTGTTGCATGATTGGAATTCTATGGCCCCAGTAGGTTTGCAACTGGTGTCCCTAAAGGCCTTTTGGATATGAGATGGACCGAGCCATAGAATGATGACCGTGGCTCGGATCAACAAACCGTCGAATCTATTGGATTTAGGACATCGGGATAGTGCTAGGGGTGCCCCTCTCCTGTAACACCCCAGAAAAATCACAAAAATTTAAAACTTTTTCTACGTGACAATATTGCTTATTTAGTGTATGCGGAAATGGAAAAGATACATGAGATGTTATTTGCTGTCCTAAAATACCATACTTGTTTATTGAATGTGACTAAAAGAAGTTAGCTTAAGTATTGATGTTATCCAAATCTAGATATGCTTCTAAAAAATCTACTGTTGTTGTTTATGAATGAAGAAACATCGTTTGATTAATGTTCTTTTGTTTGATTGATGAAGGGGTCCTTTGGATGCCCTGAGACTTACTTAGCATTCATGCTAAAGCATGTGAATTTCGTAATGTGACAGATTACAGGTAAGGATTTTAACTGTGACAAGTGACCACCTATTTTCAGTAAACATCTATTGATTAAAACTGAAGAGAAAAGTTCTGATCATTCTATCGGTGAGAGAACTGGTTCGAAACTTCAGGTCGTTCAAGTTTTTAACTATAGAAAAGGACTATTTATGCAGACAGTACAGTTTAAACAAAAGTTATGAGAAGGTCTATGTCAATTGTAACTTCATTTGTATTCAAATGTCTAAATATTTAGGTTGAATATATGCTATATTCTTATGATGCAAATGACGATAATGTCCATACTCAAACTGTACCTATTCATCTCCTATATGATATGTGTGTTGTGTGCATTATGTAATTTCAGGTGGCACAATGCGTTTATATGATATTATAATCACAATGTGATATGATACAGTTGCACATGCGTACAATAAGTTATATTAAGTTCACTATACGATTCGATACAACGATGACTATGTACCGTAAGTGATGCTATGCAACTATATGTTACTATATAAATTATTTGTGCAAACATATAATACCATGTGAATACTACCTTATGAAATATGGGTAACAATGTAATGCTATGTGAAATATATATATGAATCATATAAAAATATATATATGTTAATAATGTAACACTATATAGAATTCACGCTACCATATAAATATATGTAAACAATGTAATGTTATACGAAAATATATGCAACAATAAAGTATGTGGGTAATGCAAATAATATGATATGAAATATATATATGCAAATCTTTGGTGCATAACTGTGCTAACCTACTACTTAATCAGGATTATAAAATGACCTTCCAAAGCAATATATTACTTGATGAACGTTAAGAGGTAGATGTTCCTGTACAGGTTGGCAAGTGTAAAATGTAACTTCTGCAATGAATGTCTACCACTACGGTGGATGTGGGATTCCAACTTGGATGGTAATGCTGGTCTTGTTCATGTGATTAACAGTGGTAAGGATTCTCCTTACAATGATGTGTAAACAAAAGCATTCAATCGGTTGATGAACTGAACCTTCGTGGCTTCCTCGTGGCTTCTTCATGGAAAATGTAATGATAACACATTAATAAGGTAGGTGATGTTGTTGCAGTTGAGACTCTGGCACAATATCCGTAAGATCTCAGCATTAAATCCATTTCTACGTGGTGAGGATGAGTGCTAAGTTGGAACTTACGTGTCTAGCTCTAAGTGATAACAATGGTGATGTTTTGTGATGTGTCACTAAGCTATAAGCTCTGACTTGGTGATATGGAATCTATTCACTCTATGTAATAAATGAAGTCATTGCTTGGTTTTTGGTTATAATAACTCCTTTGATACCAACGTGGTTTACCTGGCTTGATCCTGAACATTGATCTCAGGTCTCGGTAGATGGGATGTGCAAAACCCTAGCTACGTGGGTCTTAACGTTAATTTCTCTTTTGTCCACTCATTTGGTGGTTACTGTCTGGACGTGAAGGCTGACAGGCCACTGGTTTACAAGGCTCGACCCTGGACGTTTGTGGATGGCACTGTGCCTCCAAACTCTATAACTTTATGGTAAAAAGGACTGTATAAGTGTTCTAGCATTGCTGAGACAGTAGTGTTGAATCCCAGTAGTTTTCGATCGGTGACCGGTAAAGTTTAAAGGTGGGGTTTGACTTCAAAAAGGGTTGTAGTTCGGATGTAACTCGACTCCACTGTGTGGATTGAAGGTTGGAAGCCAGAAGCGATCCCAAAGGACTATAGAATTTCAAGGTAAGTCTCATCTGGTTTTTAGTTCTAAAAATACTTCTTCGTTTGGTCAATAATCAAATGATATGTTAGTAACTCCTTAGAGACTTTTGTGATAGCTAAAGCGATTCTTTAGAATTCATAGTGCTGTGCTTGGTGACGGTGAATTTTTGTGGCAATGGTGAGCACTGCAAAACAATGGTAACACCGGTGGAAAACCCTTGTAGGTTCTTTTGGCAGTGGTCGTGGCAGCAGTTGTAACATCAAACTGGGGTTCGTAGTAGATAACCTTGGGTTGTTTTCTTAGTTGCAGAGTCATGTAGTAAAATACTTGTACAGGGTTTTAAATTCTGGTTTTCAAAACTTGACAACTTTTCTTGTTTTAAGTGGGGTTTCAGACTCTGTTGAAGAAATAATAAAAGATCTCTTGCGAAAATATGTGACTATGACTATTCTATGTTTGTAGTGTTGGGGCTTGGCCTGTGAATGGAAACATGTCATTCGTTGTTTTAAGAAATGGATCTGGTTGTGTCATGACAAGTTTATGAATGTAATGTTATGTGTAGCCTAGGGTTCTAAGCATAGAAGTACTATCGTAAAACTCTAAGTATTGTAAGATCTTAAATGTTAAAAGGGTAGAAAGGATTCATATGTAAAGTCTGTATGAGAAAACAATACTACTATTTGGTAAACAATGTTTAAACTAAATTATAATTTTGACCAAAATCCTCATCACTGGTTTTGTACGTAGCATTTAAGCTTCTGAAATGAAATCTTGTCCGAGTTTTTAGGGTTTGACTGTGTCTAGATAATGATGTATTCGTTGAAATGTTTGAACAACCGCCAGGGTTGGGATTATGTTAACTCTGCTCCTACAGGAATTTGTGAAGACTTGAAATCTTTGAACTGACAAAAGAAAAAGATGTGTTTGATCAACAGTAATGGTTTTGATATATATAAAAGAAAATACTTCTACTGTCTATATTAATAAAATAGAGAAGAACGACAGAGAGCTTATTCATTTAGCTCGAACTCTGTTACAAAATTTACATTTGTAATTCAGGTTGTAAGCATATGTGAAAGAAAATATTGAACCCTAGCTTTAAGATAAGGAGCTTTGTTTGCTTATCGGTTTTGTACATACAATAAAAGAATATCTGAAATGACAGTGGACTTTTTAAAAGATTTAAATGTAAAGTCTCAAACCCTAAGTTGATAATATGATGTTTCTTGTTTGTCTATTTGTCCTCTATGTAAAACGATGAATACAACAGCAACTATAGATATTCTTTGGCAATAAACATTCAGAAATCATGAATGTATAGAATCAGAAATGAATTCCTTGTCTAATATAATCTTCTGTTATATCTATAAATTTTGATTTACTTTTCTATTGATGTTAAGAATGGGATAAGAATAGTACTGTGAGTAAAGTAGTAAAAACACATTTTAACGTTAGTAGATAATATACAGAGCATTTAAAAAGAATTAATACTTTCATCCCCATGGCATTTTGCCTATCATCTCTCATCTACTTAATTTGTTTCTATACTGGAGTACGATGTTGTTTCTTTTTGCATGGGGAAAAATACAGAAACTATTTTATTCAATTAATTCAAATTATACAGAATTGTTAGTTTACACAGGAAATTAAATAACTTATGAAATAGACAATGAAAGTTATGTAATCACTAGTACTGTAAAATACAAAAATAACGAGATAATAGAACTTAAAAGTAAAACAAATAAGACATTAGAACCTGTAATTGATGATAGGACCGAGAAACACCCAAGGAGGACTGTTCCTCCCAACATGATTCAGAAGAAGAAGCTCAGTTGCTGACTTATAATGAACCCCCGAGCCTGATTACTGATCCAGTAAGTGGGTGGAAAATTGTGTAGAAGCAATGCACTCAAAATACCTTCTCCACTCGGTATCAACCTCCTGTAAAATGCCTTGTCCACTCAGCAACAACCTTCTGAACTCACTAAGAGTTCTGGCAGACTCACAACATAATCAACCCTAGCCTATCCCCTCATCAGATCTCTTGAGTGCAAACAGCAAAACCTCAAGGTAAGTTTCCTCGTCAGGAAAAGTGATGAACCTCAGCTCATAATCTGATGGAAAATATATAGACTGCCTAGGTCTTTTAGTGGTCAGTTTAGAATAAATGAGCCTCAAGCTCGAGTCCCATCTTTTAGGGCACTAAGACCACATTTCAAGGTAGTTGTCCCATACCAACAGCTAGTTAGTTGCATCATGATGCTGCCACTTGTCCATTGCCTTCTACCCGAGATTTTATTCCACCTAGTGGATCAATAACCAATCTTTCAACAGTCCCCTTAGGTGTTTGTCTCCTATTTTATTTATTAAATAATAAAATATTGTGCAAATTACAGTCATTTTTGGACACTTGTCCAAAATATAAAACTTTATAATAAAAGTTAACACAAAGTTTTTCAGCAATTAGGGTACGTGACAAACACCCCCTCTTAAGCTCAACATTGTCCTCAATGTTGCTTATTCATCATCAAGTTCCTTTTGGAACAGAACTGGGTATGCTTCTCGTATTTTAACCCCCAGTTCCCAAGTAGCCTCATCAGGGCTAAGGTGCTTCGATTGCACCTTTAACTGCCCTATGGTGTAATTTCGAAGCATAATTTGCCTCCGATCTAGAATACTGTTCGGTTCCACCTAAAAATCTCCTTCGGGTTCCACCTGTATGTCATTCCAATTCAACACATGAGTAGCATCATGCACATACTTCTTTAAAACAGAAACATGAAAAACATTGTGAATTTTTAAATTGTATGGCAAAGCCAATTGATATGCAACAACTCCTATCCTTGATAGGATTTCAAATGGTCCACAATACCTCGGTGCTAATTTAGCACAACTCCAAAGCTTCAAAGAACTTTTCTTGGGCTTTACCTTTACGAATACATGGTCTCCTACCTGAAATTCTCTTTCTGTGCATTTCAAGTCAGCATATCTTTTCTGCCGATCTTGGGTAACTTTTAAGTTACCTTGAACCTGTTTCACAGTTAGCTCCATTTCTTTCAATAGATCTGGTCCTAACATCAACCTATCTATAGGATTATCCCATGAAATTGGAGTAGAACATTTTCTTCCATACAAAATTTCAAATGGACTTAACTTAGCAGATGCTTGATAATTATTATTGTAGGCAAATTCTGCTATGTGTAAGTAATCCTCCCATTTAGATGGCTGATCTTTAACATATAATCTTAACATATTTTCCAAAATCTGATTTACTCTTTCTGTTTGACCATTAGTTTGTGGGTGGAAAGAAGTGCTGAAATTTAACTTAGTATTTAATCCTTTAAACAGTGCTATCCAAAAGTTACCAGTAAACTTAGAGTCTCGATCTGAAATGATTACCTTTGGAATTCAATGCAAGCAAAAAATTTGCTTCATGAAAATATTTGCAATGTTAGAAGCCTTGAAAATAGTTTTAACAGGAATAAAGTGAGCAACTTTGCTAAGTTTATAAACAACAACCACAATTGAATCATTTTGCTTCTGATTTTTAGGTAAACCTGTAATAAAGTCAATGCTTATGATCTCCCACTTCCATTCTGGAATTGGCAAGGGGTGCAATAGCCCAGCTGGATGTTGATGTTCACCTTTAATAGTCTGACAGTCAAAGCATCTAGCTATATATTCAACAACTTCACTCTTCATGTTAGGCCAAAAGTACTCTTTTATTAACATGGTTATCATTTTGTGATAACCAGGATGTCCTGAATAAGGACTCTTGTGAATTTCATCTAAAATCAGCAACTTAACTTTCAAAAAATTAGGCACATAAATTCTATTTTTGTAAGTTAAGAAGCCTTTTTCATTAATACTGTAATCTGTTATAACATTTTCAGATGAATTTTCAGCCACTTTATCATGTAATTTTTTGTAATTTTCATCTTGCTTAATTCCTTCTTCGATCTGATTTTCCATATCCGTTTTAAAAGTACTGATTGCTGCCACAAAACTAAATCTAGCGTTTCCACTCAACGCATTAGCAACCTTATTTTCCTTTCCATTAATGTGATGGATCTCAAAATTGTACACGCTAAGGAAAGCTAACCACCTAGCTTGCCTTGCGTTCATATTTGTTTGATCCAGTAAATACTTTAACCCCTTATTATCAGTCATTAAAATGAATTTTCTACCAATCAAGTGATGATGTCACATCTTTAAAGCATGTATCACGGCTGCCAACTCAAGATCATACGTAGCGTAATTCTTTTCATGTATTTTTAACTTCCTTGACTCAAAATCAATTGCATGACCTTCTTGACTTAAGACCCCTCCAAGTCCTTCGTTGCATGCATCCATGCAGACAACGAAATCCTTATTAGGATCTGCAATTTTTAAGATGGGTGCAGTAGTTAACAATTCTTTTAACTTATTAAAGCTGTCTTGACACTTTTGATCCCATATGAATTTCTTCCCTTTATTCTGCAAATAAGTGATAGGGTTAGCAATTCTAGAGAACCCTTCAACAAACTTTCTATAATACCCCATTATTCCCATTAATGACCATAAATTAGTTACATCTTTTGGGACAGGCCATTCATTTATTGCTTTTATTTTGTAAGGATCAACATAAATACCATCTTTTGAAATTATATGACCTAAATACTGAATTTTATCTTTATAAAAATCACACTTACTAAACTTAGCGTAAAGTTGGTGATCTCTAAGTACTTGTAAAATGATTTTTAGATGTTCATGATGCTCTTCTTTAGCCTTTGAGTAAATCAGGATATCATCAATGAACACCACTATGAAATTATCCAAATATTTATGCAGAACGTTGTTCATTAAACACATGAACACTGCTGGTGCATTAGTTAGCCCAAAAGGCATAACTACGAACTCGTAGTGTCCATAATGCGTTCTGAATGCAGTTTTGAATATGTCCTCGTCTTTTATCCGGACTTGATGATAACCTGACCTTAGATCAATTTTAGTGAATATCTCTGCTCTGCGTACTTGATCAAATAGATCATCTATGCGGGTAAGGGATACCAGTTTTTAATTGTCATTTTATTAAGATGACGGTAGTCAATGCACAAACGCATAGTACCGTCCTTCTTTTTAACAAATATTACTAGTGCTCCCCAAGGGGACACACTGGGCCATATGTATTTTTTATCTATTAATTCTTTCAGCTGAGACTTTAACTCATTTAACTCTAGAATATTCATCCTATAGGGGTCCTTTGAGTTTGGTGCCACACCGGGTACTAAATCAATGGTGAAATCAAGTTCTCTTTTCGGAGGTAATCCTGGAATTTCTTCCGGGAATACATCAGAAAAGTCCCTAAGGATGGGAATATCCTCCAGTCTTATTTTGTCTTCTTTGGATGTACATTCATCATTAACAACATTAACAACAAACAATTTACAACCTTTTCTAGTAGCTCTCTTCACTTGTAAGGCAGAAATCTGCCTTACAAAAGTCTTCCTAGAAATGCCTTTAACATTTTCAGCTACGCCTTCATGATTTGAACAAACAAAATGTTTTTCATAACAATTCAATAAAACTCTATGCTGTTCAAGCCAATCCATACCAATTAACAAGTCATAAGATCCTAATGGTAAAACATTCAAATTCACTTGCGTTTTCAGCTGACTTAGAAAAACTTCACAATCTTTAACAAAATCTGTAACTTTTCTTTTTTTACCAGTTGCAAGCTGAACTAACCACGGGTTATCAAATTTTTCTATCTTTAACTTGCAATTTTTCACTAATTCGGGTGAGATATAACTCAGATTTGCACCTGGATCTATTAGAATGGAAATAGACTTATTTTGTAACATACCTTCAACTTCCACCATGGATGTTCGATGGTCTACTTGACGATCCTCCAATGTTGCATAAATTCTGGGCATCTCCCTCGTTACATCTCCGACTATAGGTTCTGCTTGTACTGTGTGAATATTGTTCACAGTTTTTCTGTTGTGTGGGCAATCTGAATGTAATGTTATGTGTAGCCTAGTGTTCTAAGCATAGAAGTAATATCATAAAACTCTAAGGACTGTAAGATATTAAATGTTAAAAGGGTAGAAAGAATTCGTATGTAAAGTCTGTATGAGAAAAAAATACTACTGTTTGATAAACAATGTTTAAACTAAATGATAATTTTGACCAAAAGCCTCGTCGCTGGTTTTGTATGTAGCATTTAAGCTTCTGAAATGAAATCTTGTCCGAGTTTTTAGGGTTTGACTGTGTCTAGATAATGATCTATTCGTTGAAATGTTTGAACAACCGCGAGGGTTGGGATTATGTTAACTCTGCTCCTACAGGCATTTGTGAAGACTTGAAATCTTTGAACTGACAAAAGGAAAAGATGAATTTGATCAACATTAATGGTTCTGATATATATAAAAGAAAATACTTCTACTGTCTATATTAATAAAATAGAGAAGAACGACAGAGAGCTTATTCATTTAGCTCGAACTCTGTTACAGAATTTACATTTGTAATTAAGGTTGTAAGCAGATGTGAAAGAAAATATTGAACCCTAGCTTTAAGATACGGAGCTTTGTCTGCTTATCGGTTCTGTATATACAATAAAAGAATATCTGAAATGACAGTGGACTTTTTAAAATATTTAAATGTAAAGTCTCAAACCCTAAGTTTATAATATGATGTTACTTGTTTGTCTATTTGTCATATATGTAAAACGATGAATACAACAACAAACTATAGATATTCTTTGGCAATAAACATTTAGAAATCATGAATGTATAGAAGTAGAAATGAATTCATTGTCTAATATAATCTTCTGTTATATCTATAAATTTTGATTTACTTTTCTATTGATGTTAAGAATGGGATAAGAATAGTACTGCGAGTAAAGTAGTAAAAACACATTTTAACATTACTAGATAATATACAGAGCATTTAAAAAGAATTAATACTTTCATCCCCATGGCATTTTTCCTATCATCTCTCATCTACTTAATTTGTTTCTGTACTGGAGTACGATGCTGTTTCTTTTTGCATGGGGAAAAATATAGAAACATTTTTATTCGATTAAGTCAAATTATACAGAATTGTTTGTTTACACAGGAATCGAAATAACTTATGAAATAAACAATGAAAGTTATGTAATCAACAGTACTGTAAAATACAAAAATAACTAGATAACAAAACTTAAAAGTAAAACAAATAAGACATTAGAACCTGTAACTGATGATAGGATTGACAAACACCCAAGGAGGCCTATTCCTCCCAACCTGCTTTAGAAGAAGCAGCTCAGCTGCTGACTTCTAATGAACCCTCGAGCCCAGTAAGTGGGTGGAAAACTGTGTAGAAGCAAGGCACTCAAAATACCTTATCCACTCGGTATCAACCTCCTGTAAAATGCCTTCTCCACTCAGCAACAACCTCCTGAACTCACTAAGAGTTCTGGAAGACTCACAACATGATCAACCCTAGCATATCCCCTCATCAGATCTCTTGAGTGCAAAAAGCAAAACCTCAAGGTAAGTTTCCTCGTCAGGAAAAGTGATGAACCTCAGTTCATAATCTGATGGATAATATATACACTTCCTAGGACTTTTAGTGGTTAGTTTAGAATAAATGAGCCTCAAGCTCCAGTCCAATCTTTGAGGGCATTAAGACCACATTTCAAGGGAGTTGTCCCATACTAACAACTAGTTAGTTGCATCATGATGCTGTCACTTGTCAATTTCCTTCTACCCCATATTCCATTCCACCTAGTGGATCAGTAACCACTCTTTCAACAGTCCCCTTAGGTGTTTGTCTCCTATTTTATTTATTAAATAATAAAAGATTGTGCAAATTACAATCATCCTTGGACACTTGTCCAAAATATAAATATTTATAATAAAAGTTAACACAAAGTTTTTCAACATAAATTTTTTTCAGCAATTAGGGTACATGACATCTCCTCTACTCCCATGTCCCAGGTGTCAACATCTAGGTCAATTTTGGAAACTGGGTTTTGCTCAGTAAGGGAGTGTGCAATTTTTGCAGATGGGGGTCAACTTTGCAAAATCATCGACCGGGGACTTATGGCTAGCGTTCGCAGTTGGAACCTTCTTAGACACACTTGCAGTACTCCCCAGAACCCGTTTTTGTTGCATGGTTAGAATTCCATGGCCCCGGTAGGTATCCAACTAGTGTCCGTGAAGGCCTTTTGGATGTGAGATGGAATGAGCCATAGAATGAAGACCGTTGCTCGGATTGATAAACCATCGACTCCGCTACATTCATGACATCAGGATAGTTCTGTGGGTGCTGCTTTCCATCGGTCCTGTGGCCTAGGAGTCGTCTTGTAGGTCCATTTTGGAAACTAAGGCTTTGCTCAGTAAGGGAGTGTTCAATTTTTGCACATGGGGGTCAACTTTGCAAAATCATCAACCAGGGTCTTATGGCTAGCATTCCCAGCTGGAACCTTCCTATACACAGTTGCAGGACTCCCCAGAACCCAGTTTTGTTGCATGGTTGGAATTCTATGGCTCCGGTACGTATCCAATGGGTCTTCCTGAAGGCCTTTTGGATGCGATATGGAACGAGCCATAGAATGACAACCGTGGCTCGGATCGAAAAATCGTCAACTCCATTGGATTCACGATATCGGGATAGTGATAGGGCCTCACCTCTTCTCTGGTCCCATGGCCCAGGTATCAATGTTTTGGTCAATTTTTGAAACTAGGGTTTTGCTTAGTAAGGGAGTGTGTAGTTTTACACATGGGGGTCAACTTTGAAATTTTTTGATTTTGATTCTAGAACTAGACATTCAGAGAGTGGAAATAAAACCTACTACGCTGCACCCTTGGTATATTTATATGTCCTTAGTGCACCATGTCATTTAACACCTCATTAGTGTTCCACTATATTTGGATTTTGAGTAATTAATGTCATTTTTAAGGATCCAAAGTTCCAAATAAAAAATGGAGGCAATGTTTCATCGATGATATCCCTCTGATCCTTGTTATCTTTGTTAGATAAAATTCACCATGAAATGTTTCCATCAAGTTATGGGGGAATGCTTTCCAAATCACAATGACCAACCATTACATTTGTATCAATCAAGAACATTCAATTTTAAATACATTTTCATATGAGGATAATCCATCCTTTTTACAAACATAGGACCATCAACATCTTATTTTCCTTCATCAAAACAACATTATCAAGGAATATCATTTAACTAGTTAGGTATTTCATTTTCCATGGATTCTGTATGATTACTTTTACATTATTACAAGTGGAAATGGACATATAAAAGAGGTAAAGCACAAACGAGGGTCTTACATACTAGGGGTTAGTAAGGATAGGGTTTATATCTTCGACGATTTTATGAGAGTGAATTCATGACCAACTATTGGTTAGCATATTGGAACAAACTAGGGTATATTTGTTACATATATTTGACCATATGTACATGAAGGCCCAATGAATTTTATTACACTTTAGTTATGCATTCCTTCCCATTGTATTTGATACTTTGCCATTTTTTTTAGCATGCTAGAGTAGGCACACTTCAACCGAATTGTATAGATGCGCATGTACGTATCGTTTGATGTAATACGGTAGCATTGATGAAATGTGTAGAATCTATTAGACTTCCTCTTAGTTTATGAAAATTTCATAGGATTACAATGATGATATGCGTAGCATGTTACTATTGTGATAGAGGTTATTCAAACATATTTTGACTTAATTTGTTAACTTTTGTTTTTTCCTTGCAATATATTTTCCTTGCAACCATAATATTGATCAATGGCTATGAACCCTTGGAGTTGACAAAAAAACAATTTTAAATTAGATATCAAATTAGCATGCATGTGCTAAGTTCATTGAATTGTTGAAAGATATTCTTAGTTTTTTCCATTAAGATAATATTTTCATAACACAATGGTGAGATGTTACTTCATCAATGCAATAAATGTAAGAGAATAAATATTTCTTAAAATATAATTATATAAATTTCAATAGCATAAGTTATCAATTTGTAGAAGAGATAAATTATCACAAGCACAAGTGAAAACTCAAGAGAAAATATGGAATATATTGTATCATGCATTGATAGTCGAATGTTTGTAATACAAAATATGGCAAAGTAGCCGGCCCTCAAATGGCCTATCAATGTACATGTATCCCTAAGTACAACAATGTGTAGATGTATGTCAAAAGATATATACAGAAGACTATGCAACATCAAAAATCAATCTTTCGCTTTTTTTTCGCCAACTTTCCTCTATCGACCATCTACCTAGGATCACTCTGCATGTCAGGAGTCTGCACAAAACAAATCATTATTTTTATCAAATAACTGCACTAATACCCTACCATTAACAAACTTAAAAAATTAACTTATGGCCAAATTATTTATGACAAACACTCACCAAATCCTCATGGGGTATAGATGTAAGCGTTGTGCTCATGGAAGGCCTCTTTATAGTTGTGCTCTTCAAATAAAAGATCATATCTCAATTAGTTCAACGATTCAACATTGATCAACATGTTTGGGTAAATTGAATAAGAAAAACTTGGTCATTAATGAACATCTCACCACAAGAGGAGACTCGATTAGAACCGTTGATTGAGCAGAGGGGTTGGGCACTTCTGCCGCTAATGGCTACAATCACCAAATGGAGAAATAGTTAGACATGCATGAATAAACAATTTAGTAACATGGTTAAATACTATGCATTGTGATTGTTGAAATAGTTACCTTTGTATGACTTGTGGCTATTGTAGATGCGGCACTAATTGCAGCATCAATGAAACTTGTTAGGTGAGGGGTAGATGGATCTCTCGTGTGTCTTCTATAGATGACATCCACACCCTTTATAGGAGTGGAGCCTATCGTATACATTTGTCCCTTTTGCACATTTGGACTACGAGAAGATCCAACTGTTGACTGTCTCATAAGTATAGAGGCTGGTGGCTACAATCACCAATACTGACGTAGTCAAAAATGCATTCGTCAATGAAATATCAAGTATTAACAAACTGACAATGATGAAATACATACCGATGTACTATATACTTCAATCAATTTTAAGAAACGTTTTGCTACCCGTTGTATCTCTATGGGCACGCTATCAGTTGTATTCCCACCAGGGGGAGCTCACTAGATGAAATCATTTCTCTTTGATGGGGATCTTCAACCTACAATTTAGAAAATTGTAAATATAAGATGGTGTAGCATTAATTAAGTAACATGTGATAACAAACTAACATGTATTAAAATAACGTCACATTGAAATAGTTACCTCAGCATGATATGTTGTCGCTGAAGGTATGACAACATCTTGTAACTCAGAAGGTTCTGCTGCATGAGCCTCTTTCCCCTCATACCCTTCTTGTAGAAACTAGAAGTTTTAGAATCATTAAAAATATTGGCAATCTATATATGTGTATAGTAAGGAAAAATAATTTACAAATGACACTAAATTCTTAACCATTTACTCATGTATTAAAATAATGTCATGTTGAAATAGTTACCTCAGCGTCACTTGTTGTCACTGAAGGTACAACAACATCTTGCACATTAGAAGGTTCTGCTGCATGAGCCTCTTTCCCCTCATGCCCTTCTTGTAGAAACTACAAGTTTTAAAATCATTAAAATTTTTAGCAATCTATATATGGGCACTCGCACGAGGTTGGCTCCAGTTTTTAGTGCCACTATAGAGTTAAAAAATGCACCTCCAAAATGGAAATCCATAACGCATATGTGTCATTGTGGCTAGGTTCATACAAACATGATCCGAAAACCGAGGCTAAGCTTATTTAGCCCATATCGCATATGCGATAAATCGGACATGCATTTTTTAATAGTTACAAATTGCAAGTGCGATATATCCCACTTTCTTTGTATCGCAAGTGTGATATATACCACTTACGTTATAACGAAATTGTGATTTTGATCATGTGGATCATCTTAAATTTTATTTTCTTTCACAATGATCATCTTAAATTTTATTTTGTAGTGGGCATGGTAATATCAATGCTCTATCTAAACTTAGTAACCCACCTTACTTCTACATCCATATGGCTCCTCAACTCATCCTACTCTCTGATCACTATAACCAGCCTTTTTGTAAGAGAGTCCCAACATGACAACTTTACATGGTCACCCTATGTTCCTCAATGATATGTGACTATAAAATTGGATTTATTAGTAAAATGTATAATGTTCTCTAGTTAAATTGTCCTTCCCCTTGTACCTCAGGAAAGTCCCTCCGGGTTGTTTATTAATAAAAGGGTTTCGTATAATAAATTAAGTCTTTTATAATGCTTAGGAGGGGATTCTCATCGCATGTAAGAAAATGATTCTATTATTACTCAGATTAAGATATGCCAGCTCTAGTCAGTAAGGAGCAGGTTATAAAATATAGAGTTAATTACTTATAAAGCAGGCTCTGTTAGCAAGTATAAGCATTACCAATGCTGTATTCAGGAAGTAGTACTAAGCTGCACGTCATATCAATAAATGGAAAGAGCTGAGTGAGAATCATGATCTGTAATGGTATATGTACTCCCAATTCCTCTCATTCCTCTAGAAGGATTTAATCCCTCGATATCTCTTCCATATTTCAAAGTTGTAGTCGAACTAGGGTTCGATTAATATGGTCTTCTTATTTCACCATCATTTTTGTTTATTGTTTTTTTTCTCTGTTTGTTTGAATGATTAGAGTTTCATTTATTGTACTATTTTTTTGTCTCTATGAATATAATTTTACTTGCAAAGGCATAGTTATAGAGATTCAATTGATTTATGAGAGAAGGGACCATATACAAACTTTGTTTGTTCTCTAGATGTGAATACTAGAGATGATTTGAAACATTAATTTTCTTGACTTATATCCATTTTTATTTGAGATGTTATCCTTCTATTTAAGGCACCGTGGATCTCTTCTACAACTAATGTCACATGTACAATTTGAGCACTAAATTGATTTCTTGTTTTGATATCTTCTCCTCTAATTTTTTTTCTTCCTTTGATGTCTTCTATCATACCCTTTTCCATATAACTCCCTCGTTGCTTATCCAACCACACCATGTCACCCATCCATGCACCCACTATTTGACCTAAAGTTATTAAAATGGAGGCTAATATCTCTTATTATAGATCATAAAAATAAGCAACCCACTTCCTCTCTTCTACCATTACCTTTTCTCCCTTCAAACCTATTCGCCCCTATCCTACAAAGATATAAAATTAGACATTTGAAAAAAACTATTCTCTATCTTTATCTCATTACTCATGTGATCTCTTTATGAAAATATATTTGATGACTACAAATATGGTAATTCAATTACAAATAAACTCCATGGAGATAAAATAACACATTTTGGTAATGATGTTTTCTAATCAATACTTATAATGAACATTACTAATTTATAATACACATCCCAAGGTATTTTTAGTTATTTTCTTCGATGAAACTTTATTTTGATTAATTATGTATTCTACACAAGCATACGATAATTAACATGAAGGAGAAGAGCATTCCTCGAATTACTCTATATCTAGTATAATTTTATATGAGGATGTTGATTGTTTGGTAAACCATTGGAAGATAAAAGGGGCTCCATAAATTTATAGTATAGAAATACCATTAATAGAAAAGGAGAAATTGTGACACAAAATTCCAGAGGGTTAGCTCAAGTGGTTGAGTGTTGTAATTGCAAGCAAAAGAAATCCCTAAGTGGCTATGCATGGCCTCACTTGATGTCCAGGCTCAAATGGTGCAAACATGATTATCGCTCCCCTAAGGCAAGACATAGCTCGTGAAAATGTTGTAATTATCACTCCCTAGTAGGCTTGCAAGGAGTGATAAAGTTGTAATTGTCCCTCCCTAGTCAAGGATAAAGGGGTGAAAATCCTTATACATTGGCAAAAATCAAGGTCCAAATGATGGGATTTCGACATACTAATTAAGGATTTGCAGAATTCAATGTGCCCTTCTCTCCCTCGTCCTTGGTCGAATGAAATCCCCAATCATTTATTCATTCATACATAGAGGATTAATAGTCCAAGGAAATCCCCAATCATTTATTCATTCATATAAAAAGGATTAATATAGTTAAAAAACGAAGCTGTGATATATTGCAAGTGCAATATATCTTACTATCGGTATATCACACTCGCAATATGTCGCAAGTGCGATTTGTAATGCAATATATATATATATATATAAAATAGAGTGACCGCGGACTCATTTTCTTTCATATATATCTTAAAGGATTAATAGAGTTACAAAACGCACTTGCGATATATCGTAGGTGCGATTTATAATGCAAAAAAAAAAACAAAAGAATTTAAAACAGAGTGGCCGCGCAGCCTCATTTTCATTCATATTATATATTTAGGATTAATAGAGTTAAATAACACACTTGCGATATATCGCAAGTGCGATTTGCAATGCAAAAAAAATTAAAAAAACAAAACAGAGTTAAAAAACGCAATTTCATTTATAAAGTTAAAAAACGCACTTGCGATATATCGCATGTGCGATTTGGAATGCAAAAAATATATATATATATATATATATAAATCACAGTGCCCATGGCCTCATTTTCCCAATTTACACAGTGAAGGACCGACGATATCGAGAAGGCAAAAAAATGCACCTGTTGATTTGCATTTGAGAGAAGGAGGAGGCAAGCCATTTCACAATTCGGCAAAAATGGAAGGTGGGTGGCAAGAAATTTACTAGTTTGTTAATTCGTTTTGAATTTTTAGTTATTGTGTTTGTTAATTTAAACTAGTTTTTGTTTTTTTTTAAACTAGTTTAATAAAATTTGTTACATGTATTAAAAAACAAACAATGAAATTGATTAATTAAATTTTGAAATTGAACTGTTTTGTTCTTAACAGAGAGCAAAAACCCAGACACAAACCCAAACCCAAACCAAAATCAAGACACAAAACCAAACCCAAACCAAAATCAAGACACAAACCCAAACCCAAACCAAAATGCAGACACAAACCCACCAATGGAGGAGGAACACGACTGTAATTCTGATATTTTGGCTCGTTTGGGTTCACTAAGACGCCTTAGCTCACTCTTTAGGGGGGTGTACCACTTAAGACAATCTTTAGTGGAGGCCTTAGACTCCATAACAAATACAATTGCCAATGCCCAGGGAGCACTGTACAACATTAGCTCATATAGAGATTCCGAGACGCAATGCTATTCCACTGGGTTGAGCTACAAAGATGTCAAAAAATTAAAAATAACCAAAGACCAATTGTTTTCCTTATTCCGAGACCCCAGCACCGGATTTAATCCACCCACCATTCGACCTCAAATTTCCATAGACTGGTGCATGGAACCAAATATTAAAGCCAATTGGATGGATTACTGGTAGATGGTCTTCGATGAAGACCCTCATGGGAATAGAGACATCCCGTTTTATTTCCTTAGGAAGCTATATGCAGAATTTATCCAGGGGAAAAATGTTAACTATTTTGACATTTTAGAGTTCCAGGGTGTGGGTCACGGGATGCCCCAAGATAGAGAAGGGGCTAGGACCGATCCTAACCCTGTGCGACGCCCTCCACGCACACCAAACCCCCCTCGGTTATATCCTCTAGCTGGTTCACTTCTTGATGATATGCAAGAGTCCTTATTAGATTTGGCTGATACATTGCTTCGGCATGGGACAACCATCCAAGGCAATGTAGGCCAAGGGGTTGGCACTTCCGAGGCTGGCCCATCTGGGGTTGGACCATCTCACAGTCAGGATACACATCGCACCAGTGATGCGGAGTCTTCAGAGCATTGGGTTATTCCACACCCTTGCACATCACGTCGAAGCATATGCTATGGGCCTACTTCAGAGTTTTAGGGTAATGGATTACTCCGATATGTAAGTAACATTCATTCTTTACATAGTATATAATTTTTTTTTTATATTACAGTTTTCGATTGTTTAGTAATTTATTTCTATTTGAATAATTATCTGACAATTTACGTGAACAAATATACAACTGGTGTCCAATGACACCCCAGATTCATGTAATCCATCCATTGATGCTGATGCCATTGATGCAGCGGTCAATGCTGCATATGATTTTGGTGCTTCACCAATAGCTGTAAGAACTTTATTTTTAATTTGTCATCGAGTAATTTACATATTTATAATTTAGAGACTGCAACATTAAATACGTCTTGAACTCGATACAATATGTTTTATGCAGGGTGGGCACGATGAGTTTGTTGAATTCCATGTCATTCCCTCCCATGTAGAGGAAGATTCCCAGACTCGGGTATTCTTTTCATTACATGCTTTTAATTATATGCTTTTAATGATTTGAAACATGTATATGCGTTTAATTATTTAAAGAAATTTTCTAATTGTATCTGTATGTTTTGTTACGTAGCCTGGTTATGGTCAGGTTTTTTTTTACTATCTAGTAGGTCCAATGTTTAGTATTCCACCCACCGGTGACCCTCTTCCTCCCCCCTATGTACGTGTACATGTCTCGCTTTCTTTGAAAAAGCCATTTTCCGTCCATGTAGTATATATATGTAGTCTTGTTAGATCTTTGTATTTGCTGACATTGACATATATATGTTACCTTATGCAGGCATCTAGTGATGCAATGGTTCTTGAAGGGCACCAAATTGACGTTGTTGGCGACCCACCTCTCCCCCCCCCAGGTACATGTATGTGGAGCTCTTTCTTTGAAAAGGTAATTGTACGTCCATACATAGTACATATATATATACAGTCTCATTTTCTTTGTATTTGCTGAAATTGGTCCATATGTTACTTTATGCAAAAAATCTAGTGATGCAGTGGTGCTTGAAGAGCCCCAAATCGATGTTGTTGGTGACCCACATCTCCCCCCCCCAGGTATGTGTATGTGGAGCTCTTTCTTTGAAAAGGTCATTGTACGTCCATACATAGTACATATATATATACAGTCTCATTTTCTTTGTATTTGCTGACATTGGTCCATATGTTACTTTATGCAGACATTTAGTGATGCACTGGTGCTTGAAGAGCACCAAATCGACATTGTTGGTGACCCATCTCTCCCCCCCCAGGTACGTGTATACATGTCTCTCTTTCTTTGAAAAGGTCCTTGTACGTCCTTGTAAGGTCATGTAGTATATATGTCTTGTTTTCTTTGTATTTGCTGACATTGACATTGATCATGTATGTTACTTTATGCAGGAATCCACTAAGCTAGTGGTGCCTAAAGAGCACCCAATTGGGGCCACTGATGACCCTGCATGCCCCCCACCCAAGTACATGCAGTTTCAGTGCCGAGGACTTACACAGGCATGGTAAGTAAAAATGTTATATTTGCTTGGAATTTCAACAAATGTACATCATGTGGTATTTATTTTTATAGCTTGGTAAACTAACTTGTAACAAATTTTGGTTTGTGTGTAGTCTCCGATATTTAGAATGCGTCCTCCTGCAGATCGTTGGGGAACACCATCGAGTAGCTGCAAAATAATGATAGACTTCTCATTAGCCACTAACATTGGTAGTGAAAAGGGGGATAAATAGAAATCATGTATAGGGGGGTACATATAGAATCCATGTATAGGGGGAATACATGTACATGTACCGTTTTGTTTTTATGTACACACAAATGTACAGTATGATCCACAATTTTGTATTATGGCCATGGCATGCCATTTTTGAAAACATTATATACATGTACATCTATAATATAAAGCAACGTTCAGATTTACCTATATATGGTTGACTTGATATGGGATGGAGACATGTGTATTATATTCCTTGCAAATATATGCTTGAATATGTTTTTAGGTTTATGGCTTTGTGTTTGTTGGAGAAGAGTTGGCATTGCAAACTAACCCATCCTTACTTTTCATAGACCCTGTAACATCTCCCAAATATTGATGTTAGGATTTAGTGAGTTTAAAAAAAAATTCTTTTCACAGCACATAATAAAGATAAATAAAAACCCCTATGTAACACTTTGTAACATTCCACTAAGTAATATTTTCTATTGATTTCTTATTCTTTCACTACATACATTAAACTGGACAAGATTGTCCTGCCGAAAAATCATGACACTTATAACTTATCATACATCTAAATACAACCTTTATAATTTATCAGATACATTTAGATGCAACATTTATAATTTATCACATACATCTAAATACAACCTTTATAATTTATCAGATACATTTAGATGCAACATTTATAATTTATCACATACATCTAAATACAACCTTTATAATTTATCAGATACATTTAGATGCAACATTTATAATTTATCACATACATCTAGAAGTGGACATACAAGTAATTAACACAACATCCCAATTGACAAAACAATAAGCCAAATTTAAACACACATAATCGAGACAAGGATATAGGTGGTTCACCCCGGCTGGGCTACGTCCACAAAGGCAGGTCAATTCTTGTAATATTCAAAGTCAAGGGATACATTATGCAACTCAATGTTGCTATTCTTCCAGCTTCTCCTCTAGAGGGAGATCATTCTCAACAATAATCAAATTATACTCTTCTCGAAAGAGATTACATCTTGCGACACAGTTGTCGCCATAATTAATTGCCACTCTCATCAAGAGCATACACATAAAATTATCTTCTTATGGGATTCTTCCAAGCCTATCATTCAAACTATAAATACTAACTAAACATTGCGCTATTGCTTACCCATTCCACTATACATAAATAAAATTGATCTTTTAATACCTCCAACCATCACACAAGGTCATGCCCTTACACACACACTACTTACAATCACTAAGCACAAGCTATAAGAGTCTTAGGTAATTTATTCATGGATTCTACCCATAATATAAAAAGTGTTGGCACACTGTAGATGCAAGTCAACCCTAAAGGGAGGGGAAAAACGATACTTTAACTTTATCATGGAGATCTCAAATTTCACTTTCGTAAGCCACACCGAGACCACGATTCCATCCATTACCCCAAAATTATACTAAAGGGTTATACACAGAGATTAAGAATTTAGCAGGCAGAGAATCTTGAAAAACTGGGATTCTATAAGCTATACAAAAACGACGATTTCTTTCAACAACTAAACACAATGAATACACTTCCAACAATTTACACATAGAGGTTCTACAATATTGTAGGTTTGGAGATCATAATCGGATCCTACGTTTTTCCACCCAAGACAAGGATAAAAAATCAGATCCTATGCAATACAACAAACAGAATAAACATTTCCTTCCGCCACCGGCGCGGAGTTTCAAGTCGGGTCTCACGATCTCTTTAGCATCCACGATTTCGATCTATGCAAACAGGGATCTATGCTGCAAGAACTAAGCATTCTCTTATATAATTATTAATATTGCACCTCCTCCCAAGCTCTATGATAACACACACAAACCAGAGATCCATGATGCCTTTATAGCGATCCGTATTCACAAACAAACCTGGTATTACACTGTGATTAGTGTCTATCACGCAAGAATGGAAAAATAGTTTATAAATTTACCTGAGATCCATGATGTCTTTGTAGCGATCCGTAATCACAATCAAACCTGAGATCAAAATGCGATCTGTATCTGAGGTCGTAATGACTTTCAGAATTCTGAGGTCGGACGTGATCTCTTCTTATGCAGAGGTAGAACAGAATTCTATAGCTCCGGCGTCGAAATTACTACTTCAACGGAAGATCACATCGTTATAATCAATAAAATCCTGTAGCAAATGAGCATGAGCATTGTTTAAATGTTGTTATGCCGATATCACCGAGACTGCTTATGGCTGCTCAAGATAGATCTCGTCTCTGTCCAAAACGCAGAGGTCACACATGTCACCATATTGGTGCGATGAGCAGAGGAGAATACAAGGATGCCCTAAAGGCTGAGATCAAAACTCAGATTACCCAATACACAATACCAGGTGGAAATCGGGAAGTTAGCACATCTGCCGCAGACAACAATCAAGTCTAGATCTAGAAACTAGCAGTTCCTTAGCAGCCAAACAATCAAGTCCAGAACTGGAACTAGCAGATCCGTGGCAGTCAAATAATATAATATTCAGTATAAAATAAAATATCGATATTACAATCGACAGAGTTTAACATGGCTCCATCCTCTCCAGAGAGAGAGATCACCCAACTACTCAGCAGAGATCAGATCAAAACGAATTTGAGGCTACCTATAATAGGAAATACGGATCGACATGGATCACTCGAATTCTAGGAAGCATACAGAATACAACAATACACATAAACATTAACCTCGGTAAAAAAAATGAATTTGTGGCTGGATATTAACAATACCGCAGGAAAATGATCTTAACTGGGATCAAACGAAATTCATGGTTCTCTGGAAACTCACGCAGCAATATATAGAAGAAAAACTCAGACAAACCAGCCAAATTCCACAGGCCCTTCTCTAAGAAATACATCAACCATAAATAAAATATAGCATTCGGAAGCAAGCTTACGGCCGTCACTAACCTTCTTTCCTCAAAGTATATGCATATTTGGAATAAGGTACAGGCAGAGTATGCAGCAGGTAAATAAAACCAGATAGAGATGAGTCGGCAGTACCTTCACGATGGCCATCCATACCACTATACGCCTGGAAAACAATTACACCGATACACAGTCTCCAACAATCCGCCCCGCCATTCCATCCCGCTTTTCTCTCCCTAGAAGAGGTTATGGAATTCCATTTTATGCACGTTGGGGAGTCCACCATCCCTAAACCAAAATAAATCAATATGTGTCATCCATCGTGACAGATGGCTTCTCCACAAAACCAAATGGTCTCAAATTGGAGTTTCGGGGTTCCACTAAGGAAACCAATTTCCTAAATTCTAGCTGGTTTGATTCTCCACTAAATACTCGATTTACAACTTGTAAGTCTGGAAAAAAAAATGGAGTTCCACCATGTTCACAAGTGGCGACATCCTGGCGAAAGGCTCTCTACTTACGAGACAACCTCCAATAATTTCTCATGCTGGAAAAATTAACCATAAAGGTAGTGTATAGCTCCACTCCGACATTAAAGAAGGAAATGCCAACAAACTCTACAACTTAGGCTTATGCCCTTCTCCACACCTACAAGATCCTGAAAATCCTTTTATCTAAGAAGTCGTTGCTCTTATACTTTGACCAAAATCACACTCTTGATAAACTTTAAGTTTGAGAGATCCCAGGGGTAATTTATTCCACATATATATATATATATATATATATATATATATATATATCGTGGATGGTTTTTCCAATATCTTGTAAATATTTAAACTTTAATAAATGATATTTTATTAAATGATTTCACCTCCTTTTCATGAGTTATATATACACATATATATATATATCTAGGAGTGTATTTATATGTGTTCATATATATATATTAGATAATCTTTTAAATATTTCGGTTGTTAATAAAAGCTATCTAATCAATACTCTATCTCCTTTTGATAGAAAATGGTACCATGACCAATTACATTCTCAGAATAATAGGGCATAAAGGAGGGATATCACATCCTCCTCCCCTTTAAAAATAACACCGTCCTCGGTGTTCACTCTTCTCTGGGAGTAATCATTTGTATCACAAAATTGGAATTCAAAAGAAACAACGTTTAGTAACGATTTGTCATCAACTTCATAATCAAACTCAGAAACATAAATCATGAGTTCTTTATTGCACATATCACTTGCAATATATGGAATAAATTTAGTACTCCCTGATTGTATATTGTTGACAAAATCAACAAACAACATTCACTTGATCCAGGAAATTCTTGCCTAACACCTTAGTGCTCACGCAGCAACCATTTCTCTCATGTTCTTGCCTAACACCTTAGTGCTCACACAGCAACATTTCTTTCATGTCTTGCCTAACACCTTAGTGCTCACGCAGCAAACATTTCTCTCATGTTTTTCCTAACACCTTAGTGCTCACACAACAAACATTTCTTTCATGCATACTAAGCAGCGTCCTGCCTCCCACATATACATTTTCTTATAGCTTTCCTAGGTCTTACAGCCAACCGATTCTCCGAGAATCCTAGTGGCTGTTCAATCCCTGATTTTAGGGAGTATTTCAATGCCATTACAACACCCTTTACACAATTCCCCTCAAGCCTTCTCGCTTGAGTCCCGGAATTTATTTTCCCCAAGCCGCCTTGCTTGAGTCTAGAAAGACCTCTTTCAATTTAATCAATTTATTTCGTCATATTACATTCTGTACCCATACGATTACTCTGACCAATCTGGGTCGAGTGCTTTATTCAACAATAATTATCAACATTAAAGAATAAATAACAGTTATGATGTGGATCTTAAATCCTCACCCCCTTATTTTACCATCTGCCAAGTTCACCTGTTAGTAACACTTTATAGAACAAAATCAATTATCGTAAGGTCCTTTTTGTATTCATAAAAAAAAAAAAAAAAAAAAAAATAGGATAATCATCCTTCATCATCATAATTTAAACATTTATTTATTTATTTATTTATTACTAAGCATATCTAGCTAAATAAAAGGGTTTACATAATGCCTTGCACATGAAATAACATTCTTCCTATTACGGTCCATGCACATGAAATAACATTCTTCCTATTACGGTCCATGCACATTATGATCACATAACCTCAGATGTTAGCTTTCATCATTTCAACACAATTCTGGTCTTAGTTATACCACTTTTCTTTGTATAGCTTATCATCTTATACAATTAACCGATTGTGAAAAACAAAATATACTTGCATACCTTATAAGATAACCCAATACTTTGTAAGGGCGACCACATATCTCTCTATTATAAGGCCCTCGTATGTTGAGGTACCTATGTATCCCGCATTGACTTGTTGATGGTTGTAAGGAAGTGATGTGCGGAATGTAAAGTTTGTTTTCCCACGACATTCAAAGGGTTAGTCATATAAAGTAATTAAATCATAAGAACAAACGTATGTCCAATCATCACCTTTAAAATCTTAGACATGATTTACTGTTAAGATTAGTTCTGATCTACCACCATGGAAATTCCATGACATTAATGGTTTCTTAACTCATAATGCGAATATAAAACAGCCATCCCCTACGGCCACATACGTCATAAAATTTAAATTTAAAGCGTCTTGCTAACTAGTAATCATTTTATGTCAGTTCTAAATATCTTTATTCATAATAAAGAACATACTCATTTGAAAATTCTCCACCTCATTTATATGATCATGATGTGAACAACATGATTAACCACCATAGCTTTTATCTTTTAACAAAATAATCAAAAAACACAAATCATCATAAATCATGATCACCTCAAGGTATAACTTCTATTACCACTACTCATAGTATCCCAACATCCACCGTAAGGATCAATGAACTAAGGAGATATAAATGAGATCATGCATTTTTTTTTTTCCATAAATTTTAATAACCAACAACTAATAGGATCTAGTAGTGTCTAGCTTAGTTAGTTTACACTTCTTTGTGGAACGTTACGTTAACATAAGTAACCAACCCACAATTTCTAGTTGCTACTTCTGTAATGAGATAGAATTTGTGCTAAGGAGCAAAATCTTAACTTCAATATAGTTATGCTTCCTTAGTGACTAAAGGAATATTTTGAATATCTGACTTTCCTTCGTGTTGACTCCTCCGGCAACATGCACTATTTACAAAATTTACTAGTTACGTCCGCAACATCAACTTATCATTTAGAATGACTTTCTATATTGAAAGGAACTTGACAGTTCCTAATCATAGTTGGAATGCTAGACCATCTTATTTAGTCCAATATTGAAAGAAACTTTAATGGGACTTTAACCAATTTAAGTTTTTTTTTTTTTTTTTTTTTTTTTTTTTTTTTTTTTTTTTAAATTACCCGTATGAATCTCATATTTTGAATCACTAACGATTGGATCATTAAAACTCGATTATTCATATATAGTCAACAAAACATATCCTAGCGTACTCTGTCAAACAAAACTTTTGTTGAAACCGAAAGATATCCACTTTCAAGAATAAAAATACAATGTAGAGAAGGTAATAAGTATTTAAACCAATCATCAAATCAACAACTTTAGGAGAGTTCCTCCGCTTAGCATATTCACAACTAGGATGACTTTCGGCATACTCGAGACTCATTTCAAAAAACACTTGACTCTGTTAGTCTGACTATTCTAAGAGTACTTTCTCGCAATCTATTGTAACTAAATATAGAGTAAGAGGAAATATTCATCCATAAGATTTTCTAATAACCATTGGTTCAATTACCTATTGAAACCATCTTCACAAATAGACAAAGTTATACTATTATAATGCTTCAGAAAATGCGACATACTTACTTGTAATTCGAGACGACTTGTCCGTTACCTCCTTCCAAGCTTTGAAACCTTGAAGGGCATTTTCCCCATTGCTTATTTCAAGTGAAATGGAATACCTTACTTGGTTCATCCAACTCATTTCCTCATGCTAGGCCCACTATAGGCCCGAGTGTTGTAACTCATGCTCTGATACCATAAGAGTCTTAGGTAATTTATTCATGGATTTTACCCATAATATAAAAAGTGTTGGCACACTGTAGATGCAAGTCAACCCTAAAGGGAGGGGGAAAACGATACTTTAACTTTATCATGGAGATCTCAAATTTCACTTTCGTAAGCCACACCGAGACCACGATTCCATCCATTACCCCAAAATTCTACTAAAGGGTTATACACAGAGATTAAGAATTTAGCAGGCAGAGAATCTTGAAAAACTAGGATTCTATAAGCTATACAAAAACGACGATTTCTTTCAACAACTAAACACAATGAATACACTTCCAACAATTTACACATACAGGTTCTACAATATTGTAGGTTTGGAGATCATAATCGGATCCTACGTTTTTCCACCCAAGACAAGGATAAAAAATCAGATCCTATGCAATACAACAAACAGAATAAACATTTCCTTCCGCCATCGGCGTGGAGATTCAAGTCGGGTCTCACGATCTCTTTAGCATCCACGATTTCGATCTATGCAAACAGGGATCTATGCTGCAAGAACTAAGCATTCTCTTATATAATCATTAATATTGCACCTCCTCCCAAGCTCTATGATAACACACACAAACCAGAGATCCATGATGCCTTTATAGCGATCCGTATTCACAAACAAACCTGGTATTACACTGTGATTATTGTCTATCACGCAAGAATGGAAAAATAGTTTATAAATTTACCTGAGATCCATGATGTCTTTGTAGCGATCCGTAATCACAATCAAACCTGAGATCAAAATGCGATCTGTATCTGAGGTCGTAATGACTTTCAGAATTCTGAGGTCGGACGTGATCTCTTCTTATGCAAAGGTAGAACAGAATTCTATAGCTCCAGGGTCGAAATTACTACTTCAACGGAAGATCACATCGTTATAATCAATAAAATCCTGTAGCAAATGAGCATGAGCACTATTTAAATATTGTTATGCCGATATCGCCGAGACTGCTTATGGCTGCTCAAGATAGATCTCGTCTCTGTCCAAAACGCAGAGGTCGCACATGTCACCATATTGGTGCGATGAGCAGAGGAGAATACAAGGATGCCCTAAATGCTGAGATCAAAACTCAGATTACCCAATACACAATACCAGGTGGAAATCGGGAAGTTAGCACATCTGTCGCAAACAACAATCAAGTCTAGATCTAGAAACTAGCAGTTCCTTAGCAGCCAAACAATCAAGTCCAGAACTGGAACTAGCAGATCCGTGGCAGTCAAATAATATAATATTCAGTATAAAATAAAATATCGATATTACAATCGACAGAGTTTAACATGGCTCCATCCTCTCCAGAGAGAGAGATCACCCAACTACTCAGCAGAGATCGGATCAAAACGAATTTGAGGCTACCTATAATAGGAAATACGGATCGACATGGATCACTCGAATTCTAGGAAGCATACAGAATACAACAATACACATAAACATTAACCCCGGTAAAAAAAATGAATATGTGGCTGGATATTAACAATACCGCAGGAAAATGATCTTAACTGGGATCAAACGAAATTCATGGTTCTCTGGAAACTCACGCAGCAATATACAGAAGAAAAACTCAGACAAACCAGCCAAATTCCACAGGCCCTTCTCTAAGAAATACATCAACCATAAATAAAATACAGCATTCGGAAGCAAGCTTACGGCCGTCACTAACCTTCTTTCCTCAAAGTATATGCATATTTGGAATAAGGTACAGGAAGAGTATGCAGCAGGTAAATAAAACCACACAGAGATGAGCCGACGGTACCTTCACGATGGCCATCCATACCACTATACGCCTGGAAAACAATTACACCGATACACAGTCTCCAACAATCCGCCCCGCCATTCCATCCAGCTTTTCTCTCCCTAGAAGAGGTTATGGACTTCCGTTTTATGCACGTTGGGGATTCCACCATCCCTAAACCAAAATAAATCAATATGTGTCATCCATCGTGACAGATGGCTTCTCCACAAAACCAAATGGTCTCAAATTGGAGTTTCGGGGTTCCACTGAGGAAACCAATTTCCTAAATTCTAGCTGGTTTGATTCTCCACTAAATACTCGATTTACAACTTGTAAGTCTGGAAAAAAAAATGGAGTTCCACCATGTTCACAAGTGGCGACATCGTGGCGAAAGGCTCTCTACTTACGAGACAGCCTCCAATAATTTCTCATGCTGGAAAAATTAACCATAAAGGTAGTGTATAGCTCCACTCCGACATTAAAGAAGGAAACGCCAACAAACTCTACAACTTAGGCTTATGCCCTTCTCCAGACCTACAATATCCTAAAAATCCTTTTATCTAAGAAGTCGTTGCTCTTATACTTTGACCAAAATCTCACTCTTGATAAACTTTAAGTTTGAGAGATCCCAGGGGTAATTTATTCCACATATATATATATATATATATATATATATATATCGTGGATGGTTTTTCCAATATCTTGTAAATATTTAAACTTTAATAAATGATATTTTATTAAATAATTTCACCTCCTTTTCATGAGTTATATATACACATATATATATATCTAGGAGTGGATTTATATGTGTTCATATATATATATTAGATAATCTTTTAAATATTTCGGTTGTTAATAAAAGCTATCTAATCAATACTCTATCTCCTTTTGATAGAAAATGGTACCATGACCAATTACATTCTCAGAATAATAGGGCATAAAGGAGCGATATCACAGCCCCTTCCTCTCCTAAACCTTCTTCACCTCCTAAACTTGTTTATCTTAACAATCATACTACAACTAACCCATGCTTACTATTGATGATACATTCCTAGTGCCACTCAACTCTAGCACTCATTTTTACTCACAACTATTAAATCAAATACCAAGTAGCCACTCTAGTCCTTAGAAATGGAATCCAAAAGAACCTAATCTCTTAGACCTTTTTTAATCGTGCTTACAACTTCCTACTACCCCACAGGATTCACCTTATCAACTAGGTTGGGTCCAATAATACAACCATTGTCTTCTAAAAAACAAATTTTTATTTGACGCTTCTTGAGGAAATAATTAGAGTGGTCATCATCATTTGTAAGGGTGTTGCTGTGCCTTGTTCTATTCGCTCTCATGCTGGGAATATTGATGCTATCATAATAGTCATTTTATAGACCCTAATTTCAGTTTTGATATATGCTATGTACTTGTGATGTTCTCTTTAATAAAAGATTACAGTCTTCTACTTCATTTTTAGCTTCTCATTAAGTCTTCCAACAACTTGAACATGGCACACATTGTAAAACCAATTCCAAATATTTTAAGCAAGCAATATTAACTATATAGACAATATAAAATAAAGAAGAGAATCCAATGCATTTTGAGTTAGTCACTTCTTAGAAACAGGCAATCCAACAGTCTAATTTCAATAGATATTTACATTAAAAAAAATAATATGGATATCAAAGGCACATCAAGCCTAGCAAATTAAATTGCTCATATCAATTCCTAACTATAATGAAATGACATGAGACACAATCCTTCAACTTGATTACTCACCATATATAATATAACCCATCAATTTCTTGCTTCTGAACTCTACCGAGCAGTTCAATCTGCAATATTCCCCCAATGCACAAAACTGGCCTTGGAAGTTTGAATGTTTGCAATCTATCCTCCTGAAAAAGGACAAAACTGGAATCTCAACAAATAAACTGAGACAGAAAAGTTCATAGGAAGATTAAAGGTGGAAATATATTAGTCATGACATTGCTGCTTCCACAAATGAGATAACTGCCAACTATTTCACAGCTAATTTTAATAATCATATCCAATCAGAATTGCAAGACTAAAAATCTTTTGAATAGAAAATGAATCAAAATTCTCCAGTTCAACTTAAAAGGTTGAATTTGGGCACCTTATTGTCATGTGCTTTGTTGATGTATATGTATATTCGGAATGTATATCACATATATTTATATTGTATTCCTATAGAGATGTTATTATTCCTTTATACGGAAGTGTCATCATTTATATTGTAAGTGTTGTAACTTATACTTGATGGGTTATTAGACCACCCTAGTGGGGGTCGGCCCAGTCAGCATTATGTTAAGTGGTTAAGTTGAGGCCAACCTAGTTGAGTAAAGGTCAAGTCAAGTTAATGTATAAATAGAGAGTGTGTCTCTCTCATTTTACACATTCTATTATGTCACTCACACTTTGGAGAGTGGCACACTTGTGGAGGAGGAGGCTTTGTTTCTAGGAGAAGACTATCTCTTGTATTCTAGTTGTATCATTGCTCTATCTATCTCTAAGGAAGTTATTGGGGTTTTTCACCTTTATGGTTTTCCCCAAGTAAACTCTGTGTCTCTTGTGTGCTTGCATTATTATGTCGATGATTGATATGCTGTAGATTTGTTGTACATGTTGTTCTCTCAGTTAAGATCCTAGATCAAATTGAAGTAAATTCTGAAAAATTTAACATGGTATTAGAGCTATCCTGAAAGAAGGCATGATATGGCATGTATGACACTTGTTGCACTTACGATGCTAGGGCTTGATATAGAAGAAACCAGTCATCGTAGCACTTTCGCTATAAATCCGTTTTGGTGAAGTTTTCGGATCTGAAACTTTTACAAGTCAAAGAACAGATCTCCATGTACTGTGTGTCCAAAGGACAACCTCTAATTCATTGTACTTTGTGATTTAGGATCTGTACAATATAGGGTTTATGCCTCTTCCAAGTCTGAGTCAAAATCAGGTGACCTTGGGAAAAAGGTCATAACTTGGGCTAGGAAGCTCCAAATGAAATTTCGTAAAAAGTGATAGGTAGTACACAGACTGTACTATCTCATAAAAAAATTTAGAGGCCGAAGTTGAACCAGTGACATGTGGCACGCCATACAAGTTCGCTCTCCTGTATTATCCCATAAACAGGTCACGTTGCGACACTTGGCGTAACTCTCTCTCAAAGAATCCAATTGAGTTCAGACCTGTTGGGATGGAAATCTAATAGGTCGGGCTATCTCAAGAAAAATTTTCAGACCCTGTGGATCGAAAAGTTCGGAGTTACACTAGAAACAATCAGGTACATATTTCTGTCAAAACATAATTATTTTTTAGTACCTTCATTCATGGCTTCCGGAATTTATGGTTTCGGATAAAGTTGGAATTTTTGTAATCGAAGACCATGGCTGAATGATACTCATCAAATAGAAATTTAGAGACCAAGATCAGAATTTTTGGTTGGGCAGAAGGCCAGGCTTGATCAGACCCTAGTTCGAGACTTTGATCAGAAAAGTGGAAAATTAGGGCTTCTGCAAAAATTAGAATTTTTGAAATCTGTGACCACGGCTGGAAGCTCCTCATAAAAATAGAAGCTTAGAGCTTTGGATCAAACCTTTTGATGTTGCAGAAGAGTGGGATTCATCAAACCCCAGTTCGGGGTCACGTCTAGTGAATCCGGAAGTTTCAAAGGAAAAATTGAGGAGTGAAACTTTGTAGTTTTCAAATTCTAAACATACCAGCTTGATCAGCTCATCAAGGCGCATATTTCTATCTTTTCCAAAGTTTGAAATTCAAAGTTTGAATTTTTGGGGCTTCTCTGACAAACCATAATCTAGCTCGAGATCCATTTGTTGCAAATCAAGTGAATTGGGTTAATCCTAGAAGAAGATGGATTGGTCACTTGCATAAGTGAAGAAGTTCCTATTTCAGAGGGAGATGAGGCTAAGGCCTTACATAAGAATATTACAAGCAATATCGACAGGTATGACTTATCCGGGTAAGTTTCAAGATTTGTTCATGATTAAGTTTATGGTATATTTGTCTTCATATTATTACGGTTAGTACAATATTGATTAAATCTAGACTTGTCGTATCACCTTAATAAAATTATGAATGCACGATAAAAGATATTCATTGATTAGGGTGTTGACACTTATGATTGTACTAATGCATTATGGTGTTGTATGAGGTTTATGTTGTCTGCTAACACAAAAGGTACACCAAGAAAGTCAAATCATGTTCTACTTCAATAACATATGCTCATGGTGACATGAAGACAAAGATTCATCCATTGTCATGGATCACATAGAAGATCTACTTTCGAGGTATGTATAACTTGGTTCTACAATGGTTAACTTATGAGACATGCAGGTTACTAGCACAAGTCACTGAAGAGAACCAGAAGACATTATTCGCGTATTTTAGACATAACTAGCTAGCATGCTAATCCAGGTATGTTTTTCCTATATCAAGCTAGAATCCTACCTTGTGCTAGGATCTTATACTATTGTGTTGTTGATAATGATTATTCACGAAGTCATAGGTTTGAATAGTCATGGTTGTATGCATATTATGTCTCTTACCATAATTGATGATATGACTAACCAGAAGAATCATGATGGTATAGGTTTGAGTAATCACGGGTTTATGCATTGATGATTTAACGAATCAGAAGAGTCCTATGATCAAATAAGAATATGCATGAGTAAAAGAAGACTTCTCTAAAACCTTGAATACTAATATTTATTATCTGTGAATGATCATGAATATACATGTTTAAGATTATTGTGTTTTGATAGTATTAAGATTATACTAATAAATGTGTGATTATGTATGAGACCTCAAGGATATCACAATGATGATACTAATAAGCATGCATAGTGATTAAGGATGGATGTAAGTTCAAGGACATGTAATCCAGGAAGCAAAGATCAAGAGGGAGCACAATCCAGTTGTTCCTGCAAGAAAGCAAAGGAGCACACTTCAACAATTTCTGCAAGGATGCAGATATTCAGAGGGAGTTGATGACTTCTCACAATCCACATCAGAATGAAGTTGCAAAGATTCAGAGGGAGTCCACCCAGCAACCAAGCAAAGATAAGTATTTGAATTGTCATTTCTTACATAATGTTATTCGATGATGTATATTCTTATGTTCCTAGAATTAGGTTGCGTATTATGCATATTAGAATAGTTGCATTGATGAACAATATACTACTAATATACATGGGTAAGTAGCCTATGGAACTGTACAACATTCCATTGCTACTTATCTAGAATGAAACTTCTTTGCTGACATGTTAGGAGTTGTGCACACTCTTAACAATGTTCTTGTAGAGATTGGAAGGCATCTAGAAAGTTACAGAATATGGATAAATGTTGTATTGAAGCATTGGCTAAGATAATTGCATGACTGTATGACATATTTCTTTATGTGTAAGAATTTGTTCTAAAAACTATGAGATGTTTTCTAATCATGCAATTTAACATGTTGTGTAGGAAAGATCATATCCATCACCTACAAAAGAAGGAATACAACATTTGTTTAGCAACAAAGTTATCTATTGAAAATATTGAAGTTCCCAGGATCTAGGAAGAATGCCATGATCGAGGAGTACCACTCGATCATAAAGATGTTTGGGATGCAGTCCCAAGACTTGAAGGGGAGTCTGTAGTGACTTCCAAGAGGATCTACAAGATCAAGCATGCTGCAGGTGGTAGCATAGAGACTTTTTCTCCTGTAGCCAGATACACTTCCATTAAATCCGTACTTGCTCTAGATGCAATGATGAAGAGGAAGATACACTTTCTGGAATGGTGTAGTTGAAGAAGAAATGTATGTGGTGCAACTACTTGGTTCTGAGACACATGACCGGGACTCATATATGTGCAGAACTTGGTATGGTAGGATAGACATTTTCTATCCAGTTTGGGCTTTACCAAGAGTAAAGCGGATTCCAACCTTTACTACAAAGTTGAGGAAGGCAATCTAGTGATACTACTTTTGTATAGGGATGACCTATTTGTAACAGGTGAGGATAGATTGATTTCCGACATGTAGCGGAAGCTTGCTGCCGAGTTCGAGTTGAAGAACTTGGGGATGATGCACTATTTGTTTTTTGGCATGGAGGTGTGGCAGAGTGCAGATGGAATCTTACTTGGAAAAGGGAAGTATGCAGTAGAGATCCTGAAGAGGTTCGGGATGATGGACTGCAAGGTTATGGCCACACCTATGGCATCGAACCTGAAGCTTCTGTGTGATGCTTCATCTGATCCAGTTGATGTCACTATGTATCATCAGATGATTGGGTCCTTGATGTACTTGATGAACAAGACACCAGATATTTACTTTACGGTGAATACATTGAGCCAGTTCCTAACAGATCCGAGAGATGTTCACTTGGTTGCTATAAAGCATATTCTGAGATTGGGTAGGCACTGTTGCATATAGGAAGAACACTTATGGGTGTTGCTTCAGTATGGGATAAGGGGTGATCTCTTGGTTTAGTAGGAATCAGTCTTGCGTAGCACTGAGTACAGCCGAAGCAGAGTATGTTGTGACGGATGAGCAGGTTGCATATGTATTGACCAAGCCGTTGGCCAGAGTGCAGTTTGAGTACTTCAGAGAGAGGCTTGGTGCACTTCAGATCAAGGTTCCTTCCAAAGGGAAGTGATGAGTCCGGAAGATGTAGATGCACATGAGATTTTCTGACATGTTGATGTGTTCTCCCATGGTTGTGATGTAATTGCTGAGCCATTCTCACATGGTGGTAGATGTGTTCTATCATGGTGTAGATGTAAGGGCTGAAGCCATTTTTCACATGGTGGTAGATGTGTTCTCCCATGGTGAAAAAGTAAGGGCTGGAGCCTTCCTCGAATAGTGGTAGATGTGTTCTCCCATGTCGGTGGTGTAAGTGCTGGATGATGTGCATCTGGGTTGTGCTTCGTGGATGATGAGATGATCTGAAGAAGACGATGCTATGATGATCAGGAGGATCATGGATGATGAGCATCAATACGATGCTCCAGTTACTGCTATGTGTATGCATCATGTTGATGATGGATATGATCAGTTGGATCATTTATATTTGTGTGTATGTACACATCATGTTGATGTGGATATGATCAGTTGGATTATTTATATTTATATGTATGTACGCATCATGTTGGATGCTGGATATGATCATTTGTATGTATTTGTATATGCATCATGTTGGATGCTTGGACCATGTATCTGTATATGTATCAGGTGGATACATTGTATGATCAGGTAGATCATGTATGTTGATATGTATCATGTATATGTATTTGTATTAGGTGGATACACTGTATGATCAGGTGGATCATGTATGATGATATGTATCAGGTAGATACTTGGTGTGCAACAGGTGGATGCATTGTATGATGAGGTTGATCATGATGACGAGCTTCAGGGTGTTTCTCCAAATGATATGTATCAGGATGGTACAATGATGATGATCAATGTGATCATGAGCATAAGGATGATGCTTTGTACGATGATGATCCATTGGATCATGAGTATCAGGTTCATACTTGGAGGTCAGAGATGATATGTGGCAGGTTATGCAAATAGCATGTAATCAGTCCTGGGAGATCTTGTCGGTCGTGCTGGGGCACATAAATGTTCTTGGGATACTCTTTCTGGTATTGCTATGTAGTATGTAATCAGTCCTCAGATATCCAATAGGTTGAGCTATGTGCTCATAATCAGTGTTGGGATGAGGTATTACTACGGAGACATGTAATTAGTCCTGGGGATCCAAGAGGTTGAGCTGTGTGCTCGTAATTAGTCCTGGGATGCTCTTTAGAGATCTTGCCGGTCGTGCTACAGCACATAAATGTTTCTGGGATGCTCTTTAAAGGTTTTTTCTATCCACATGTAATCAGGCCTAGAGATCCTAGAGGTTGAACTATGTGCTCGTAATAAGTCTTGGGATGCTCTTTAGAGATCTTGTCGGTCGTGCTGTGGCACATAAATGTTCCTAGGATGCTCTTTAAAGGTTTTTTCTATCCACATGTAATCAGTCTTGGAGATCCGAGAGGTTGAACTGTGTGCTCGTAATAAGTCCTGGGATGCTCTTTAGAGATCTTGTCGGTCGTGCTACGACATATAAATGTTCCTGGGATGCTCTTTAAAGGTATTATGGAGGAGATGCATGTAATCATGCCTGGGAGATCTTGCCGGTCGTGCTTAGGCACATAAATGTTCCTAGGATACTCTTTCTGGTATTGCATCTACACATAAAATTAGTCTTGAGAGGCCACCTCTATCAGACCGTTCACATAGATGATGAAGACCTGCAGGTGGTGGGCCTACATCCAGTATGAAAAAGGACTAGCTCTGTAGAACTTCCTATGATGAGTAGATTCAGAGATTGATCGAGACAGTAGTAGCAGTGACGATGATGATTACTCGATGATGATTATCCAGTGACGATGATGATGACTCGATGACGATTATCCAGTGACGATGATCCAGAGAAGAAGACTTGCGCTAGAAGACCTGTGTCGAGAAATACCTTCCTAGTTAAGAGGGAGTGTTGATGTATATGTAACTTCAGAATGTATTTCACATATATGTATATTGTATTCCTATAGAGATGTTATTATTCCTCTATACAGAAGTGTCGTCATTTATCTTGTAAGTGTTGTAACTTATACTTGATGGGTTATTAGACCACCTTGTTGGGGTCGGCCCTATATAAGTCATGTTGGTCAAAGGGTTATTAGACCACCCTATTGGGGGTCGGCCATATGGGTCAAAGGGTTATTAGACCACCCTAGTGGGGGTCGGCCCAGTCAGCATTATGTTAAGTGGTTAAGTTGAGGCCGACCTAGTTGAGTAAAGGTCAAGTCAAGTTAGTGTATAAATAGAGAGTGTGTCTCTCTCATTTTACACATTATATTATGTCACTCACACTTGGGAGAGTGGTGCACTTGTGGAGGAGGAGGCTATGCTGCTAGGAGAAGACAATCTCTTGTATTCTGGTTGTATCATTGCTCTATCTATCTCTGAGGAAGTTATTGGGGTTTTTCACCTTTATGGTTTCCCCCAAGTAAATTCTGTTTCTCTTGGCTGCTTGCATTATTGTGTCCATGATTGACATGCTGTAGATTTGTTGTACATGTTGTTCTCTCAGTTAAGATCCTAGATCAAATTGATGTAAATTCTGAAAAATTTAACATGCTTCCCATTAATATAAAAACATTAAATATATTGATTTAAAAGAGAAAGCAAAACAAGACCCCCAAAAGAAGGAAGAACCTCAATTCAATCTGATGATCATGTACAGCACAATAACATGTAATTATATTACATAATTGTTTTAGAAATATGTACCCAAAAGAGGATAGATCTTCAGCTTAAGATCTAACCCAGATTAATTTTACATGTTAAACTAACATCATTACCTTTTGCAAATCAAACATGCTTATAATTTTAAACATGTAGGAGCGATAATGCTCAAATAAATGTTTGTAATAAAGGTCACATTAAATGTTAGTGAGCCAACATTAAACTAACTTATAATTTGAATAGTAGGTCAATTTTGTGGAGTCTGGTGAAACACTAACTACCATATGCAAGAACAAAAGTGTATGCAAGACCTCGTTTAAAATTATTCCACTTTAAGAGGCCAGCAGTAAGAAAGGAAAATGCATGTTTGGGCTCCAAGCAGAGCACATGAAATGGAAGCGAGAAATGTATAGCCAGAACATCACATCCATAATCCACCAGATGCTTGTGGAAGGTTTCCCAGAAGGATGGATGACAAGACTTATTTTCCCCATCTTTCAAGGAGGATAAAAAGTGAACCCAGAAAACTATAGAACCATTGTGATCAGCTGAATATTTGCCAATCTCATTGGGGGGTCATGGAAAGAAAAATAAGCAATTGAGTGGAAGAGAAAAAATGGTCCACGGGCCAAGCAGGATTTAGAATGAACCTCTCAACAATTGATCATTGCCTAAAATTAGCCCATTGGTTAAACTTCACCCCTAAGGTTTTTCCTAGGGCATATATAGAACAAAAACACATTCCATGTAGTCATTGTCTTCCCCTTGGACACATTCATTTATACCATGAGCCATGGAATACACATTGGCACTTTATCTAACTTAGCTCCGTAGTGTGTATTATCCCTAGTTCTATGTCTACAACCTCATGTTTCACATTTGGTTTAACCACAGATAATCATGGATGGTCTACATAACCTACATCGTTGGAGGAAAGCGAGGATGTTTTATAGCTAAATTGATAGGAAATGATAAGGAACATGAACATACTCTACAATCCCATACACACTACCGATAGCCAATGGCATGCAATCTTGCCACTCCATTTGTTATTTCGCTCGTGCACAGAAAGTCACCAAGTGTCCCTGAACGACATTTTCATGGAACTTGCAACTCAACATAACTCGGCAACCGGAGGTTGGATTGACGAACCGTGGATTCCGTTGCTCTCCTGGCATGCGATTACCTCTAAGTAGCCTCCCCTCCGTGTTTCCATGGCCCAGTGACTTCATTGTGCATTCATTTCGTAAACTAGGGTTTTGCTCAGTTTCCATCAATGCAATCTCGCATTGTTGGGTCAACTCCACAAAACACTCCACTGAGCCAGTGTTGGCAGTGGTCCCACGTCAGCATTTCCCACACACACTACCAGGAGCCAATGTCATGCAATCTTTCTGCTCCATTTGTTATTTCGCTCGTGAACAGAAAGTCACTAAGTGTCCCTGAACGGCATTTTCATGTGACTTGAAACTCGAAATAACTCAGCAACCGGAGGTCGGATCGATGAACCGTCGATTCCGTTTCTCTCCTGGCATGCGATTACCTCTAGGTAGCCTCTCCTCTGTGTTTCCATGGTCCAGTGACTTTATTGTGCATTCATTTCGTAAACTAGGGTTTTGTTTAGTTTCCATCAATGCAATCTCGCATTGTTGGGTCAACTCCGCAAAACACTCCACTGAGCCAGTGTTGGAAGTGGTCCCACATTGGCATTTCCCATACACACTACCAGGATCCAATGGCATGCAATCTTGTCGCTCCATTTGTTATTTCGCTCCCGGACAGAAATTCACCAAGTGTCCCTGAACGACATTTTGATGCGACTTGCAAGTCGACATAACTTGGAAACTGGAGGTTGAATCGATGAACCATTTATTTTGTTGCTCTCCTAGCATGCGATTACCTCTAGGTAGCCTCTCCTCTGTGTTTCCATGGCCCAGTGACTTCATTGTGCATTCATTTCGTAAACTAGGGTTTTGCTCAGTTTCCATCAATGCAATCTCGCATTGTTGGGTCAAATCTACAAAACACTCCACTGAGCCAGTGTTGGTAGTGGTCCCACGTCGGCATTTCCCATACACACTACTAGGAGCCAATGGCATGCAATCTTGCTGCTCCATTGTTATTTCGCTCCCAGACAAAAAGTCACCAAGTGTCGTTGAACGACATTTTCATGGGAATTGCAACTCGACATAACTCGGTAACCGGAGGTCGGGTCGATGAACTGTCAATTCCGTTGCTCTCCTAGCATGCGAATACCTCTAGGTAGCCTCTCCTCCGTGTTTCAATGGCCCAGTGACTTCATTGTGCATTCATTTCGTAAACTAGGGTTTTGCTCAGTTTCCATCAATGCAATCTCGCATTGTTGGGTCAACTCCGCAAAACATGTTGGAGCATTAAGAAAACACTATGTGTCTAGAGCTCACAGGCTATATTATTCTTATACCAACGTATAATCCAACAAGAATATGCCTAAGCTACACATACAAATTACAAACCAACTAGGGTTTCATGAACTAGACACTGCATAATACTAAGATGCCATATACATGAATTTCACATGCATGCATGACTAAGATGTAGAAACAAAATGAGGTATTGAAAGAAGTTAGAAGAGAACTATCATACTTGTTGATAATTGCTAGTTTTAAGGTTTATTGGTCATATGTAAAAATTGGCATAAATATTCATAAACTTGACATGCAAAGAACTTTTGGAATATGAATATGATCAAGATAAACTTCACTTGAGAGCATGTTATTTTCTGATTTGTATTTGGTGGTGTCTAAAGACACCGGTTGTTCGTGGTGCCTCCAATGTGCCATAAATAGTGTTTGTATCCTAGGCACAGGGAAGGCTAAACATTAATACTCTCGTAAGAAAATAAGGAAAATGTGCAAACATTATTTATAGATAACTCACCGGAGGTTGTAGGATCGTGTTTATAACTTGTCCAGTAACACTTGACAATGCACTCACTCGAGTAGGCCATCTGGATCATCTCTGCTGCCGATGGTGTCCATCAATATCTCATGCTCTAAATGAGGTAGCAAGTATTGTACATGTGACTTTTTGTTTTCGAAATTGTGCACAGCTTGATGTTTATACCAACTACCAGGTTGGTGAAGTGGTATACAATAGCTCCTGCTTTATAATTCTGATATACATACCCACCATTCCTTTTTTTTGTGCTGCTAGTGTCAGGTACTCCCCTTTTATAACCATCGAGCCAATTGGGTATTCAATATTTTCATCATCTGTAACAGGTTCGAGAAGGGTTTGTTTCCCCTCTAAGCAATGTGCCAACCAATAGTCAGAACCCCATTCATTATTTTTTAGGGCAACCACTACATATATCTGACCTTTGAAAGGAAATCGAAAAAGGTTAAAAATACATAAATATTAAAAAAGGTCTTGCATGTAACATAAATAAAATTTATTTCAATGTAAGGGCTTGTATTGATTTAGGTACTACTAATTTACGTTTTTGTACCTGCTTGTATGAGATCCTATATGTGATCATAGTCTGCAGAAATATATGTCTGATCATCTTCCAAATGGTCTATTTCATTAACCCCCTTGAAATCAGTGCCAAGTGTCACTCGATCCAATGTATCAACTGTATCTGTATACTCACAATCATTCCATTCATCTATGCTACAGGAACCGCAAAAGCAAGCCTTCAATCTTGTCCAAATTTGTAGGGCCGAGTTGTCTGAGCTTCTAATTGAATGAAAACCTCAAGTTCCATGCACTGTGTTCACCCGATGTGTTTGGGATCGATCCACATCTGTCACCTCCGAGAATATTCTCCGCACTAGGTGTTTCCTTGTTGCTTGTTCTCCCATCAAAGATGCACACCATTCAACTATAGATGAAGTGTCTCAAAGGAGAGCACCTGTAAACTTCATCTCTTCCCTTCTAAGGGCAGTTTTTATGCATGCACCAGCATCATCATGCTCTCCTTTGCCATGACCTGTTTCAAAGTAGTTCCATGTACATGGCACCTTGTATTTTATGTGCAATAAATACAACCAATGAAATACATGTGCATTCTTGAACTATCCAGCACAACCATCTGACCAAATCAAATGACGATAAAATGGTATATCCATAGCTATCACATGATCATAGAACAACTGAAAGCAATGTTGCACGTAATGGATGTCATGGGTCCGGTCGTCGCTGATGTAAAAGTGACTCTCTTTCAATAACACACGTTTCTCTCCATTTCGATCTGGCCCATGTCAATAAGTGATATGGACCATTATGCTCAACTGCTCTGAGTGATAGTATTGACTTTGTATTTCATTTTGTGGTTGTAGGGTGTAATTTTCCGCAAAGTCAACCACTGATAGTATTCTTCCAAGAGGGAAGGTGTCCCAGCATATTTTGAATTGCTCATCTTGCCACTGTGCCATATCGACATGTTGAATGTACTGTTGGATCTTTCCACAGAACTCTGGAATAAAATCACATACTTGCACCTGGTGGAAAAAAATAAACAATGTTATAAAACAACATAAAAATATTTACATCAATATTAAAATATACATCAATATTTAAAACAATGTTATAAAACAACATATAAACAATGTACACTCAGTTAAATGAACATCTTTCATGTAGATTGTCACCTGTGAAGTCACCAATTTAATCTTCTTGCTTTCTTTCCCATCACGTAGCTGATATGTCTCATACTGAAATTTTTGCTTCTCGACAATTGCATTACCAAATGCTTGATATTCACTCTCATGGATGCAATCAGGCCATAAAGATATCCCACCACAATTGTTGCAAGAACCCTATACACATTGTTTTAAGTAATGGGTCTGCCCATCTTGCCTCGGACACATTATGCTATGGATGAAATCTCTAGATGACATTGGCGGTACTGTACTTGAGCATTCCTGCACATGGTTAGGGTGCAAAAAATGACATATATGTGCAAATGTATGATAATATAGATCAAACTCTATGTGGTATCTACAACAACAAGTGTTCCGGATTCTATTTATTCTAACATACCAAGGCTTTCATTTTTCAAAAGATCTTTGCTCGAGCCTTAGCTCTACGTGGGCAACTTTAAACATCTCGAACAGTTGAGTTTGTGTCATGTCAAGGTAATGTTTAACATGCCCTTCATTGTTCATGGAACCCCTACAGCGTTTTAACACATCCTTTGTGTTAGAAGAAGGCCTAGTGTTATCGTGCCAAAAAGTGTGCACTAGTCCCTTCACTACTTCGACCAACTTCATGTCTTTGCGGGGAAACCTACCACTAAATGCCCATAATGTATCCATTTTCCCCCCTACATCAAGTTTGTCTCTTCTTACTGAATATTTTTTAAGAGTATTTGGATGTAAAGGGACAATTTATGATGTGCATTTAAGTAAACGACATTGTCTTGTGGATCTAGATACAATTGATTCAGCCAATACACGGCGAGCCACATTACAGTCTTTTGAACGAGTTTTTTTACCAATTGATGTGAATGCAACAGCAAGAGATTTAACAATGTGATTACTTGATTCGGTATTCTTCAATGTTCTTATGACTAACGTTTTTCTAACATTTGCCATACTTCTAAATTTAATCAAAGCTAAAAACAATTGACATTTACCGGCTTCAGATTTTGGTTCAAAATATTTTTTCATTATTTGAGAACAATGACGAATGATTGTGCATTTAGCCACCTTACCTTCCATGGAATTCAATTCGCTCTCGTCCACTTGTATGCGTTTAGGAACTCTCTTTCATTTTAATGCGAGATTTCTTGTCGTTTGAAATGTTGGAGAGACGTTTACATCCACTGCAAGCTGACACCTTCGATTAGGAGATTGAACCTAGCATGGTTGTTGCAGAGTCTCGTCAGGAACATAATGATTGAGCTCTACAGAGGGTTGTTTGGTTAATAATGGAGCAAAATTTTCATCTTGATTATAACTAGCTTGCATTAAAGTTTCAATATCTTCCTCAGCCTCTTCGTCAGGTATATGTTCAGCTGGAATGGGAAGTATTTTCTCATCCAATGAATGCCGACGATTTCTTGAATGTTCCCTCTACTTTTCTTTTTTAATTTCAGCTTCTTCGGGTGTAAGCATCTTCCTCGCTGACTTCTGAACTCTATTACATGGATTCCCCATTGAAATCCACCCAAAATTGTACAAAACCTATGGATCTGTGTAATAAATGATTAAATTGTAGGTTGAACAGTACGCTCTGCACGGGTTTCAGAAGAATTATGTCTTTTCCTGTACAGTAAAAATTGCCCACGACATGCAACCCAAGATTATTTATTAAACAAATATCGCATATGTGATATGAACTATATGCTTTTTACACTTTTTATGATTTTTATGCTTTTATGAACTATATGCATATATATGCTTCGTTAAAAATGTGATCATTCAATCGCATATGCGATTTAGTGCATATCAACTATTGAAATCTCATTTAACCATGAACCATGAAAACATCATTTAATCCCTAAAAGATTGGATTTATCCTTAAGCCAAGGTACAGTGTCTTCAGAACTATGTTTTGTCTGGAAATATTTGTAATGGTTCCTATATGACCATGGTCAACGGCTCGACAACAATCTTCAATGCATAAAATAGTCTAATGGCACATATATCCCATATTAAGGCTAAATATCCCCTTTAAAGGGCATGTGTAGTGGTTTAAGACTTGTTTCTATTACACTTTTCTCCCATTACCATGGTTAAGACCCTGAGACCCATCCTTAGTGCATAAAACCTCATAATGACACCCAGATCCCACTAAAGGCCAAATATTCCATCTATAGTGCATGTGTGTTGATTTAGAGACTCATTGGACCATATTTTCTTCCATGACTATGGTCAATGTCCAGAGACCCATCCCAACCATCTAAAACCCTATAATCCCACCCTTATCCCCTTATAATACAATTTAGATGAGCCAAAGATTCCATCTAGGTGATCTATGGAGTGGCTCATGCCCCAACATTACATTGATTAAAAGTTAAAAGAGGTGTGGGGAGAGTCAAAGGAGGGAGATGAAGTTGTAGAGGGAATCATGCGAGGGAGGGGGAGATTCAAAGAGAGAGAGAGAGAGAGAGAGAATTATGGATGGAGGGATGGTTAGAGGGTGAGAGAGTGGGATAATAACAATGAGAGAGTATGGATTTAGGGAAATGAAGGATGGTCAAGGATGGTTACACCGAGGGATAGAGATGAGATATTGTGTGTGTGTGTGTGTGTGTGTGAGAGAGAGAGAGAGAGAGGGGGAGAGATCATGGATATTAAGGAAAGGAGAGACAGATGGAGAGATGAAGGAGGGATGGAGGCTTGAAGGTGAAGAGAGGAGGTAGGGGGAGAAAGTGAGGGATGGAGTGAGTGATAGGATGGAACACATGGAGGGAGGGAGGGAGGGGCAACAAAGGAATTGTTTTAGAGGGTGTGTGGATGTGTGTGAGAGAGAAGGGGGTGGATAAAGAGAGAAGGAATTATGGGGGGAGTGAGAAGGGGGTGGAGAGAAGAGGTAGGGGGAGAAAGTGATGTATGGAGTGAGTGAGAGGATCAATCATCAAGATTTCTAGTTAAATCATTTGTTGAAAAATTTCTAGTTAAATGATTTGTTTTTTTTTAATCAATAGTGTAATGTGATTAAACTATTAAAGATCATATAGAAACAAATCACATTAAAATGTCATGTGTACACCCACATTTCATCCCAAATTCAAAATATTTGTTACAATACCAACCTTCCTAACATTTTAGCTCATCAAAACTATGGTGATTTATGAATGTTTCTCTTAAAAGTTTCGAGCACAGAAATATAATTCTAAAGAAAACCAAGTGACTCCTTACCTTTTTAAAGGTTTGATAGATCAAAATTGGTCTCAATGAACGTTAATAACAACCATAATCAGCATCAACTCAAGTAGAGCATTATTAAGTTTTATAATAAATTTGTCATTAAATAAAAAACCTTACTTGAAGTCATTTAACTACACTAATATCAAAGAAAGTTTGATTAACAAAATAAGTGCAAAGATATGTTGGTTCTCATCAATAACATCAATAAATAGATGCATAGTGAACCCATTTGTCATGTTAAACAATGTTATATTAACCATGATGGGATTCTATCTTACATTTCAAAAGAATAATCTTTATGCCACTCTTTTATCTAATAATCTTTATTCTCTATTTACTCTTTTGTACTAAACCAAAACACAAATCCGTTATATTGCATATGCGATATGAATCGCATATGCGTTATAACGCATATGCGATTAGAACAAGTCTAAACCGCATATCCATTATAACGCATATGTGTTAATTTAAAATTTAAAAACTAGGCGGGAACAAGGCTTGGATGATGTTCGAAAATAGCTTCGGACTGTCGAACCTATTGGATAGAACGAAAAAACTAGGACCATTGCCTGTATTTTTGAACTCTATCAATATGCTCAGTTTCAATGGCGTGTTTTTCTATGTAAAACTCAATATTTTTTTATGAAAATATAGAATATTGTACAGTACAATCTGACGATTCGGAATATGTAATTTTTTCATAAAAATGTATGTTTTATTTATTTATTATTAATTTTCTAAATGACACACGTTAGTTTTCAAAAATACATACATCGATTCGTTTTTATATAAATTTTGATTGCCTTCACCATTTCCCAAGAAAACTATATGATGCACTAGAGGAGACTGAGCTCTACAATCTCATATATAGAAATCAATGATTTCATTAAATTTTTCCCTTAAAGTGTTGCACTTGCACATAATGTTTTAATTTCAAGGTTTTCTGACTTCAATAATTAATAATAATAAAATAATTCATGAATTTTTTTGAAAAAATAGTGTTGCGCTAGACCCATATGTCCTTTATATGTCTACAAGATTTTATCCAAAATGGACATCATTTACCTCAATAATTGTTGCACCCGCACAAACATATATGTTATGATGTGCTGAAAATTTGAAAACCCAATTTAATGGAAACTAATTTTATAATCATTTACACAAATTTTTTGTAGATAAATGTTATATATTATGAAAGCTGATTCAATTACCTATCTTTTGTCTTTTTACTTCATCTTCAAAGCCGTTACGGAAGTACCCCTAATTGTCACCTAAAGTTAGAGGTTCCAGGTTTTTTTCAGTATTATGTGGCATCTAAAGTGTCTTTAAAGGAGTCCATGCTTGTGCATCAGGCCATATATGTATAGTAAGGAAAAATAATTTACAAATGACACTAAATTGTTATCTGGATTTTATTACTCATGTATTAAAATAATGTCATGTTGAAATAGTTACCTTAGTGTGAGTTGTTGTCACTGAAAATATGACATCTTCTACATCGGATGGTGCTGGTGCATGATCCTCTAGACTATGCTCTACATCATCAGTGGAAAGGTCTTCAACCTCGTGCCCTTCTTGTAGCAACTACAAGTTTTAAAATCATTAAAAATATTAGCAATCTATATATGTGTATAGTAAGGAAAAATATTTTACAAATCACACTAAATTGTTAACCATTTACTCATGTATTAAAATAATGTCATGTTGAAATAGTTACCTCGGTGTGAGTTGTTGTCGTTGAAGGTACAACAACATCTTGTACATCAGAAGGTTCTGCTACATGAGCCTCTTGACCCTCATTCCCTTCTTGTATCAACTACAAGTTTTAAAATCATTAAAAATACTAGCAATATATATATGTGTATAGCAACGAAAAATAATTTACAAATGACACTAAATTGTTAATTGGATTTACTCATGTATTAAAATAATGTCATGTAGTTACCTCAGTGTCAGTTGTTGTCACTGAAAGTATGAAAACATATTCTACATCGGACAGTGTTGGTGCATGAGCCTCTGGACTATGCTCTGCATCATCAGTGGAAAGGTCTTCAACCTCGTGCCCTTCTTGTAGCAACTACAAGTTTTAAAATCATTAAAAGTATTAGCAAACTATGTATGTGTATAGTAAGGAAAAATAATTTTCAAATGAAACTAAATTGTTAACCACTTACTTACTTGTGTAAAATACATAGTAAAGGTATCATCTGTTTGGACAAGACCAAAGCAAGGATGGATGCATACTGTGCATGGGTGGGGCTCTCAGATGTGCTCATGATGTGCAGGTCTAGTGCCACTAATAGATGCTCCTAGACCAAGGGAAGGTGGTGGCTCTACCCCACCGGGAGGTGGTGGATCTACCCCACAGCTAGGTGGTGGCTCTACTCAACCCATAGATGGTGGCTCAGATGGCCCTACCTAGTACGTACCTTGAAGATACGTGTTATGGCGAGAAGCCACCTGTGCCAATAGTAGGAATGACTCCAGTATCTCTAGGACCAACCGATGTGCAGGAAACACATCTGGCCCGGGTAGCTTCCTGCGAGGTGGAGATATTGGGCGATTGGGATCTATGTGCCTCGCATTGGGACATTGTTGAGGCATACCCATCCCAATGCCCTAGTACTCCAAGATAAAAAACAATAATTAACATGCTTCCCCAAAACGAATTCTGCATCCATCTTTCTCAAAAAATATAGAGGCATTTCCTTGTTGTTATGTGGTGGTACATTAAACACCATGTACCATCGGTCCATCCAATTATCTATTAATGGTTGATATGTACACCACTCGATAGAAATATGCCTTTTGTTTGCATTAGAGATTTCACCCATACGCGGATCTCTAAAGAGGGAAAGCATGCGTTGTTTTGTTATTTTCAACTTCTTAACTTCTTTGTAGCTAATTCCATCCTCATATTGTGGCCTCTTTCTTTCTCTGAATGTGGAAATATCTTGCAGTGCACCATTAGACCTACTAAAGGTCTCTATCATTGCATCCAAATTGGATGCAAGCAGAAGATGCATATCATAAACAATAGTTATTTAGGCTCAAATTTCTCTAAGCCTCTAAATTTCTCTTTGGATGTCTGAATGTGCATCCATGGTTGTCATTGCAATAAAAAAAAAATCATTAGAAACGTATACATGTGCTATAATGACATCTCTCAAAAATGAAAAATGTACAAACTTTTTGCAAGAACAAATACATTACAAACATAAATATCATTTCATATGACCATTGAAGGCATACATTATGTGTCCTTGCGGGCATAAGGGTGGAGACCATGCGGGCATAAAGACCATGATGATTTGGCAAATATATGTATTTTTATTGGTTAAGGATAGCATGGAAATAAAAATATCATTTGACTTATTTGAATTAATAAAACAAAAAGACATGTCGACCTCCTAAATATATGGAAAGGAGAAGTATAAATGAATAACAAGATGGTTGTGTTTTTTGTGTGGTGAGTGTGGAGAATTCAGGGGAGAATTCGAGAGATAGAAGAGAGCTCTAATATCGGGGGTCAGGAAGATGAGGACAGTTTTTGGTGAAGGAGCAGTAGCAGGTGGAGCAGTAAAACAATCTCTCTTTCTATCTTTTATCCTGGGTTAAACTGAGGCAACCTATTGATGGATAGAATGAAGACATGATGGTAGAATGATGAAGAGATGACTGGTGATATGGGCAGAATGTTGTGATGTGCATATGGACAGTGTAAAGTCTATGAATGGAGATATGGAAGCAGATTGATATGACATGAATAATGATGAAAGAATGAAGATGTAACGCCAATTTCATTAAATTTGGACATATTAGGCAAATTTTGGACTAAGAAAGTGCGAATTCAAAATTTGAAAGTGTCAATATCAACCTTTCTAAAGTGCAAAAATGGGGTCTGAAAGTGGCAATACTGGATTTGAAAAGTGTGTTTTTCTTTTCGAATAGTGTGTTTTTTACTACTTATGAACCTTAAAATTGCAGTTTTTTGTTATGAAACTATGAATTTCAATTCAAAAGGTGTGAATTTCAAATAAAAAAATGCAAATCTTGATTTGAAAAGTGTGAATTTCAAATGAAAAAATACAAATTTTGATTTGAAAAGTGTGAATTTAAAATAAAATAATGCAATTTCTAATTTGAAAAGTATGAATTTCAAATAAAAAAATGCAATTTTTTATTTGAAAATTGCAATTTTCAATTTCGAGGGAATTGTAAAAATAGAACACCTTGAAAGCTATAACATATAAAAATAGTTTTTCCCGACTTTCGTTTTCCGACAAGAAGGATCAACCGCCCCTTTTTTTCATAGTTAATTGTGAAAACCTTTATCCAACAATTCAGCTTTATCCATCATGAAGAACACAAGAAGGATTGACCGACCCTTCTTGCAGTGTCGAAATATTATGAAAAGAATATTGGGAATAACAAGGGTCAACCGATCCTTCTTGTAGTGTCGAACTATTATGAAAATAATATTGGGAATAAGAAAGGTCGACCGACCATTCAATTACGAGGGAATCGTAAAAATAGAACACCTTGGAAGGTATATCGTATAAAAATGGTTTTCTCGACTTCAGTTTTATGACAAGAAGGATCGGTTGCCCCTTCTTTTTCGTAGCTAATTGTCAAAACCTTTATCGAGCAATTCAGCTATAGCCATAATGGAGAACACAAGAAGGATCGATTGACCCTTCTTGTAGTGTCGAACTATTATAAAAAGAATATTGGGAATAAGAAGGGTTGATCAACCATTCATTTAGGAGGGAATTGTAACAATAAAACACCTTGGAGAAAGAGTGGTCACTCTTTCTCAGAGAATATTTCCACTTTCCAGCAAAGTATTTAAAGCAAAATGTCTATAAATTTTGTTGTTAAAATGTTGATATCTAGTATCCTAGGGTGACACGTGGAACAATAATTTTGTGATAGGTGGCATATTTGATTTGGCACATTGAGTATAGCGAGGTTACTAATTTTTATGTGATTTGGAACATTGAGTATAGTGAGGTTACTAATTTTTTATTACGGATTTAAAACTTATAAATATTTATTTTTCCAAAATTAGTAATGAAGACGGATGGGGAATGGTAATTATCATACTATGACAAGATATCATCTTTGTAGATTTTGCTCGAGTAAGATATCATCTCTATAGATTTTGTTGGAGTGATTGTACAATTATCCAGCAGTTCTTGACACTTTGACAGGTATGCTTGGAATTTACCCATGTCTACAGGCATGCATAATTTAAACCCATCAAATTGACGTCCACCAAATTCACTTATCCATCATAAACAATACTAGTAAAATTACTAGTTTGGTACTTGTTGCAATTCAGAAGTTTAGTAATTAAGATTGGGAAGATTTACAAGGTTTAATGAATTGAAAATTTTCATCATATTTATGCTTGTTTGATGTGCTTGTGACCTCAATGCAGTGTACTTCTTAGATGCATTTGTGACCTGAGTGTGGTGTGGTGTTTTTTAGAGGGAGACGAAATGGGTTTCTGTACCAACTTTGATGTAAATAAAAAATACCGGCTTGCTTGAGGTATGTCGAAGTTTTTCAAGTTTCGTATGGCTTAGGGGTTCTATTTTGATGATTTTGAAAAGTAGTAATTGCTTGGATCATTGCTTGTTACCATAGATGCAATTTCTTTTAGCGTGGACTGGAAATCCTTCATATATTTTATTTATTTACCCAGAAAAGTATGGGATCATTGCTTGCTATTGTACATCTATTTTACTTCTGGCTTGAACTGAAATTACCATGAAGACACCATGGACAGAGGCTCTCGAGGCTAATATACCCATTTTTATCACTGTTTTCTTTTGTATATATATATATATGGTGACCACCTGTGGGATCGACCTTTGTGTTTAACTTCTGCAATATTTTATGACTTTTCATGTTGCATTCAATAGGGATAGGATGAACTCTATTTTTCATACTGTTTATTGATTATTGTGCCTTCATTGATTTTTGAAAGAAAGGATTGTTTTCATGAGAATGCTCCATACATTAATTTAAGTAATTTCATTGCTTTTAGAAAGAAGAGATCTCTACCAATGCATGCTCAAATCACTAGTTATTGCTTAAGTTATTGTATTTTCTTGTTTGCTGGGAAGAGGGGATGATCGGGTGACCTTCTTATTAATGCCATGCCTTTCTGCTACATATTTATTATGATGTAAAAGAGCTTGGTGGTCCCACCATGGTTCCATCCCAAGCCCCAAATTATTCGACTGTTGTGTCATTATCATGATATTAAAGATTTAGCATTTCCTAGAATGATCATTTGCATACACGAATTGTTTGAATATTGTTACATAAAACGTAAAATGACAGGCACTAAAAACATGTTACCGTCATCAAATTTTTAATTGACAGGTACATAAAATTTAAAATTCCAGGCCTTTTCATGACATTGACGAGGAATTGGAACATAATTGTAAAAGTAAACTTCACTTCGACTAGCATTATGGAGGACCATCGTCAGGAGGAAGAGGTGAAGAGGAAGAGGCTCAATAGGGAACAGATCCTTTTGGAGGATAGTCGTGGAGTCTCTTCTGCTCATAGGACAGTTTGGAGGCAATGTAGGATTTTTCAACTAGACCTATCATTTGAAGTGTAGAAGGAAATCCAATGTGTGGAGCGGGAGCTCTGGAAAAATCTTGGTAAAGATACCTTGCAGGAGGAAAGCCGGAAGCTGGAAAATTGGGTCGAGGACCTCGGGAGCACTGCTGGCCGTTTAACCTAGTACGAGCGAACTGTTTCCCGTTACTGGTTAATGAAAAACTTAGCGGGGTATGCTCTTACAGACTGTATGCAAAAAGAGTATCCAGTGCAGAACAAGCTTTAAGACGAAATTAGGGAGATGAACCGACATATGGACTTCTAGTTGCAATACATGGGCCTCCATATTCCTGATGCTACCATGACTGCGCCGGAAGAAAATATTGGTAAAGATACTCTGCAAGAGGAAAGCCAGGAGCTAGAAAATCCGGACATGGACCCAGGGAACACTGTTGGCTATTTAACCCTGTATGAGCGAACTATTGCCCTTTACTAGGTAATGAAAAACTTGGTGGGGTATGCTCTTACGAACTGTATTCAAAGAGAGGATCCGGTGCATAATTCGCTTCAAGACAAAACCAGGAAGTTGAACCGGAAGATGGACTTCTTGATGCAATCCATGCGCCTCTGTATTCCCGATGCTACCATGACTGCGCCAGAAGAAAATTCTCAAGGTCGTTTCCCGGACTTGCCTTATATTTTCTGTAATGATTTTATGCTCTCTAGTGATTGGAGGTTGTTTCTTCCATGTAGTTGGTGTGTTTTTTTTGTTTATATCAGAGTAGAAAAATACGGCCGTATTAGCAGTTGCTGCACGGAAATTTGAACAAAGTTAAAAATATCGCGAACATTCAAGAAGATACGAGTTCATGAAACAAAAACAGGTTCTGAAAGTGGCAATATTGGCTTTGAAAAGTCTATTTTTCTATTTGAATAGTGTGTTTTTTGACTACTTATAAACCTTAAAATTGCATTTTTTTTGTTATAAAACTATGAATTTCAATTCAAAAAGTGTGAATTTCAAATTAAAAAATGCAAATTTTGATTTGAAAAGTGTGAATTTCAAATAAAAAAATTCAAATTTTCATTTGAAAAGTGTGAATTTCAAATAAAAAAATGTTAATTTTCATTTGAAAAGTGTGAATTTAAAATAAAAAATGCAATTTCTGATTTGAAAAGTGTGAATTTCAAATAAAAAATGCAATTTTCTATTTGAAAATTGCAATTTTCATTTGTAAATGTTCAAAATTTTAAGGTGAAGAGTTCAATGTCTAAAATGTTTAGTTATTGTTTGAATAATAAGTCAATCGGCTAAGTTATAATATATAGAAATGGTTTGTCCCAACTTCCATTTTCCGACAAGAAGGATCGGTCGCCCCTTCTTTTTGTAGTTAATGGAGAATGCAAGAAGGATTAACCGACCCTTCTTGCAATGTCAGACTATTATGAAAATAATATTGGCAATAAGAAGGGTCGGTCAACCCTTCAATTTTGAGGGAATTGTAAAAATAGAACACCTTGGAAGTTATAACATATAAAAATAGTTTGTCTCGACTTCCATTTTCCGACAAGAAGGATTGGCCACCGCTTCTTTTCGTAGTTAATTGTGAAAACCTTTATCCAACAATTCAACTATATCCATAATGGATAACACAAGAAGGATCGACCAACCCCTCTTGCAGTGTCGGAATATTATGAAACAAATATTGGGAATAAAAAGGGTCGAGCAACCATTCATGCAGTGTCGAACTATTATGAAAATAATATTGGGAATAAGAAGGGTCGGTCGACCCTTCAATTATGAGGTATTTGTAAAAATAGAACACCTTGGAAGTTATATCATATAAAAATGGTTTGTCCCGACTTCTGTTTTATGACAAGAAGGATCGGCTGCCCCTTCTTTTCATAGTTAATTGTGAAAACCTTTATCCATCAATTCAACTATAGCCATAAGGGAGAACACAAGAAGGATCGACTGACCCTTCTTGTAGTGTCGAACTATTATGAAAATAATATTGGGAATAAGAAGGGTTTGCCAACCCTTCATTTACGAGGGAATTGTAACAATAGAACACCTTGGAGAAAGAACAACTGCTCTTTCTTTGAGAATATTTCCACTTGCGAGCAAAGTCTTTGAAGCAAAACGTCTATAAATTTTGTTGTTAAAATGTTGATATCTAGTATCCGAGGGTGACACATGGAATGATCATATTGTGACAAGTGGCATATTTGATTTGGCACTTTGAGTATAGCGGATCATATTTTAGTATTTAGGTAGTTACTCTGAGGATAATTACTTGATTTTAAGTGCAGCAGATAAACCATAAGAATTTAATCCCTATTTTTCCAAAAATATTTACAACACAACACCAATGATTAATAATAATTTAATATACATTCACTTACAAATACAACATCTAAGATAATGGCTGGAAAGGCTTCTTAACATCATATAACATCATCAAAACTTGATTCCAATCCATATCAAAGATGATAACCACTTCTAAAGGCTAATTATTCTTACGCACAAATAATTAGTAATTAAGGTGTTAATTACAACACTTAATGAGAGGTAATGCACATATGATGACACTTATCACAATTCCAATTTTGTAAGAAATAACCATCCATTATCAATCCCAATGGCTATTAAGAGGGTTGGTTATAAGTTGTATCTTTCCATTTATAAAAATTTAATGAAAATGAAAAAATACAACTTTTTGTTGACCAAGTGGAAATTTAGAAACACAACAATTTTGTTGCTTAAACAAAATTATTGCAAGTAAAAGCACAATTTAATATATGGTATACTTGATTCACTTAGCCTTTAATACATTTTTTTGACTAAGTGGAAATGTAGAAACACAACAATTTTGTTGCTTAAAAAGAATTATGGGAAGTGAAATGCACAATTTAATATATGGTTCACTTTTTTTTATAAGTCTCCACAGTATATTAATTAAGAGTAAAAGATAAAATTACATAGAAAGGAGACCTCGGAGGCTTCCTGGGATAATGGAGCCATTCCGATGTAAGAGAGAAAAACTAGAACTAGCAAGAGTATTATGGAACAACTTGTGGGTTATACAAAAAAGTTTCCTCCAACAGCGAGGCCAAGACCAAAAACCAGTGTGAGTGAGATCATAAAAAAAACGCATTAGATAGTTATTACAAAAAACCAAGATGGAGCAGAGAGACCTGGTTTTCTCATCGAAATCCCAAGTAGACATGGAATTATTCCTCAAGAATGAGGTAGCTCCCCGGACAGTCCTCCTCCAACAGCTTAACAGGGAGCATATCCATTTTTTGAGCAGCGAGAAAGTGAGGTTCCTCATGGCTGCAAATCATGTAGATACTTTTGCAAGGCAGAGAGACAATCATCGAAGGGACTGGGAATTTCGCGGGAGAGGCCATCGGGGATGTAGGATCATGAACGGTTAGGAAAGGGTCCAGAGTAGCAGTAGCTGTAGGATTTGAAGGCCCTTCCGAGGAAAAAACACTGACATTCGAGACACAAGAGACACCACCACCATCATCCCTACCACCAGACTCATCCATGCCCAGGCTCTGAGAGAAAGTAGCATTAAGTTTAGCCAGATAATCATCCAGCTAGATGAGTTTGGACCTCGTGACCAACATCTGATTTCTGGAAGAGCCCCAGTTACTCTGTATGTCATCCATAAGCTTTCCGAGCATGTTTTTGATGATCCAGTAGTGATTGATATTTCCCCCATTTTTTCCAGAGGTGAGGTGATCTGCTGCAAGCTTCCCTTCCCACTCATCAATCAAATTACGGCTGGTGAAGGAGATGCCAATGTCAAAGCCATTGCCCAGCCGAGAAAGGTCATGCGGCTTGGTCATGGCAGAGAGCGCAGTGAGATTCCACAACCAGATACATAGTTGACCACGAGGGTGAACAGAACAGAGGCAACGTCGAGGAGAAGTAGAAAGAATGCAGTCATGGGTGCCCACGGGCCCACTTAAGGAGCAAAGATCCAGGTTCACATGAGGCATATTAAATTGCAGGGAGAAGAAATGATGGTTCAGAGATCCAAGGTGAGGGATTCTTTGAATGCACAGAGGGCGAAGGTGAGGTTGAGAGGTACCAGACTTGTAGCCAGCTAGCTAGTGAAGGGACTTGCAGGTGAAGGATCGAGAAGGAGCCATAAATCTGCACGTGTGAGGGTAGGCAAGTGGAAGCGTGGAAGGTGGTATATTGCATGGGGCATGCGTGCCATGTTATGGGCACCTAGGTCGAGGATCCTCCCCCACATTCCCTCCTTGTGTTCGGCATGTGGCCCCTTGTATCACGGTGACGCCCACATCCGGAGTTAATATATGGTATACTTGATTCACATAAACAATTTTATTTTTTAAAAACAATCATGGGAAGTAATTGCAAAATTTAATATATGGTATACTTGATTCACATACGCTGAAAGTTATATTTTCTTTATTAATGAATTTTATAGTTTAAAAGTTCTACAACATACCCCTGTGTTCCGCAACGAATTTTGTGCGCGTTGTTTCATGATACTATCACAATTCCTGATCATCCTATCAAATATGATAACCACTTCTAAAGTATAATTATTCTTAAGCACACTTAACTAGTAATTAAGTGGCTAATTACAACACTTAACGACAGTTAGTGCACAAATGACGACACTTATCACAAATCCAATTTTGTAAAAAATAACCATCGATTATCAATCCCAGTGGCTATTAAGAGGGTTGGTTATAAGTTATATCTTTCCTTTTATAAAACCTATGAAAATGAAAAAATAAAACTTTTTGTTGACCAAGTAAAAATTTAGAAACACAGCAATTTTGTTGCTTAAAACTGCCACATAGAGAAATTTAGAAACCAATTTTGTCTACTATCAACCCTTGAGAACATCCATCCCACTTTGAACACTATGCCCCATATTTTCTCGTTGTGCCTTGACTGCTGCAAGGCCCTTCTTGTTTATGATAATTGTTTCTCCTGTCCATCCTTGCCTTGGTTACCATGCCCATATGATGCTATTTACATCGATCATCATATTTTCTTCTGCACCAGCAACCCATTGTTGCTTTCTATCTAATTATTTTTTGTACAAGACCTTCAAATCCTTTGATGCTCCTGTTGGCTTCCACCATTGCACCTTTACTTTCTAAGACCCAACAATACTAGCATCTAACTCCTGATAAATATCACCAATCACCATACCCAACAAGATTGCACAATCTAGCTTTGGTGATTGAACAATGACCATTTGGCCCTTTACAACATCCACTCTTGGAATGAATTCATCTCTAGGCTTGTTGCATAGTGGTCCAACATAGCAATCCTGCAAAGCAGGAACATTTTCCTTCAAATAGGCATCCATAATTTCATGTTCAGATCTTGTAGGTTCACTACTATGAATATCATGGCTTGTCGATGACCAAAAGTTAGTTGATGAATAATCAACATTTTCGAAGGGACTGTTCAAAGATTTATATATAGCCTCCCAATAATTTAACTTGGGACACCAAAATTGTTCACCTCCCTTCTCACTCCCTCCATTCCAGAATGAAATATATGTTTCTAGTCCTTTTTTATTTCGTCAATGTCCGAAGGTCTTTTTGATCGCATATTTAATAACCTAGGTTGTCCCACCGACAAGTCTATGCTACCATATGGCAATGACCACCAGATATGAATAGGAGACAACCAAGCTTCATCCCGAAGTGATGCCTTCCATTGCATGACTAGAATGTCATCTATGAGATGAAATTTTAAAAAATGGCATTTTTTGATACCGATGATCTTGGCATTTCCATTGAAAAGGCGGGGTTTCACAAAACTCTTAAAATCGTAAAGTTCATCAATTAGATAAGGGATAAAGGAATTTTGATCTTCACATGTCTTATACATATCCATAATTTCCGAGAGTGAAAATATATCCTTGCGCATTAGCTTTGCTAATAACCTGCCATAAGTTCCATTTATGTCTTCATGGGTGTGTCTAACGGGGAGGAATCCAACTTCAACTATCACGAACACTCTCCTAGATGTTAAAAGAGATAAAAATGCAAATACAAAGCGGTTTTTGTTATCGCCTGAACAATTATCCATTTGCAACAACAATATGGGTGGTAGTTTTATATTTGGCATGCATTGATTAGTACCATCAACACACATTACATCATCTTGCATTACATATTGTATGTATATCAAACACTTTTTATATGAGTCTGATTGGAATAGAGCATCATGCAATTGGTGCTTAGATGTTCTTCCTTTGAAGAGAAAATCACCATATTTATCAACCACTAATTCTTCAAGACCCTTCAAGCATTTAGCCAGGGATGTCACAGTGAAATTCGATCCCATCTCTAAAAATGAGAGGCTAAAATGACCAAAACCCCCAGTCTTGTGCCCATGAGTCAACATTCCAGTCAATGATATGGGAATATTCATAACATTACTAAAATATTTTTCCTTCTTACCCATCGTTGGAATGGAAGTCTTTGACTTATCCATTTTCTCATGAACAATACTTAGATAAGTCTTTGGATTTTTCTGTGAAGCTGATCTGTAAGAATAATACACTTGGCGACAACTTGGGATGTATTTTTTATGAGTTGATTGATTTGATCACAACTTTTCTACCTCATCTGGATCAGTAGTCCCCTTAAGCCTATCCTGTATTGTAATGCACTCATTACACCTTGCAAAGGAGTTTGATTTAGAAATTTTAACATCTTAGAAATCTTCGCTCATCACCTTGCTAAAGGAGGATTGCGATATTGGAGGAAAACCGATTCTTTCGATTTCAATATTATCCATTTTTCGTACCAAACTTTGGGACATATTAGATGGCAATAATTTCAAGGTTGTACTTGTTCCATCTCCACTAATTAATCGTGTAAGATGTGGAGATTTGTCTGAATTCTCTTCAACAATTTTCTTAATAGTAGCTACCAGTGCAGTAGTGTTCGCCCTATATTTTTCCAAGCCACTGTTACCATGCACAACTCTCAAATCACCATTCAAGAAAATTCTTTTATAATTGAAGAAAGTGCTCTTTTTTATCCCATGGCATTTATACCATGGATTTTGACAGATGTCTATTGTGTCTAATCTCATTGTAAACAAGCTTCTTTTTATGTCATCTCCTTCTTTGGCCAAAGGAGCATTTGATCGCATAGAATTTATAACATACTGTCTTTTTGAATTTCCATTCATACTATCAAATTTATTCAGACATTCAACTATCGATTAAAGTGGAATTTTTTATATACAAAAATTTGAGCAACAATATTCACTGTCAATGTTTGAAAGGACTGCACCCTGATTTATTGCAGGCCAGTAAAGGTACCGATCTTGAATTTCATTCGGAAATTTTAGTTCCAGCTTGCCACTTTACGGAATTGTATGGCTGTGTTCCATTACCTTCAACATCTGTATATTCATAATGGGGAGTACCTGGAAGGACCATCTGTAAATGAAATTCTTCAAAAAAATTCCAAAAGCTGACCATATCTTCATCTACTTTCTTTTTTAGTATAACATCCAAAAGAACATCATCGAGGTCAAGTAAATTGTTTGAAGGCCATCTTATAAGGGAGCCTTCAAATACACCACAATCCTCGCAATTGTAGAAGATTTTATGAACTAAAATACCAAACTCACCAGCATCTAGTGCTTTGAATTGTACAATGCCTCCCTAAAAAACAGTTGACATTATTCCCCAAGCAACATACTGTGGCTTTAAAGAACATTGATGTATCAAATTAACTTTCTGTCCCACAAACCGCACATTGTGATTTTCTCTTAATACTTTCAAAGTAGATTCAGAATGAATTTTGTTGAAATTGCTTGCAACATAAAGCAATGTTTATGTATTAAAATCAATGATTCTTTTAATCGGCCATACAACAAAATCTCCACTGCTAAACCCTAGACAACATGCCATACAATAAAACACCACTTCATCCACCAGAATACCAAAGGAGAAGTCACCCAAAAATGTTCCCCCAACAAAATTAGTCCCACTCACATTCGTTACAAAACTTATGGAAATGCAATCCTTGTTTTCTAAACACTTATGTAACAACTTAACTTTTCTCATCATAAAAGAAGCTTTATTCTCAGTTGTTATGATATGTGCCACACTGGTCGAAGTAGAAGCTAGTATATGATTCACCTCATTCTCGCGAAGAGCAGACCCAATCTGGTTAACGATCTCAGATACAGGCCATTGAATATAACCACCAACAGCCTCTGACAATGTATCTGTACCTTCTGATCGTTAGGGCAATGGAATACTTGCATTTAAAGTCTTGGTAACACTTACAATGATACATCCGTCATTAATGTTGATATTATGCAAAAATTTTATTTTTGGAAAAGAGATTCCTTCAACAACTTTCAATCCATTCAAAAGCAGGTCCACACATTGTTGAGTGCCAAAATCCATTTCATAAACGATATCTGAAATATAAAATGACAAGACACATTTTTCAGAACCAAAATCCAGTTCAAAAGCGTTTTATGAAATATAAAATAAGAGGAGCACATTAAAAATCATATTTAATTTAAACAAAGATATAACATAAGTTATAATATATAAAAAAATGTCTGTTCGGACTTCCAATTTTCCGAATGGAAGGATCGATCGCCCTTTCTTTTAGAATAAGCGAACACAAGAAGGATCGAATGACCCTTCTTCCAGTCTAGAAAGATTACAAAAAGAATACTGGGTAGAAGAAGCATCTCTTGCCCGTTCATTTATGACGGAATATTAAAAATGTTCAACCTACGAATGTTAGGCCGTCAATACATGTATTTCAAAAATTGTGAATAAGGGAAGAATACTGAGCACAACAAGGGTGTACCAACCCTTCATTTACAATATAAATTTAAGTATATTTAATCTACGAAGGCTATGTCTACAATTCCCAACTTCTGACTTTCGCTGTAAATAGTAGGGACCTCGACATCATCTAAGTTCTTACATATAAAAATGTTTGTCTTGACTTCCATTTTCCGAAGAGAAGGATCATCCGCCCCTTCGTTTAGGAGATAATTGTGAACAACTATATCTAGTAATTCACCTATATCCAGAATGGAAAAAGAAAGAAGGATCGACCGACTCTTCTTGCATTCTAGAACTATTATGAATACAATACTAGGTAGAAGAAGGGTCAGCCGCCCCTTCATTTATGAAGGAATTGTAAAATTATTCAACCTACGAAAGCTAGTACGTCAATTGATCTATATATAAAATGGTGAACACTGGAATAATACTGAGTACAACTAAGTTATAACATATAAAATTGTTTTCCGTGACTTCTATTTTCCGAGAAGAAGGATAAGACACCCCTTCGTTTAGTAGATAATTGTGAAAACATTTATCTATAAATTGAACGATATCCAGAATGGTGAAGACGAAGAAGGATCGAACGACCATTCTTGCAGTATCAAACTATAACGAAAAGAATATTGGGAATAAGAAGGGTCGTCCACCCTTTCTTTTATGAGGGAATTGTAAAAATAGAACTTGGAGAATGAGCGATCAATCTTTCTCTGTGGATAATTACACTTTCCATCAAAATGTGCGAAGCAATGTTCTAATGAAATATGTGTTTAGAGTGCCGATATCTACTTTCGCTACTCTTAAAAATTCATCCCTAGAGGAAGGAATGGATGCTCTTTCTCCTCAGCATCTACTTCCAACACCTCGAAATGGAACAACTTGACGAAAGAGCAACCTTGATTTCTTTGACAAAATTTGGACTTGACAGCAAACTCTTTGTAGCAAAACATCTGTAAATTTTGTGGTTAAAATGTCGAAATCTAGTCTCCAGGGTGACATGTGGAATGCTCAGATTGTGCCACATGGCTTTGATTATTCCAGAATTGATATGTGATACACTCGGCGAAGTAGAAGCTACTATATTATTCACCTCATTCTCAGGAAGAGCAGACCCAAAAGTATATTGTTTCTATTTAAAAAAACAAAAACAAAAACAAAGAATGTTTTTGTGTGGTTAATCAAGTCAGAATCATTCCAACTAATGGCATCACTATCTGCCTTGTCGTCACCGTTAAATTCCTTTCCCAACACAGTATCCTGCTTCAATTTTAACTAGAATAATGGTGTGTCTGGGCAGGCATGCATCTGTTGCTTGTTTTTGAAATTATACATGGAATGTGTTGAATATAATTGTCACTGATTTTGTATCTATGCCATTGCAATAAAAATTAAAAATTTTCTATTTAAAAAAAACAAAAAGAAAAATGTTTCCCTTTAAAAAGTAAAATGTTTCTATTTAAAAAAAACAAAAACAAAAAGTAAAATGTTTATATTAAAAATAAAACAAAAATAAAAAAATGTTTCTCTTTAAAAAGTGAAATGTTTCTATTTAAAAAAAAATGTTTCAGTTGTAGCTGAAAATTTTGAAAAATTGGGTGTTGCTGCATCCAGCAAGTTGGAAAGAAAATGGAAGAAACAATGAAAATTTTGAAAAATTGGGTGTTGGTGCATCTAGCAAGTTGGAAAGAAAATGGAAGAAACAATTTTATCATGGAAGCCACCAACTCTTTCGAATATTGCAAAATTATATTTACAATTAATTTACAAAATTATATTTATCGTGAAAACCACCAACTCTTTCTAATATTGAAAAATTATATTTACAATTAATTTGCAAGCCCCAACTTGATATTGCTTGATATTCCAACAGAATGATGGAACAATCCGATGGAAATATTACATGTTTGAGGAATAATGACTCATTATTTTTGCGGTTGCAAGGGATGAGTCTACTGCTTCTATGTCTACAAGTGAAAGCTCCAATAAAAGTTTAGTCTTTTATTACTCCTGCAAAGGAGATGATATGATTCAAGGATAAGGAGAATCTAAAACATTCAGAGACTTTGTTGGTGACAAGACATAAACATAATGTGGAATGAAGCATGATGAGATTATTCACACGAGTGATACAATCCATCATTTACGAAGAATATTATTCATCCTGCTGTAGGCCATTTCATGCATTGGCAGTAGGCATGTTGGTCGTTGGATTTTCAAGGAATTGATTGGAGTGATACGTGTACGATTCCTCCAACAAAATCTCTAGTCGCTACAGATGATATCTATGACCACCATGATCCCTCCATACTATGATAATTACCATTCCCCATTCATCCCAAACTCCCATTCAGTTCAATCCATCAACACATTGGCTACTCACTATATATAGGCTAACCATGCCCCATATCACAGCAAACTCAAATCGTTCGGGAAGCCATGGAATTATTCTTTACTTCCTCTGTTCTCTGTCCTTTGTTGATTTATGAGAAATGCTTGAGTCTTATGATTGCTCCCTAGTTCTCCTCATGATATATGAGCATTTCGAAATCAGATCCCTTGAAAATCCTCAATACACCATGATATATAAGCATTTCGAGCACTATTGAAGTCCCAATACATGGATTTGTCATTATGTTCCTCGGCACCAATCACATTTTTGTCCATCTTCTTTCCGTCACTCTTATTTCAATAACTGATTGTTCTGCAATGAGGAGGGGACATAGGGCGATTGTTTGGATATCCACATCATCTTTTTTCAGGATCTTGCATGCAATTAGGGTTTGCATGCAAATTCTAGGGTTTGCATGCATCCCAGTCACCACGTTGATGCCTCTAGCACCTTAGCCACCTTATTCTAGCACCCGGGAGCCACTTACTTCAGAGTTTTATCCCTCCTAGTCAGGAAGGCGCCCACTTCTCACCTACTGCCAGAGAAGGGCGCACTTCTTCACCTACCACTGCAGTTCCACTTCAGTTACACTCAGCTAGCTTCGATTCTCCCTGATTTGAGGCTAGTTTCACTCCCGACTGATTGTTTCACTTCCGTTGGACCTCCAGATTGACTAGATGACTTGTTCTAACTTCAGTTAGCCTCCCATGTGCCCTCCACTGAGACCACTTCCCTGTATCAGTGCTACACACTTCAGTTACACATGTTACACTCAGTTAGACTCATATTGACAGCTGGATGACTGGTTCTTGTGCATTGATGACCACCACTGATTGATGATGAGGACTCCTAGTTGGAGTCAAGCTACTCCATTCAGTGATTCGAATGACCTCCTTAGGAAATTAAAATTGCTAAGTCATTGTTACTGTATTGTATTGTAATTATTCACCCTCATTGGGATATTGAGCACTGATGCATGTTTTGCACAGTTTTACACCATTTTTTTGAGTTTCATTTATTGTGATTGATTTACTTGTTCATTAGATCTGTTGTGACTAATTTTACATGGTATCAGAGCCATTGCAGGGACAAGATCTCTTTTCTACAGGTGTTTCTACAAGAATATTTGAGTGAATTGCTCAAAAATTGCAAAAAAATTTGGCATGAAAGATCTCAAGGGCATTCGCTCCTATGCATGCAAAGCTTAAAAATACATCCAATACCACTCCAGAAGCATGAGTTTCCACATAATTCCTGGATCTGATACATGGGACCCATTCAACATTGTTTGATCTCCAATCCCAGGTGTGATGCAACTCTAAAAGGGTGGATTTTTCGACCTCATTGTTCTTGGTTTATTGTGATTTGCAGGTTATTGTCTTCATCATTTGCATTCACTACTCTGCCCTTGCAAGCTTCTCTACATTAGTGTGCACTCGCTCCTAGCAATGGAATACTCTTCTTCAAATCCTATCCTCACCCCATTCAATTATTTTGATTGGAAAGATGATATGGAGATCATATTACATTCAAAAGGTTACTACTGATTCACTCTTGGTCTTGAATTGGAGCCAAACAACTTGTCAGATAGAACCAAACACTACAACAGGCTTGATAGAGCTTATGGTCTTCTTTGTCTCTCCATCTCCAAAGATATTCACTTCCATCTCAACGTATTGAAGAATCCAAAATCTATATGGGAGCAACTTGAAACACTATTTGGCAAGCAGGACGAGCTTAGGGCTTTTCAATTAGAGAATGAATTGATTGCCCTTAGTTCTGAGAATTTCGAGACCATTAATGAATTCTTCACAAAATTCAAGAAGTTGAACTTGCAGTTGAAGAACAGTGGAGTTATCAAAGAGGATAAACAATTGATCCTCTGCATTCTCAGCAAGCTTGGTAAATATTATTCGGTATTTGTCTTTACTTTCAATTCTGGTCGGCTAACTACCCCGAATTGGAAGATGCCTACCTTGAATGCCTTCATTGAGTTCGTCACAAAAGAGCATGACAAGTTGATTCAAATGGGGTCCATAAGCTCCAACGATTCATCCCTATATGTTCAAGGACCCAAGATATCGAATGGTAAAGGGAAGCAAAAGAAGGAGAAGTCCAAATTCGAGCCTCACAAGCAAAGAGAGAAAGGAAAACAGACGGATGCACCATCCAGTTCAAAGTTCAAGCAAAAGGGAAAAGAAGGTAACCAAAAATCTAAATGTACTTATTGAAACTGTAGCTTTCATCCTGAAATTTCATGTATGAAGAAGACTATAGATCGAATGGCCCTCCTTTTGGAAAAGAACAACATAACTCTTCCTGATGGTGCAAGGAAGAAGGATAGGAATGATGATCATGAAAGAGGACAATCATTCATGGCAACTATTTCGAAGCCCACTACTCTCTTGATAGATTCGGGTGCATCGAATCATATGGCTGAAAATATTGATTCTTTTTCTTCATTCGATCCAAACAGCTCCATCCCCATCCATTTGGGAGATGACTCAAAAATTGTTTCAAAGGACAAAGGTACGATTCATATAGATCATGGAAGCTTTCAGAATGTTCTCTATGTGCCTTCCTTGGCTTCAAATCTTCTTTCTATGGATCAAATGACACACACTGGTAAACTAAAGCAAGTTACATTGATCCCTCATACAGTTGAAATTTATGATATCAAAAGTGGAAGACTTGTTGCAGTCGGAAAGGCAAACCACACTCCAAAATGCTATGAGTTTTCACACTTTATTCCGCTTGCAAAGCCCACTGCTCTTCACACACATGGTAATGAGGTTAGTAGGATTTGGAATGAAATATTTGGACATCTTAACTATAAGTATTTGCTTCTTCTATCAAACAAATCCATGGTATATGGTCTTCCACAACTCCGTTCCTCGAAGGGAATATGCACTGGTTGCATCATTGGGAAGCACCCCGAGCACAGATTCGACCGCGACAAAGCTAGCAGAGCTTCTACAGTTTTGGGGTTGATACATTCCGATATCAGTGGTCCGCTTCCCCATACATCATTAAATGGTTCAAGGTATGTTTTGACATTTATTGATGATTTTTCCCGCTTTACATGGGTATTCTTTCTCAAAAGCAAGTCAGAAGTGCTTCGAAAATTCAAGGATTTTAAGGCTTCTGTTGAGACCGCCACTGAGAGCAAGATCAAAGCTCTTAGATATGATAATGGTGGAGAATATATCAATTCCAATTTGCTTCAACTTTGTTCCCAAAGAAGAATTCAGATCCAACATACAGTTCCCTACACACCCGAGCAGAACGGTGTAGCGGAAAGGAAAAATCGGTCACTAAAAGAGATGGCTACATGCATGATTGAATCAAAAGGTTTGGCTGAAAATATTTGGGCTGAAGCTATCAATGTTGTTGCATACATACAGAACCATGTTCCATATTCATCCATGAAAGGTATGACTCCTTTCGAAGCATTCTTTGGTCACAAACCGGATGTGTCAAATTTGAGAGTTTTTGGCTCTACTGCATGGGCTAGAATTCCTTCGAAGAAGAGACCAGCTTTGGAGCCACAAAGTATTGAGTGCATACTTATAGGATATGGGGAAGAATCAAAAGCATATAAACTCATGGATATCAGATCTAAAAATATATTCATAGAGCCCAGTGTGCAATTTGAAGAACTGCTTCAAGAATTGCAACTAGTCGAGGAAGAGACTGCCGATTCACTGCCTTCACCAAAAGAAGATCCGTGCAACGATAATGAAGGTATGAGTTATGATATTTCTGATATTGCAGTAGCATATGATGATCATGAAATATCAGGTTCGAAATCCGGCCATTATGATCCTCCTCAGTTACCAAAGTGGGCCCAAAACACTCTTCAATATGTTGGTTCGAACCTTGGAAATCCTGCTGATCTGAGACGAACAAGAGCAAACTTTCAAAGAGCAGGTATGGCTCTTTCTATTGCTGATCCATTACTTTCTGAGATTTTTTATTTGATGGCTGTTTCAGATCCCACATCATACTATTCTTCCCACCGAGATCCAAGATGGAAAAGTGCCATGGATGAAGAGTACAGTTCTCTTCAAAAGAACAACACATGGGAGCTAGTTTCTCTTCCACCTGGATGAAAATTAGTGAAGTGTAAATGGGTCTACTGCATGAAATTTGCTGCTGATGGCTCTATCAGCAAATACAAAGCAAGGTTGGTGGAAAAAGGTTTCTCCCAAGTCCAAGGAGTGGACTATACTGAGACCTTTGCACTGGTTGCAAAGATGGATTCCATCCGCCTTGTTTTGGCTATTTCTGCATCCAAGCATTGGGAAGTGCACCACATGGATGTGAAGAGTGCATTTATACATGAAGACCTTGCTGAAGAGGTATATATGCAGCAGCCAGAGGGATACACATCAGATCCATCTTTAGTTTGTAGATTGAAGAAATCTTTGTATGGGTTAAAACAGGCCCCAAGAGCTTGGTACGCAAAGATGGACTCCTTCCTTCTTTCTCAGAATTTCCAAAGATGCAAATCTGATCTGAATGTGTATCTTCAGTGAGTTAAAGGTAATTTGTTGGTTATTTTACTTTATGTTGATGATCTTCTCATTACTGGTAGCACTCTTACTTCAATAAACAAGCTAAAAATTACCTTAAATCTAGCTTTTGACATGAGCGATTTGGGCTTGCTGAGTCACTTTTTAGGCTTGGAGATAGCTCAAAATTTTGATGGGATCACTATATCTCAGCAAAAATATGCTTCCGACCTGTTATTGAAGTTTAATATGGCTGAATGTAAGGCAGCCCCATCCCCATTCCTCTCAGGAATCAGTCTTGAGGAGGGAGATTCTACACCGCTTGCAGATTGCAGTATGTATCGACAGTTGATTGGTTCCCTAATTTATTTGACACACTCAAGGCCTGATATTTCATATTCTGTGAGTGTCGTGTCAAGGTATATGCAGCAGCCCCATGAGCTTCATTGGAGAGTAGCCAAGCAGATATTGCAGTATGTGCAAGGTACGAGATAGTTTGGCATACATTATGCTGTAGATTATGAGCTTGATTTCATCGATTTTACTGATTCAGATTGGGCAGGTGATAGCATTGATCGGAAGTCCACTTCTGGTTATGTTTTCATGATTGGTCATGGTTCTATTTACTGGTCCAGCAAAAAGCAGGTAGCCATTTCCCTTTCTTCAGCAGAGGCAGAGTATCGAGGGGCAGTCAATGCCTGCATTCGGGCAGTTTGGGTGCAGGGTATTCTTTCTAAGTTTGGTTTTGGTGGCACTACTTCGACTGCCCTATTTTGTGACAATCAAAGTGCTATCAAGATATCCACAGATCTAGTTCAGCGGCAGAGGACCAAACACATTGAGATTCATATGCATTACATTCGACAGTTGGTGCATGACCGCACCATCATTCTGCAATATTTCCCTGTTGATGAGCAAATTGCAGACATCTTCACCAAGAGCTTCACTGAGAAGAAGTTCTCTTACCTCTGTTCACTGTTGGGGGTGAGTTCCATCATGGTGGAGACAGATTGATCCATTATTATGCTTTATCTTGAGGGGGGGCTTTCTTCCCACTGGGTTTTCCCTCTTTCCTCACTTATTTTATTTTTAGCATTTTTTGGATTATTGTATTGGGGTGGCCTTTGGTCTTAGTTACCAGGGACCCACATTATTTTTTGCACATCATAGTCTAGCTTGAGGGGGGGTGTTCGGATATCCACATCATCTTTTTCAGGATCTTGCATGCAATTAGGGTTTCCATGCAAATTCTAGGGTTTGCATGCACTTTACATGCATCCCAATCACCAGGTTGATGCCTCCAGCACCTTAGTCACCTTATTCTAGCACCCGGGAGCCACTTACTTCAGAGTTTTATCCCTCCTAGTCAGGAAGGCGCCCACTTCTCACCTACTTCCAGAGAAGGGTGCACTTCTTCACCTACAACTGCATTTCCACTTCATTTACACTCAGTTAGCTCCGATTCTCCCTGATTTGAGGCTAGTTTCACTGCCGACTGACTGTTTCACTTCCGTTGGACCTATAGATTGACTAGATGACTTGTTCTGACTTCAGTTAGCCTCCCATGCGCCCTCCACTTAGCCCACTTCCCTATATCAGTGCTACACACTTCAGTTACACATGTTACACTCATTTAGACTCAGAGTGACAACTGGATGACTGGTTCTTATGCATTGATGAACACCACTGATTGATGATGAGGACTCCTAGTTGGAGTCAAGCAACTCCATTCAGTGATTCGAATGAACTCCTTAGGCAATTAAAATTGCTAAGTCATTGTTACTGTATTGTATTGTAATTATTCACCCTCATTGGGATATTGAGCACTGATGCATGTTTTGCACAGTTTTACACCATTTTTTTGAGTTTCATCTATTGTGATTGATTTACTTGTTCATTAGATCTGCTGCGACTAATTTTACAATGATTAGCTATCTTGGAAGCTTTCTTCTCTAAGACAACATGTGTTGTTGCGGTCGTCAACATTAGGCTTGCAGCAGTCGTCGAATGTTGTTTTAGTACCAGACCATGCTATTAGCTTCTTCTTACTGTGACAAGTAGAAGGAAGAAGGACTGTGCTTTCTAGACAATGGCTAGTAGAAGGAAGAAGGACTGTGCTTTCCAGACATGAAGACATGACGAGCCAATTCCAGCCAAGGGAGTATCTGGTACTAGCTTTCGGGATGAAGAAAGGTATTGTTTTGGGACGAAGAAAGGTATTGTTAGTGGGGGAGATGTTGGAGGAGCTTAGGTCGGCCTCCTGACTAGGTACTCCATTTGACCACTTCAGAGAACATGTCAAACCATCATGTCGATCACCACATGTTGATTCAGTTAGTATCGTAAGTTTGTGAACCTACAAGTCGTTATGTAACTGTCTCTAAAATATATATATATATAGGATGGAGAGCCAGATACAGAAGGCACTGAAACATTGTATTGTATTGGATTGTACTAGACCATGCTGTTAGCTTCTTCTTCCGGATACACCCATTTCTAGCCAAGGGAGTATTCGGTACCAACTTGTCATCATCAATGTCTGTTCATCCTAACTCCAATTATTTTTTGATTTATTCGAGACAAAGAAAGGTATTGTTCGTGGGGAGATGTTGGAGGAGCTTAGGTCGAACGTCCAACTAGGTCCTCCATTCGACCACTTCAGAAAACATGTCGAATGTCGTGTCAATCACCACATGTCAAGTCAATTAGTCAGGGAGTATCCGGTACCAGCTCATAGTCAACAACGTTCTGTTCATTCAACAGGCATTTCCTTGGCAGATTTTTAAACTATTCAAATGCTCCGCAACTTGATGTGTCAATTTACAAATTAACATATAAATATTGTCAAAAGGACAACTGTTTCATAATTATTCAACATTAAGTGATACAGATCCAGAAAAACTATTCTTGATCATAACTCCAACACATAGGATTACTAATATTACACTTTCTCCTTTGTAAATAAAAAATCATCATGCAACGGAATATAAAAAATCAATAATTAAAAAAGAATTTACTTAATACATAAGGGTTGATTTATAACATTGATTTGCTTGGGACATACTTCAATCATAATACTCGTAGGTTTGCAATACTTCCAAGAGTGCAATAATATACAAGTTGATGGGTGCTTATAATTCATTAACCACACGATATACATTGATATACCATCAATAGTCCTAAATGTCACAATTAGATGTAAACAAATTTCTACTAATTTGTACATGGAATCTTAATTCTTCGATTGTTTCGAGCATACCTATGAGATAGGTTGCAGAAGTTGTCCTTTGATAGTGTATTCTGTCGCCTGCAGGTCTTGCAAATTTAGACCTATTTCAGCTCTGAGTGTTAGAGCTTCTTCTTGTAATGGCGGTGACCATGAGGAAGACTCAACTTTTTTTGCTCTCAATGCCTCTAATTGTTTCTGAAGTTCCTAATTTTCAACGAACTTCTGCATCTTCTGCGAACATATAAAAATGTTTGTCCTGACTTCCATTTTTCGATGAGAAGGATCGGCCTCCCCTTCGTTTAGGAGATAATTGTGAACAACTATATCCAGCAATTCACCTATATCTAGAATGGCGAAAGAAAGAAGGATCGACCAACCCTTCTTGCATTCTATAACTATTATGAATACACTACTGGGTAGAAGAAGGGTTGGCAGCCCCTTCATTTATGAGGGAATTGTAAAAATATTCAACCTATGTTGGCTAGGATGTCAATTCATCTATATCTAAAATGGTGAACACCAGAAGAAAACTGAGCACAAGAAGGGATGGCCGACCCTTCATTCATGAGAGAAGATTAAAAACCAGACATCAGCTAAGTTATTACATATAAATATGTTTGCACCGACTTATGTTTTCTGACAACAAGGATTGACCGACCCTTCTTGCAGTCTCAAACTATAATGAAATGAATATTGAGAAGAAGAAGGGTTTTCCACCCCTTCTTTTTATGAGGGAATTGTAAAAATTGAACTTGGAGAAAAGGCGACCTATCTTTCTATGTGGAAATTTCCACTTTCCACCAAAAAGTGCGAAGCAATGTTCCTATGAAATGTGTTTAGAGTGTCGATATCTACTTTCGCAACACCTAAAAACTCATACCTGGAGGAAGGAGCAGATGCTCTTTCTCCTCAACATCTACTTTTAACACCCCGAAATGGAACAACTTGATGAAAGAGCGAACTCTCTTTCTCTAGCAAAATTTTGATTTAACATCAAACTCTTTGTAGCAAAACGTTTATAAATTTTGTGGTTAAAATGTCGAAATCCAGTCTCCAGGGTGACATGTGGAATGCTTAGATTGTTCCACATGGCTTTGATTATTCAAGAATTGATATGTGCTACACTCTACGAAGTAGAAGCTGCTATATCATTCACCTCATTCCTGGGAAGAGCACACCCAAAAGTATATTGTTTCTATTTTAAAAAAAGAAAACAAAAAGAAAGAATGTTTCTGTCTCGTTAATTGCAGTCAAAATCATTCCAACTAATGGCATCACTATCTCCATTGTCGTTGTTAGCACTAGTGTGGTTTGATTGATTTTTGAAATCCATGGAAGATATGGATTTTGAGCTTGGAGGATGAATAAGCATGCTCTGTTATAGATTTATATTTATGGTTTGAATAATATAAATACCTGTAGATTTTGTTGGTGACAAGACATAAACATAATGTGGACTGAAGCATGATGAGATTATTCACACGAGTGATAAAATCCATCATTTATGGAAAATATTATTCAACCTATTGTAGGCCATTTAATGCGTTGACAATAGGCATGTTGGCCATTTGGAGTTTCAAGGAATTGATTGGAGTGATACGTGTACGATTACTCCAGCAAAATCTTTAGTCACTAAAGATGATATATATGACCACCATCCCGCCATATTATGATAATTATCATTCCCCATCCGTCCTAGACTCCCATCCCATTCAATCCATCAACACACTAGACAGTCACTATATATAGGCTTACCATGCCCCATATCACCACAAACTGAAATCATTGAAAAAGCCATGGAACTTTTCTTTACCGCCTCTGTTCTATGTACTTTGTTGTTTTATGAGAAATGCTTTAGTCCTATCATTGCTCCCCAGTTCGCCTCATGATATATGAGCATTTCGACATCGGCTCACTGGAAAATCCCCACCACACCATGATATATGGGAATTTCGAGCACTCTCGAAGTCCCAATACATGGATTTTTCATTATGTTCCTTGGCATCAATCACGTTTCCATCAATCTTATTTCCGTCACTCTTCTTTCAATAACTGATTGGTATGCAAGCCGCTGTCTTGGAAGCTTTCTTCTCTAAGACAACATGCACTACTACTGTCGTCAAATTTAGGGTTGCAACAGTCGTCGAATGTTGTTTTAGTACCATACCATGTTGTTAGCTTCTTATTCCTGCATGGACACCTTTCATGACATGACGACCCATTTCTAGCCAAGGGAGTATCGGGTACTAGCTCATAGTCATCAACGTGTTGTTCATCCAACTCTAGTTATTTTCTTATTTCTTCGAGATGAAGAAAGGAATTGTTCATGGGGGAGATGTTTGAGGAGCTTAGGTCGGCCGCCCGACTAGGTCCTCCATTCAACCACTTTAGAGAACATGTCAAACTGTCGTGTCCATCACCACATGTCGAGTCAGTTAGTCTCGTAAGTTAGTGAACCTACAAGTCGTTATGTAACTGTCTATAAACTATATATATAGGATGGACAACCAGATATAGGAAACACTGAGACATTCTATTCTATTATACTTGGTCCTAAGTAATAGAAGACTTCTTGAATCTGCTACCATTACTTATCTTGGGTTCCTATCGCAGCAAACTAAAATCTTCGGGATAGCCATGGCAATTTTCTTTACTGTCTGTGTTCTCTGTATTTTTGTTGTTTTATGAGAAATGCTTGGCTTTGCAATTATTTGATGGATAATTGTTGTTATAGGACTATGTAATCACTGAAATCCCTTTGAGGGGCATTAAAATAACTAAAACTAACAACTAGATTCCTTATTTTTAAAGTCTTAATAAAGAATGATTTTGGCATGGAATTTGGGGGCGCTTCAATGTCAAATTATTTCTTTTTATAATCTTTTGCTTGATGACATGTACGATTGTCGTTTAATAAGACATTCCGACATCCAATTGTCTAAGAGGCCCCTCAATGCCATCAAGTTTAAAAATAGTTAATATGTCATTTTCCAGTTACAATTTTTTTTCATAGGATTTAACAATAGTTAAATATGTCATTTCTAGTTAGAATTTGTTTATGATAAGATATTTATACTATAGAAATATAGATATCAAGTGAGGTCCATATTAAGCGGAGAGTAAGTATGATTTGGGATTTAATTTGTGATTTTATAAAATAATTTATAATTACTTAATCATAATTTAAGAGGTTAAACATTCAATCATAATTTATAGATTTTTAAAAATTGTTTTAAAATGGTGTTAAGATTATTATTGTTCAAGATAAGTTGGTCTAAAAATGCTATGGTCTGGTTAAACCATTGGAGGATTGATGAAAATGTCACTTTGCAAAATATCAACAACATTAAAATACTATCATATCTAAGTTTAAAGAAAAAATGAAACTAAAAATATTTAAAAATTCAAAAATATCTTTATCTTAACATAAATTTCATACTATTGTTTCCAATCCTCCTCATCCATATCTTTCTTATTTTCAAAGAGGCAGGTGCACATCTTCAGAGCTACTGATACAAGGATCATACAAAAATCATCTTATACTGCTTTTTGACTGTAAATGAGTATCTTATAATGCTTTTTGAATCTAAAACGTTCAGTGACTTTAAATTACTGTGAACTTGAAATTGTCACTGGATTGATTTTTCACAACCATGGAAGATATGGATTTTGAGCCTGGAGGCTGCATACGTATGCTCTGTTAGGGATTTAGATTTATGGTTTGAATAATATAAATACCTGCCAATTGAATAACTAGCAGTCGATTCTGCAAACCAATCTTACTGCTCTAGCCACCCAACACTCTTCTCGGTTCCACCTCATCAAAGGCAAGTCTCGGTCTTGAAAGAAAAAAAAGCTCCAAACTGGAAAACAGAGTGCACCTCAGTCGTTAGGGAAAACAAAGCTCCAAACTAGAAAACATAGAGTTTGAATTTTTAGTTTCAATGTAGGCAGTGGGTGGCATGTATCCCGTATTAATGCAGAAACGTTCGTGATAGTAATTATCACAGTGTGGCGGGATATCATCTGCACACGTTACAAGACATAAACGAAATCCATCATAAAGATCATGAGATTATTCACACGAGTGATACAATCCATCATTTACCATTAGCACCGTCTGGATCACCTCCATGCCAACATAGAAACCATTTTAAATGGCAAAAAAGATCAACGGTCGTTGATCGGACGATGAAAGATCAACGGTCCCACGTCCATTCCACATCCCCAACATGCACGCTAAGATGGAGGGATGGGTGGTTGCGGAATTTGAAACCTCTCTCTACGTGGCATCACCACATGATTTCACAGGTTGGAAGGGAAGTAAGGAAAACCACCTTCCTCAATTTGCGAAACCACCTTCGGCCCATCATTCGTAGTCGCTGGCATGTGTGGATATGATGTGGCCGGTTCACATCACACCTTTTTCCCACGCAACTCCTCAACGTCGGGTCTCCTTCCTACTTGTCTCCTCCGCTCCATACTTCATGCCCATGTGTCTCCTCTGTGCTAGACTTCTTGCCCATGTGGATTCTCCACGTCAACCTGCCACCTGGCATGGGTGGGGCCAACCAAAATGTCATGTGCCCATGTGGCATAGATGGGTGTAGAACATAAATAAACATGCACAATGAAAAACACTTTTCAATTACAAAATCACAACATAATTAAAAACATTTCAATTACACAATCACAACATACTAGAATGAAATAAAAATGCATTAGGATCAAACGCATAAGATTACTTATCTTTATCCAATGTAGATCAAAGCAACTGGCTGTGTAAGAGGGATTTTCCACTTAGCATCAATATAAATGTGTGGCTGTTTATCAGTTACTGAAATAGTTAAAATGAGTTAAACGAAGAAATTCATTTAACACATAATAACACATGAATCGTATATTAAGAGAAATCCAACCTATAGATCGATGCATTCATTAAATTGGCAACCTAAAACATAGTTCATATAAATTTGACAAATTATGCAAAAAAGATGGCCAAGAGAAACCGACTGAATTTCATTAATTATGCAAAAAAATACAATGACTCAATACATACACATTAGAATAAATTTACTTGATACATAATAACATCCAAATAGTGAGTTAATAAAAATATGAACCAATGAATCAGATGCATTCATAAATTGCAAAGACAACACATAATTGTTTCAATACATGAAGCGAAAGAAAATCAGAAATTTATCAAAGAAATTGGATAAATCAAACAAAAGAGATAGAAAGAGAAAAATAACTCTATTTCGTTAATCCTGCTGTTAACACTCGAAATGTACCTCAGGTTGTAAAAAGGACACTTCAAGGTAACCAAAAAACCAAACTTTAGGAAAGAGAGTTGGCTGCTTTCTTTCCAAAGAGGAATCTCTCGCTGATTGTTTAACAAGGCTGGATATATGAATAAAAATTGAGATCAGATTGTTGTTTGGTTGAAACAAGGTAAGCATTCATTGGGCGATGGGGTCAAAATATAACACATATGTCAATTAACATTGATATGGCATGGAAATTTATAACAAAGGCAACATAGTTACTCATTTACAGTCAAAATCATGTTGTTTGGTGATAAAAAAGAAATGAAGAACAATTCATTAACATGGGAATTTAACAAGGATGAATCCAATGCTAAGTTTAGTATAAAATGATTATGTGTGTTATCACTCAAAATGTGCTCGAAGGTTGCAGAAAGGACACTTTGAGGTAACCACAGAACCACTTTAGGAAAGGGAGTTGGCTTCTTCCTTTCCAGAGAGGGATCTCTCAGCAATTGTTTAACAGGGCCAGATATATGAATTAAAACTAGGATCATATTATATATTGGTTGAAACAAGGTGAATGATCATTGGGCAATGGAGTCAAAAACATTAATGATAATGAAGTGGCAATGCTTTGCAAATAATTCATAATAGAGGCAAGGTAGCTACTCAATCGCAGTCAAAGAGTTGTTTATCTGGTGATAGAGAAGAAAATAAGAACAATCCATTAACACAGAGAATTATTAAATGAATTATCCATCAACTTTAGTATAAAATGGTTGTGGATGCTTGGAATCAAAGAAACATAGCATATTTATATGAATTCTGCCTCAATACACACTTATCCAAACATGAAAGAAAACAATATGAAGTAGATAACAAAGAAACACTCACATGAAGAAGAATGAAGTACAGACTGCAAATTAAATAACACATGAATCTCTGATCAAAATGTTTGCTCGGCTCAGCCCATTTATATTAAAAATCATTCTCATAATACAAAAAAGGACCCAGGTCTCTCAGAATCAACCCTTTGCTCTGTTTATTACATATGATAATATATATATATATCGTTCATCCCTTAGGCCTGAGTCATCCTAACATAAATGGTTACAAAATTCGTGCCACCTTTACAGTTGGGGTTACCCATCTTGAGGATTAGTTACAACAAAAATCAGATGCTGACAAAATAAGCTAAACAACTTTCTACAAGTGTCCCTAAGCATCTGTCAGCTAGTAATTAACTGTGCTAAATAAACAAAAACCTAGGTGACGAATCCTCAATGCTGTAGCTCTCCATGATGATCGAATATTCATGGATGTAGCATCAACTTTTCCTTCTCATACTTTTCCACGATCTTCTAATGTTCAGCAGCTGGCAGCTCTTACATGGCCACTTCCTTCAACAGAACTCGCATCTCTATGCGATCTTTATATGAATAGCTACTGAAGTCTGCACAGGCCTCTTTGAAGACCCAAACTACCTCAAATTCTTTTGTTAACTTTTCTACCATTTTTTTTCCTGTCAGTGGTTGGCTCATGTCGACAAAGCCCTCATGATCCAGTTTGCATTCCCACAACTTGCCCTGATATTATTCATGTGTCCTCATGGTGCCATCCTCCTCCCAAAACAAGGGCAGACCCCTTCCTGAATAGTGGATCAAACATTTCTTTGAAAAGTTTTACTTGATGTGCTAAGATGTTTATCCCTTCCTGAATGGTATTCACTTGTTGATGCTTATGTAGCACTCTTTTGGACCAAATAATGGTGGACACTAGATATCCTTTATGCTGGTTGCCTTAACCTGATATTCAGATAAGCCATTCAAGAATTCTATGCCATTTTGAGCATGTTCCATAGGATTTTTATTTAGTTTTGTCATTTGCAGCAACAACACTTTGCTTGGCTGACTTGATCACAACCTCTTTGTCCAAAATGAATTTAAGATATTTCCTTATCTTTTCTGCATCTACAATAATATCATCCCATATGACCTTCTTTTCTTCCTACAGGGACATCTGACCTGTGGCCTACTTTACTAACTCCTCATTTTTTACTTCTATCTCCTGGTACTTGGTTTCCAAAGCCTCCTTTACTTGTTCATCCTTTTTCATCAAGGTTTTCAGATTTATGTTTTCCTTATTTAACCTTTCCACTTCCATGTCTTTTAGGCTTGCTTCAGCCATAGCTCCCACAAGGGAGAAGTCAACAACTTATATGGAGGAAGGTGTTGGCATGTTTTCCAATTCTTAATTCTTCTCCTGCAATTTCTTTTCAATGTCCTCAGACCTGGCCTTTAAAGCTTTCTCACTTTCTACGACAAGTGCTATATCTCCCTGTCACTGCTTTTCCTTTTCTTCAAATTTTAGCAACTTAGATTTGCAGTCAGTTATTTCATTTTGTAGTTTTTCTCTCTTCTCTTCCAGCTCTGCTATCTCAGAAGTGTCCACCAGCTGGGTGGAGGGAATTTTTAACTTCTTCTTCAAGGTCTGAATGCCATGGTCTTTCTCATCCAACAACTTTTTCACTTTAGCCCTCTTGTCTTCTTGGATCTCAGTAACCACTAATGCATTCTGGAGCTTTTTGGTTTGTGCTTTCAGGGACTTATTTTCCACCTTTTCTAGCCTAAGTTGATTCTGAATCTTGTTCTTGCTAGCTTGCACTTTGGACAGCTCCAGGACAAATTTTAGAAACTTTGCATATATAAACTCCCTAGTTTCCTTGTGCAAATTTATCATGTCTAGTACAGGGATGTATTCGAGGTTCATATTTAGTTCAGTTGCTTTGTTTTTAGTAGCCAAGGCCAAATTTAAGGTGTTTTGGGCATGGATCCTGCTAGCCACCAAAGAAACCTCTTTGTTGGAAATTTTCCTCACTTTTGTATATAGTTTAGTATCCTCTGAGACTCTCTATGTGCTCTCTTTGTACTGATCCAGTAGCTCAGCTCTACTTTTTCTAGGTGCGGAAAGTTCAGTGGATGCTTGGTTGAATATATACTCCTTGACGTCAAAGGCAGGTAGATGGATCTTCACTTGCTTCTTTTTGGCCTGGCCTGTTTTCACTGTCACCAACTGCTGCTTAGGCTCTTCTGTTTTCTTCCTTTTGTAGGTTCTCTCTGAATCATCATCTATATCCATGGGATCAGTTCTTCCCAATTTGATGGATTCCTCATATCCACTAGCAAGGGGTACAATATCTTCAACTGATGGGACTAGGATAGAGGAGCTAGGTATTGGGAAAGTGACCTTTGATACCAGGGAGGTGGAGTCATCAGGTGAATCTACCTCCATCTGACTTTTTCCAGGATACTCTATCAAATTAGCAATCTCAGCTAGCCCTGAAATTTCAAAATGTACAAAAGCCTTTCTGTTAGTCTCTTTTCTTCTTTCTGATATGATGTGGTGAGGGTCATAATTGATGGCTTCTTTGGAATCAATCTTTATAGGATTGATTTTCATCCTTAGGAGTCATATGGCTATAAAGACAAGGTTTTGCTCGCTTTTTCATGGGTCCAAACCTCTTCAATCTTCCAAGACAAAACTGGTGTCAACAATGTGAATATATGAAATCAATAGACATAGCATATAGGTATGAATTCTATATTATCAAACATTTATTTCTGACATGAAAAGATAAAAAAATGGAATAGATAACAAGGATTACATTCACTTGAACAAAGAAGGTATAGACTGTAAAGTAAATAACATAGGAATCTCTACAAATTGCTAGTTTTTATCACTCAAAATGATTCTCAAGGTTGTGGGAAAGGACACTTGAGGTAACCACACAACCATTTTAGGAAAGGGACTTGGCTTCTACCTTTCCAGAGAGGGATCTATCAATGTTGTTTAACAGGGATAGATATATAAATTAAAAGTAAATTCATATTGTAGATTGGTTGAAAAAAGGTGAATATTCATTGGGAAATGGAGTCGAAAACACTGGGTCTTATAATCTTAAAACCGAGGCCATTATTCATTATTTTCAAGGATTCAACCTTCTCACCTATCCAAGAAAAAACGGGTGTCAAAACCATGTAATAAAAACATGGGATATGTTGGGAGTTAAAGTAACAACAGTGGTGGTGACTTCTGGGAAATGGACCTCTGGAGTGGGATCATCAATCACAATGCTATCAATCAAATCATCAATTGCCTAAGACACTTCAATGACCTCTTGTGTTATAGACACAGCAGGGAAAAAAGATCTGATTGGGAGCCTTTCATCTTCTACATCTCTATCTTCAATGTTTGATACGGGTATTTGACACACGGGGGTTTGAATTTTCTATCTTTTTGCTGGAGTGCTTGCAGCAACCACCTGCGTATCAACCACCGAGGACAAGTGTACCAATTCCTTCTTTAGCTCTACAGTTGATTGAATTAAAATCTTTATTTCTACAGCAGGACATAGTCCACAAGTTTTTTTCATTTTCCTTCATCCTAGTAGGTTAACATCGAGGGAGTGTTTTCTTTTTGTGCATATTTTTCTGCTCCATCCCTCTTAGCCTGTTCTTTAAGCTAGAGTTCCAATTTCTTGTAATTTGAAACCTTGGACTATGTTCATCTTTAAATCTTGCCCTAATTAGGACCTCATAAAACAAACTCATGAGCATAAGTAGTCATCATATGTTCCTCGGAGAAGTGGTTAGCCAGGATTTAAAATGCAAAAGGTGGAATGTCGAGTGGTGAGATTGATTTTTTGCAACAATGTACATGATTTCTGCAATCTGAAATCCGCAATGCGGGTTGCAGGTTGCGGAAATGCAACTTTAAATATAAACGAACCAAAATTTCCCACAATCCCCAATTGCGGATTGCAAAAAGAATGAATTTCAAATCCAAATGACCTGTGAATCCACAATCCTCATTGCAAGCAGATTGCAGGATTCAGAAAGGTCAAAGTTCAAAGAAAATCTATGTTTTTCGCAAGAACAAAAAAAATCCCTTAATTTTGAAAGGAAAATTATTAATTGGGTTTCAAAATTGCGGAAGTGATAATTTAAACTTGAGCGGTTTAATATTTCCGCAATCCACAATCTGCAGTCACGATAAAAGACAACTTGGATAAAGTAGACAAAGCCGCTCTTTCTCTTAGAATATTTCCACGTACAGTAAAATTGTGCGAAGCAATGTAAAGTTATTCAACCTACGAAGGCTATATCGTCAATTAAATTGTATCCAAAACGGTGAGCACTAGAAGAATACTTACCACAACAAGGGTCAGTGGGCCCTTCATTTCCGAGTGAAGTGTAAACATATTTAATCTATGAAGGTCAGGATGAGAATTCTAGACTTCCAACCTCCATTGTAAATATTAGGGATCCACCCATTTGTTTAGTACATAATTTTGAACACTCATATCCAACAATTCACCTATATCCAGATTAGCGAACACAATAAGGATCGACTCACCCTTCTTGCATCCTAGAACTATTATGAATAGATGTATTGGCAGAAGAAGGGTCGGTCGCCCCTTCCTTTATGAGGTATTTTTAAAAATAGACAACTTGGAGAAAGAGCGGTCACCCTTTCTCTGAGAATATTTCGACTTGCAAGCAAATTGTGTGAAGCAATGTAGAACTCATTTATATCCATAAAGGTGAACACTGGAAGAATACTTACCACAACAAGGGGCGGTCAGCCCTTCCTTTATGAGGGATTTGTAAAAATAGACAACTTGGAGAAAGAGCGACCACTTTTTTTCTGAGAATATTTCCACTTGCATGCAAATTGTGAGAAGCAATGTAAAATTATTCAACCTACGAAGGATAGACCATCAATTCATTTATATCCATAATAGTGAACACTGGCAGAATGCTTACCACAACAAGGGTCCGTCGACCCTCATTTACGAGATAACTGTAAAACTATTTAATCTACGACAACCAGTCTTAGAGACCCTTTAGAGGCCCAATTTTCACCCTTATGGGTCATATGGCTTAAGACCGAGGCCCTGCTTAATTATTTCATGGGCTTGAACCCTTCTTCTCATCTAAAACAAAACTGGTGTCAACAGCAGCCTCGGCTCTATAATTCTATTAATGATAGATCTCAAAAACAAAACTCAAGTCTCACGGGTTCCAAACCTTTTTCCTCTCAATTATGGGTTGTAGAAAGAAAAACATTTCAAATCCAAATAATCAAGCTTCCACTTTGCGGATTGCGGGTTGCAGAAAGCACAAACTTTGGAGAAAATTTGTTCTTTCCTGAATCTCAAAAGCACAAAAAAATCAATGACTTTTATGAAGGGAAAATTATTAAATGGACAAAGTCATAACAATGAGATGAAAAGCATGATTAACATCATGAAACCCCAAAATGAACAAGGAACTCAAACATTACCTTAAAAAAATGAAAATTGAGGCTCCCATGTTTTAATAACAACATGGGATCTGTTGGGAGTTAAAGTAACAACAGTGATGGTGACTTCTCAGAAATGGACCTCTGGAGTGGGATCATCAATCAGAATGCTATCAAGCAAATCAACAATTACCCAAGAGACTTCAGTGGCCTCTTGTGTTATAGACATAGTAGGAAAAAAGATCTGATTAGGAGCCTTTCATCTTCTACATCACTATCTTCAATGTTTGATATGGGTATCTAAGACACGGGGGTTTGAATTTTGTGTCTTTTTGCTGGAGTGCTTGCAGCAATAACCTGAGTATCAACCACCAAGGATAAGTATTCCAATTCCTTCTTTAGCTCTACAGTTGATTGAATTAAAATCTTCATTTCAGCAGCAGGACATACTCCACAAGGTTTTTGCATTTGCCTTCATCCTCGTAGGTTAACATCAAGGGAGTGTTTTCCTTTTCTGCATCTTTTTCTGCCCCATCCCTCTTAGCCTGTTCTTCAATCTATAGTTCCAATTTCCTATAATTTAAAACATTGGACTATGTTTTTCTTTAGATTTATCCCTAATCAGGACCTCAGAAAAGAAACTAACTCCCTCGTAAATAGAATCTTCAGGGGCAGTCTCATGAGCATAAGTAGTCATCATATGTTCCTAGGAAAAGTGGTTAGCCAGAATTTAAAATGAAAAAGGCGGAATGAAGAGTTGCAGGATTAATTTTTTGCAACAATGTACATGATTTCCACAATCTGAAATCCACAATGCGGGTTGTGGGTTTCGGAAACACAAATTTATATATAAACGAACCAAAATTTCCCGCAATCCGCAATTACGGGTTGCGGGTTGTGGAAAGAATGTATTTCAAATCCAAATGACCTTGGAATCCACAATCCTCATTGCGAGCAGATTGTAGGTGTTAAATTCTTCAGAATTTACTTCAATCTGATCTAGGATCTTAACTGAGAGAACAACATGTACAGCATATCTACATCATATCAATCATGGAGACAATAATGCAAGCACACAAGAGACACAAAGATTTACTTGGGGAAAACCATAAAGGTGAAAAACCCCAATAACTTCCTTAGAGATAGATAGAGCAATGATACAACCCAACCATGAGAGATAGACATAACCTAGCAACAGATCCTCCTCCTCCATAAGTGCGCCACTCCTCCTTGAGTGCATGAATGAGAAGTGAGTGATCAAATAGAGCGCCTCCCACACTCTATTTATACTTGACTTGACTTTCCTTTTACATGAATCATGTAGGCTCGAACTTAACCACATAACATAATGTTGATTGAGCCAACCCCCAATAGGGTGGTCTAATAACCCTTCGACCCACATGGCCGACCCCCAATAGGGTGGTCTAATAACCCTTTGACCCACATGACTTATACAGGGCCGACCTCAACAAGGTGGTCTAATAACCCGACATTTACAATATAAATTACGACACTTCCGTATAGAAGAATAATACCATCTCTATAGAAGTACATACAACATACATATATGAAATACATTCCGAAGTTACATATACATCAACAGCAGGGTTCAAAAAGGTCAAAGTTCGGAGAAAATCTATGTTTTCCTCAACAACAAAAGAAATCATTAATTTTGAAAGGAAAATTATTAATTAGGTTTTGGAATTGCGGAAGTGATAATTTAAACTTGAGCAGTTTAATAATTCTGCAATCTGAAATCCACAGTTGGGATAAAAGACTACTTGGAGAATGCAGACAAAGCCGCTCTTTCTCAGAGAATATTTCCACTTACAAGCAAATTGTGCAAAGCAATGTAAAGTTATTCAGCCTACGAAGGCTATACCGTCAATTCATTTATATCCAAAATGGTGAGCACTGGAAGAATACTTACCACAACAAGGGTTAGCGGACCCTTTATTTACGAGTGAAGAGTAAACATATTTAATCTATGTAGGACACGATGAGAATTCTAGACTTCCAAGTTCCGCTGTAAATATTAGGGGTATGCCCATTCATTTAGTAAATAATTTTGAACACTCATATCCAACAATTCACCTATATTGAGATTGGAGAACACAAGAAGGATCGATTGATCATTCTTTCATCCTAGAGCTATTATGAATAGATTTATGGGCAAAAGAAGGGTCGGCCGCCCCTTCCTTTACGAGGGATTTGTAAAAATAGACAACTTGGAGAAAGAGCGGCTGCTCTTTCTCTGAGAATATTTCCACTTGCACGCAAATTGTACGAAGCAATGTAAAATTCATTTATATCCATAAAGGTGAACACTGGAAAAATACTTACTACAAAAAGGGGTGGCCGACCCTTCCTTTATGAGGGATTAGACAACTTGGAGAAAGAGCAGCCGCTCTTTCTCTGAGAATATTTCCACTTGCATGCAAATTGTGAGAAGCAATGTAAAATTATTCAACCTACGAAGGCTAGACCGTCAATTCATTTATATCCATAATGGTGAACACTCGCAGAATAGTTACCACAACAAGGGTCGGTCGACCCTTCATTTAGGAGATAAGCGTACAAATATTTAATCTACGACAGCCAATCTGAGAATTCTAGAATTTCAACTTCCACAGTAAATAGTAGGGATCTTCCCTAGCGTTTAGTAGATAATTGTGAACACCCATATCCAACAATTCATCTATATCAAGAATGGCTAACACAAGAAGGATTGACCAACCCTTCTTGCATCCTAGAACTATTATGAATAGAGTTATGGGTAGAAGAAGGGTCGGCCGCCCCTTCCTTTATGATGGATTTATAAAAATAGACGACTTGGAGAAAGAGCGCCCGCTGGCTAGAAAACATCCATGGAGGAAGGAGCAGACGCTCTTTCTCCTCCGCATCTACTTCCAACACCCTTTCACTAAACAGAAGTTTCATCTTTCTAGCAAACCCTTTCAAGGAATCTTTCTATAAATTTTGTTGTTAAAATGTCGATATCTAACTTCCAGGGTGACACGTGGAATGATCAGATTGTGACACGTGGCATATTTTTTATTTTTACCATTAGTTTTTCTATTGTTTAAAAGAATATTACGGATCTTAAAGGTACCATTTCAATATAAACCTATGGATTTAAGTTATAGTAATTCCAATGCAAGAGAAAAAACGTCGAGGGAAAAACCAAGAAATACATGACCTTCGATAATACTCTTTTTATAATAATCCTATTGATAATGTTTTATTAAAAAATATTGTTTTCAAACATGAAATTTAAGCCATACTATTGTTTTCGAACATGAAATTTGAGCCATATTATTGTTTAAAATCATGAAATTTAAGCCATGACCATCAAACATTATGTAAAGTAAAGTAAGGTAGTTTACAAACACTAGTACTTTGAAAATCAACACAACTCCATTTTCAAATCTTATACAAAATAGCTAAAATGCACTTCCAAGAAAAATATGGTTCCTTGCTCAATCTGAAAAATGCAATAAAATATGGTCTGTTAATGTGTCTCGTGGAGGTTTTCTATATTCAAAGAGTTTTTCTCCAGTAAATAATCACTATGTTGAATTGATGGCCTAGATATTTTGTTTTCCATTATTTAACCTATCATCCAAAAGAAATTCAAAACTTTATTTAAATTAAAACAGAATGGATAAATCCAAACATAATCGATAAATAAGAGAGGTTAGGAATTTAGAGAAGAATTAAAATTAATATTAAAAAAACTGCATATATTTTATTCAAATAGGATCCGAACATCCTCACAGATTTTAAAATTTTCAAAATGTAGGGCATTGGACAAAATCCCTCCCTTAAACTAACAAAAAAGTAAACCTAAAATAGGTGCCCATACAAACTGAACAGAAGGGTTGAGGACAAAATCCCTCCCCTAAACTAACACAAAAGTAAACCTAAAATAGCTGCCGATACAAAGGGCCGAGGAAAAAATCCCTCCCCTAAAGTAACAGAAAAGTAAACCTAAAATATTAAACTTCAGTAAAATAACATAACATGAGACCGTTGTGGGTGGGCCGCGTGGTTCTTTGAGGACTCAATCTCCATTGGTTTCAGGAAGCCCGATGATCTTTCCTCTGAGGGAGTTGATGAGGGAGTTCCGGCAGTGGACGGGACTGTCCAAAACCTACTGAAGTAACTGGACTCCCCTCAGGCATTACCTTGAGCTCCCGGGGGTTGATTTCGAATGGCTTCGTCGTGCTCATGGAAGAGAGCTCGCATTGCCTCCATCATTTCGGTTTTGTTGCTTTCCATTGTTTGCTCCATCGATGTTATCCTGGTTTCCATGGTTTGCTCCATCAATTTTATCCTGGTTTCCATGGTTTGCTCAATTGAGTCTATCTTCTGTTGAATCTCTTGGATCTCCTTCTCCAACTTCTCGACTCGGATGCCGGTGTGATCTAGGAGGATCATTGAACGTCAATCTCGATAAATAAAGACTGCTCGGATTCCACTTGCAGTTGATTTAATGTTTTCTTTAACCATTTGATGCTCAATATGGTGGTATAAAGACATGTTATTCATGATAATGTTCTGTGTTAGAGACAGTATGAGGATGCAATAATCATGTTATTAATAATCTGTTCATGATGTGCTATCAATGCAAGTAGTCGACATTCAACAAGTCTAAGTTTTTTAAATCAGATTTGAAGATGTGTTTGACATCAACGTGGAACATATGCTATTTTTACAAGTTTGTATATAGTCTATGATTCCAAAATTGTCAGGGAATTGGTAGGATCAAGAAGAATTCAAGATTTTGTGTTGAAATTGATGATTGCCCCAACAATCTGATTGCGATAGCCACTTCAACGTTCAGCAAGGTCGCAGCACCAAATTGGTTGTTTTGGTTGTTACAATGGTATTGATTGTTGAGATCGAGGAGGTCATCATCCCGTGGGGAAAGTCCAACAAAGAAGTGTCTTGCGTTTTACCTCGGAACCATGGCAATAAGCATCCAGCAAGAAGATATGTGCTGTGAATGAGACGGACGATGGGAACGTGTGTTTCATTCGACAAACGGTTTGTATACATGCGAAGATGCTGCAGGTTCGACTATTTTCAAACCCCAAAATCCTTCATGGAGAATCGTCCAGCTTGTTATATGGATCAGATGAAATCGCAGGGATGATCCATAATGACCACATCGAGCCTGCGAAAATCATAGTGGATTGTTGAAAGATCCACGTTTGTGTTGTTTGCGTGAAGATCCATAATTAAATGGCGGGTGTGTTGGTCCATAACATGTCGAGATTGCAAAAATCAATACACATATCGGGTTTTGCCGATATGAAAAATGATCCAATGATTTTCTTTGTTTTTTTATTTTTTATGATTGGGCTGAATGTCATGTAATTCGACGAATTGATGTTAGTGTGGAAAATGTCTATTGGGCCGGCAGCGGAGATCTTCTTGCAATCACAAGTCACAGTTCATTTTATATTTTGAAGTGCAATCATAAGATTGTTGCTACGTATCTGGATAATGGTAAGCCAAATGATGGCAGGTGTTAACCTACAGTGACACATTGAGCCTGCAAAACATAATGGGTCAGCAAATGTAAAAATGATGAATAGTTACGATGGGAAAAACCATCGAATAAACCAAGCATTTGTAAACAAAAGACTTTGTCTCTTAAATCTGTGGATTGGATCGAGACCAAGTCTGTTTTGATTTGTAGGTTAAAATTAGAAGATTGGTTGGCCGTATAGCGCCTATATAAACCAACACGATGAAGAGGATAAGGGAAAGTTTGCTGATGATGAAAACGTTGAAGAGCTTTGTGTAAAGCTTGAACAGAATTTGAAGAAGTCGAGATTCTCGAATTCTTATGGAGTTTTGATCATTGGTATCAAGAATCTCCGAAAGCAAATTCTCTTTGCGTGGAGAAATTTTGTGGGTGGATTTAGATACACCAAGAACAAATTCCAGTATTGTCTTTTGGTATGGAGAAGATTCGTTGATATGACTTAGAAGAAGTTATTGTAAATCGACGAGAAGGTTCCACCTTTTATTGAAGAAGACAATAAAAAATTATCCAAGTTCTTGTTGGAACAGATCGGGACACGTAGCGAGTTGGGTGAACTCCGTTAACAAACCTGTTTCTATGCATAATTTCTTTATGTGTATTTGCGAAATCTTTGTTTTGACAGAAAATTGCATTTGCTAATGCTGAATTCTGAATATTAGTTAAGGAATTGTGAAGTCTTTTCTTAGCAGATTTATGAATCATAATTAAATATTTGTGAAGTTAATCAAGGACGGTCCATTTTCAGATCACGGTGTCTGCATCGGTGATTCTGGTCCTTCTGCGAGAGCTACCTTCCTCCATTATAAAACAAGGAGACTTTCCTGAAGAACTATTGTAAGAAAGCTTCCCATACAGGAGCTCACATCCAGTAAGCAGAGTAGTGGTAGGAATCGAGAGACTTTCCTTTAATCCGAGTTTAACAACTAGCCATTGAGGATGGCCAGTGGATGGAGAAAGAGTCGAACACAGAGCTAATTTCGAAAACATTTTCGGCAAGCTTGAGCGAACAGGAGCAGATCATATTTAAATGAGCGGAAACGATAATAAAAAAAAATAGAACACAATCCAAAACCATAACACTGATCGTAGGAAATCTCCAGATCCGTCGGAATTAAAGATCAAAGCAATTGAAAGATTGTTATAGCGGGTTATAGGACATTAAGGATCAAAGACGTTACCCGAGAACTGGAAGACCTTGTTGATGTATTTGTAAATTCGAAATATATTCACTTGTATATTGTATGTATTACATTTGTACTTTATTGTATGCCCAACAGAGATGTATCATTCCTTCGATTGGAAGTGTCGTCATTTGTATTTGCAAGTGTCGCAAGTATTATTGTAAGTGTACCAACTTATATTTGATGGGTTATTAGACCACCTTGATGGGGTCAACCCTATATGAGTTGTGTGGGTCAAAGGGTTATTAGACAACCCTAGTGGGGTCAACCTAGTGACAAGTGATAATGGGTTATTAGACTCTCGTAAGGGAGGCCATCCCAGTTAGAGTAAAAGGCAAGTCAAAGTAAAGTATAAATAGAGAGTGTGACTCTCTCATTTGTTCATTCACACACTCACTCACTTTGCATTAGTGAGAGAGAGAGGAGGAGTATGCACAAGTGGAGGAGGAACTGTTGCTACTACAGACATCTATCTTTTGGGGATTCATCTTTGTGATCTTTGTATTGGTTCTCATTTTATCTCTGAGGAAGTTGCAGGGTTTTTCACTTTCTTGGTTTTCCTTGGTGAAATGCTTTGTGTCTCTTGTCTCTTGTGTTTGATATGTTGTACATGTTATTCTCTCAGTTAATATCCTATATCATATTGAATTAGATGATGAAAAACTAACATGGTTTCCAAGCTATCCAAAAGGAAGCCATGGTATGGCATTTATGACACTTGTTGCATTTGCGACAAATTGGAAGCTAGGGCTTGCTATAGTAAAAACCATTAATCGTGAAACTTTCGCTATAACGCAATCTTGGCCAAGGTTCAGGATCTGAAACTTTTACAGGTTGAAGAAGAAATGTCCATGTATCTTGTATCTCATGGACAGACTTAGATTCATTTTACTTTGTGAGATATGATCCGTACAAGTTAGGGTTTCTTCCTCTTCGAGAATGAAGTCGAAAACAGGTGACCTAAGAAAAAAAGTTATATCTCGGGCTAGGAAGCTCCAAACAGAATTCCGTAAAAAGTGACAGTTAGGGCATGGACTGTGGTTTTACAAATCCGGGTTTCAGAGGCCGAAGTTGAAATAGTGACACGTGGCATGCCATACAATTTTGCTATATTGCTTCATCCTATAAATAGGTCACGTTGTGACACTTGGAATATATCTCTATCAGAGAATCCATTTGAGCTCAGATGTGTGGGGTTGGAAAGATGACAGGTTAGTCTACCACAGGTCTAAGTTTCATTCCCTAAGGATCCAAAATTTCAAAGATACATCAGAAACAATATGGCATATATTTTTGTCCAAACAAAATTTGATTCTGAGCACTTTCCTTTTTGGTTTATCATTGCTGCGGGAAATTAGAGTTTCAGAGAAAGTTGTAATTTCTTGAATCTGAGACCATGGCTCGATGTGCCTTAGAAAAATCAAAATTTAGAGACCAAGATCAAATTTTTTGGTAGGGTAGAACCGCGGGCTCTATCAAACCCTAGTTCGGGATTTTGACCACGAAACGAGAATTTGACAAAAGCTGCAGATCCAAAACTTTCAAAGTCAATTTTGAGGGGTCAAATTTTGGAGATTTCAAAATTGAATTATTCTAGCCTAATCAGCTCAAAAAGGTGCATCTTTTCATCCAATCAGAAGTTTGAAATTCAAAGTTTCGATTTTTAGGGTTTCTTTGTCAAACCCTAGCGAGCTCGAGATCTAGCTTCATCGAATCAAAGTGGATTGGGTTAATCCTAGAAGAGAATGAATTGACACCTACATAAGTGAAGAAGTTCCAATTCCAGAGGGAGATGAGGCTAAGGCCTTACATAAGAAGACTACAAGCAATCCCGATAGGTAGGACTTGAGGAGATACATGTATGTTTTGAAATATGTTCATGGTTAAGTTTATAATATGTTTGTCTTCATATTATTGAGGTTAGTAATAATCTTGATTAATTATAGACTTGTCTTATCACCCTAGTAAAAGCATGAATGTATGTGAATGATAGAATCCATTTATTTATTAGGGTTATGACACTTATGATTGTACTAATGCACTGTGGTGTTGTATGAGGATGATGTTGTCCACTAACATAAAAGGTACATCAAGAAAGACGAATCAAGTACTAGATCAAGAACATATGACCATGGTGACATGAAAACAAACACTCATCCATAGTCATGGATCACATAGAAGCTCTACTTACGAGGTATGTATAATTTGGTTCTACAATGGTTAACTTATGAGATATGCAGGTTACTAGCACAAGTCATTGAAGAGAACAAGAAGACATTATGTGGGTATGTTAGACATAACTAGCAAGCATCATAATCCAGGTATGTTTTTCTATATCAAGTTAGAACCATACCTTGTGTTAGGATCTTATATAAGTATACTTGGTATGATTGATAATTCATGAAGTTATAAGTTTGGGAAATCATGGGTTTATGCATATTATGCTTCTTAGTTTGATTAATGATATGACAAACTAGAAGAGTACTATGGTCAAATAAAAATATGCATGAATAAAAGAAGTCCTCATTGAATACTAACACTTGTGTATGAAATGATCATGATCATAGATGATTAAGATGATTTAGAATCATATTTTTTTAATAAGTATTGAGATTATACTAATGCATGTATGATTATGTATGAAATATTGAGGATGACACAATGATGACACTAGTGCACACTTAAGCATGCATAGTGGTCGAGAATGGATAGAAGTTCAAAGACATATAATCATGATGATATCATAAAGGAAGCAAATATCAAGAGGGAGCACACTCCAGTAGTTCCTGCAAGGAAGCAAATATTGAGAGGGAGTCCACCCAACAAGCAAACAAAGATAAGTATTTGAATTGTCATTTATTATATATTTGATTACTTAAATGATGTTGTTTATTCATGTACATGCTTATGTTCCTAGATTTAGGATGTATATTATGCATATTAGAAAAGTTGCATTAATGAACAAGATACTACTAATATGCAAGTAATGGGTAAGTGGCCTATGGTACTATACAACATTCCATTGCTACTTATCTAGAATGAAACCTCTTTGCTGACATGTTGGGAGTTGTGCACACTCTTAACAAATGTTTTGGTAGAGATGGAAGGCATCTAGAAAGTTACGGGATACAGATAAATGTTGTATTGAATCATTGGCTAAGATAATTGCATGACTGTATGACATATATCTTTATGTGTAAGAATTTGTTCTGAAATCTATGAGATGTTTCTAATCATGCAATTGAACTTGTCTTGTAGGAAAGACCATGTACCATCACCTACAAGAGATACTTGTTTCAAAGAACAAGCAACAAAGGACAACAACATTTGTTCCAGCAACGAAGCTCAAGAAAAATACCTATGGAAGATATTGAAGAATATGAAGTTCCTAGGATCCGGGATGCAGTAATGGAAGGATGCCATGATCGAGGAATACGAGTCAATCATGAAGAATGATGCTTGGGATGTGGTCCCAAGACCAGAAGGGAAGTCTGCTGTGACTTCCAAGTGGATCTACAATATCAAGCATGCTGCAGATAGTAGCATAGATAAATACAATGCAAGGTTTGTGGCTCGTGGCTTATCTTAAAAAGAAGGGATAGATTATGAAGAGACTTTTTCACCTGTAGCCAGATACACTTCCATCAGAACAATACTTTCTCTGGTTGTAGTGATGAAGTGGAAGATACACCAGATGGATGTCAAGACAAATTTCTTGAATGGTGTAGTCGAAGAGGAAGTGTATGTGGAGCAACCACTTGGATTTGAGACACATGATAGGGAGTCACATATGTGCAAATTGAAGAAATCCTTGTACGGTTTGAAACAAGCACCCAGGACATGGTATGGCAGGATTGATAGCTTCCTGTCGAGTTTGGGCTTTACCAAGAGTAAAGTGGATTCTAACCTTTACTGCAAGGTTGAGAAAGGAAATCCAGTGATACTCCTACTATATGCAGATGACCAATTTGTGATAGGTGAGATTGGGTTGATTGCTGATATGAAGAGGAAGCTTGCTGTCGAGTTTGAGATGAAGGACTTGGGTATGATGCATTACTTTCTAAGTATGGAGGTTTCGCAAAGTGCAGATGGATGCTTCCTTGGACAAGGGAAGTATGTAGTAGAGATCCCGAAGCAGTTCGGGATGATGGACTCCAAGGCCATGGCCACACCAATGGCATCGAACCTGAAGCTACTAAGTGATGTTTCATCAGAGTCAGTTGATGCCACGATGTATCGTCAGATGATTGGGTCCTTGATGTACCTCATGAACACGAGACTAGATATTTGCTTTGTAGTGAACACATTGAGCTAGTTCCTGATGGATCCTAGACATGTTCACTTGATTGTTGTAAAGCATATTCTGAGGTACCTGAAGGGTACAGTTGATTATGGGATCAAGTATGATGCAAATCAAAAGGTTAACTTGGAGGGTTATGTTGATTCAGATTGGGAAGGCAGTGCTGTAGATAGGAAGAGCACTTCGGGTTGCTGCTTCAGCATGGGATCATGTTTGATCTCTTGGTTTAGCATGAAGCAGTCCTGCGTAGCACTGAGTATAGCTGAAGCAGAGTATGTCGTAGCTTGTTCGGCTAGTTGTGGGGCAATATGGATATGGAAGCTACTGTCTGATTTATTTGATATCCAATTGGATGCTACTTGTATCTATTGTGACAACCAGAGTTGTGTGAAGTTGTCAGAGAACCCGGTGTTCCATGACTAGTCGAAGTATATCGAGATCAAATATCACTATATTAGGGATATGGTGCAGAGAGGAGCAGTGAAGCTCCTGTATGTTGCGACAGATGAGCAGATTGCAGATGTGTTGACCAAACAACTAGCCAGAATGAAGTTCGAGTACTTCAGAAAGAGGCTTGGTGTACTTTAGATTGAGGTTCCTTCCAAGGGGAACTGATGAGTCCGGAAGACACAGATGCACATGGGATTTTCTGACATGGTTGTATATGTGTTCTCCCATGGTCGTGATGTAATTGCTGAGCCATTCTCACATAGTGGTAGATGTGTTTTCCCATGGTGCATATGTAAGGGTTGGAGCGATTCTCACATGGTGGTAGATGTGTTCTCTCATGGTGTAGATGTAAGGGCTGATGCCATTTTTCACATGGTGGTAGATGTGTTTTCCCATGGTTAAAAATTAAGGGATGGAGCCTTCCCCAAATGGTGGTAGATGTGTTCTCCCATGTCGGTGGTGTAAGTGTTGTATGATGTGCATCTGGGTTGTGCTCCATGAATGATGAGATGATCTGAAGAGGACAATCATGTGTGATGAGCATCAGGATGATGTTCCAGATTATATGCATCAAGATGATGCTGTGATGGTGATCAGGATGATGCTCCAGATTATATGCATCAGGACGATGCTGTGATGGTGATTAGGATGCTCATGTGATGATATGTATCAGGATGATGATATGTATCAGGATGATGCTATGATCATGATCAGGATGATCATGTGTGGTGAGCATCAGGTCAATGCTCCAGATGTTGTACATCAGGATGATGTATTGTATGATGATGATCAAGACGATCATATGTGATGAGCATTAGGTTGATGCTCCATATTTTGTACATCAGGATGATGTATTGTATGATGATGATCAGTACGATCATGAGCATCAAGAGAATGCTCCGTGTGAGGATGATCAGGTGGATCATGAGTATCAGGTCGATACTCCGTGGCCGTGGACAGATTGTGCAGGTAGCATAGAAAAGATCCTAGGAGATCCGATAGTTTGAGCTTGGATACTCTTTCGAGGTTTTGCTACAGGTAGCATAGAAAAGATCCTGGGAGATCCAATAGTTTGAGCTTGGATGCTCTTTCAAGGTTTTGCTACAAGAGGAATGTAATCAGTCCTGGAGATCCAATAGGTTGAGTTGTGTGCTCGTAAAAGTTTTGGGATGCTCTTTATAGATCTTGCAAGTTTCAAGACAGTCTTTTAAGGTTTTCCTTGACCACATAGAAAAGATCCTGGGAGATCCGATAGTTTGAGCTCGGATGGTCTTTCGAGGTTTTGTGGTGGTCACATGTAAAATATCCTTGGAGATCCAATGGGTTGAGCTATGTGCTCATAAAAGTCCTAGGATTCTCTTTCGAGGTTTTGTTGACGCACATTACTTGGGATGGCCAGAGATGATGAAGACCTACAAGAGGCTAGGCCTACATCCAACATGAAAAAGGGTCACCTCTGTAGAAATTCCTATGACGAGAAGAATTGAGAGATAGCACCAGTCATCGAGATGAAGAGTACAATAGCAGTGACAATGATGCTCCAGTGATCCAGTGACGATGATCAAGCTCCAGTATTGAAGACTTGTGTCTATATGTATTGATGACTTGTGTCAAGAGAATACCTTCCTAGTTAAGAGGGAGTGTTGATGTATTTGTAACTTCAGAAGATATTCACTTGTATATTGTATGTATTACATTTGTACTTTATTGCATCCCCAGCGAAGATGTACAATTCCTCCGATTGAAAGTGTCATCATTTGTATTTGCAAGTGTTGCAAGTATTATTGTAAGTGTCACAACTTATATTTGATGGGTTATTAGACTAGCTTGATGGGGCGGCCCTGTATGAGTTGTGTGGGTCAAAGGGTTATTAGACCACCCTAGTGGGGTTATCCCAGTGACAAGTGATAATGGTTTATTAGACTCTCCTAAGGGAGGTCCTCCCAGTTAGAGTAAAAGGAATGTCAAAGTAAAGTATAAATAGAAAGTGTGACTATATCATTTGTTCATTCACACACTCACTCACTTCGCATTAGTGAGAGAGAAGAGTAGTGCGACCAAGTGGAGGAGGAGTTGCTGCTACTATAGACATCTATCTTTTGGGGATTCATCTTTGTGATCTTTGTATTGGTGCTCATTTTATCTCTGAGAAAGTTGCGGGGTTTTTCACCTTCTTGGTTTTCCCCGGTGAAATGCTTTGTGTCTCTTGTCTCTTGTGTTTGATATGCTATACATGTTGTTCTCTTAGGTAAGATCCTAGATCATATTGAATTAGATGGTGAAAAACTAACAGACCTTACCCTTTGATTTAACTGATGGGACATATTGACAGCAAGGGTTCATAATTGGGCTATTGGAAGGCGGGTTGGATGAGTCAGCTGCACAGTTGTTAACACCCAAAAAGTGCTCACTAGCTCATTTCCTTATTCACATGACGCATCTGTCCACTTTTCCACCATTTGAGCCTCTAAAGCCATCAAAAGGTCACCAAAAGACCATAATACACCTCTTTTTCCCCTCAAAAGATATCTTTTTCCTCAAAAAACATAAAAAACCGTCAAAAAGGGTCTAGAATTCCCAAAAATATTAAAAGGGAATAAAAATATTCAAAATATTCTAAAAAGGAAAAAAGAGCGAAAAAAGGTACCTAAACCATCTTGGTCAATACCATTGGTTTCCTCAAAACCATAATGGTATTCCCCACCACCAAAACCTATAAAAAGGTGGTAGGGGTTCCTCACTTTCCATCCATCCATAATCCTATCCTCACGCTGTCAAAATCTCTCCTGAGATTTTTGGCCATTTTCAGCATCTTGGAGAAGATACCATTGGAGCTTGGAGCTACTCACCCTTGGAGTTGCTCAACATCATATCCTCACCATTTGAGGTATCTTAATACAAAACATTCTTTTATTTCTTGTTCTTTCTATGAATCGTTTTTAGATTTATTTGTTATATGCACATGTTAGTTTAGATTTAGATTTAATTCATAATCGTTTTTGCTTTCTATATTGAAACTGCTATCACATTGTTGATAGGTGCCCATTGCACAAAGCTTGGTTGCAAAACCAAGCTAACAGTTTTTGGCGACTCCGCTGGCTTCGAATTCTTAGATATTGTTTTTTTGCTTTAGATCTTAGTTTTTGTTAGTTTTAATCATTTTAATTCAGAGATATGCCATCCTAGACAACAGATCCATTGTTGTTCTAGATATTGGCCCTTTCTGTTGCCATTAACAGCCTGAATTTTCCATTTTCGGGTTCATCTTTCGGCGTCCATTTTTCGCCTTCCACCTTGCGGCTTTTCGCCCGACACTCGCACGGCTCATCGCGACCTCGCGGCTTTTTTTCTTGCAGCACGCCGCTGTTTCACGACCATTTTAAGCGTTGCACATCATGACTTACTGGCCATTTTCCGTGTTGCACATCGCGACTGTGCGACCGAAACCCGTGCTTCACATCGCGGCTTCATGGCCATTTGCCGCACTGCACATTGCGACTGCGGGGCTGAAACCCGCGCTGCACATCGTGACTGTTTACCCAAAACCCACGATGCTGTTATTTTGAATTCGCCCAATTTTTTAGAAAAAAATTTCACTGTATTTTTTGCCTATTTAGCCTATTTTACAGCATTATTTTTTCTGCATTTTTACAACCATACTAAATCTTTTTCTATTTATATATGCTCCATTAAAAAGAGTTTTTAAAAATTTTCAGTAATTGAAATAAAGATTTTATGCATTCTATTTATATCATAGGTTTCATTGTTTATATGCTTAATAGTTTGCCCAAGCAATTTTCTAAGAGATCCATTTATTTCTTGAAATATTTATGTTATTTGCTTCCCTTTAAATTATTTCAAAGATCCATTATTTTTTAATAGTTTTTTCAAGCATTTACATTTCGAAAGTGCCTTTATTTTTTGCAAACTGGAAAAGTCTTATTTTTTCATTTCGAAAGCGCCTTTATTTTTTACAAACTGGAAAAGTCTTATTTTTTCATTTGTAATCAATCGCCCAAGTGAGGCAAATCAATTTTAGTTTAATAATCTCACTTGCACCCACTCTGCCACATTATTTAAACTGAGCCTTAAAATCTACCTTAACTCAACCAACTTTTTAACCCCACTTGGGGAGCACTTAAAAGAATATTGTAGTTAGGTAGGATTGAGGGGATAGGTGTTCCAATAACACCCCTCAATTATTTACATTTGAGACATAGTGGTTGTCCTTTACGGTACCAAAATCCCTTATAATTTTGACATGGTTATCAACCAATTTATCGGGAAGGCCTCTCCCTTAGGAGGGTTGAAGTAGCCAAACTGGTTCCGGAAGCCTGAGTGGAATACCGCAATCCATTCAATAACCGAAGGATACCTTTCGATGTTCTCGGTGTACACCCGTATGGGGGTACAGTGGCGATAGAATCAAAATGCAGATTCACCGAACGTGTCATGAACAGGGTATCCTAGTTTCCACTCTTTAGGATTGTCTACCCGGTGTGCCTCCTGGTAGGGGGATATCTAGCTGTTGATTCAACACTCTATATTGTCTGACTTGGATTTCATCACCTTGCAGAGGAGATCATTTGTTGACTCACAATACTTTTAGTTAGGTGTTTGCATGATACAATACCCACCTTTTGTCTAGTGAGCACCACTTTTTTCTAGGAACTGTTTGACTTTTGGTATTCTGACCACTTTGTTGGATCCCTCCACTTATTATAGCATAGCTGCTATAATAAGTGCTTTTGAGGTTGGTTGTTGGCCTGAGAGCCATTATTTTTTCACTCCCCTCTTGCACTCATTGTTGCACTAGGGTTTCAAGTTTTTTACATCACCACCTTCCACTAAAATTTTTATATATTTCTCACCATTGAGAATTTAAGACGATCCCGCCATCTTCAGGGTGAACCCCCTCAGTTCGGTACACTTGACTCTACACATCATAGATGTAGAGCCTTATCCCTTGACTCGACACGTCATCGACATAGAACACAGTCATCTAATTATGATGCACCTCACTTCACATCTGATTCTGAGGCTGAATCCAAACAACCTACTGAAATATCACCAACCAACCCCATGGCTGGATCACAATATGACCCCCTTTTCACCAGTGCTATTGGAGATACATCAACAAACCCTTCTACTACTGTGCCACCCATGGTAACAACAACCCATTTAGGCATGGATAATATAGGGGCCACTCCACCTTAGGTTTGCCCAACACAGGACTACCACCTATTATGGGTATGCCCAACATAGGAATCACACCTCCTCTCATTACCACAACCCAGATCCCAGGAATTCCTGGCACTATTCCTAACCCCTCTGCAATTCATGTTGCACTTGGGAGTGCTGGCCCATCCCACACCACAACTGTTGGAGGACACATACCTTCAATACCTAGCATACCATTAGGGGCCATTGGACCACTACAAAATGCCACCATTAACAGTTATGTCCAAGTCACTACGCCACACCCATCTGCTATTTTACCATACATGGATAGTCTGAACTTACCAGACCTAGCCAGGTTAACCAACGATCCTATCGGGCACAACCCTACATGGCCACCCATGCCTACAAAGCTCCCCTCAGACATCCCCAAGTTTGAGGGAAAACCTGGGGAAGATCCCCAAAACCACATAATGTCATTTTACTTATGGTATTCATCTAAATCCATAGTGGATGACTCCATTAGACTAAGACTGTTGCAACGAACGTTCACTAGCTCTACAGCCAAGTGGTACATTGAACAACCACATGGGACCCACCATACATTTACCTCCCTCGCCTCCACCTTCCTTCAGTTTTTTTAGCTACCTGTACGTTATGATGCAGGAGTTGAAATATTGTTGTCTTGCATACAAAACACAGCTACCCACATCACCGACCATATCCATGAGTGGCACAAGCATCGTAGCCTATGCAAGATAAAACTAGACAACTGTATATTTTTGGATTGGTTTCTCAAATCACTCCTACCCCTCATAGCCAAAGATGTAGCTTCCGAACAACCCCAGTCAGAAGAAGAAGCTATCTTAAAAGCTCAATAGTTTGACCTGATTTATGCCCACTCAGGACATCTCTACACCATCATACCAGATGCCCCGCGAGGCGATTCTTCATGCGGTGACGCTCCGGGGGCATCACATGTCGCTGATGGTATTATCAGCCAAGTCACAACACAAAATAAACCTTTTAGCATGGTGAGCACCATAAATGCCCCAGACCTCTCTAGGGCTACATCTAATTCTGGAGCGACGACTTCGTACACTCCAATGAATCAGACTCATCACACTCATGGACCCTCTTGTCCACCACATTGCTACGGGTAAGCACCATCAACATATGTACCACCCACATACTATAACCAACCGGCCACCCAAAACCCAATTCACTTACCGGCCCAACCAATGTATTACCCCCAGCAAGCTACACCAGCTAACCCAACATTTCCAATAGCTCAGGGTTACCAACAACCCCAGCAGGCAACTGGACCTCCTCCAACCCCACTAGCTTATTATCCACCGCAACCTGCTCCTGCACCTGCGGCACCCCAAAATCCTCCCACTACTCAAAGGCAAGTTTACACACAACACAATCAGCCCCAACACCAAAACAACCAACGCAACTAGGGCGGACAACAAAACCGCGGAAGAGGACGTAACCGCGGTAACAACCAACAACATAATCAAGGTCCACCACCACCCAATACTCCAAATAATAACAACACTACTCCCCCCAACCAGAATCCCGATCGTCATCCCAAGTAGGCGAAAAACAATAACCTGAGAACAAACCATCCATGTTCTATATGTGGAGTCTATGGCCACTACACTCACAACTACCCCCATTTAGAGAAAGCACGTAAGCTTTGGGATGACGATGCCCAACACCAGGGCCACGCTAGATATCCAACTCCTCTTAATCAACCACAACCCATGATATTGCAAAACCCATTGCCAAACCAGGGAGTAGTAAATGCTCGCCCAATGGATCCCCCACAAGGATCTGCTGCACCTCAGCAACAAATCACCTATGCCGCAACTGATTATCAGCATACGGATTCAGGCACACACCATTTATTAATGATGTCATCCAATGACATCAACCTTCAGACTTACAGGAATCAGTACGGCCCACCCCTAGAAACTCCTCCCACTAACGTATCCACCTCCCTTCCATCAGATCAACCACTACGCATACCAAATATGCCATTGGACGGAGGACCTAAAATCCCTTGCATCCCTTTATGAAGGATTAACAACAATCCTAATGCTCGCGCAACATCCAATTATAATGTCATGGAAGATTTAGCACAATCCCCTGTTGCTATGTCTACTTTAGAGGTATTGAAAACATGCCCCGCACAATGAAAACTACTACTATCCGCCATCGGAGGAGTAGACCCTAACAATACACATATGATGGCTTTCGACATAGACCAAGCCGAACCTCGATTGCCATCAAATTTGGCCTTCCAAGTATCCGTAAACATTCGAAACCTTGTTGTGCATTGATGCATCATCGATGAAGGAGCTTCAACCTGCATTATGTCCACTCTTATGTGGCAGAAACTTGGCTCCTCCACTATACAACCATCGACCACATCATTATGAACTTACGACGGGCGCTTAGCTCAACCACAAGGCCTCTTAGCGAATGTACCCGTAGAACTAGGCAGCAAATTAGTTCTCATCAAAATCGAAGTGATCAATGCCCAGTTCAACTACAACCTCCTTCTTGGACGTAGCTATATGTACAAAATGAATGTCGTCGCTTCATCTGTGTTCTACCTCATGATGTTCCCACATGAAGGACGTGTTATCAAGATTGATCAACTCACATATTATGATCCTAATGCCCCCACATCCCCTCAAAATGTGCTACCAATGATTGAACAAACCATTCAAACTGCACCGACATCATTTGTCTCGTCAATTGGTCCTGGAATCTACACCGAGTCACCTATGACTTCCACATTTTCATCAATCCCACCACCTTTACTGATAACAAAAACATCTGATTTGTGCACCCTGTTGCAAACCACACAGCAACCCTCGTCACTACCAAAAACACCCATAGTGCCTAGTCATATTGGAACAATGCCAATTCATACTATCCCATTCTTTTTCTTGTTTTCCGAAGTTGTCAGTTCGCCAGTAATGGATACACTCAACCTTCTTGGTTTAACATTAGGGTTACCTGTATGGTACTTACCTACTCCTAGCCCCACGCTAACTTCGACTGTTATTTTACAACCAGTACAACCTATCCCTACTACCAACCACCCACCCCCTCCTATCACTCATCTGCAAAACAGACCACGCCCAATAGTGACTACGACATCAATGTCTAGAAACGCCCCACCTTCATTACGAAACATAGGGGGCAGAGGCTCGCAAACTTATAACACTGGACCCATAACTCGCACCCCCCCAGCAACCCCCAAGGTAGCCAAGAACCCCCCAACTATTCGCATTCCCCCTAAGTGCTTGTTGTGTGATGACGTAGGCCATGCCACTCATCAATGTCCACAATTACCTGCACTCCGAGAACACATGAATATGTTGGATGATGACACCGGAATTCCAGTGATAATACTTGCACCACCTCCTCAACCTTGTGACAAAACACTTCACACTAACCACCCTTGTGCGATATGCGGCATTTATTGCCATTATTCACACTACTGCCCTGATCTCCCAGATTATAGAGTAGCTTTATACGAGATGAACAATGCCGACTTAGAGATATCTCCTCCCCGTATCGAGGAGATCTACCCTCCGAAATCATCTTCTTCGGAAGAAATCAATACCATCTATATGATTTCAACAACATACAAACTCGAACTAGTTGATTTATGGTCTGATTACTTTCATACTGATGAGAAAATTCTAGAAACACTCACTGCACCGGAATACCCTTGGGACAATATGCACCATCGATCATACTTCATTCCTAAGACGTCTACATCCACCGTGGAAAACCAACTATCAGTCGAATCAAAATATTTTCTACCAACTAAGGTTGATTGGATCAAAGACCCCATTGTTCAGGTACACAGGGTACTACCAAAGGACTGAACACCAAGAGCAACCACTTCACACAAACAGATCACAGATCAACACACCGATGTTTTGACGTGGTTTAAACCCTCTTGAGGGAAACACTCCATGGCCCCGGCCAAATAGCTTCTACAGGACAATTTATTATGCAAAGAAAGGAAGTTACAAATGAGCTTCTCATAATCGATCAACTAAACAATGACCCTCCATGCTCTTTAAATAGAGATCATGGACCAATCGGGTGTTAAGCCACAGATCAAGGTTAGGTTTGATCTAAGAGAAGTTGAGCCGTCGGATCACTCTATGTCGGAAACATATCGTGACCGTCGGATTAAGTATTTACAAATGCATACTAATGCATACTAAAGAAACACACTATCTCTAATGGATATATTACACAAGTTGATCTTAACTAACTCCTAAGTGTCTAAATATCCTAACATCCCCCCTTAAGAACAACTTGGGATAGGATTGAAGGATTTAAAAAGGTGACACTATTAGGAGAAGGAAGGAGGCATTAGAGCCTATCCCCCCTTAATGACAAGTTCCTGAACTCCTAAGATAGATCGAAGTTTAGAAAACTTCGCTTCTATAAGAGACTTGGTGAAGATGTCTGCAACTTGATCATCTGTAGGGCAAAAGAGCACTTCAAGAACCCGATCATGAACAAGATTTCTGATGAAGTGCATATGTAGCTCAATGTGTTTGCTGCGTTGATGTAGAACTGGATCTTTGGCAAGCTTGATGGCACTTTGATTGTCGCACCAAAGTGGAGTAGGCTTCTGCTGCTCAAATCCAAACTCTGAAAGGATCTGTCGAAGCCATAAAGCTTCCTGACTGGCATTGATGGCTGCTCGATATTCTGCCTCTGCTGAAGAAAGAGCAAGAGCTTATTGTTTCTTATAAGATGAAGTAATAGGTCCAGATCCCAGACTGAAAACATAACTTGCAGTATACTTTCGATCATCAGGATCATCGGCCCAATCTGAATCAGTGAAACCAATCAACAAAGGTTTCCCCCCTATACTGTAATGAATCCCAAACTGAACTGTACCTTGAATATATCGAAGTATTCTTTTAGCTGCTTTCCAGTGACTTTCATGAGGTGTCTGCATATAACGGGCAACTCAACTAACGGCAAAGGAAAGGTCAGGACAGGAATGAGTCAAGTATAAAAGACTACCAACAAGCTGACGATACAAGGTGGCATCTACTTCAGGTGAAGTACAAGTGGCAGAAAGTTTGACTCCAGACTGGAAGGGAGAAGGGGCTGGTGTACAATCTTCCATGTGAAAGAGTCGAAGAAGGTCAAAAGCATACTTAGACTGAGAAAGAAAGATTCTTCTTTGGTTTGTAGGACTTGGAGACCAAGAAAATAATGCAAATGTCCTAAGTCTGACATTTCAAAATTTATTTAAGACTGGATTTCACATTGGTTATAAGCTTAGGGTCACTACCAGTCAGAATAAGGTCATCAACATATAGAACAAGTATGATAGATGGTTTCCTACTTTCTTGGTATAGACATTGGGGTCAGAATGGCATCTAGAAAAACCAGTGTCAAGGAGAAAGTTATCCATTTTGGCATACGAAGCTCTAGGAGCTTGCTTAAGGCCATATAAGGATTTCTTAAGGTGACAGACAAGGCTAGAGTTATTCTGAACATAGCCAGGAGGTTGTTCCATGTAAATTTCCTCCTGTAAATCACCATGTAAGAAGGCAGACTTGATATCCATTTGATGGAATTCCCAGTTGTGTAAGGCTGCAAGGGAAAGAACAAGGCGGATGGAGTTCATTTTGGCGACGGGAGCAAAGGTTTCATTGTAGTCAATCCCTTCAACTTGAGAAAAACCTTTGGCAACTAACCTTGCCTTAAGTCTTTCAACACTTCCATCTAATGCATACTTAATTCTGTAGACCCATTTACATCTGACAAGTTTTCTTCCTTTTGGAAGAGGTACAAGATCCCAAGTATTGTTCACCATTAAGGAACGATATTCTTCATCCATGGCTGCATCCCAATCTGGATTCCCTAAAGCTTCTGCAAAAGTTTCTGGATCATGATTCTTGGAAACTTGAGCCAAAAGAGAAGAGGCTCGCTGAAACTGAGAACGTGTTCGGCGCTGATCTCTAGGATCACCGGCAAGATCACCAGCTGCTTCACATGCTGAATGGACCCATCGAGGAAGCACTTGTGCTGGTGCAACTGGAGGAACATGAGCAGGAGGAGGTGGATTTTCATCCTCACTGTCATCATCAGAAACTAGAGTTGGAAACCTGTCAAGGAAGTTGGAAGAAGAAGAAGAAGGCACAAACGCCGAATTAGGCTCGCAGGCCAAAGATAGCACAATCGCCGAGTTAGGCTCGCAGGCCAAGAGATTTTCATCAAAATTAACATCTCTTCTAATGATTATAGCATGAGAATGTGGTTGAAGAATTCTATAACCTTTTACATCTTCAAAATATCCAACAAATATGCACTTTTCACTTTTAGGCTGCAATGCTTTACGTTTTTCATCCGGAATGTGAGCCCATGCTTCACTACCAAACACACGAAAGTGACTTACATTAGGTTTAATTTTACTCCATGCTTCTTCTGGTGTTATACCTTGTAATGCTTTTGTGGGGGTGCGATTAACTATGTAATTTGCACAATTTATGGCTTCAGCCCAAAATTGAAGACTTAGTCCCTTAGATTGGATCATACAATTAGCCATTTCTTTTAAAGTGCGGTTCTTCCGCTCAGCTACACCATTTTTTGTGGTGTATATGGAATAGTGTGCTGTTGTTGGATGCCTTGTTCAGTGCAGAAAGTAGTGAACTGTTTGTTAACATATTCTCCTCCATTGTCAGATCTTAACTTAATAATTTGATGACCAGATTTTTTTCAACAAGGGCCTTGTAGGCCAAGAACATGTTAAATACTTCGCTCTTAAGTTTTAGGAAATAAACCCAAGTGCGTCTGGTGTAATCATCAATGAAAGTTAAGAAATACTTGAAACCAGAAAAGGAAGCAGATGGAAGAGGACCACACAAGTCACTATGCACAAGCTCCAAGGGAACCGAGGCGTGCCAAGAGGCACGTTTGTTAAAACTGTCCCGATGATGTTTTCCAAGGACACAACCGGAACAAACACCATCTCTGCAAGATACCATCGGAAGACCTGTCACCATATTTTCTTTACATATTTGTTGCAATGAGTGATAATTTAAGTGACCAAATCGCTCATGCCAAAGTTTGCTCAAGTTATCACTATGAGCAACAAAAACTGAAGGGAAAGGTGATGACCCAAAGTTGTTAAACTTGTACAACCTGGTAATATCATCAACAATTCGGGTAGCTAGGAGTTGTTGAGGATCTTTAAAATCCTTGATTACAACTTGGTGAGGTGTAAAGGTCATAGTTTTACCTTCACCAGAATGAGTGATTTGATAGACCGATAACAAATTGCAGGAAATTCTTGGAACACATAGTACATCACTAAAATGACCATTATCTACTGGAACTGTTCCAGCTCCTACAACACTTAGAGATCTATCATCACCAACAAATATTTGTTTGGTGTTACATTCATGCATAGTAGAAAAGATGGCTTGATCCTTAGCCATATGATAAGATGCTCCAGAATCAATGAGCCATTCATTTGACGTAGAAGAAGAAGATGCATTATAAGAATAACCAGAAGCACAAAGTGCATGTCCATGAGAGGTAGATTCTGAAGATGAATCTAGGCTGATGTGGTGCTTCTTCATTGCTGCTTCCAAGGCTGCCATCTTCTTGAAACACTTAGATTCATCATGATTATCTTTCCCGCAATAGTTGCAATGACGCTCAGTCTTCTTTCCTTTTGGCTTGGATCCTTTGTCATTTTTTAAAGAAGGAGCTGACTGAAAGGGTTTGGGACCCTTGTTTGACTTATTACTGTGAAAATTTTGTTTCTTGGGAGGCTTGGACTTTTCTTTCTGTTGGGACAATAAGGCTTTCCCAGATGTATCTGCATTGTTGATTATTCCAAGATGAATGAGTTTATCTTATTCTCTAATCAGGGAATCACAAAAGGATTCAAGACTAGGCTCTTGATAGCTAGCTGCATTCAAGGATGCTTTCATGGAGTAAAATGTAGATACAAAAACAGAATATGCAGGTCCAAGTTTGGAAAGAATATGATAAATGCACTGTTTGTCTTCCCTCTCAATCTTACATTCTACACATAAGATTTTAAGAGTTTTGTACTTAGATAAATAATCTTGAATGCATGAAAAGTCACTTGGATTTAAAGAAATCAACTCATTTTCGAGTTGATGACCTCGAATTTCATTGTGTTTACCAAACACAGTTTCCAACTTGTCCCAAGCATCATTAGGTTCATCAATTCCAGATATGTGGAATCGCAAATCAGTAGAGATTGACATCCCAATCAATCCACGAGCTTCATCACATCTATTTGCCCATTTTATTTTCTTACCATCATCAGTGGGTTCTTTTTCTTTCCCTGATGTAATTCTGAAAAGTCCCTTACTTCGTAGAACATCCTCCATACGAGATTTCCATGAGAAATAGTTGGAACTATTAAGTAGAATATCACAAGGGGAGGCCATATTTATAAATTAATGGCTGTAAAAACATAAACCAATAGTCTGGATGTGAAGAGCTCGAAAAAATAGGAGGTCTAAAAAAAAACGGCACTGAAAACTGACTCTGTATGATGAAGTTATGCTTGAACAAAGAAACTGTTGAAGATGTCCCCAATAGTGATGTGGCAGCTAGAGAATGTCCAACAAAAAAAAAAAACCCCCTCTTCCCAAGATAAACCTTTTGACAATCACTTTATAAGAAAGTTGCTTTAAGTGAACCACTTTTGTAAAATAAGTGATTTCAATTTTACAATGATATTACTTTTAAATAGTGCAACAATAAATAAAAAACTTAAGTGACTCACTTGTATTTTTATTTTTTATTATTTAAGTGAGATGCACTTTTACAATAAAGTCAATAAAGTAACTTGAAAATAGAAATTGCATGCACTTTTTTTTTTAAAAGTAACTTCCTAAGACTTGAACTCAAGACCTATTAAGGAATAAAACAACTTTGAACCAAGTGAGCCAGATTAAAAGGTATGTAAAATATGGGAATGAGGAAGGGTTTTTTTTTTTTTTTTTACTCTTCTTGCTTGGTTTGCGTGCTTTCCTTTTTTCCTGCAAAACAGAGCACAAATCGAAACAAAAAAACTTTTCCACACTAACCCTTTCCCTTTCTGTTTCTGATTTGCCGAGATTGCTCAAGGTGCACGGCAAAGAGCATACGCAGACGGGAAAGCAACAATCCAAACCAAAAAAATCTAACAGTAAAAAAAAATGAAATATGAGATTTTTTCTTTTCAAAAAATGAAATAAAAAAAATGCGTCATTGTAACATTATACCTTCATATCTGATGAAATATGCGTTTCTGGACCAACCGGGAACCGTTTTCGATCAAACGAAAACTATTTCCCAATGGAAAGGACGCTCCGGACGCAATGGAACACCTCCCACAGACCAGAAATGCACAAAAATACCAGAACTAGAAACCCTTTCGAGTTTCGGCAACAACAGTTTAAGATCTAGATCATAACTGGAAGCGGCACTTCATAAAAGCTCTGATACCATGTTCGGGTACACAGGGTACTACCAAAGGACCGAACACCAAGAGCAAACACTTCACACAAACAGATCACAAATCAACACACCGATGTTTTGACGTGGTTTAAACCCTCTTGAGGGAAACACTCCACGGCCCTGGCCAAATAGCTTCTACGGGAAAATTTATTATGCAAAGAAAGAAAGTTACAAATGATCTTCTCATAATCGATCAACTAAACAATGACCCTCCATTCTCTTTAAATAGAGATCATGGATCAATCGGGTGTTAATCCACGGATCAAGGTTAGGTTTGATCTAAGAGAAGTTGAGCCGTCGGATCACTCTATGTCGGAAACATATCGTGACCGTCGGATTAAGTATTTATAAATGCATACTAATGCATACTAAAGAAACACACTATCCCTAACGGATATATTACACAAGTTGATCTTAACTAACTCCTAAGTGTCTAAATATCCTAACACCCATCTGAGCACCAGATGCCTTCGAAGAGGGGAATATGTCAAACATTTCCCCTATTATACAAATCGACATTTCCACCACACCTGGAAAACCTGAATTCATCTCGCTAGGCGCATCATGCACTCAAGCGGAGACTCAGACATATAAGAAACTCTTCCAAGAGTTTCGTGATGTCTTCGCCTGGTCTTACACCGAGATGCTTGCCCTCGATCCTAACATTGTGGAACATCACATCGACACTTGGCCCAATATACCTCCTGTCCGACAGAAACAATGCCTAATTCACCCATCTAAGCTCCCAGTTGTTAAGGCTGAGATTGAGAAACTACAAAAAGCAGGATTCATATATCATATTGCCTACACCACCTGGGTTTCAAACCCAGTGCCAGTAAGCAATAAAGTGGGCACCATAGGTGTTTGTACTGATCTCTGAGACCTCAACCTTGCTTGTCCCAAAGACGACTTCCCCACACCATTCATTGACCAACTAATCGATGAATGTGCGGGGCATGAGGTTCTTTCTTTTATGGGCGGTTTCTCTAGATATAACCAAATCAAAATCCGTAAATAAGATCAATACAAGACCACTTTCACTACCCCATGGGGTACCTTCACCTATCGCGTCATGCCTTTTGGTCGTAAGAATGCTGGAGCCACTTTCCAACGCACCATGACTTATTGCTTCCAAGATCTACATAGAATCATAAAAGTTTATCTAGATGACCTAACCGCTCGATCTAAGAAACGATCAGACCATTTAGACGACCGTTGACAAGTTTTCTTGCATTGTCGAAAATACAACATTTGCTTGAACCCACTCAAGTGTGTCTTTTGTATTACAGCAGGTCACCTGCTGGGGTTTGTCATTTCAGAAAAAGGCATCACTATAGACCCCTTGAAAGTACAAGCCATTATAGACTTACCGTCACCCCGTACATTAAGACAACTTCAAATCCTTCAAGGGAGGTCCAACTTCCTCCACCGCTTTGTCCTTGACTATGCCATGATGGTCCATGGTTTCCTTCGACTACTACGTCTGCATACCCATTTCATATGGGACCAACAAGCAGAATCAGCTTTCACTGACTTAAAGAGAGCAGTCATGAACGCCCCATTGATCTCTCCTCCATATTTCACAAAATATTTCACCCTCTATGTTTCAGCATCCGAATATGCCGTATCCGGAGTACTTGTCCAAGAAGATACTACTCGCCAAGAGCTTGTCATCTACTATGTAAGCCAGACCTTGTCAGGCCCACCCCTCCACTACCCACATGAAGAGAAGATGGCCCTCACCGTCGTCTTTTAAGTACAAAAGCTGCGACATTACATTCTCCTCAGCCACACCACGGTTGTAGCTAATTCCAATCCAATGGTTTACCTCTTGACACGTCGCCTCCTTCAAGGTCGCGTATCTAAATGGGTGATTATCCTGCAAGAATACGACCTAACTCTCAAAACCCCAAATAGCACCAAGGCCCTAGCACTCGCTCAACTCATCACAGATCTCCCATCCTCTTTGTCATCACCTGCTATCCAAACGGACCTCATTGACGACCACATTTTCATCATTTCCTCTGACAACCCATGGTACAACGACATCTTAATCTACCTCTGCACACAAAAATTTTGACCCAACATCGATCGTGACGGACGCCGTCATATACGACACCACGCCCCCTGATATCTCCTATTAGGCAATGTACTTTATCGACGCGGCATCAATACCATCTTACGACGCTGCCTTTCTCATGACGAAGCAGAACAAGTCCTTAATGAATTCCATAGTGGTGCCTGCGGAGGCCATTTCTACGGGATGGCCACCGCCCAAAAGATCATCTGCATAGGTTAGTTTTGGCCCTCATTATTTACTGATTGCATCACCGCAGTCAAACATTGTCAAAATGGCCAACTTTTTTCCCCCAAGGCAAGAACCCCACCCGCTCCCCTTCATCCATTCGTCACTATTGGACCATTCTGCAAATGGGCCATCGACTTCCTAGATTGCAATCCCACGTCATCCGGCGGTCATAAACACATCATTGTGGCCGTAGATTATTTCACCAAATGGGCGGAAGCCATGCCAAATTACAATTGCAAAGCCGACACCGCAACACGTTTTTTACTGAACCATGTTATCGCTCGTTTTGGAGTGCCAAAGCAACTCGTCTAAGACCACAGCTCTCACTTTGAAGATGTTGTTTGGAAAGAATTATCAACCCTACTGAAATTTGAACACCATTTCTCCTCCGCCTACTACCCCAAAGGGAATGGCTAAGTCAAATCGATTAACAAAATTTTGAAGACCATCCTCCAATGCACTGTTGACAAACACAAATCAAATTGGCATCACATGCTCTTTCTGGAACTATGGGCATACCGCACGTCCACCAAAACCGCCACCAATTTTACCCCTTTCCATCTAGTTCACGGTGTTGAATCCGTCCTCCCCATTGAGTGTCAGATTCTAGCCCTACATATGGCCGTTGAACTCCTACCAGACACTTCCCCAATTGAGCAATGCTTACTACTTTTGGAGAAAGCCAATGAAGATCGGCGCACAACCCTCCAAACCATGGAAGCAGTCAAGAATCGATCCAAATTGAGTTACGACAAACATGTCCACCCAAGAACCTTTACTGAAGCGGACCTTGTCCTTGCCTATGATCAAGCTCATGACAAAACAGAAAAAGGAAATTTGTGTCCATGTGGCAAGGCACATACATTATACATACCTGCCTTGGAGAGGGGGCATACATTCTGACCAATTTAGAAGGAAACCCCCTACACAACCCACGCAATGGGTTTTACCTTAAGCGATTTTACCCATAGAAAATCTAATGGACACCACCGTCCATAATTGTACAGTCTTATTTTGTTTTTTACAATAAATACAAAAAACTAAAAAAAAAAAATTCTTGCATCACCACAGATGGATCCTCTTCCACTTTGCTATGTTGGTTTTGATGATGGTGCAAGCCGTTGGTCCCCCAATCTCGCCTCCACAGCTTGGGTAATATATTCCCCTTCACATGAGTTAATCAACATCGACGGAGTGTGCATAGGTGCTGCCACCAACAACCAAGCTGAATACGATGCCGTGACTGGTCTCCTGGCCGTTGCTCTCCAAATGAGCATAAATCCCCTTAATGTTTTCTTGGACTCACAACTCCTTGTTTCCTATCTCAACAATGATTACCAGGTACGCGATCCCTGTCTTTTCAGAAAATTCCTGCGCACTAAACAAATGGTTGAACAGTTTGAATCCATTTCATTCACACATGTCCCAAGGAATCTCAACAGTGTAGGAGACCATATGGCCAACAACATTCTTGATTGGCACACCAATCCAACCATGTAGTAAAATACAAGAGGTGCATCCACGTGCATAACATGTGCCTCCACCGGCATATACAAAATTAAAAAAGTGCATCCACATGCATAATATGTGCCTCCATGGGCATATACAAAAATTAAAATGTTGCATCCACATGCATAACATGTGCCTCCATGGGAAAACAAATAGACAATAAATGTATCCATGTGCATACACAACTATATACCAAAACACACACACACATATATATATATATATATATAATCATATAGTCAACATGTCATAGGTGCCCTCAGAACCCAATATACAAAAATACATAAGCCGTACAAAAAGGTACTTCCCCATATGCTCATCATTATTTGGGGGCAGATATAAGATCATCTAATCATCATGCTCTCCGGGCTCCTCTGGCGCCACCTCCGCTAGCCCCGCTAGATCATGCCAAGCCCGAACGCTCCTCTCCGCCAGCCCCGCTGGATCATCCCGCACCCGAATCCTCCCCTCCACCGGCCCTGCCGGATCATTCCGAGCCCCATCCCTCCACTTAGCCATCACCAATGCTGATCTGAGCAGGATAGAGTGCCAATCACGAGGCACATCGAAACAACGCTCGACGATGTCCCGATCCAAGTCCCTCCACCCATCCTCTAGCGCTCCTGCCATTTTCATGTCCAATGTCTCTCGTACAACCTCAACGACATCATCTCGAGGCCCAACTCCTCGACCGTGAGGCCCAACTCCTTGAGCATGAGGAGGAGGTACCGCTACAGGAGGAGGAACGACCACCATTGCCCGTCCCCTACGGCCCACATGATCGACCGGTGGTACAAGACCAACATCTACATAATCACACAAGTGAACCATCATATAAATATCTCTAACTATACTCATAACAAAAACATATAAAAAACACATGATGTAGTAGAGAACCAAACACAAAAATGTACATTCTAAACCCCAGGCCTGCCCCTGGGCTTGAGGCATCTCTAGATCTCCTCGATAATCCATACCAGCATATGGATAGTCATCAATCAACAAGGGGATCTGTTCCCATTGCTCATACATATCCTGTGAAAAGAACCCGTGGATACCACCACCACCGCGGGGCATCATCTGCCCCCATCGCACCATGCGCGGCTCAGTCACGAACCCATATCGAACCAGCACCCACGGCCGCAAGGTCGGTACCCGCTCAAGGAAGAGACAACACAGGAAGGAGGCATAATAGATCTCTCTCCCCTGTCGAATGACCTTGTCCAAATCTCTCCGGACACCGGCCAAAAACATCTGACCCCACACATATTAGGTCCCTCTCAGCACAGAATCCACCATCATCATTTGTCCCCCAGATAAACGATGTCGCGTCGTGGCACCCAACACCTACAGAACACAAGCCCCAACAGCCCCACATATCCCACTCCCGCAGAGATCTCAGGCTCAATGAGTTGTTCTGCACGATATCCCTCGGAACACAAAATGTCTCCAACAATTCCTCAATATCCAAACCTGCCAGGATCCTCGGCAGAAGATCCCCTACCTCCCCTAAGTGAGGCAACCAGGTAAGAAAGTAAACATCAGTGAGGGTGATCTCTAACCTCTCACCCCCAACCATGAAAGCACCCTCTGCAGGGACCCAGAGACCCACCAATTTGTTCAGTAGCGGTCCTACTGAACGCATCGGTGGAATCTGAGTGAACTTCAGGAGCCCGCTCATAGCTAAAGTTTGTCGAACACCCTGATCGGTCCAAATCTGAATCGTCAGGTCCTCCTCCATCTCCCGCTCCCACCATGATACCAGTGGTCTCCTCAACATCCTGCCAAAAATCAAAGAAATTTTTTTAGAAATAGAGAAAGTTTTCAAAAATGTTCATCGCAGCTTTTCTATCAAAAGCCACGATGATCATCGCGGCTTTCATCCGTGAACCCGCGATGAACATCGTGGGTATTGACCCCACAGTTGCGATGAGCATCACGACTGTCATCCCCACAATCGTGATGAGCATCGCGACTATCAGCCCCACAATCGCGATGAACATTGCGACTGTCGATCCCAAACCCGCGATGTTCATCACGGAAAAGGATGCAAAACCCACGATATTCCATGCTGGAAGGCCAACATGGAATTTTGTAGCCTTTGGGGGCCTGCCGCTAACGAAAAAAGACATAATTCAAAAGGATAAGGCGAATAGGGTTTCCTGAAACTCATGGAATCAAAAACCAATGGTCAAATCTCCCAGAAATCAAGAAAGAGCTCTGATTGCTCTGCCAACCTCGCACGTAACAATGACATGTCATATTGGCCCCACACCCTATTTATAGAGATTTGACCATTTTTCAAACAACCATTGTGGTATCATAAGACGTCCGTTCCTCAAACTGTTGGTACCATTGGAATCAACACAAGAAGAACTTCATGATAGTCTTTTCCTTTTCCTATTTTCACTGGGTCCATTTTTTGAGCATTTTTTCATGCCCTCGTTGCCTCAGTTTGAGTGCCACATCGGCCATCGTCCATTTCTGATGAATCTTATACTGTTGGATTCAATTTTCCGTGCTTGTGATGACGCTTCAGATCATTTCTCGCTCTCACCTCCAGATTTTTTCGGGTGTTTTTCCCATTCCCCCTTGTCGCCTTGGGTTGCGTGCCACATCGATCGTCGACCGTTTCTGACGAATCTTATATTGCTGGATTCAATTTTCCATGCTCGTGATGACGCTTGAGATCATTTCTCGCTCTAACCTCTAGATCTTCCGGGCATTTTTTCCATGACACCTCGTTGCCTCGTTTTGTGTGCCACATGGTTTGTCGCCCATTTCTGATGAATCTTATACTGCCAGAATCAGTTTTCGGTACTCGTGATGATGCTTGAGATCATTTCTCGCTCTCAACCCCTATTTTTAGGCATTTTTTCAAAATACTACTCATCACCTCGATTTGCGTGCCACATTGGCCGTTTCCTGTTTCTGACAATCTTTATGTCACCGGATTCAGTATTCCGCACTCATGACGATGCTTGAGACCATTTCTCACTCTCATTAATACCTTTTTGTTCAGTAAAGTTTTACCCCTTTTTCGGGCCGAGCAATTGCTTTTACGAAAAAGGCACTTAGGGAGTTTCTGTTAAGCTCTTTTCTGACTCCTAAAACAATGAAAAGATCGCCGAGCAATCTTGCTTCCTTTCATGCTCGCTAAACGTATCTGAAAGGGCATCTACTTGGTATAAGTTTACCCCTTTTCTTGACCTTGTAGACTAATTACGAAAAATGAATACTCTAGTCACATCGGCTAGAAGAGTTCTCCATTTGCATTATTTTATGCTTTTTCGGGCCTTGGAGACTAACTTACGAAAAAGACAACCAATGGAGTCCACTTACTGCTTTCAGACTCTCTAAACATGAAAGCAACCACGAGCAAACACCATCCTGGGCTCGTATAAATCCATAGGATGGTACTCCACCACCACTACAGAGTATTCTTATCATTTTCAGACTCCTTAAAAATGAAAGCACCGATGAGCACGAACAGTCCTGGGATCACAAAATCCACAGGACAGTACCATTTCAAAGCACACTTTTATCCCTTCTTGGAGCTCATTAAAACTACGAAGAAGGACCCAATGGTGCTTCTCGGTGCCACAACAAATCATGTCTACTCATATGGCAGCTTCCCCATTTTTGGTCGCCTTTGTTCAGACAATTCTGCCGTATATCAGCATGAGAATCCCTCGACAGTAACCATCAACTTGTCCCCCTAGAGTCAATACATACCCTTTAGTCCTTATAAGATATGATCCCCGCACCTATAAGTCAGTTCCCTACGCTGCCAGGTCAACCATGTCATCATACTCTAAACAAAATAAGTTTGAGTCCACCCACTTTATGACCCCAGTTATTTCCCATCCCCACAAGTATGTCAGTCCTACCATCAGTACAACCACACTTCAGTTCTACACCTCGCGCTCCTATCAAGGAAACATCATTGCCTTGTTAGTTGTTGGTCTCCCTCTATCGACGACAACCAAATTTATTCCAGAGGATAAACCTAGAGGTCCCTGTGTCTTGGACTCATCACCATTTATGATGAGTGCCTACGAATCATTTCGAGAAGGGTCCTCGGTGCCTCTCCAAATGGTTGTTTCTTACATGCTCGACTTCAACACCTTGATCGCATCATTGAGACTCGCATAGGGTATTGGTCCTCTCAGTTTTTTGTTCAAGACCCCGGATACCGCCTGACTCGTCCACATTTGAGAGTCTACTTATGGACACAACCAATTACATTTTCCTCTAGATATCCGGGTTCCACATGGCGACAGTATTCAAATGTACCCTAGTTTTATATACTCCCTTGAGTATACAGTTACATTTACTTCTCAGAGATGACTCACAGTCATTGAGTCCCTACAGATGTTGGACACCTCGACAGTTCATCAATTCTTCTGAGACCGTTCAGAATGGTTGTTGCTTTATTCCAGTGTATCAGTTATTGAGATCAGTCATGCTATGATCATGAGTACATCCCAAAATAGTGTCCCCTTTTGACCATTATGATGTACCAGTAGAGTTTGTATGTCCCCCTTCTTCGAACTAATAGTTATGTATATGTCTTGATACGAGCATGGGTATGCCCGCCTCATCCATTATCAGATATTATTCCTCATTCATATTGAGGCCATGTAATATTTTTTGTTTTTGCAGCTTCCAAGGGTCATTGATCCAATCTCCAACCGGTCTCTTCTCTTCCCCAAACCCTAGGAAAAAGACAAAAGAACTATGATGTCTATCGGCCATACGATGAGTTCCTTCCCTCACACATCAGGGGGAAATCTGTTAACACCCAAAAAGTGCTCACTAGCTCATTTCCTTATTCACATGACCCATTTGTCCACTTTTCCACCATTTGAGCCTCCAAAGCCATCAAAAGGTCACCAAAATACCATAATACACCCCTTTTTCCCCTCAAAAGATATCTTTTTCCTCAAAAAACATTAAAAACCCTCAAAAAGGGTCTAGAATTCCCAAAAAGATTAAAAGGGAATAAAAATATTCAAAATATTCAAAAAAGGAAAAAAGAGGGAAAAGGTACCTAAACCATGTTGGTCAATACCATTGGTTTCCTCAAAACCATAATGGTATTCCCCACCACCAAAAACTATAAAAAGGTGGTAGGGGCTCCTCACTTTCCATCCATCCATCATCCTATCCTCACGCTGTCAAAATCTCTCCTGAGAATTTTGGCCATTTTCAGCATCTTGGAGAAGAGACCATTGGAGCTTGGAGCTACTCACCCTTGGAGTTGCTCAAGATCATATCCTCACCATTTGAGGTATATTAATACAAAACATTCTTTTATTTCTTGTTCTTTCTATGAATCGTTTTTAGATTTATTTGTTATATGCACATGTTAGTTTAGATTTAGGTTTAATTCATAATCGTTTTTGCTTTCTATATTGAAACTGCTATCACATTGTTGATAGGTGCCCATTTCACAAAGCTTGGTTGCAAAACCAAGCTAACAGCAGCATCGCGGATGCTACGAAGGGTCAAAGATGCCATGCAAGAAGGAAAACAACACGCAAGTTGATTAGTTTATGTAGTTTTGGGTCATTTGGACCACATTATGTGAGTTCTGGGTCATTTGGACCGCATTATGTGGGTTTTGGGTTATCCTTTTTGCAAAGTTTGTTAAGAAGTAGTTAGACGATTGCCTAAGTGGACCGCAAATGTAAAGGCGCTAGCCTATAAATAGACATAGCATTGTAAGTGTTGATATACTGATTGGAGATCCATGAATTTATCAATTGAAGAGATAGTTGAGCACGAATGATTTTGCTTGTATGTTGATCTGGGTTTGCGACAGAAGAACTATATTGTAGTATCTATGGGTTGTTGCGAGGGTTAATATAATGTGATTTTGAGGAGAATCATTATGTATTTCCTATTTCCTTGTGGTAAATGCATAATGCGATATGAATCTATGAATGATGCGATGTTTTCTTGCTGCAATTAATGTTTTATTGTTATATCTCTTGTGCATTAGTGGTTTTGTCAATGATGAGATCTGTTGAATGATGCTACAATTATGTTTAATGCCTGAAGATGAATGGTTAGATCTATTATACAATGCTGCGATAAGTTGATTAGTTGATGCACAAAGTCCTCCTTCGTTCGGCAGAAATGTGGTTCCATCAGCTCTCCCTTGAACATCTCGGGTGAGACGTCATCTGCTCCACAGGTGTTGCTGGACAGGGTAAAACCTTTATGGGTCGGTGCTCAGGGAGATCATGGTGGTTTGGGTGTCGATAGTGTGAGGAACCCTTGTCGACTGGGTTTGTGTCAACAAATGGTTCCATTGTCGGGATGGGTATATCCCTCCATGTCGACCTTGTGCGCAGCCCTAGAATCCCACCAAGAACCAGCGATACCAAGTCAGGATGTCGACGCTCCCACCAAGCATGGTGTGCACTACCGACATTGTGCCTGTGTTGATGCAGTTGAAGAATGATGATCATGAATTACTGGCATAGCAGGACGTTATGAAGGACCCTTTTCTACCGAGAGTAGCAGGAGAGGTCGGCACGACACCACGGATTCCACATGATTGGGCGAAGGGATTGGACAAAGCAATATTGTTGGGCTTGATCTACATGTTGCACTTTGGGCGGTTGACAAAAGCACATTCCTATGTTAAGCAGCTGTTGGCCTGCTTTCATGGCAGAAATTTATGGTTGGACAGGCCAGTCACCTTCACAGTTGACCTTATTTCCAAGATCACAAGATTGCGAAAGGATGGACTAGACCCTTCGCAATATTTCAGGGGGAAGGAGAATGATAAGAAGCGGGAAGCAGGTTGGTACAATGGTACGGCTTAGAGCATGATGGTCGAGCCTACCACACTGACAATATTAATGATAGAACAGTCCGCGTTGGTGAGAGGATTCTGTGTTGCAAAGTTGTATGGAAAAAAATTCCCCAACCACTACAATTCAGGGGTCATGGCGTGTGCGGAAGGTGTACAGATGAACTGGACACTCTTCTTGTTGAACTAGTTAAACGAGGATGCAATAACTGTCCAAGGAAGAAAAGGGGCATTGATGTATAACTGGCTTTTGATTTTGACTACGCTGGTAACATGGATGGAGCCTGACGATTACCAAGGGATGGAAGTTGATGTCATGATAGACCAAAAGGGTGCACACTATCAGAATCTATGGTGGGTACAGGATCTAGAGTGAATAAAGGATTGCGTAGCATAGTTCTGGCTCTACTGGAAAGCCCTGCATGCAGAAGCTGAGTGTGTTCCTCGGTTGTCTTAGACTGTTATCGCGAAGTATAAAGGGATTTCCAAGTTTGCGATCAGCCCGCACAGCATTCATGTGCAAGCACGATGTGATACAGGGAAGCAGTGGTTGCAGACCCCCTACAAATTGTCCGATGAGGAATTGGATGCGATCATCGACGAATGGACCCTAGAATGGCGAGAACTAGTTAGTCATGAAGAAGAATCGACAAGGCTACCGCCGGATGTACCAGGTATAGAACAACAGAATCCCCTTGATTCGAACCAAGAGTCATTGCAGACCCCTACAGATCAAGAGCGTGAGCTTGAGGAAGGAAGAACGAAAGTGTGCTATGAGCACGGTATGATCAGTGGAACAACCCCAGCAATGGAAGCACAGTTGGGAAATCTTGTTGTGGCCTTAACAAATGCAACGAATGCATCAGCTAACGCAATGAAGGAACAGGTAGCAGTAGGCTTCAAGGAGGTAAAATATCACCTCGATTCTTTAGTTCATATTATTTCAAATAAGGAAACAGAGGTAGCACCAGTGCAGGTAAATGGTACAGTCGACACTACACCGTGGGTTCGAAATGTGCAAATTCCCTTGACTACAATTGCGGCCGATAATGAGGTGCTCCAGGACTCGTTGCAGCAGCTGCAAGGTTTGTCGATCGACATCAATGCGCTATCTTCGTAGACATTGGTGCAGATGCAGGCCATTTCCAGCCAGGAGGTGGCCAACAGGGAATAAGATGTCAGCGGTCAATTGTTGTGATCGTAGGAGAACAAGGCAGCAACTCAGAAAGAATTCAACGAATTAAATTGAAAAGCACTTGTGGCAAGGGAGGTGGTCGACGAATTGTAAGACAAGCTAGAGAAGTTGGTCGCTGAGAAGGCTCGAGCAATTGAGGAATTCAAGAAGGAGCAGGACCGCCTGACGGTGGAGAAAGCCAACATTTGGGACAGCAACATGCGGTTAGAGGAGGCAATACCGCCTTTCAGTATGTATAAGAGCCCACCGCACAGTTGGATGTGGTTGAATGAGCGCCGCGACTTGGGGCTTTCATCGCCCAATTGTAGTGCAACAATGCGGATTTAACAGCTCTAATAAACCCAGGCACACCGCAAGAGAAAGTAGCCAATAGGAAGCATTCCATGGAGGAGTTGGTGACCCAGCTCGGAGAGCTGGAGAAAGTAGCGACAAAAATAACTGTAGACACTGCGCAGTTTTGGGGCAGCATAATCCAGGACAAGCAATTATAATAGCTGACCAAGTTGTGGCCAGAGGCGGAAGGGAAGCTAGAAACACTAAATATGTCGATGAGAACACTGCCACCAGTTTTTCAGATCACGAAATTGGCGGAACTGAAAGAATTGCAGCAGCGTGTCACCAAGGAAGAAGAGCGTCAGGAGAAGCATAGCACACAACTGGATGAGTTCCAGGAGATTGGGGGTTAGTTTTCGCTCGAGGAAGTTTCCACACTGCAGGCTGTGCAGGAGGATCACCGACAAGTTGCTGGTAAGCTGAGTGAGGATTCATCCGAGCAGGATGTGGCAGAGATTCAAGCGGTGGCTGAGGTGGTAAAGGAACAGGTGAGGGTGATCGATCAATAGTACGAGGACTTCAAGCTGAAGATCAACGAGTACACCATGTTTCTAGCCACAAGATTTTGTTGGGGGCTTGTTGGCAGGCGGGTTGGATGAGTCAGCTGCGTAGCATCGTGGATGCTGTGAAGGGTCAAAGATGTCACGCAAGAAGGAAAACAACGTGCAAGTCGATTAGTTTATGTAGTTTTGGGTCATTTGGACTGCATTGTGTGGGTTTTGGGTTGTTTGGACTGCATTATGTGGGTTTTTTGGGTTATCCTTTTTGTAAAGTTTGCTAAGAATTAGTTAGACAGTTTCCTAAGTGGACCGCAAATGTAAAGGCGCTAGCCTATAAATAGACATAGCATTGTAAGTGTCGATATATCGATTGGAGATCCATGAATTGATCAATTGAAGAGACAGTTGAGCACAGATGATTTTACTTGTCTGTTGATTTGGGTATGCGACAGAAGAACTATATTTCTGTATCTATGGGTTGTTGCGAAGGTTAATATGATGTGATTTTGAGCAGAATCATTATGTCCTTCCTATTTCCTTGTGGTAAATGCATTATGCGATATGAATCTGTGAATGATGCGATGTTTTCTTGCTGCAATTAATGTTTTACTATTATATCTATTGCGCATTAGTGGTTCTGTCAATGATGAGATCTGTTGAATGATTCTACAATTATGTTTAATTCCTAAAGATGAATGGTTAGATCTGTTTTTCAATGTTGCGATAAGTTGATTAGTTGATGCACAAAGTCCTCCTTCATTCGGCAGAAACTTGGTTCCGTCAGCTCTCCCTTAAGCATCTCGGGTGAGACTTCATTTTCTCCAGAGGTGTTGTTGGACAGGGTAAAACCTATCTGGGCTGGTGCTCAGGGAGATCGTGGTGGTTTGGGTGTCGACAGTGTGAGGAACCCCTATCGACTTGGTATATTTGGAGAACAATGGTATATTTGGAAAACAATTTGGCCAAATTGGCAACTTTGGAGAATTGCCAAAATTGGTTAACTCTATATAATAGTAATTCCTTACTAATTAAAACAAGATTGGAAGACTATGAAGATCAATGATGAATTGATGCCATTATCAAGATCCAATATTTTTTTTATGAAGAGGCATGATTTTCCTTAATAAAGTTCTTTGAAAAGATATATAACCATACAAGTCAAATGTATGAACAGGACCATAGGTGTCTCTGAAGTTTCGGTAACTGCATATCAGAAGCAAGAAAGAGGCCAGTGACATAGATGAATCATTACAAAAGTTTGAGCTACCACTAAAGATTTGAAAAACCGAAGTCAAAACTATTATAAATTAGAGGGTTGTTGGGTGGTTCTTGGGGTAGGTTCATGCATTCTAAGGGAATTGTCGCCCCCTTCCAGTGGTGGCTAGAGAGTTCAGGTGGTGTGGCATCCTTGTCTGTTTAGTAGGTAGAAAACCAGGGGTGTAGGAGGATCCTTTTTGTAGTGGCAGAACAATCCATGAGATTAAGTTCTCCATCGAGTTGGTGCTTGTAAATCAATTTTGTATACGATTACCTCACTAATAGGAAAGCTTTGTTGGTTTTACCTTTGAGGTTTCCATGATAAATCGATATGTTCAAATTTTTAATTGCCTTATTCATGCTGGGAATGATTATTTAACTTGTGCTTAATAGTAATTTTATATAAAAGGGTTGAAAAAGGCAATATTGATCGCCCCCCACCTCTTAGTATTATTGGATAAACCAACACCTGCCGCATAGTGCCCTCATCATCGCCTAAGGTCGTGTGTAGTTGATGCTCTAGCACCTCTGCCTAATATTTTAAGTGCTTGGGCCTATCGGCATAAGTTTGTATGCCCCCTAAGGTAAGCTTACTTCCCTTATACTTTTTAAGGCTTCTTTGGACTCCAAAGCTCATGAACTATTTACCTGATCTTTTTAGGTACTTGGGACAAAAATAATGCTAAGTATGGAGTCCCTTTGTGTAGAGATTTTGTACCTTGTCCCAGAGGAGTTTACTTGATGAACACCTTCCAAAATTATCTTTCACATGATCATGTATTCCATGCAAGATGATATCCATTTACATTTCATTATTATTTGTTAGCTCCTTCATGGATGCATTTTCTTGTAGTCTTTTTAGAGAGATGTAATCATTTAGAACAGATTTCCAGATATCAAAACCTTATGCATTTAAATGGAGTCTCACTCTTATAATGCAATCATATCAAAATTTGATCCATAGAATATTCAAACCCCATCTACAGAGTAGATACTTTCATGTTCATCCATGTGCTCTAGAGATCTTCGGTCCAGCTATCAGACTCTCTCGAAGGAATTAACTCCCTGATTTAACTGCACCAACTAGATGGAGGCTCCAACACCCTAATATATAGGCTCCAAACTGAAGGAATCTCCAACTCCCCAGTTTACTAGCTCCATCTAGAATGAGGCTAAAACCCCTTTGTTTTCATAATTTCCAACCTATAGATTGGACTCCAGTCCTTAGTAAAGTCCAGCTCAATAGTTTTACTAGCACCAACTGGATGGAATCCCCACTCCCTGAGATCACAAGCACCAACCCAAAGGAGACTTCAATCTCCTATCCTTGCCTGATCCTGCCACCCTGATATGAATACGAAGAACAATATTCCACTGCCATTGTATCACGGTTTCCATCAACCTATACGTGTATCTATGTCCTTGTACCTGTATCACTGTCCATGTATCATTGTATTGATGTCACTATCACAATCCATGTTCGTCACAAGGACACAATCATTGTCTCTGTCACAATGCCACAAAAACTATCGATGTCACAATGTCAACTTGTACATACCCCAAATCTGTCCTCCAAGAATGGCAGCAACTTCTTCCAAGATATACTTTAGATGTATAGCAAGTCCATAAAGATGCCTCCAAAGAGTATAATAAAATCCCATAAATAATCACCAATAGACTTCATCTCCTTTCACCTTCAAACCCTTACATCACATACCTCATAGTACATTCCAAAAGCTTACAGGGATCTCATGCCAATAACATTACCATGGAATATTCCAATACAATCACCAATAATATCTATGCCATTGGAGAGTGGTTTTTTTTATCATTTCTCATTTTGCATATTGGAGAGCATAGCTTGTCCATGTTAGTAGAGTGTTTACTCTACTTGCGTTAGTACCAATTTCGAGGGTTAAATATTTCGATCCTAATTGGGAATTGGAGAGGCCATTGTGCATTGGGCCATGAGGACACATAAGAGGTTGTGGGACCCATTTGTGGTACGATTACCCACTATACTTGGCATGATTATCTCACCAATTCGAGTTCAAGATGAAGGGTAACAAACTTGGGGTAGTTCAAGAGGTTTTATTCATGGTATGAGTCATGTAAGGTCTAATTGGAGTGGAAGAATAAGTCCCATGGAAGAGGAATAGGCATCTTAGAAGAATTATGACACTTGGGCTAGATTCCCTAGCCTCTAGTATGACAACAATGATGAAGATGCTATGACACCTATGACACAAATCATACCTAAATGCCGACATATGAAATATATGACATGTTAGGGATAAAAATAGCCTCCAAGAAGCCGCACAAGGGAGTTAGGGCAGCCAAAGAGACACCCATTGAAAATGACGGAAGATGGAGACTAGGAATTGTTGGACAAGTGGCACACATTGCAATCTCTTCCCAAATTGAGTTGGAATGAATCCTTTGGAAGGAATTCGACCCATGGAGGACTTGAGAAGTTTATAAAAGATAAGAACGAAGAAGGAGAGTAGCTTTTGATCATTTTTATTTGCATCTTTGCAATTTCGAGAGCTTGTACCTTGTCCATGCTAGAGGAGTGTTTACTCTACTTGCCTTAATACCAATTTCGAGGGTGAAAGATTCCCATCCTAATTGGCAATTCAAGAGGCCATTCAGACCTTTCATTTGGAGCTAAGATGGAGTTATTAGTTGCAGGTTGACGCTACAAGGTAGCTTGTGGTTCTTTCTTCTACAACTTGCTCTCATCCCTCTCTCACATTTGCTTGCATATTTTGGCTCCTGGAGGAATTGCGCCTTTGGTGAGATGTTGATCTCTTTATGATAGTCCAAGAATTTCCATTTATTTGTATTCTGATATATATACTTTGCATTTAATGCTTAGAAGACTCCTAGGTCGAAATACCAAGTGAAACTATGTAAAAATACCAAACAATGCATAAATGGTGCCATTTTCCCTATATCTTGTTGTCGGAGCTTGAAGAGACATTATTTCAAATTGTATCAGTCAATCTTTGTGATTATCTTAATGTATGGAGTGTCATTAGAAACTAATTTATGGTAGTTGCAGAAGCCTGTAGACACTAGTTGATGATGCATTTTGGAGATCATTGAAGTCCTTTATTAGTAACACGTCTCTGTTCTGAAATCTGGGAAGGTATTACAACATTTGGCAAGCCATCTTTGTCCCCTACCCTTGTTAATATTTAATATGCTAAGACAGAAAATAGCAGCATTACATTCCATTTCACAATAATAGCATATACAGGATCACTGAAGAAACAACAAGCACAACATAAACACAAGAGACACAGATTTATCCTAGGAAACCCTCATGGGGTAGAAAACCCAACAAAGCTTCCTCAATATAGATGACCAGCAATATACAAAGATGAAACCCTGATACATGATCTCCTCCTCCACAATAGCAGACCTATCCTCCACAAGTGCGCTATCCTCAAGTGAGTGAATGTATCAAATGAGGAACACACCTCCTCTATTTATACACTACTCTGACATATCTTTTACACAAGTACACGTAGGCTCGTATTTAACCAATGGGTTAAATACCCCACTACAACTGACTGGGCCGACCCCTCTGGGGTGGTCTAATAACCCTTTGACCCACATAACACATACAGGGCCGACCCCCACTAAGGAAGTCTAATAACCCGAGTTACAACATTCCGACGGAGGAATAAACATCTCTGGATATACAATAATATCTTCACGGAGGAATGAAACATCTCCGGAATAATAAAGTACAAATATAATATTCTTTGAAGTTACAATATCTCAACACTCCCCCTTAACAAGAAGGATATTATAACAGCATCTGCACGAGCAAGGAGTCATCAACATCATATATGATACATCTATAAATCATTGGAAGCTTTCTCAACATCATCAGTAACTCAAGCAGTTACTGGAACATCTTCAATACTGGAACATCAACATCTTCAGTACTGAGTCTTTATCTTCTGCAGCACTCAAACAACTACAACAACATCAACATCTGGATTCTCAAGATCATCAGTATCATCATCTCATGATCATCAGCATCATCATCATACGATCATCAGCATCGTCATCATACGATCATCAGCATCGTCATCACACGATCATCAGCATCATCATCACACAATCATCAGCATCGTCAACATCATCATCATATGATCAGCATCGTCATCACACGATCATCAGCATCATCATCACAATCTACAACATCTGGATCATCACGATCTACAACATCTGGATCATCTCGATCTATAGGATCAGGATCATCTTGATCTACAGCATCTGGATCATCTCGATCTACAGCATCTAGATCATCTCGATCTACAACATCTAGATCATCTGTATTCGTATCCACACCAATACATCTATCATCAAAACATGTATTCTTACTAATACATATATCATCAAAAGCATGTATTCTCACTAATACATCTATCATCAAAAGCATGTATTCTCACTAATACATTTATCATCAATAGCATGTATTCTCACTAATACATCTATCATCAAAAGCATGTATTCTCACTAATACATCTATCATCAATAGCATGTATTCTCACTAATACATAGCAGCATATCCTGCAACACACACGATCATATTACAGGATGATCAATCCCGCTCTCTTTAGGACATAGGTCCATGGATGATACAATCCAGATCAAGTTCCAGGATGATCAATCCTTATCACTTTAAGACAAGTCTTATGTCTAGGGACGATGCAATCCCATCATGTACATTTTGAACCCAGTTCATGGACGATGCAGTCCTCTCACGTACATTTTGAACCGAGGTCAGGGACGATGCAATCCTATCTTCAATTCTCGGAGACATCAGTCTATGGATCAATTATGGGACCTAAGTTCGGGGAAGATACAATCCCCTACCTGTTCATTCAGGACTTCGTTATCGGAGACCCAGTCTACGGCTCAATTCTGGGACCTCAGTCTGGGGACGATGCAATCCCCTACCTGTTCATTCAGGACTTCATTATCGGAGACCCAGTCTGTGGCTCAATTCTGGGACCTCAGTCCGGGGACGATGCAATCCCCTACCTGTTCATTCAGGATTTCATTATTAGAGACTTCATGTCTACGGCTCAATTCTGGGACCTCAGTCCGGGGACGATGCAATCCCCTACCTGTTCATTCAGGATTTCATTATCGGAGACTTCATGTCTACGGCTCAATTTTGGGACCTTAGTCCGGGGATGATGGAATCCCCTACCTGTTCATTCAGGATTTCATTATCGGAGACTTCATGTCTACGGCTCAATTCTGGGACCTCAGTCCGGGGACGATGCAATCCCCTACCTATTCATTCAGGATTTCATTATCAGAGACATCATGTCTACGACTCACTTTAGAACATATGTTCAAGGACGATGCAATCCCTCTTCTTTCTCGGAGACACCTGTCTACAGCTCACTTTAGAACATGTGTTCAAGGATGATGCAATCCCTCTTCTTTCTCAGAGACATCTGTCTACGGCTCTCTTTAGGATGATGCAATCCTATCATGTCCACCAAGGAATTCATTCTCGAAGACATACGTCTACGGCTCTCTTGAGGATGATGCAATCCTATCATGTCCACCAAGGACTTCATTCTCGAAGACATACATCTACGACTCTCTTGAGGATGATGCAATCCTATCATGTCCACCTAGGACTTCATTCTCGAAGACATACGTCTACGGCTCTCTTGAGGATGATGAAATCCTATCATGTCCACCTAGGACTTCATTCTCGAAGACATACCTCTACGGCTCTCTTGAGGATGATGCAATCCTATCATGTCCACCAAGGACTTCATTCTCGAAGACATACGTCTACGGCTCTCTTTAGAACATATGTTCAAGGATGATGCAATCCCCTTGTCAACTTAGACCCTGTCTAAGGACCATCCACCAACCTCTCTGTCGGCACCACTAATATAGGTATCCTCATCATCGACCTCATTGTCGATGTGGGAAATCTCATCATAAGTGATCACATCACTCCCCCTTTCGAGGAGGGTCCTTCTTAACTATATTAAGTTTGTCTTGGAAAACTTTACTTGAGGTAGAGGTTTGGTTAGTACATCAGATCGGTAAAGGTTTGGTTAGTGCATTGGTAACTTGTTACGAATTCGAACATTAATCATATCTTGTATATAGGAATGTCAGATCTTCTATGTGGTTTGACTTATCATGGAACACTGGATTCTTTGCCATTTTAGTACAACTATGTTTGTCACATAGGATCACAGTTGGGTCCATCTCTAAGTCAAACAGTTCTGAAGCCATGTCGTTTCACAATTAGTAGAGCAAGTAGCCATATATTCTGCTTGTGCTAGACTGCTTCCTGCTAAACCACAAGATCATGGTTGATCCCAGACAATAACATCTTCTCGATGTGCTCTTCTTGTCTGATACACTTTCTGCTCAATCATTATCTGTGTAGCCATCTGAAGTCATGATCTTCAAAATAACATAGATCAAAGTCTATCGTATCCTTTAGGTACCTGGTCACATGCTTTGCAACTAATAGGTGAACACATCTAGTTTCCACTAGATACTGACTTAAGGTATTCACAGCAAAGCATATATCTGACCTAGTATTTAATAGATACATCAATGACCCAATAATTTGTCTGTACAGAGTTATATACACTAACTTTGATGATTCATTCATCAACAACTTCAAGTTGGAATCCATGAGAGTGGACATTCCAACATATCAAGTCCTTTTAATATTTCTCGGCATACTTTCCCTGGTTGAGAAAGATTCCTTCTAAGCCTTTCCATACTTCCAGACCTAGGAAGTAATACATTAATCTAAGATCTTTCATTTTCTTTTATGCAGCCATCTCTCGTTAGATGGATCTACTGATATGAACCTCAACATCATTCGAACTCTAAGGTGAGTTCCTTCTTGTATCCATGTCATCTATGTATAGAAACCATATTCAACGTTGTAGCAAAGGTTGAGATCCACATCACCCATGGTGATCATTAAGCTCATCAATTTATTATCGATCCTGGGAACCTATACAGAACCTGATTCACACTTCTTCTTTAATTACACCATTAAGAGAATGGTCTTATCTAGCCACTTGGAGCAAAACATCTCATCATGATTCTCTTCCTCTTTCTAAGAGAATCTTCTAGCAACAATCCTTCTATAGTGTGTTTGATTTGTAAATCTTTTGTTGAACATCCATCGCTTGTTCAGTGTTCATCATTCATCATGATCTTTCCTACTATTAACACCTAAAAAGTGCTCACTAGCTCATTCCCTTATTCACATGACCCATTTGTCCACTTTTTCACCATCTGAGCCTCTGAAACCAACAAAAGTTCATCAAAAGACCTGAGTACACCCCTTTTCCCACTAAAAAAGATTATTTTTCCTAAAAAAGCATAAAAAAACCCTCAAAAATGGTCTAAATTCCCAAAAATATTTAAAAGGGAATAAAAATATTAATTTTATTCAAAAAAGGAAAAAGGAAGGAAAAGTACCTAAACCATGTTGGTCAATACCATTTGGTTTCCACAAAACCACAAATGGTATTCCCCACCACCAAAACCTATAAAAAGGTGGTAGGGGCTCCTCATTTCAGATCCATCCATTATCTCATCCTCATGCTGCCGAAATCTTCCTTGAGTATTTTGGTCATTGTAAGCAACCTTGGAGAAGGAGACCTCTTGGAGCTTGGAGCTACTCATCTTGGGAGTTGCTCAACATCAACCTTCACCATTGAAGGTATTATCGCAAGCACTTGCTTGCCCCCCATTTTTTAATACAAATTCATTCTTTAATATTTTCTTGTTCTAGTTTTTTAAATGTTTACACTATTTGCTTATATTCTTGCATAGATCCATGATTAGTTTTGTTTAGATTAGTTTCTTGTTTAATTCTATTGAAACTGCTGCTACTAGTTAGCAGGTACCCATAGCACTAAGCCTGGTTGCAAAACCGGGCCAACAGTTTTTGGTGACTCCGCTGGCTTTGAACAATAGATCTCAAGTTTTGCTTTCAATCTTAATTTTTTATTAGTTTTTATCCTTTAGATCCATAGATCTGCCATTCTAGACAGCAGATCCATTGCTGTTCTAGTTTTTGGCCCCATCTATAGCCATTAACAGCTCGAAATTCTTAATTTTTGGGTTCGTTTTTCGGCTTCCGTGCACGGCTTTCGCCTCGTCGTTTTTAGCCTGACAGTTGCGCGGTCCATCGCGACTTTTTGACTTTTTTCCGCGGGGTTCACGGCGACTTTTTGGATTTTTTCCGCACGGTTCACCACAGCTTCGCGGCCTATTTCCGCGCTGCACATCGCGGCTGTGCGGCCATTTTCCGTGCGGATCCCCGCAGCCTCGCGGCCTATTTGCGCGCTGCACATCGCGGCTGCGCGGACATTTTCCGCGCTGCACATCGCGACAGTGCGCCTAAACCCCGTGCGGTCCATCGCGACTATGCGACAGAAACCCGCGCGGTCCATCGTGGCTTTTCTGTCAAAAGTCGCGCTGGTAATTTTTTCATTCGGCCATTCCGATTCAAAAAATTAATTTCTTACTGTACTTTTTGCCCATATAGCACATTTTCCAGTATTAGAAATCCTGCTTATTTTATAGCCATCAAATTTTTTTTTTATTATTTAGAATGCACATGTGAAAGAAGTCTTTTTAAAAAAATTTCATCAATTGAAAGAAAGATACATTTTTGCATTTTATCTAGACTTACATTTTGCTTCTTTAAAAAAAAAAAAAAAAAAAATTTGCCCATAGCAATTAAAGAAAACGAAATCCATTTATTTCGAAACAAAGGTATATTATTTACTTTCTTGTTTGAAAAATCCTCTGTTTTTTCGAATAGTTGAAAAGCATTTAATTTCCTTTTATTGAAAAAGTCATCAAATTTGTTTTTATTTTTGAAAGATCCTTTATTTTTTGAAAATTTCCTATAAAGCATTTACTGTTTTCAATTTTCAGTTTAAAATACCACACGTGCACCCAATTGAACACTAATTTTAAATTGAGCCTTAAAACTTACCCTAATTTCAACACATTTTTAACCTCACTTGAGGAACACTAAAAGAACTTTGTAGCTAGGTAGTATTGGGAAGATAGGTGTTCCAATAACACCCCTCAGTTATTACATCTGAGACATAGTTGTTGTCCTTTAGGGAGCTAAAACCTCTTAGTATTTATTGGCGCAGTCACAACCGGTTTGTGGAAAGGCATCTCCCCTAGGAGGGTTGAAGTCGCGAGGATGGTTCCGGAAGCCTGAGTGGAATACCGAAATCCATTCAGTAACCGAAGGGCTACCATTTGCAGTTCTCTGGATATCCCTGTATTGGGATATTGCGATCAAAGGACCAAACAGCAGATTTACCGTTTCTCGACGCGTCATGAACGGAGTATCCTAGTAGCCATTCTTTAGGATTGATTACTTGGTGTCCCTCCCGGTAGGGGTATATCTAGCCATGGACTTAACACTCCATATTGTCTGACTTGGATTTCATCACCTTGCAGAGAATATAGTTTGTTGATTCACAATACTTTTAGTTACGTGTTTGCATGATTCAACCCACCTTTGGTCTAGTTACACCTATTTTTTCTAGAAGCTGTTTGCATGTTGGTACTCTGACCATTTGCTGCATCCCTCCACTTATTGTAGCACAGCTGCTAGAATAAGTGCCTTTTTTGAGGTTGATTTTTTTGGCCTGAGAGCCTTAATTTTCACTCCCCTTCTTGCACCCTTGGTGGCATTAGGGTTTTGAGTTTTTTATACATTACCATTTTACACATACAGATTTTTTCACAAAAACTTATTTTCTCACCATTGAGAATTTTAAATGCTCTCGTCGTCTACAGGGCGAACTGCCAGAGTTCAGTCTACTTGGATGGCCACGTCACCGACGCCGAGCCTTATCCCTTGAATCGACACATCGTTGGTCAACTAGACAGTCATCCGATTCTGACACGCCTCACTTCACTTCTGATTCTGAGGCAGAATCCGAAAACCCCACTGCGTTATTCCCAACCAACATTATGTCTAGAACACCATTTGATCCACTCTTTACCAACACCATAGGAGAGATGTCTACAAACCCTTCTACTGCAGTGCCATCCATGGCAACACCTACCCCCCTAGGTATGCCTAATATGGCGGACACTCCACATTTAGGAATGCCCAACACAGGGCCACCTCCTGTTATAGGAATCCCCAACACAGGGCCACCACTTGTTATGGGTATGCCCAACATAGGGGTCACACCCCCTCTGGTTTCCACAAACCCTATCCCAGGAATCACCACTACTATTCCTAACCCTGGTGTAACCCATGTTGCACTAGGAAATGCTGGCCCATACCAGACCACACCTATTACAGGACACATACCTGCAATACCTAGCATACCTTTAGGTGCTACGGGACCCCTACATCATACCACCATGACTAGGCATGTCCAGTTCCAGTCACTACATCTGCTAGCTTACCGTACATGGCGAGTCTGAACTTACCAAACTTAGCCAGGGCTCACCAATGACCCTATCAGACACGATCCTGCGTGGCCTCACATGCCCACCAAACTCCCCTCCGACATCCCTAAGTTTGAGGGCAAGGAAGGTGAGGACCCCTAGAACCATATCATGTCTTTTCATCTATGGTGTTCCTCCAACTCCATAGTGGATGACTCTGTCCGCCTCCGTCTGTTACAGCGCACCTTCACTGGCTCTGCAGCCAAGTGGTATTTCGAGCAGCCCCATGGGACGCATGCCACCTTTACCTCCCTTGCCTCAACCTTCCTGCAGTTCTTTCAGTTACCTGTCCTCTATGATGCGGGCATCGATATCCTACTGTCTTGCAGACAGAACACGGCCACCCACATCACTGACCACATTCATGAGTGGCGTCGACGCCGAAGCCTCTGCAAAATTAAGTTAGACGACCGTATCTTCTGAGATTGGTTTCTAAAATCCCTTCTCCCTCTCATTGCGAAGGACGTGGCATCTGAAAGACCCCAGTCTGAAGAAGAGGCCATCCTCAAAGCCCAACAGTTTGATCTCATTTACGCCCAGTCGGGTTATCTGTATACCATTATACTGGACGCCCCTCAGGGCGAGTCATCCCAACATGATGCGCCAGGGGCATCCCATGCCGCTGATGGCATCATTGGTCGTATGGCCTCACATCCCCAACCCTTTTCCATTGCACATCCTAGCCATGGTCCCGACCTTTCGCGGGCTACATCTCAGTCTGGAGCAACCAGTTCATATGCTCCCATGGCACATCACCACCATACCCATGGACCTTCATGTCCACCTCAGTGTTTTGGTCATGCACCATCTGCTTACGCCCCCCCACCTGTACCTCAACCAGTATACTACCCACAGCAAGCTGTGGCAGCTAACCCAACGCCTCCAATAGCTCAGGGTTACCAACAACCCCAGCAGGTCAATGGACCACCTCCAGCCCCACAGGCTTATTATCCACCACAACCTAATCCCGCACCTACGGCGAACCAAAATCCTCCCACTGCTCAAGGGCAAGTGTACACACAGCACAACCAGGCCCAGAACCAAAACAACCAACGCAACCAAGGTGCACAACAGAACCGTGGTAGAGGTCATAACCACGACAATAACCAACAACATCAGCAAGGTCCTCCACCTCCCAATCCTCCGCAGAACAACAATGTTGCTCCTCCCAACCGCAATCCGGATTGGAATCCTAAGCGGCCTAGAAATAATAACCTCAGAACAAACCACCCTTGTTCTATCTGCGGGGTTTATGGTCATTACACGCATTCTTTCCCACATTTGGAGCGAGCTCGGCAACTCTGGACCGACGATGCCCATCGTCAAGGGCAAGCGGCTCCTCAGCCGCCACCCAACCCTCCAACACCTCAACATCAACCCTTGGTGCTGCAAAACCCCTTTCCAAACCAGGGTGTAGTGAACACTCAGCCGTTAGCCCCCCCTCAGGGCAACGTGCCACCACAGCAGATCACTTATGCAGCCCCTGATCAACCCATGTTTGATTCAGGTACTCACCACTTGTTGATGATGTCAACCGCCGATGCCAACCTCCAAAGACGTCGAAACCAATATGGCTCCACTTCTGAAGCCCCTCCCACCGACAAGAACACTAACCTTAATCCCACAGATCAAACATTACGTATACCTCCGGCTCCACTTGATGGTGCTTCCAAAGCACCTCGCTTCCCACTTCATCGCATCAACAGTAATCCCAATGCTCACGCTGCGTCGAATTACAACATTGTCGATGACTTAGCCGAGTCTCCTGCAGCCATGTCTGCTTTAGAAGTTTTGAAAAACTGTCCTTCGCAGCGTAAAACTTTGATCTCTGCCATTGGCGCCATTGACCCCAATGATTCACAGCTGATCGCATTCGATTCAGACCAGTCTGAACCATTCCTTCCTTCCTCTTTAGAATTCCAAGTTTCCGTTTCTGTTCGGAATCTTGTTATCCATCGGTGCATTATCGATGAAGGGGCCTCTACATGTGTCATGTCCACTTTAGTTTGGCAGAAGTTGGGATCCCCTACTCTCCAGCAGTCCACCACTGCATTGCGAGCCTATGACGGCCGTTCGGCACAACCCTAAGGTCTATTAGCTAATGTCCCCGTCCAGCTGGCGGGTAAAACCACCCTCATTGACATTGAGGTCATCAATGCCCAACTAGACTATAACCTTTTACTTGGTCGAAGCTACATGTATGTCATGCGGGTTGTTGCCTCATCCGTATTTCGCACCATGCAGTTCCCCCATGAGGGACGCGTGGTCAACGTTGACCAGCTCACCTATTACGATCCCAAGGCCCCCGCCACACCTAAAAATGTTCTCCCCATGGTTGAACAACCTGTTTGTGGTGAAACTACCTCATTCATTTCCTCAGTAGGACCCAGACTTTACTCTGAGGCACCGATGACCTCTACATTCCAGGCCATTCCACCACCGTCACCAGAGACCCACGTTGCGAACCTCTGTACTCTTTCACAGAATACACCAACACCCGGTAATCTACCACCTTTGTTACCCAAACCACCATTGGTCCCTAGTCACATTGGGGTTACACCCATCCACACAATCCCCTTTCTATTTCCTCCTTCGGGTGTAGTAAGCGCCCCAGTTATGGCTACCCTCAGCCTCCCCGGGTTAACATTGGGATTACCCATGTGGTATATTTTGCCTCCCGTTCCCCCGCCGACACCAAATGTCATCCTGCAGCCGGTGCAACCCATCGTCACTTCTACCCAACCACCTCTCGGTATCACTACTCCTTCGTCATCGACGAATCCACCTCCACTCATCAGGCCCACTGGGGGCAGAGGCCCACAACCATACACTGCGGTACCCCCCACCCAAGGCGGTTAAACCTCCCCCGTATTCCGTGCTCCTCCAAAATGCTCGATGTGTGATGAGTTAGGCCATCCAACACATCAGTGTCCGCAGTTACCTGCATTGCAGGAACACATGCAAATGTTGGACGACGACCCCAACATCCTGATGGTCAAACTAGATCCAAACCCCATGCCTCGTGATAAATCACTGCGTACCAACCACCCATGTGCGATATGCGGTATTTACGGCCACTACTCCCATAACTGCCCTGACATCCTAGATTACAGAGCAGCCCTCTACGAGATGAACAATTTGGACCTTGAGACGGCACCCCCTACTATCGAGGAGATCTACCCTCCGCATCATCCTCATTCGGAGAGATTAACACCATTTACATGGTTTCCACTGGATACCCCTATGTCCGGTCGTCCCCTTCAATTGATCCCTTAGACACACATGTTCAACCCTTTCAAATCGACGAGGAAACCACATGTCCACAACATGGGGGCAGGCCCAAAACCTTGCTTACTCATCATCATCGTGATTCTCGTCGAGATACTGGGGGAATCCACCCCACAAAGGGAATCCCCCATCATCATATCATCACTTCAGTATGCCACCACAGCCCACAGCCTCATGGTATAACACCCTGCTAGCAGTTGCTCAATGCCCTATTGATCTCTCTCTGAGACAACATCTGCACCACATTGACACCTCTGAGTTAGGGGGCATAATAGATTACCTCGACCCCGGGATAGGGGGCATGATCAATCATTTTGAACCTTCCCCATCATCTCTATCTCAACAACTCAATGAGCCCATCGTTCAAACCAACACACATGTGATCCACAATCACAAACCCCATGCACATAGCATGGGGGCAGGTCATTAACCCTGCTCACTTTTTCATATTCGTGATCTCAAACCATTTTTGAGGTCACGTGTCACTTGTATATTTCAGTTGATTTGATACACCTAGTATTTTGCCCCCACGGGTCATCATTTCTCCCCACCACTGCATCCTTCGCTTGGTGGGATCACCTTTATTTGTAACGATTTTTTAACCTAGTTATTTCCTTTAACCATTCTGGAGTCCTTATGACCTCCATTTTTTTGCACCATTTGCACTACCGGATTCATATTTCCGTGCCCGTGATGATGCTTGAGATCATTTATCGCTCTCACCAGGACCAATATCAACATTGTGTCCCGACACCTTGTCGCCCCAGTTTGCGTACCACTTCGGCTCCTCTCCGTTTTTGATATATTTGATATCATCGGATTCATTTTTCCGAGCTTGTGATAATGCTTGAGATCATTTCTCACTCTCACACCCATACTTTTCAGCCATTTTTTCAAAATGCCCTCTCATTGCCTCGGTTTGCGTGCCACAAAGCCGCAGCCCCCTTTGTGACAATCTTTATGTCACCAGATCCAGTATCCCACGCACATGATAACACTTGAGACCTTTTCTCGCTCCCATCTATCCATTTTTGTTCGGTATAATTTTATCCCTTTTTCAGGCCGAGCAATCCCTTTTACGAAAAAGGCACTTAGGGAGTTTCCGTTAAGCTCTTTTCTGACTCCTAAAACAATGAAAAGATCGCCGAGCAATCTTGCTTCCTTTCATGCTCGCTAAACGTATATGAAAGGGCGTCTACCTGGTATAAGTTTACCCCTTTTTTCGGACCTCATAGACTAATTACGAAAAAGGTATACTCTAGTCACATCGGCTAGAAGAGTTCTCCATCCGCATCATTTTATGCTTTTTCGGGCCTTAGAGACTAAACTTACGAAAAAGAAACACCAATAGAGTCCACTTACCATTTTCAGACTCTCTAAACATGAAAGCAACCATGAACATGAGCCGTCCTGGGCTCACAAAATCCACAAGACCGTACCATTTCAGAGCACACTTTTATCCCTTCTTGGAGCTCATTAAAACTACGAAGAAGGAATCAATGGTGCCTCTTGGCGCCACGACAGATCACATCTAATCATATGGCAGCTTCCCCATTTTGGTCGCCTTTGTTCAGAGTATTCTGCAGTATGTTACCTTGAAAATCCCTCGACAACACCTATCAGCTCGTCTTCCCCCCCCCCCCCAAAAGTCAGTACATACCCTTCAGTCCCTAAAAAAGCAATGATCCCCACACCTACAAATCAGTCCCCTATGCTGCCAGGTCAACCATGTCATCATGCTCTGAACAAAGGAAGTTTGAGTCTACCCACTATATGACCCCAGTTACTTCCCATCCCCACAAGTATGTCAGTACTACCACACTTCAGTTCTACACCTCGCGCTCCTATCAAGGAAACATCATTGCCTTGTTAGTTGCTGGTCTCCCTCTGTCGACGACAACCAAATTTATTCCAGAGGATAGACCTAGAGGTCCCTATGTCTTGGACTCATCACCATTTATGATGAGTGCCTACGAATCATTTCGAGAAAAGTCCTCAGTGCCTCTCCAAATGGTTGTTTCTCACATGCTCGACTTCAACACCTTGATCGCATCGTTGAGACTCGCACAGGGTATTGGTCCGCTCAGTTATTCGTCGAAGACCCCGGATACCTCCCGACTCCTCCTCATTTGAGAGTCTACCTATGGATACAACCTGTTACCACTTTTTCTATAGATATCCGGGTTGCGCATGGCGACAGTATTCAGATGTACCCCAGTTTCCTACTCCCTTGAGTATACAGTTACATTGAATCTCAGAGATGACTCACACTTTTTGAGACCCTACAGATGTTGGACACCTTCAGTTTCAGCAGTTCATCAATTATTCCAGTGTATCAGTTCTTGAGATCAGTTATGATCAGGAGTATATCCCAAAATAATGTCCCCCCTGGACCATTATGATGTACCAGTAGATTCTTTATGTATTAGATCCCCCTTCTTGGGACTAATTGTTATGTATATGTCTTGATACGAGCATGGGAATGGCCGCCTCATCCATTATCAGAGATTATACCTCATTCATATTGAGGTCATGTAATATATATATATATATACATTTTTTTTTCAGCTTCCAAGGGTCGTGGCTCCAGTCTCCAACCAGTCTCTTCTCTCCCTAAACCCCCCAAAAAATACAAAATAACTATGATGTCTATCGGCCATACGATGAGCTCCTGCCCTCACACATCAGGGGGCAATCTGTTAACACCTAAAAAGTGCTCACTAGCTCATTCCCTTATTCACATGACCCATTTGTCCAGTTTTTCACCATCTGAGCCTCTGAAACCAACAAAAGGTCATCAAAAGACCTGAGTACACCCCTTTTCCCACTAAAAAAGATTATTTTTCCTAAAAAAGCATAAAAAACCCTCAAAAAGGGTCTAAATTCCCAAAAATATTAAAAAGGGAATAAAAATATTAATTTTATTCAAAAAAGGAAAAAGGAGGGAAAAGTACCTAAACCATGTTGGTCAATACCATTTGGTTTCCACAAAAGCACAAATGGTATTCCCCACCACCAAAACCTATAAAAAGGTGGTAGGGGCTCCTCATTGAAGATCCATCCATTATCTCATCCTCATACTGCCGAAATCTTCCTTGAGCATTTTGGTCATTGTAAGCAACCTTGGAGAAGGAGACCTCTTGGAGCTTGGAGCTACTCATCTTGGGAGTTGCTCAACATCAATCTTCACCACTGAAGGTATTATCGCAAGCACTTGCTTGCCCCCCATTTTTTAATACAAATTCATTCTTTAATATTTTCTTGTTCTAGTTTTTTAAATGTTTACACTATTTGCTTATATTCTTGCATAGATCCATGATTAGTTTTTTTTAGATTAGTTTCTTGTTTAATTCTATTGAAACTGCTGCTACTAGTTAGCAGATGCCCATAGCACTAAGCCTGGTTGCGAAACCGGGCCAACACCTACAAATCAAAATTAAATACATGATTAGTAATACTTCATAATCATCAAATCATATTGACATGATAACCTATTATGCATACAGATATCATTTACATAGTTATGCAACTATTTTGACCAATACTTTGGCACAACACTTTCCCATATCATGTATGCATACAGTGGCTATCTAGATGCCTTCCATCTCTACCAGAAAATACTATCGAGAGTGTGCACAACTCTCAACATGTCAGCAAAGAGGTTTTATTCTAGACAAGCAACAATGGAATGTTTGTCCAACTTACCAATTATATGCATATTAGTAGCATGATATATTCTAGGAATACAAATATGCAAACAAGCAATATCATTTACTATTTCTAATAACAACTCAAATACTTATTTTTTATGTTTGTGTGGTTGCCTCTCGCTTGGTCTTCTAAATGTCTTTTGAACTTCTATTCATTCTGTACCACTGTGCATGCTCAAGTGTGCAATAGTGTTATCCTCATGATATCATACACAAACATACATTCATTAGTATATTAGAAACATTATTTTACGATCATTGATAATAAACATTAGTATTCAAGATTTCAAGGAAGACTTCTTTTACTCATGCATATCATCAATCAAGATAGACGATATAATATGCATAATCCATTGATAACTAACTTTATGAATAAGCATATCTAATCATGCCAAGTATACTTATATAAGGGATCCTAACACAAGGTAAGATTCTAACTTGACATAGGAAAACATACCTGGATTAGTAAACCAGCTTAGTTATGTACAACATACCTAACCAATCTCTTCAATGATTTAGAGATTCTGAGCTAGAACCTGCATGTCTCATAGGTTAAGCATAATATAACAAAGTCATACATACCTCGTAAGTAGAACAAAGATTATGGATGAGTCTTTGTCTTCATGTGGTCATGGTCATGGAACTTGATTTGTCTTTTGTGATGTACCTGTATCTTGTTAGCAGACAACATCAACCTCACAAAACACCATAATGCATTAGTACAATCATATATCCCTAATGAATGTCTTCGATTATTCACATGCATTCATACTGCTACTAGAGTGATAAGACAATTCTAACATTGATCAAGATTGTACTAAATAATATGAAGACAAACACATTATGAACTTAATCAAGAATCAGATTTCAAGACATACTCGAACCTTCTTAAGTCATACCTGTCGAGACTTCTTGTAGTCTTCTTATGTAAGGCATTAGCCTCAACTCCCCCTGAAACTTGATCTAGAGCTTGATTAGGGTTTTCTAGAGAAACCCTAAAAATTCAATCTTTGACTTTCACACTTCTGAATGGATGGAAGAATGTGTCTTGCTGAGCTAATCAACCTAGCATTCTTCAATTTTGAAATTTCCAAAATTTGACCCCTCAAAATGGCCTTTGAAACTTCTGGATCTTCTGGACAGGAACCCGAACTAGGGTTTGATGAAGCCCACCCTTCTGTCCAATCAAAAGGTTCGATCCAAGGCTCTAAACTCTTATTTTTCTGAGGAGCTTCCAGCCGTGGTTACAGACTTAAAAAATTCCAACTTTTGCTGAAGCCCTAATTTTCCATCTTTCTGATGAAAATCCCGAACTAGGGTTTGATCAAGCCCGGTCTTCTACCCAACCAAAAAATTCGATCTTGGTCTCTAAATTTCGATTTTCCTGAGTAGCATTCAGCCGTGGACTCCGATTCCAAAAATTCTAACTTTCTCCAAAACCCTAAATTCCGGAAGCCATGAATAAAGGTGCTCCAAAAATAATTATGTTTTGACAGAAATATGCACCTGATTGTTTCTGCTATAACTCTGAAATTTTTTCTCCACAGGGTCTGAAACCTTTTTTCTGCAGTAGCCTGACCTGTCGTCTTTCCATCCTGACAGGTCTGACCTCAATTGGATTTTCTGAGAGAGATTTATGTCAAGTGTCGCAACGTGACCTGTTTATGGGATAAAATAGGAGAGCGAACTTGTACGGCATGCCACGTGTCATTGTTTGAACTTAGGCCTCTGAAAACATTTCCTGAGATAGATCGACCTGTTATATTTCCATCCTGACAGTTCTGACCTCAATTGGACTCTCTGAAAGAGAGTTATGCCAAGAGTCGCAATGTGACCTGTTTATGGGATAAAACAGGAGAGCAAAATTGTACGACGTGCCACGTGTCACGGGCTCACCTTCGGCCTCTAAAAACGTTTCTTGAGATATTACAGTCTATGTAATACCTGTCACTTTTTACGAAATTTCATTTGGAGATTCCTAGCCCAAGTTATGACCTTTTTTCCAAGGTCACCTGATTTTGACTGAGATCTGGAAGAGGCAGAAACCCTAACTTGTACTGATCATAACTCATAAAGTACAATGAATGTGAGGGTGCCCTTTGGACACAAGGTACCTGGGGATGTTATCCTTGACCTCTAAACTTTTCAGACCCTGAACCTTTGCAAAAATGGATTTATAGCGAAAGTTCCACGATGACTGATTTTTGCTATGTAAAACCCACACCTTCAAATTGTCGTAAGTAAAGCAAGTGTCGTAAGTGCCATACCTTGTCTTCCTTCAGGTAATCTCTGATACCATGTTAATATTTAATATGCTAAGACAGAAAATAGCAGCATTACATTCCATTTCACAATAATAGCATATACAGGATCACTGAAGAAACAACAAGCACAACATAAACACAAGAGACACAGATTTATCCTGGGAAACCCTCATGGGGTAGAAACCCCAGCAAAGCTTCCTCAATATAGATGACCAGCAATATACAAAGATGAAACCCTGAGACATGATCTCCTCCTCCACAATAGCAGACCTCTCCTCCACAAGTGCGCTATCCTCAAGTGAGTGAATGTATCAAATGAGGAACACACCTCCTCTATTTATACACTACTCTGACATATATTTTACACAAGTACACGTAGGCTCATATTAAACCAATGGGTTAAATACCCCACTACAACTGACTGGGCTGACCCCTATGGGGTGGTCTAATAGCCCTTTGACCTACATAACACATACAGTAGGGAAGTCTAATAACCCGAGTTACCACATTCCAACGGAGGAATAAACATCTCCGGATATACAATAATATCTTCACGGAGGAATGAAACATATCCGGAATAATAATGTACAAATATAATATTCTTTGAAGTTACAATATCTCAACAACCCTTGGGGGTTTTGAACCTCGATTTGACTAGTAAAATTCCCCAACTTTTCCTGAAGTTAAATGGATGTTGCATAATTATTCTGATATTAGTCTATAATCACCGATGAGGTTCCTTTTTATGTCTTAATACCCTTCATATACCTTCATACCCAATTCGAAATCCTTTAAAGAGTATTTTGGAGCTATCTACCCTTGAGGGCTTCAACATAGATTTTCCTAGTAATTCTTCCTTTCATTCTCTAATTGTAAATGCAAGTAGGTGAAGTCTTTTGGAAGTTTCCAATCCTATAATAGCTGCATAAATGTGTCATATTACACCTCAATCCACTCTAGACATAGTTCGAAACCATTTGGGATCATTTGGGACATTTTGGGGCTTCACTAGTCCAAGTTTCGAAAATTGACCGAATTGGGAAAAGTTCCAAGTTGGGGACATTACACATCTCAAGAGAGAAAATAGAATGCCTTAAAGGCAATTTGAAAAACACAAGAAAGTAAGGTTTACTAAAAGAATAAAACCCGATAGGTGTCAAAAGCACTTTCCAAAACTGTCTAAAGGCTCACGAATTGGCTATAGCTTTAGCTTTGGCTAATGTTACCTTTACACTTTGTCGTCCACTTTCAAGTTGCCAAAGGGATTCAAAGGAGTGGATTTTTTTAATGAAGTGATTCAAGATAATAGTTTTTGTATTCATGAACATATGTTTTATATTCACTCCCTCTTTTGTGTTTATCGATCTCTGTATTCATTGGACATTGCATAGATTGTATTTCATTTGCATCCAACCTTGGTTTTTCTATTAGTAGCTTGATTTCTTGTCAATTCAATCTCATCGGTTATGAATATTTTTCAAATTCCTTTTTCAAATTGTTAGGCATTTTTTATGTTTCTAAAATTTCCTCTAAATGGGTTCTTGGTTTATCTAGGTTAGACATTGCTTATTAAAAGCTGTAGAGAGGAACGATGCAAATTTTGTCAATTTTTATTTCCTAATACCGTTCAAACACCTTCAGACCTAAATCAAAAGCATTTGGAGCCATTTGGAAGCATTCGATTCATTAATAGTCTAAGGGTCGAATTGGCAAAAAATTGCAATTTTCCAATTTTAACAAATTTATTAAAAAGGGACACTACATGAACAATGTAATTATGCAGCTAATATTAAATGGGTTGTGTAAAAAAATAGCACCAACCTTAGATGTTATTGATACGACATGTGATCTCTTCTTCTTTTCCTAATTTATTTTTTCATCTCAGTGCCATCTTGGAAGATTGATCTTGTTGTTTAGACTTCTCTTATTGCGCCGAGCGGCGCTCTACAGCCCAGTATGAGGGAGATCTTCTAACGTTTGTGGAGTAACGTTACATCTAATAAAAAGTAAAAGGTAATAATATGAGGGATATATTGTAACGTTACATGTAATGTTTGTCGGCTATTAATCAAATGTAATAAAAAGTAAAAAGTAATAATATGAGGGAGATCTTGTAATGTTTGTGGAGTAATGTTACATCTAATCAAAAGTAAAAAGTAATAATATGAGGGAGATCTTGTAACATTACATGTAACCTATTCTCAGGTATTGCACTTAAGGAGATTTTCGAGGAGAGGTTTGCACCTCGAGAGATTTGATCATTCTCGGCGCTTGATAGAGCCTAGAATTTGGATGTAGTGTCTTATGGTCATCACTCCCTCTTCTCCATCGACTTCTTCCCATGCTACACTAGATCTTCTACAAGCCCATCTACAAACAATGTCTAGAATTGGTATAATTGATCAAACAAGTGATTTCTTCATACTATTAGCATTTTTTTCTTTATGTTTTTTAAATTTATTCTATATGGATTCGTGGGTTATTGAAAATTAATATAACATTGCTTATTAATGTTTATAGAGAGGAACAATGCAAATATTGTCACTATATCAAGGTCTCTACATAAGGTCTCTCACATAAGGTCTCTCACATAAGGTCTTTACATAAGGTATCTCAACATCATGGCCTTCATTATTGCGTGCAAGGTCTTCTAATGCATGGAGGGGCTTCAAATGACCAAGGGATAAGATGGAAAAGGTGCTACAAAATTGGACGAATCACACCAAAAGTTGCAAACGTGGTGGAATAATGATGCAGACCCACCCAGAAGCAAATCGACGGTGGAAATGGGTTCCCGTGCTAAAAATTGCATGGTGGTTAATCTTGAACAAGGTGGAGCAAAAATTAAACCACTTACCACGTGGCAAGCGTTGGTAGAGTCCGCTATGAAAAGAGGTTAAATTTAAACCGCTCATCGCAAGTTCCAAAAGCAGCTTAGCATATGTTCTATAAAGTTTGTTCAAAGTTTTAAAAAATGTTTTTGTCGCTTATTGCTTGGAGGAAAAGAACCCGTGGGAAGCACGTCGTTGTCTTCGTCAACTGCAACAACACCCAACAAGCTCACTTCATAGGTAGCTCAAAACCCTCAGTGTTTAAATTTTTTTTCCCAAATGGAGAAAACCCAAGACCTTCTTCCCTTCAATGAAAGTTCATATGAAAATGAGAACCTTGTAGTTGACAGGGAAAGGGATATTTTTGACCCTGTTTTATCTTTGTGTAGTATTTCGCAGTCTAAGGAGAAATTAACGGAGTTTAAGTCCCATGGAAATGATGTATTTAATGTTTTTGGTTCTTTTTTGTACTATTTGTGTGTTGAACAAACCCTACACTTCCCCTAATTTGTTTGTTTGTGTGTGGTCAATTATTTGCAGGCCGAAAGGGTAATCATTAATGTAAATATGACCAAAATTCTATGACGATTAAATGCACAAACTCTCTGTGAGGTTCGACATTTATCTGAAACATTTCCCAAAAGCCCTGAGTCATTTAATGAAGAAAATTTGGCAAATTTTTATAGAAACTGCAGTCCAGCAAAAAAAGCCAAGTTTTTATTACAAGTCTTGAAATATGGTCAGTCGCAAGAAAACCTATCATTCTGTTTGAGTATTGATGTCTTTCAGCGAGATACCCAGTTAGTTTTTTCCTTGTTGAGTCAAATTTTAGGTCTAGATAGTGATAAGTCAATCACCAAAGTTATGTTAGGTTACCTTCTCCAAGTAATTTCACCCGAGTCACAGTTGATTCTGGTGTGTTGTTTTAATTTGGATGAATCCCTAGCTGAAGACATTCATGTCCAGTTGGTGAACTTCCACAAGTTGAAGCATTTCAGATATCAGTCATATCTCCTGAACCTCTTCTTGTGTTCAAATATTTCAGAATTGAAGTTTCTTGGTACCATCTCTTCTCATGACCTTCCTAAACAGGTCAATATGTTTGAGTTCACCCATAAAATCATTGCAGAAGTTTACAAAATTATTTTTAATGCTGAAATGCCTTGAGTGTTAGAAGAAATGAAAGAAACTTTTCAACCTACACCAGAAGGCCAAACATGTGATTGGTTCTTGTATAAATAACATAATATAATTAGGTTGTATGGTTTTACTGGAGCACCATATCTGTTGCCATCCTTTTTAACACCGAGGGTTTTTTCCTTGGAATTTATTAGACAAAGGTTGCAGTCAAAAGAAGAACATTTTGGTGCTTTCAGAAAAGAATCAGATGTGCAATTCCCTCTTAAAGTTGGTCCATTCATCATTAAGACTAAGGCAGCCCTACCTGTAGTAGAAAAATTACTGAAGATTATGGATTTCCAATAGGCTGAAAGGATTACTTATAATCCTCATCAAATTATATTGCAAAGGATACATCGAAATGGAAACAAGGCTTTTGATCATCAAAAAGTAGAAGGATTGAAAGAAATGGAAAATTTATTCAAATTTGAACAAGATAATAAAGAGGTGAATATGGAACAAACGGGCAATTTCACAATGTTGGTTCAGACACCAGCTAAATATGATATCACGAGTAAGAGAAGTATTTTAGAAGTTGATAGTATGGAAGTCGATGAAGAAGTTTCAAGGAATAAATCAAAAGTGGAACGACAGAAGGAAATTATTAGTATGGAGGAACGAGATTCAATTGTTCCATAAAAAACTAGTTTGATTTCGCATCCACCTACAAATATTATACAGCAATATTATTTTTCAGAAATAAAGGATCTAGAAGTAACTCTCAGTATAAGTCCAGATTTGATGTCCTTTCACAATATACATCAAAGAGGAAGCAGTCTTTTGAAGAAACTCAAAAAGTGTACCCTCAAGTAAGAATGCTGGTAGAACAAAAAGTTTCCCTTCTTACAACTACGGATCCAGGAAGAAACACTATAAGGTTTGCAGTGGTGAACGATGAGAAAGTTTCTGAAATGGAAGTTAAGATTGATGCGATTAATATACCTGATAAGGTTCAATTGCATAAACAAACAAGAGATCCTTTATATTCTGATTTATTGCAATTCACTTTAAAAATTTCTAAATTGTAGTCTATGATAGCAAAGATGGAGAGTCAATTGAGGCAAGAGAAGGAAGAAAGCAAAGCAAATTCGATCCAGATTAAAAGACTACAAATGGACCTGTTACCATGGGAGCCGATCTAGGGAACAACCAGTGTACCAAAAGTCTCCTTGATGAAAAATAAAATACCAATCAAATGCTCGAGAAAAAATTGAAGCTGCCAAACAATCAACATGTGCAATCTCTAGAGTTGACAACATTGCAACAAGAAAAGGAATCCATATATCAAGAAATGATGGATCACAAAGGTAAAATGTTAAAGTTACAAGATGAAAAGCATGCTTGGGAAAAACAAAGGATTGATTGATGGTCTGTCCCAAGAGCAGGATTGATTGATGATCATGCTTGCCAAGAAGAGTTTTGTATAAATTTTGATTTTACAAAGTAATAGGGGTTGGATCCAAGAGCAAAAACTACAGTGACGTAATATTTGTTAAAGACTTTAATGAAGAGCAGAATCACAAGTATATCCGAAACATAGATTCATTTGTTGTGACTTTCTTCAGTCTTTTAATTTCTCTTTTGTGAATGTATTTTGTGTTACACCATCTTATTGTTTTGCCTCATATTTGACTGTAATATGTGAGTTAGAATTCATTTTATATGCTCTAATCCACACATTTAAATACTGTCAATGTTCTTTCTTCCAAATTAATGCATAATTCATCCTAGAATGGAGATCGGCTAAGTTATAACATATAAACAATATTTATCCCTACTTCCGACCTTCGACAAGAAGGATTGGCCGCCCCTTCATTTATTGTAAAATTGTGAACACCTAAATCCAACTATTCACCTGTATCTAGAATCATGAACACAAGAAGGATCGATCGAGCCTTATTGCAGTCTAGAACTATTTTGAACAGAATACTCGGCACAAGAAAGGTTGGTCGACCCTTCATTTATGAGTGAATTGTAAAAATATTAAACCCTCCTAGGCAGGGACGACAATTCCAGACTTCCGACTTCCACAATGAATAGTTGGGATCAGTACATTTCCTAACTTATAACATATCAACAATATTTATCCCGACTTACGACAAGAAGGATCAGCCGCCCCTTCGTTCAGTAGAGAATTGTAGACACCTATATGTTACAATTCACCTATATCCAGAATGGTGAACACAAGAAGGATTGACTGAACCTTCTTGCAGTCTAGAACTATTTTGAACAGAATACTCGGCACAAGAAAGGTTGGCTGACAATTCATTTATGAGTGAATTGTTAAAATATTCAACGTACGAAGGTTGGGACGACAATTCCAGACTTCCGACTTTCGCAATATATAGTTGGGATCGGTATATTGGCTATATTATAACATATCAACAATATTTATCCCAACTTGCGACAAGAAGGATCGGCCGCCCCTTCATTTAGTACAGAAGTGTTAACACCTATCTGGAAGTGTGGTTTTATGATTGAGGTTTTTCATTATCACCTTTGCATGCTTGGATCTCAATAAAAAATTTTAAATAATGCTTGTTTTTATGAATTTTCATGATTTGCGGGAGGCCTTGTTTTGCACACAAGAAAGATTGGTCGGCCCTTCTTGTAGTCTAGAATATTATGAAAAGAATACTTGGTAGAAGAAGGGTCAGACACCCCTTCATTGTATGGGAATTTTTAACAAAGGCAAAGTAGCCATTTAGTTACAGAAGGATCGGTCTCCCCTTCCTTTAGTAGAGAATTGTGAATTCACCCGTATCCAAAATGGGGAACAGAAGAAGGATTGATCAACCCTTCTTGCTATATAGAACTATTATGAAACGAATCTTGGGCACAAGAAGTGTCGGCCTACCCTTCATTTATGAGGGAATTGTAAAAATATTCAACCTCTAAAGGAAAGGGTGTCAATTCATGTATATGAAGAATGGTGAACATTGAAAGAAGAATGAGCAAAATAAGGGTCGGCCAACCCTTCATTCACAAGATAAATTTATACACAATAAAACCCCTTTTACTGGCCCCTTCGGCATCACCTTGTAAACAGGTTGAAGTCTCACCTGAAGCGAATCTGGGGGTCACATAATCAAGATTCTCTTAACCATGGATATGCATGGATGTGGTTATGATCTTCGCATAACATTCTATTTAACATCTGTAACTAATGGGATAGAACACTAGATGACTTTGCACTTGGAAGCTATCGCAGTCTACAGAACTACGCTGAATCTCTACTGTATTCACTAGTTAGCTATGAATTTGTCAAAGTATGTGTTTCTTCTTCACAATCATGCACTTGTATTCCAATTAATCAATGTGCAATTACCATTCACATACATATAAAGTAAGTACAAAAACTCACATAAACCCGAATACAAAACATGTCATAAACTCATACACATAAACAAGAAGGATCGACTGCCCCTTCTATGATGATCGCTTGCTCTATGATTGATCCTTATCTCAAACGACTATAAAATGTGCATTTCATCTCTCCTGGATAATGCTAGCAGATTTGTTCGTAATCAATCAATTGATTTTGAAAATGAGGGGTCGTTCGTTAACCATCGATCATTAGTATGAACATTTGCAAGTATACATCTAATATTAAAACACTAATTTATAATTATAGACATTGTATGCATTCTTATATTGACTACTTAATATTTACTGTTTTGTAGATAAAGCATGGTTGCGTTGTTGAGCCTTAGTAAACACCAGGAAATCCCATTCTTTGAATTGACAAAAGATCACTACCTTGAACCATTCACAAATGGATGGTATGTTGAGATGGATGAACCAGATAGTTTGTACCTGTATTTATATCTATTATGCTTGGATGAGGAGGGAGCTCAAACTGGAGCTGGAATATTGACATATGCGGATCCCATTTATGATGAAAAATTGCGAGTTCAAGTTGAAGTGGTTGATGGTGAAATGTGTTACCTTCTACAGCTTGATCTTATGGTTTGTAATTATCCACTAGATCTAATGAAAAGCGGTCTCGATCCAAATCCAATTTCTTGTGCGAAGCAAGGGTGGGTTTTTCCCTTGTATGATGTTTCTACCATTTCATAATTGATACCACGTCATCCTTGAAGAAAGTAATTTTTTCGGTATGGAGAAAAATAATGTTGGCTGCGGAAACTTCCTTTTTATTGCATTATATGAATATTAATAAGAGGTTGATAAAGGTAAGCCATGAAAGGATTATTATGTACCATAGATGAGCATTTCTCCAATTTATTGTAAAATATGTGGACAGATCTTCCTTCAAACAACTCAAAGCAAGTCCTTCTAAAGCGATGATGCGGAAAGCGACTAAGAGCTTCGAAAGTTCAAAAGAAGTTCAACAAGAGCATATCAAATTCTTTTTTTTCAATGAGAGTTTTTTCCATTGACGTAACAAGATGTGTTGTTGATCCTATGCACTTACAATATAAAAAAGGTTGATGAGGAGGTCATGCAAAAGATGGTCGTATCTCTTCTCCATACATTTATAACAACATTGAGAGATGCTATTCTATTGCCTCTCGATAAGGAGATCGCATTGGCCTTTCTTCCTGGAAATGAAGAAGAAATTAATTTGCCATCAGTAAATTTTTATATATTGGATGGGAAACATACTATTTCTGCGCAGAAAAGAATCATTGCATATGATCAATATAAACAACTCCATTCAAGGTATAGGAATCAAACAAATCATCTTCTACATAGAGACGTTCATCAGCACATGATCAACAAATTATGCAAACAACAAAATTTTTCAAACAAGGAATTTGCAGACACTCCATTCATTTCTCAAGTTGTAAAAGCAAGAGAGAAATGGATATCCTGCAGTACTCCATCCCACCCAGGAAAGGGAATCGTTTCCAGTGATGCTTGGCAAGTGTAGGATTTGTCTTCTTATCAATCAAAGTCTTTATATTGCTGCCTGTGTTATGAAATTAGAAAATTAACTAGAATATTCAATTTTATATGTTTGCAGTCTTTCCAAGCTGAATGTATGGATATCTTTCTTGTTCAAACAAAGGACAGCCTTAAAGACAAGCTAAATCTTGTTTTGACATCGGCTTGACTGTGGAGCATATGGATGTCTATATTCAAGCTTTACAAAAGTGGTTCCTTGCCATGCTCGCCCAAGAGCATCACTCAGGATGATTTTGTTCAAAATAAAATAAGGAATCAGGGCTCTAATTTTTTTATACCATTGCGTGATATTGATGAAGATGAATTGACCATTGTGGCGGAAAATATAATCAATGGATCAGTTTGGATGAGCACATCAATAGAGAAAAACGTTTGTGCATAAACTTTATATCAATATTGCAAATGAATCAAGGACGAAAGGTCAACCAGGCATTCGATCTTTGCATATTTCAAAGTTAATGATGATCAAATTGATCGATCATAGATTGTCATTGACCATAACGTCATTGAAATCTATAAAATTGCACCAAACCATCTCCAACAGCTGTGCAGTATTTTATGCTCAGGAAAGCAAGCAAAATCTCTGAGTAAAAAGAGAAAGAACAAATCTGAAGTGGATAATGGTACCAAAATACCAAATGATGCTCATAAAATAGTGAATCTATATATCAATAAAGAGAGGATGAGTATGTCCATTGACGACATTGAAAATAGTTCACAGTTTGCTTGTCAATGTTGTTATCCTGCATCTTTGGTCAACACACTCAGGTCCATTTCATTTTTTGGTGCGACAGTCAACTGTGAATATGTTGTTGTGGATATGTGTAATTGTGATAGTCCATGGACAGAACAAGACATGGTTGCGCTTTTGTACTACTTAAAAACAAATGAAGAGGCATGTACTTGTATTTTTTTAGGTGATATGGAAAACTCTTGTATGATTTCTAAAGCTTTCACAATTTTCAGCAAGAAATCAAAAAAACATGTTAGCCAAAATACTACAAAGGGAGTTTATAGAGAATTCTCCAAGGACTTGTTTATAGGATTCTCTATTATACAGTGTTGGAGCATTGGAAGGGATAAGGATATTTTGTCTACTTCTCAAATTGATATGGATTGGAAGGACGAGGGTCTACCAATGATTGATTTATCTTGGCCCAAGGTTAACAACGATAGTGCAAGAAGCCATGTGTTTGCAAAAGAAAGGACACAAGAATTCTGGGATCACCTAGTTTCCAGACAAGTTTGTTCTCAAGGAACAGTTATTTCGTTGTACACAGGAGGTAGGCTTCTTCGTTCGTTGATCAGGTCTCCAGAAAGATTAGTTATTTCTATTGTGGAGATAGTACAAAAATAACTATTTATGGACAATTTCTATCATGAATTGGGTATAAAACAAGGTATTTCTATTGACATTTTCAGATGTCATTGATTTTATTTTACTTTTCTCGGTCGGTTATGTTCAACAACTTCTTCAAATTCCTATTCTACTACAGCTTCAAATAAAGAGCACACCCAGGTATCGTCCAATCAAATTATACTATCCGATGATGAAATTGAATGTGATAGAGAATCCACAAAGAACTACCAAACAGGAGCACAAACAGGACAAGAAGGTAAAAATTTATTTTTCAAAGATCATGGTTAAATTAACTAAATTATGAAAGGGGATAGTGACATTGAATATTTGCAAAAAATTATATAAAATGTATACCTGCAAATTTCTAAGTCAACATGTGGATCATCCACAACCAGAGCTGGCATCGACGATGTCCCTGGATATTGGCCAGCAAATCATATTGGAGAATAATGGGCCAGGCGGGAGCTTGGACAATAATGAACAAGGTGAGAGTGGTGGACTCCAAGAATGGGTACCTAATTAGGGTAGCTATACCAGGAGTATACTTTAATTATCAACCAGGGAGCGTACAAACTTAAGAGGTGCTAAGCATTGTATGTGCACTATAGAGTGATATTTTTCGTTCAGGGTGTTGGATGTATCTTATAGGTCTCTTTGAGGGAAATGGAAATATTGCTCTAAAACTAAGAAGCTGGAAAAATATGAAAAGGTTGCAAATATATAACTTAAATCTGTCGAAAGATGATAGAAATTGAATACTGGAAAACTGGAAATTTAGTCTAGGAAGTAAATACTAAAAGCTGATAAATCTAATCTAGGAATTAAATACTGAAAGCTGGTAAATCTAATCTAGGAATTTGTTAGGATTCCATGTCAACCCTTCTATTTACTTTGCTAGTATATTGTTGTTGGATGCATGTGCTTTGTAAGTCGTCCCATAGTATTTGTTGATCCATAGTTGGTATTATTGTTGTTGGACGCATATGCTTTGTAAGTCGTCCCGTAGTAATTGTTGATCCATATTTTGTATTGGCCCATGGTTTGTATTGACACATGGTATTGACCCATGGTATTGGCGCCTAGACTTAGTATATAAGTTTTTGTTGAGACCAATGAAGGTACCATGAAGTTATTTGTATTGAGCTTGCTCAAAGGAGGTTGCCCCCTCAAAGTGGCCTGCAATCAATATAAAAGTGATTCTGAGTTCTGTTATTTCTGTTATTTCGTGTGTTTTCATTAATTAATTATTGTAGGTTCTTCACATCTTGTATCAGAGCACTTTCTTGGGCTCGCTCGGTGAAATTTCTTCCAATTTTTTTTTCGCATCTGTTGCAGCTTTGGATCTGGGAATAATCCCTATCCGCTTAACTGTGGGAAGTACTTGGGCATAAGCCCTAAATCTCATTGTGAGGATTACAATCGGAACCCCAACGTAGCTGTCCCATTGAGAGGACCTGCTAGCGAAAAGGGAAACTACCCCTACCTAATTGAATAGTTCCCACCCATGAGGTAAACCAAGAGATATCGTTTGTGGTAAAGCGGTTATCAGTTTTACCTAAGCCGTGGAGTGAGGGGTACTGCCCCAATACGCAAGCCGTCAGACAACATTGGTGGCCGAGTGAAACCCCTGAACTGTTAGGAAGCCGCACATACCTGGGGTCCATATCTATTTTTAGCTGAGCTATTGTCGATCACTGCCGAGCCATTTCAGATCCAGGCGTTCAGATCCATTTTGAAAGTTATTCCAGATCCAGCCATTTCAGATCTATTTCAGATCCATCCATTTTCGATCCATTTGACACCATTTCAGATCCCTCTGTTTTCGATCACTTCCGTGGCATTGCAGATCTATCTGTTTCAGATCCCTGACACCCCTGTAATCCCATTCTGCATATTTCATTCCTAAGGTCCCTATCCCAAATTCCACTTCCCAAAGCCATAAATTCCACATTTGTCTATTTTTAGGGTTTTCCATAACTTCTTCAATTTTCACCCACTTGGCTCCAAAAGTTTCCACCGTGTTCACTCCCCATTTCTGCTTCTTTGTCCCTCTTTGACAAATTTTCTCATTCTTTCACCCCGCTTCTGAAATCCCCATTTTTTGCTTCCTTGTCCATCAGAAAGTGTCCAAAACCTAGTCGAACCCCAATTACGCTTTCGAGTTTTTCCCAAATCCAAATTTCCCTTTACTAAATAAGCTTTTGTTAGTGTTTTTCTATCCATTCCCCGCCCCCGCCCACCAAAAAAAAAAACTCCTGGTTATGGTTGTCACCCGCGCAGGAGAAAAAACCATGGAGGAAGCACTTGCAGCCATCCAAACCAAACTCCAAGATCTGGATGAAAAATTTCTCAGCCTCCATCTTCATCATTCAGCCATGAACAATAACTGACAGCAAGAATCTTATACAGCCAATGGGTTCTCTTCTTCCTGCAATTTCCGTGGTCCGAAGCTTGAATTTCCTTGCTTCAATGGTACTGATCCGACTAGATGGATCTATCGTGCAGAACAGTATATCAGTCTGCATAATACTTTTGATGTCCAAAAAGTTCCACTTGCATCCTTTCATTTGGAACAGGAAGCCCTTCAATGGTACTGTTATCACATATATAGTAGCCGGGCTACCATACATTATTTTTCTCATTCCAGTACACTATTCAGCCAGTTCCCTTGCATTTGAGATGCTGAGATGAGCATCTATATTGGATCACTATCAGATTGTGGACAGCAGTTATACTCCCCATGCCATGACTGAGTTTCAGGACACTCAGAGAGATGCCCGATATAGCCATTATACCATTGGTACAGAGCAGTCAGTAGTGCCCAGAGTTACAGCAGCAGTTCCAGAGGACAGATGATGGTACAGGTTGATGTGCAGTCAGGTATATGACTCAGCAGGTATATTATTGTGTTATGGTTAGATTGCTTTTATACTTATTCTTATAGCATGTCTTAGCACTTAGTGTCATGATCTGGCGATCATATAGATACATGGACCTGGTTGACCTATTATTTATATCATATTGTCCCTACTCAGACTTAGAAGTTCACTATTCATACTCATTGGTACATACCCTCCTTAGGGAGAATAGAGGTGATCATTACACCATACTCTGGCTTGCTAGTGTTGGCTCCATCATTTCATTGTCTTCATCCATCCGTGGCCTACCTTTTAGATTATTACCCTGATTTGCTACTTGACTAGTGACATGGAGGACCTTTCCCCACTGTAGCCTCTGTATTGGATGAGCTTCCCTGTTTATTGTGTCTCGGCTCTGAGTTGGTGACAAAACTTACCTATGGTCAGTTGGAGTTCCTTGAGAATTCCCCCTAGTCACTAAAGTTGTGTTGGCTAAACCTGAAACTTTTAGTGCTGCCATCAATACAAAATCTGGAAAAATGAAATGCTATATCTTGTATATGAAAGAAATGCCAATTGAAAATGGCCATGAAAAATAAAATGTTATATCTTTTGGAAAAATAAATACCTAGGTAAACAAGTTGTCCATGACACACCTAGAAGTGCTCAGGTAAACAAGTGCCTTAAAAACACACCTGCAGCAGAAAGCCTAAAAATAAATGTAAATCTATGCAATGTGTTTATAAACACACATAGATCAAGGCTATGGAAACCTCAGGCCCAAAAAGCAATGGAACTTAAATGTTATATCTAAACAATTGCTGGCCTTGTTTGTATTATGGATTGTGCGCATCTGTGAAGGTGAATAAACCCTCTTTAAAACAACTCATCCATTTGTGAGACACCGCCATTCCCTGTGTTATTGCTCATTCAGTATATACTATGGTGTGTATTCCCTTTCCCTTGCCAAAGTGTCACAAAGTCAAGTCAGTCATGTCATCCCTTAGCCTAGCCAGTTATTTCAGCCTTCACCCTTCACTAGCAAATTGATCACAACTATGAAGTGAGTATGGTCCTGAAAGTCTAGTCTGAGTAATAATAATAATTAACGACACTATATATTTGGATTTAGATCGCCAGTCATGATTACTCTGTGTTTTAGTAGCTATTTGAATAAATTGTAAAGCATGTATTAACCTTGACACCTTGCAGCAGCTATGGATGATAGTCTGAGTTGTATTTGATCTTGGTTAGACCTAGTTTGACCATGGAGGACCATGGGACATGAGATGTTGGACCTTATGATGATATGGGTAGATGATATATGGTCTATGTACACATACAGGATGATTCTATGCAGCAGCTACAGGGTTATGATGATGATTCTTGGGATACAGCAGTGTTTGGACATTTACAGATCATTATTATTGGCCTTGTTCCGGTACATTGGATATTTATTTTGATCATGCAGAGATTCATATGGTGTATGAGTACACATCTTGGATGGATTTGGACCTTCTGAGTCCAATGGGACAGTGTGTTTTCAGTTCCGGGCACTTACAGGGATGATTTAGCCTCAGTAGGCTGTCCTAGTGCAGTTTTGGTCTATTGGAGGCCCTGTCAGAGCAGATATGACTTTTATCCGGTTGACCTAGGGCGCTGATGATGGAGGGGGTGGTCCAGCCACTTGTTTTTACCATATTACCCCCCTCCCGGACACATTGGTGCCCTCACCTTGACAGCGCCATCACTCCCAGGAGGCTGTTTGGGTAGTTTCACGCTTCCCGAGGCATTTCAGGATTGGTAGAAATGGCTATTGAGGAAATCGATTTGGGATACTGAGGCAAAGTTATGGCATGGTATGATCAGTGATGATAGATCGGGACCTTCCACACCTCCTCCTGCAGTTTCAGCTTCATCGGGGCCCGCATCCATCACTTATGACACTTTCTGTGGATTTTTTTGAGGTCTTTTGAGGACCACGACTTCACCTTGGGGGCACGATTTGGTATATTCATGATTATTTATTGGTTATTGTGCCATGGGGATTGACCAAGGAGGGATAAAATTACCCCTTGGACCCACCATGAGCCTCTTATGATATTTTGTCATCATGATTTGGTGGGATTCCCCTCTCCTAGGGCGACTTTGTCCACTTATGTTATATTTTATGTGTGATCCATGTATTATATTGTTGAGCTCATCTCAACCATTGATTAGACATTTGTATCTTTTAATCTTAGCCACTCATTCAAATAGTGGTTAGGGTTTTGGTGCCTCTCCTTCCTATTTAAAGGAGAGAGCTTCTCATTGTAAAGGGACTTTTGGCTCTGGATTATTGGAATAGAAAATTATTATTGCATCTATCTCCAATGTTGTGGTGAATGTTTTTGGTGTTCGTTCGTTGGTTCTTCCTTTGCACTGAGTTATTGGAGATCTTGTTTGCCATATCTATTGTACCACGATTTTGCATCTACAGGTGGAGGCCGATTTGCTTGGAGGAGGAGGTATTGGTAGGGGAAGACTCTCCCTACTTCTTCTTTGGAGCTCTTCGTTGGTAACAGGGAGTATTACTGTCCCAGGACCTTCTATTTCATGTTACTATTTGCATTTCTCTTGTATTTCTTCCATACTTGCTCTTACTGATTGAATCTTTATTCCTTGGTTTGACAGGTAGAGGAAGGCGCACTTGTGGACTTGGGCATCAAATTGGCAAGCAAATCAACAATCTCTCATTTGATCTCTGCGGGAATCTTCCTCAACATCAAGGCATCTCATCCACATCATTCAGGTATGATCTCAAGGTAAGTTCTATCTCCATGATCTATCCAATTGTGAAAAACACTTAAAACCCTAATTAATTAAAACCCCAATTTTGCATTTTCTTAGATCTACTGAGATCTAGTGGGTTGTTGGGCATGATACTGAAAACCCACCTCTATAGAATCCACGGCATCCCGGATCTATAGTTTGGTGAGGATTGGCTTCCGTTTGACCCCTCTCCCAAGCCAACTTAGCTTCTCCCAAGGAAGGCGCACTTCACCATTTGAGCAAGTTGACCTAGATCTAGTACATGGGTGTTTGAGATTCCACTTGATTTGACATCTACACATCAAATAACATACACCCAGGTTGTCACTTTTCTGAAATTGACCTTGTGGACCCCATTCCACATTTTAAGGGATTTAATCCCCATTTTGGACCACTTGGAATACTTAAACTCAGATCTACAAAGATCTAACCGGTGGATTGCCACGAAATTATAGATCCATACCCCTACTTGACTGATCTACTCGGATATAAAGTTTGGATGCCATCCGACATGACTTGACCCACCTAAACCCAAATTGAAGCCTCCTTAGGGAAAGTCGCACCATCTTGGAGAAGTGAGTTCACTCACTTCGAGGAACTGGGTACTTGAGATTTTTGCAGATCCGGAATCAGAATAATTCAAAATCTAGGTCTAGGCTGTCACTTTGTCAAATCTTGCCTTGGGGACTGCATTCCTTGTTTTAAGGGATTGTGATCCACTTGGGTTAAACCTAGATCTAGATACATTTAACCATCAAGACCTATACTGTTCACTTATCTCATGTTGTAGGAGTCCTAAACCATAAGTCAACCCCACTTTGACTCCACTTCCCAATTCCCAAGGCACTGGTTTATCTCCAAGACAACCCAACTTTCCTAGATTGTTGGATTGACTTGTGGTTTGACTTCTGCATGGTGAACTATACCCTTAAAGCTATCATGAATCATGGTCAAGCTTGTCTTATGTACTAGTTAGCCCCAATACATCCCTTAAAACTATCCTGCATTGGACACAGTTCCCAAGGCAGTGGATCTTTTGACATTGACCTAGTACACTCATCCTAGATCTCACTTCAAACATTGTAAGTCACTTTCACATCAACTATAAACCAAAGCTATATCTCTTGAACCCTCACTTGGCTTGTGACTTCATCCTTAGGTCTAGGATAAACCATACACCTAACTTCACTTGGAAATACCCTGATTTGGTGTCTTGGTTTTGATCTCTCCTATCGGGAATAGATCGGGTCTCCCCCTTTGTTGTCTGGGCTAGATAACATAAAGTGAAGGTTGCCTCGACTGGCGTGACAACCATACATATTGGAGGTCGAGGTGATCGTGGTCACACCTTTCAAGTTGCCCTTCCCTATTGCCATCCATGACTGGATCCATCCATAGGGGTAACTACATCTTAGGTGATAACAGGTACCATTGGCACATCAACGCTCATGACGAGCCAAAATGGACAGATTTTTGCCAACTCCTTTTGCAATGATTTGATCCTAGTGCTTTTGATGACTTCACTAGAGCACTCACTAAACTTTGTCAAAGGGACACTATGAGAGAGTATCAAAAAGAATTTGAGAAACTAGCCAATCACACGGAAGGATTGTCTGATGAATTCTACAGGAGTTGTTTTATCAGTGGTCTTAAGGACGAAATCAGGTTAGAGGTTAAAATGTTCTATCCCAACACAATGATGGAAGTCTTAGGGTTGGCTAAGTTGGCAGAAGACAAGATTGCTGCCCAACAGCACTCCAACCCCACTTTTATTCCCTTCCAAAATATGGGTTCTCAATGACCTCTCATCCCACCAGCTCCTCGACCAACTCCTATCAAGCATTTGTTTGAAACAGAGATGCATGCATGCAGAGAAAAAGGGCTTTGTTATAATTTTTATGAAAAATTCACTCAGAGGCATAGATGTGTTGAACAAAAGCTCTATCTCTTGGATGTGGATTCTCCGTCCGCCTCTAAAGTTGATGAAGAATCTCCAAATACACCGGATGATCAGGTCGACATTCAGGAGCTGCCTATTGACTTCCCATCTCAGGAAGACCACCCAGAGATATATCTCCATGCTTTATCCAGTGTCACCACCCCCCAAACAATGCACGTCAGGGGTTACTTCAAGAAGCTTCCTCTTACAATACTCATTGATTCTTGTAGCACTCATAAATTCATTGACCCTCGGATCACCAAACATGCTGATTGTTTTGTTCATCCTTGCTCCAACTTTGAAGTCATGGTTTCCAATGGGGGCACCTTACCTTGCAAGGGAAAGTGTCCCAATGTGCGTATCTCTCTGGAAAATTATAACCTGCGCTTTAACATGTTTGCCGTATCCTTAGGCGGATGTGATGTGGTTTTGGGCGTTCAATGGTTACACACACTTTGCCCCATATTATGGGATTTTTCTGAACTTTGGATGCAATTTTTAGTCAATGGGACAAAACACAAATTTATGGGCTTACAACCAGGGTCTCTCCACATCATCAGTTCACATCACCTGGAAAAGATCCTTAAGAAGAATTCACATTGTGTCATCGCTCAGCTCTATTCCATTCATATGCACCCACCAACGGTCTCCACTACTTCCTTGGATATATATGCAGGTGTCTTTGTTGCACCAGTGGGCTTGCCGCCTTCAAGAGACCTTTCCGGTAAGAATTTAGCCGCATATACATCTCAATAGGAAATGATGGCCATTTTGCATGTAGTACAGAAGTGGCAGCCATCCCTATTAGGAAATTATTTCTGCATCAAGACTGATCTCTAGAGTCTGGAACAATGAGTCTCCTCACCAGCACACCAAAAATGGGTTATCCAACTCATGGGTTATGACTATGCGAGCACTTACAAGAAGGGTAAGGATAATATGGTGGCAGATGCTCCTTCTTACCAATTTGATGACCCAGTTTCTCTTACAGCTATTTCTCTGCTTGTTCCAAATTGGTTGCAATCTGTTCAACAGGACTATCTCTTCTATGAACTCCATGGTTCTTCATCGGCAGGGCACTCTAGGTTCCTCAAAACCTATGACCTAGAACAATGTAACTTCTTTTGGCAGGGACTGAAAATGAAAATTCACCAAATGGTGGTTGAGTGTGATACTTTCTAGGTCAACAAGGGTGAAATGACACTCCTTTCGGGACTGCTCGAACCCTTTCCCATCCCTACACAGATTTGGACAACTATTTCTATGGATTTCCTAGAAGCTCTCCAGTGGTACAATACCACATCTAAAAGGACACCATATCAAGATGTTTATGGACAGGAACCGCTAGTTCTTCTTCCATACACGCTCAGCAGCTCCCCAGTTCAGGAAATTGACTTGGTTCTTGAAAATCGTGGTTAGATTCTTCTCATTCTATAGGACAATCTTCACCTGGCAAGAATTCGACTAAAACAACAAACCAATCAGCACCATTCTGAGTGCACTTTTCACGTAGCTGATATGGTCCTTCTTCATCTACATCCTTCCAAGCAATCCTCCCTGAAACTCAAAAGGCGTCAATGGGCCGGAATGCAACTCGAGGATGTTATAGGGGAACCACTTCTTCAGATTCTGCATCAATTTCTACATCTAAAGCTTTGAGGACAAAGCTTTTTCTAAGGGAGAGGGGATGTTAGGAACCCATGTCAACCCTTATATTTACTTTGTTAGTATATTGTTGTTGGATGCATATGTTTTGTAAGTCGTCCTGTAGTATTTGTTGATCGATAGTTGGTATTATTGTTGTTGGACGCATATGCTTTGTAAGTCATCCCATAGTAATTGTTGATCCATATTTTGTATTGGCCCATGGTTTGTATTGACACATGGTATTGACCCATGGTATTGGCGCCTAGACTTAGTATATAAGTTTGTGTTGAGACCAATGAAGGTACCGTGAAGTTATTTGTATTGAGCTTGCTCAAAGGAGGTTGCCCCCTCGAAGTGGCCTGCAATCAATATAAAAGTGATTTTGATTTCTTTTATTTCTTCTATTTCGTGTGTTTTCATTAATTAATTATTGTAGCTTCTTCACAAAATTAAATATTAAGTTGGTAATCTAATCTAGGAATTAAATACTGAAAGCTGGTAAATCTAATCTAGGAATCTTAATGTTGGAAAAATCCAATCAAATACTAAAAGCAATGAAACATTATTCTATTCAAATCAAATACTGAAAGGGATAAAACATTATTCTATTCAAATCAAATACTGAAACATTTAACTTCTATGTGATCAGACTTGACAAGGAGAGTATGCATGAATTTATAGATCTGAGCCATTATCTGGGAAATGGTATAAAAATGTTGGAAAAAGATGTAAAATACGCATGCGCAGAATGCATACACAAGACTACGAACAGCATGTTACAGAACAACATAATCGACATTATCGAACTACAGAGAAAATCGTTGAATCTGAAATCAAAATCTGGTATGTAAACAATTATCAAAGTACTTCCACACATCATAATGATTAATCCAATTAACAAAACGCATGAAAAATACCCGTGATCAAATACGAGGCTCCTGATCTGTGTATTGAGGGGGCCCTCCCCAACACATATTTCAGGAGTGAAAAAGACTTATAAACTCAAGGATTTGAAATAACACCAGTCTTCCATTATCAAAATCGTAACTTCATGTTCCAGGAAAAACTTAAACAGAATTGTCTCGAATATAAAATGTGCTGAAGATTGTTTCTGTAAAATGTCAACAGCCTCCCCTGCTATTCAGAGGTCCCTATTTATTCTTAATTCTTAACCTAACTCTACATTGTAAATGCCGATCTTGGTAAACAAGATCTTTTTCTGTAAATCAAGAAAATGTGAGCCCTGATCCACTCGTGCTCTTTAGTCTTTGAGCTTGATTTACTTGTTGTCTTCCAGATCACCTACGCCCTGCTCATACATGCCTATTTTCATATAATTAGCACATAAAAATGACTTTAAGCATAAGAAGAATAAAATCTAAGCTACTTTATTAATAATCAAAACAAATGCATTCTTCCCCACAAATAGAGGTATTTTCCTTATCCTTTCTTGTGCTTATGTGGCATAAAAGGGGCTATAGAGTACCTAATTATGGGCTCATCATCTCCCCCAGACTTGAAGAAGACACCCATCCTTGGGTGACACATCCTGTTCTTGGAAAACCTCTTTGATATCCCAAGCAACAACTCAAGGAGTCCCCGCCTATCTATAATAGCCCTGGGTATGGTCATCTTTGGCCCATGCTCTTTTCTCCTCCTCTTCATTGACCTGTTCTTTGATAGTGAGAGGGAGAACGAATGGTGGAATTAGTTTCATGCCTATCAACCTGAGTTGGTGCTTTATTAAAGTTTTTTTGTACAACTTAGCCTTGGTGAGTGCATTTTCTAGCCTTAGCGGGGAGTGAGGGTCCCTATTCTCCAAATCTTCTGATATTCCTGTCCACCTCTCACCAATGGCTTCCTAAACTTCTTTGCAGTTGCATTGAGTGGTGAGGTCGAAATGTGATACTGGCTCCTATTTTTATTCAAGGAGTATGGGAATAAGGTCTTCATCAGAGATGATAGCATGGTGATCTTGGATTACTTTCTCTGGATGAGTTGCCTCAGTCCTAACCCAAAGTGGATTCTACCACTCTTCAGCAAGGTAGAGATGAGCATCTTGTGCTCTCTTCATCTCATGGTTCATCCAGGAGCATAGTGCTCTTAATTAAAAATCGCCCATATAGGGATCTCGCTACCAGTTGGATGAGTTCTGCACTACAAAATTATGTAGGAAAATTTTGCATAGTTGATCCTTTTCTAACTCTGTGCAACCAAGAGAGGTGTCAACAAATTCCTTTGGAGTGGTTAACTCCAAAGGTCGGCCTTTCTTTAGCCTCTGTAGCTTGAATTTGCCCAATTTATCTCTTAGATACACAGCATATACCCTGGATGGTGGTTTGAGCCCCAATATGTATTCATAAATTTTGGCAGTGGTGGTCAAGGTATCCTCTAACTGCAGGATTTTCTGATCTTTCTAAGCCAACTCCTCCTAGGATTGGCCCAATTTTTCTCTTAGTTCTAAATTTTGTTGCTCCACCAGCTTCAATTCTCCTACATGCTGTATCTTTAATATTTGGGTCTTTTCATGTATGAACAGTGGAGACGCTTGCGACACTGGCTCGCTTCTTTGGATCCTTGCTTCAATTTTTAAGGCGGCCAACTCCTCTCTGACTTTTTCTAGTTCCACCAATGCCTCAGTTAGCTACTCATTGATTCCAGTGTTTACATTTTCATCAGCAGGGTTCCACTGGAAGGCATCCTCTTCTACAAGTGTAGAAGGGTCATTCTGTTCTACCCTGAAATCTTCATCGTCAAATAAGTCTTGAATTATGGGGCTGGACTCTTTTTCTCCCTTCTTTGTATGCTTGCTTTTGGGCTGTTGTGCCAACCTTCTACTCTGTCATTTTGACCCTTGCTTACTGGCATAAACCCCTGAGTCTTTCGGGTGAGAGGCATCCTTGGAATGCTTTATTTTGATCAGGGTTTCAGCCATGACCTCGTTGTCTTTGCCTAGGTCAATTTTACGCTTAGCTCCCGATGCAGAGGTGGATGTTTTTTTTTATCCAAAGGCCATAGGTATGACTGGATTAGGCATTCCTCTCATCCTTTCCACATCTTTAGCTGAGACCAACACAAATTCCTCCCACGAGAGATCTTGAATTTGCACCATCAATTCTTCACAAATTATCAACTTGATCAGTCCATAGTGAGCCAGTGCATCTTCCTTCCCTTGTACTACCTTCTTGCTCATTTCCCCAAGAGACTAAAGAAGGTAGTAGGGAACGCTAATATTATTATTTGGTGTAATATGACCCCTATTTCTTATCAGCTCCAAAATTCTGAAGTGGAAGATCGGGATGTAGCTAATTTGTTGATGTATATGTAAATTCGGAATGTATTTCATCTATGTATATTGTACTCTTATAGAGATGTGTTATTCCTCTATAAGGAAGTGTCGTCATTTGTATTGACAAGTGTCACAAGTGTCGTAACTTGCCGATGGGTTATTAGACCACCATGTGTGGGGTCGGCCCTGATTAAGTTAACCATGGGTTATTGTACTAAGCTAGACAAGTCAGCCCCATACTTTTATTGGGCAGTCAGGACAAATATAAATAGAGATCTCCCGATCTCTATTTGGATCACTTCATTACTCACTTCTCCATCACACAGAAAGTGGCGCAAATGTGAGGAGGAGGATCAACTGCTAGGAGGAGTCTATCTCTGTGTACTTTGGTTGTAAAATTGCTCTATCTATCTCTGAGGAAGTTGTGGGGTTTTTCACCTTAGGGTTTTCCCCATGGAAACTCTATGTGTCTATTGTCTCTTTTGTTTGCATCTTATGATGATTGATATGCTAGCTATGATTGATATGCATTGATATACTGTACATGTTATTCTCTCAGTAAAGATCCTAGAGTATATTGATTTAATACTCAAAAATTAACATGGTATCAGAGCTAACCTGAGAAGATGACATTGTGCAGTGGTGGAAACCAAGGTTTCTTGTTTATTGTGTTTCTCTCCACAGAGTTTGGAAAAGCAATATGATAGATTGACTCTCCTCAGCAAGGTGAATCTTTATGCCCAATCGGAATTCCGTAATGAGTACTTTAAGTTTTGGCCCTAAAAATTAGGGTTTCCACAAAAATAGGAATTTCTGAAATCTGAAGACATAGCTGGAAGATCCTTGGAAAAATCAAAGTTTAGAGCTTTGGATCGAGATTTTTGGTTGGGTAAATCTCCGGGAAACTCAAACCCTAATTCAGGGTCCTCCCCAGTGAACCTGGGAAAACTAAAAGGCATTTCTGAAGGGTGAAGCTTTGCATATCTCAAATTCTGAAAATACCAGGATGATCCACTCATCAAGGCACATCTTTCTATCCTTTCAAAAAGTTGAAATTCACATTTTGAATTTTTAGGGTTTCTCTAACAAACCCTAATCCAGGACCAGATCCAGTTTTCAGCAAATCAAGTGGTAAGACCTAAATCTTTTCTATTTCCATTTGGAGTACTCTTTAAGATGTCTCACCACACCAAGCTTGAGGATAAGCTTGAAGGGGATGATAACTTCTGAGCATGGAAGTATAGGATTGGGAAGAGGAAGAGGTCCTTGTCCCAGAGGAAGAAGAGGCTAAAGCCCTCCATAAGAAGAACTTGGTCAAGGAAAAGAGGATCATTGCTGATTCTATCAAGGACCATCTCATCCCACATGTGTCATCTCTAAAGACACCCAAAGAAATGTTTGACTCCCTGACCAAGCTATTTCAAGGGAAGAACATAAATCAGAAGATGACCATGCGGAACCAATTGAAAGGGGTAAAGTTTCAGAATGGAGAAACCATTCAATCTTATTTTTCTAGGGTCTCTCAGATCAAGGAACAACTAGAAGTGGTGGATGAAATGGTGGAGAATGGTAAAGTTGTCATGACCACTCTGAATGGCCTACCCAAGTCATGGGATTCCTTTATTCAAGGAATTTGTGCAAGAAGGAAGTTGATCTCCTTCAACAGACTGCGAGAAGAATGTTCACAAGATGAAGCAAGGCTTGTGGCCCAAGAAGAAAAGATGGGGAATGAATATCAAGCTCTCATAGCTCATGCCAAGAAAGGAAAGTTCAAAGGAGAGAGATCTCATAGGAAATATTCTTACCATACTCAAAGGGAGAAATTTAAAGATCCTTCTCTTGGTAGATGTTTTACATGTAATGAGAAGGGACACTTTTCCTGAGATTGTCTCAAGAACAAGAAGGACAACAACAACAACTTCAATAAGAAGAAGAAAAATAACAAGAAGAGATATCATGCTCATGCTGCTGAGGATGATGAACCTCCCAAGAAGAAGGATAGAGAAGAAAGTGATGATAATGACTCATCAAGAGAAGAGTATGTTCTAATCTCTACTCTCATAGGTACTATTTCTCATGGTTGTAATGATTGGTTAATTGACAGTGGGGCTTCTAAACACATGGTTGGGTTTAAAGAATCTTTTGTAAATTTATCTGGACATGAATCACCCCATAAGGTGAAACTTGGGGATGATTATAATACCCTATCAAAGGAAGTGGGGAAGCATCCTGTTTGTGCCTGAAATTGTTACTAAGGCTAGGGTAACAAGTCAACACAATCTCAAGAGTAAAATTCAAATCAAACTAGGGTTTAGGGTTTTGTTTTATATGTTTTTGGTCACAAACTTCAAGAGCATAAAGGGAATACATTCATCAAATAAGAAACAACTAAATCATACACATATATCGATGAAGATGCATATATATCACAGAATCCAACAAAAGACTGTAATGAAGTTCACACATAAAGGAAAAGCACCACTAGAAATTACACATCAACCAGCAATGAATTTGTCATTCATGAAACTAAATAAGTTCAAAATGAAGCCAACACAGATCAAATGAAGGGTATAGAGTCATATATTCATAGTTTCATCAATAAATGCATATAAGAGTTTACAGTACCTATCACTGAATAAGACTCAAAATACAAGCAGCTAGCAGACCTCCTTATGCTCCAAAAAATCAAAACCCTTACAATGTTTTTCTTCTCCTTCTAAATAGTTTTTCTTCCAAGAAACAGTTAGGTCTTTCCTCCTAACTCTCCATCGAATCACTAGGTTAGATAAAGTAAAGTTTACATTTTTACAAAATTTACAAGTCTGCTAAAAATAGCAAATTCTTTAACAAAATGTTTATCTAAAATAACCCCTAACTAATAACTGCCTCATATCTCTTTCGCTGCCTCCACAAGAAGAGATATACCATCTGGACTTGAGGATTTTCTCTTTATTCTTTTATGCTTCTTCTCCAGCTCAGCTATCTTCTTCTGAAGGTGTTCATTTTCCTGTTGTAGAGTTTCAACTGTTTTTTCCAGCTCTGAACAGTGCCTGTCAGAGGCCCTTTTTCTTCTAAGTGCTTCCTTTGCATCAACCACTAGTTCTTGAAAATTGTCATGAACATCCTGAAGATCTTCTCTTAATCTTCTATTTGCCATCATCAAGCCATCATTAACTTCCTGCATGTAATTCATTTGGTGCTTATATTGTTTGACAGTCTTCTGTAAATCTTCCCTGTCAGAATTAACCATTTTCTCCATTGCAGAATCTTGCTCTTCATTAGGCTTCCAAGGGATATCAAATTTCTTAAAAATTTCTGCTTCTTCTGTCAACATTTTCTCAGAAGTGTTTTCAATGATGAGCTTTGAGTTTTCATCTTCTGCTACTTTCACTGAATTAATCTCCTCTTTTTTACATGGCTGCATTTTATCTATCTTTGATTTGTCATCCTACATGGCTTCTTCATCTATGATGGTCACTTTATCTGAGTTCAATTTAGGGTTTAATAACTTTTTCATGTTTAACCTTAGCTTATTTTTCGACCTAGTTTTAGGTCTCCAGAATGTAGCTGCCTCTCCCATCATCTTCAGTTTTCTACCTTGGTACTAAACAGAAGCTAATTCCACCACCTCCAGCTTATTTATTTTCTTGTTAGGCTTCATGATTGTGCCATCTAAAACTTGAGCTTCTTCAAATTCAGTTTTGACCTTAATCTCAGAAACAGGCTATTCTTCTTCTAACATGTATCCTTCATCATCCGAAAGGATTGTAATGGGGCTTCTTGGCCGAATAGGAATTTCTTCTTTAGCTACAGGAACTATTTTAATATCAACTTTCCTTTCATCCTGAGGATCTGCTACAGGTGATGATTTCTTTTCAAGCAATTCATTTTTGTTTTCAAATAGTGTGAACTTGTTTTTAGTGTGATCTGGAATTTCTTGGGGCTGACTGTCATCCTGTCCTTCTTCTGCTACCTGTTTTGTCACCTTCTTAGCTTTAATATCATGTTTGCTTGTAGGTTTGACTGAGTGGCCTAACTTTTGCATCATTACCTTCCCCTTGTCAGTCTGTCTTTTTGGTTGTTGATCTTCTCTTTTAGGATGAACACCTGACTAGAACAAAAAGAAGTCCCAAGTCCTTCCCTCATGCTGCAACACTGTAGTGATGATCAGTTTAATGAGACCATGGTGAAAAAGTGACTGAGAAGTGTGATCATCATGCTGTTTTATCTTGCTTGACATTTTCTGCAGGCTTTTAAAGAAAAAGAAGGGCAGATTCATCTTAGAGATTCCTGCCATATGTTGAAGGAACCTGAGATGATATTTAAATACCAATGAATATATTCCTTCACATGTCACATAACTTTGAAGTATTCTTATAGGCTCAATCCACTCCTTTCTGAAATTTTGAATGAAGATACCCTTATTCCAGTCAGGAGTCACATAAGGCAACAAATACCTTTGGGGTTCAAACTCAAAAGGTGATTTTTTGAACCAATGCTCACCTTCATTGCTAATCTCAGTAGCTTCTGCTATTAATTCCACAGATAACTTGAATTTCAGAGCATCCATCATAATCATATCATTTTTAAGTGCTTTAGCAAACTTGCAGGTTACCTGAGTATCGAAGCCATCAATCTTTTTGAAAAACTTTAACCAACCTGCCTGCTGAAAAAGTTCTGCACAGTCAGGAAGCTTCTGAATCCAGGTTAAGTCTGTGGGCTCAGCCCTGTTGACCTTACCACTTTTGCCACTTTTCCCCATATTCTTCTTTTCAGTAAACAGGCACAATCTGTCTTAGGTTTCAAGAAGTGTTTTGTAAACTGATTTCTTATGCTTTGGGCTCCTTTGAAATTTTCTACAGACCCCTGAACAGACCTTCAAGTTCAATGTTCTCTTGTCTCAACCATGGAACTAAGTGGATATGTTTTCCAAGCAAGTGACTTCATGAAATTCTGATAATTTTCAACAATGTCTAAACTATTTTCATAAACCAACAACACACCTACTGTGTAAGAATAAGCATAACAGATAAATCTGTGAGTTCTCTCAATACTATTTCCAGAATTTTGAATGTATAGGAGAGCAAATGATAAAAATATTCGTTCAAACTGTCATTTGAATTTCCCAGACTGAATACTTTAAATTTGAGACTATTCCGTTGCTCTGTTCATGTATATTCCTCATACTAGCTTCAGATAGTTATTTCTGTGGTGAAATGCTCATTTTATGATCTATTTTATCATTTCCAGCCACCAATTTTTCCAGAAAATTGTGCAGCAAAAAAGACCCAAATTTTCTAGCTATAAGGGTTTATATCGGAATACCTGTCAGCTACTCATCTGTCGTGGCTTACAGCTTCGTTTTGGGGTATCAATGGTCTCCTCTTATGAGAATAGGTGTCCTCCTATCGTTTCTTTAACTGCTGGTGAATGAATTCGGAAGCCCTAATTCTCGCTGGCGATAAAACACACCTGTCTTCTCTCCACAGCAACACAATCCACCGTTTTAGCAGTGAGCTCTCCTTCACAAACACTCCTCTTCTATAATGATGCGTGTAACAAGAGAAATTTGACAGCTAGACCGGGATTTGCTGTTTTTGTGCAACTGATTCCGCATACCATGCAATGATGAATTTGTTCTGCTTCGTGACTAATCACCATCTAAAATCATGCTTAAACTGCTGCAAACACATGTTAAAACACTCACACAAGGAAATTAGACACTCCCATACTGCATCATGATTGAAATTAGTTCAAAAATTGAAAGAAACCATAGGCCGCGATATTCCTGTAGCGCGTCCTTTGTTAAAATTTTGCCTAGCGCTACAAGAATAGCTAACATGCCAAAATTTAGCAATTTTTTAACTTTTTGCTAATTTGTCGGAGGTTCTAACAGTTATTTGGTTTAAGAAATGAGTTTAACCGTTCTCTAAACACATTAATGATTCTACCTTTGAAAATATGACTCTCATTAACCCCATTTACAATATAAAAAATCACCAAAATTAAATCAAATCTGGAAAGAATGGGCTAAAAACTTATTCAATCACCCATAAAGTTTCTAAGATGACTAAAACTGAAATTTAAAATAAAAAATTTAACTGAGGTAGATTCAAAAACAAACCAAAACTGGAGAAAATAAATAAAAAATGGAGAAAAATTTACTGACTTAACACATCCTACAACCTAGACTCTGGAAAGTCTTTGAAGATGAAAGATGTGTTATTTGTACCTAGGCTCAAGAAGAACCTACTCTCCATATCTGCATTAGATGAAAAGGGCATGAGGGTTGCATTTGTAGATGGCCAAGTCCTAATGTGTCCAAAAGGTAAAACTATTGATGATGTAGTGGTGATTGGAGAAGAAGAGGGAGGATTGTATAAATTGAAGGGACAACCTAAACATGCCATGGTACATGAATCCATGGAGCCAAGTGAACTTTGGCATAGAAGGCTTTCTCATGTGCACTATAGAGCACTACCGATTGCAAGCAAAGCTATAGAAGGTATTCCTGAAATCAAGACCAAGCATGAAGGTGTTTGCAAAGGATGTGCAAAAGGAAAGAACATTAAGAAGGCATTTCCAAGGAGTGAAAGAAAATCCAAAGGAATTTTTGAAATCATCCACTCCAATGTATGCGGTCTGATGTCATCCAATTCTCTGAGTGGGTATGTATACTATGTCTCTTTCATTGATGATTTTTCTAGGAAAACTTGCATTTACTTCTTGAAGAACAAGGATGAAGTGTTTGATAAGTTCAAGGAATTCAAATCCTTGATGGAAAATCAAACTGATAAGAAGATCAAGACCTTTAGATCCGACAATGGCGGAGAATTAACTTCAGGTGACTTCAAGAAGATATGTAGTGATTTAGGGATTAAGAGGGAGTTGACTACTCCTTACAATCCACAAAAAAATGGAGTTGCAGAAAGAAAGAATAGAACAATCATGGAAGCAGCACAGGCAATGCTGCATGACCAGGATCTACCTATGCATCTATGGGCAGAAGCAGCCAGGACAGCTGTATATGTGCAGAACAGAACAGCTCACAAGATATTGGACAACAAGACACCAGAAGAAGTCTTCTCTGGTAAGAAACCTGAAGTCAGCCATCTTAGAATATTTGGTTGTCCAGTATACACTCATGTCCCAAAGGAAAAGAGGACCAAGCTAGATCCTTTAGGAAAGAAGGGTATCTTTGTGGGTTACAGTGAAAGCTCGAAGGCTTATAGAATATACTTTCCAGGATTCAAGAAGAATTATGTCATCAGGGATGTAACATTTGATGAAAAATTAGCCTTCATCAAATCAAGAAAGACGCATATTGAAGATCATGAAGAACCAAAGGAAACCAGATTTCCAGACACTACTATGACTGAAGCAATTCTAGATGCAGATCGTGAAATTGAAGATCTGCAAGAACCTGTAGATTGTTAGGAACCTATGTAAACCCTTCTCTTTACTATGTTAGTATATTGTTATTGGACGCATATGCTTTGTAAGTCGTCCCGTAGTATTTGTTGATCCGTAGTTTATATTAGCCCATAGTATTGACCCATAGTATTGGACGCATATGCTTCGTAAGTCGTCCCGTAGTATTATATGTCCCATAGTTTTGACTCATGGTATTGGCCATAGACTTAGTATATAAGTGTGTGGAGAGGTCATTGAAGGCACTGTGAAGTTAATTGCATTGAGCTTGCCCCCTCGAAGTGGCCCGTGATCAATATAAAAGCGATTATGTTCTATTATTTCTGATATCTCATGTATTTTCATTAATTAATTATTGCAGGTACATCACATCTGGTATCAGAGCACTTTCCTTGGCACAAGTGGAAATTTTTTTTTTTCTTTTTTTGGGTGGCGACTTTCAGATCAATTTTTGAAACTTTCTGCACAAAATCAGAAGAAACCGATTGCATATCTGAATTCCTCTTTCAAAGAGATATCGCGGATTTAAAATCAGCAATTTTTCAGAATTTCGGTGACGACCGCGGAAATTACGGCGAGAAAATCTTTTGACCGAGTGCCCAGATTTCTATTCCGCTTGCACGGGTAGAAGCAGAGTGGTTGTTCCAGTCCCTATAATAGCGATTCTGAGCAATATAGATCCGGTTTTTGAACATTGGGTGGAATTTCTACCCAAATTTTTTCTGTTGCAGGTTCGAATTTGGGAATTATCCCTATCCGCTTAACTGTGGGAAGTACTTGAGCATAAGCCCTAAAACTCATTGTGAGGAGTACCACAGGAACCCCGAAGTAGCTGGCCCATTGAGAGGACCTGCTAGCGAAAAGGGCAACGACCCCTACCTGATTGACTAGTTCCCACCCGTGAGGTAAACCAAGAGCTGTCGTTTGTGGCAAAGCGGTTATCAGTTTTACCTGAGCCGTGGAGTGAGGGGTACTACTCCAATACGCAAGCCGTCAGACAGCATTGGTGGCTGAGTGAAACCCCTGAAATATTAGAAAGCCGCACATACCTGGGGTCCATATCTACTTTCAAATGAACTATTGTTGATCACTGCTGCGCCGTTTTAGATCCATTTGCAAGCCATTCCAGATTCAGCCATTTTCAGTCCATTCGGCGTTGTTCCAGATCCCTTTTGAGCCGTAGCCGCTCTAGTCTAATGAAAAAAAAAAAAAAAAACACCATGCAGGAGAAAAAACCATGGAGGAAGCACTTGCAGCAATCCAAACCAAACTCCAAGATCTGGATGAAAAATTTCTCAGCCTCCATCTTCAACATTCAGCCATGAATAATAACCGACAGCCAGAATATTTTGCAGCCACCGGGTTCTCTTCTTCCAACAATTTTCGTGGGCCGGAGCTTGATTTTCCTCGCTTCAATGGTACTGATCCAACTGGATGGATATACCGAGCAGAACAATATTTCAGTCTGCATAATACTTTTGATGTCCAGAAAGTTCCACTTGCATCCTTTCATTTGGAACAGGAAGCCCTTCATTGGTACCGTTGGTACATCAAAGCTCATCCCGAGCTAAACTGGACAGATTTTTGCCAACTCATTTTGCCACGATTTGGCCCTAGTGCTTTTGATGATTTCATAGGAGCACTCACTAAACTTCACCAAATTGGCACAGTAAGAGAGTATCAGACAGAATTTGAGAAATTGGCCAATCACACAGAAGGATTGTCTGATGAATTCTACAGGAGTTGTTTTATAAGTGGTCTCAAGGATGAAACTCGCTCAGAGGTAAAAAAATTTTGTCCCAACACAATGATGGAAGTCCTAGGGTTGGCTAAGCTGGCTGAGGACAAGATTGCAGCTCAACAACGCTCCAAACCCACCCTTGTTCCCTTCAGAAATATGGGTTCCCAACGACCTCCCATCACGCCTTCTCCTCAACCAACTCCTATCAAGCATTTGTCTGAAATAGAAATGCAGGCACGCCAAGAAAAAGGGCTTTGCTATAATTGTGATGAGAAATTCACTCGGGGACATAGATGTGTTCAACAAAAGCTCTATCTCTTGGATGTGGATTCTCCGCCTGCCTTAGAACTTGGTGAAGCAGCTACAGATACAGTGGATGATCAAATCGACATTCAACACCCGCCTGTTGACACCCCATTTCAGGATGACCCACCTGAGATCTCTCTCCATGCTGTAACCGGCGTCACCACCCCACAAACAATGCGGGTCAGGGGATACTTCAAGAAGCTCCCTCTTACCATACTCATTGATTCTGGTAGCACTCATAACTTCATTGACCCTCGGATTGCCAAACAGGTTGATTGTTTTGCCCATCCTTGCTCCAGCTTTGAAGTCATGGTTGCCAATGGGGGCACCTTCCCTTGCAAGGGGAAGTGTCACAATGTGCGTATCTCTATGGAAGATTATAACCTACGCTTTGACATGTTTGCCTTGCCCTTAGGCGGATGTGATGTGGTTTTGGGTGTTCAATGGTTACGCACACTTGGCCCCATCTTATGGGATTTTGCTGAACTTTGGATGCAGTTTAAAGTTAATGGGGCACAACACAAATTTATGGGCTTACAACCAGGGTCTCTCTGCATCATCAGTTTACATTGCCTGGAAAAACTCCTTAAGAAGACTTCACATGGTTTCATCGCTCAGCTCAATTCCATTCAGATGCACCCATCAACAGTTTCCACTACTTCCTTGGATAGATATGCAGGTATCTTTGCTAAACCAATGCGCTTGCTACCTTCACGAGACCTTTCCGGTAAGAATTTATCCACATCTACCTCTTAGCAGCAAATGATGGCTATTTTGCATGCAATACAGAAGTGGCAGCCATACCTATTAGGGAATTATTTCTGCATCAAGACTAATCTCTCGAGTCTGGAAGATTTTTTGGAACAATGGGTCTCCTCCCCAACACACCTGAAATGGGTTATCCACCTCATGGGTTATCCCTATGTGATCACTTACAAGAAGGGTAAGGACAATATGGTGGAAGATGCTCCTTCTTGCACAATTGATGACCCAGTTTCTCTTACAACTCTTTCTCTGCTTGTTCCAAATTGTGTGCAATATGTTCAATAGGGCTCTCTCTTCTATGAACTCCATGCTTCTTCATCAACAGGGCACTCTGGGTTCTACAACAGGTATGACCAAGAAAAATGTAACTTCTTTTGGCAGGGACTAAAAATGACAATTCAACAGATGGTGGCTGACAATGATACTTTCCAAGTCAACAAGGGTGAAACGACACTCCTTTCGGGATTACTCAAACCCTTGCCCATCCTTAAACAGCTTTGGCCAACTATTTCTATGGATTTCCTAGCAGCGCTCTAGTGGTACAATACCACATCTCACAGAACACCATATGAAGCGGTCTATGGACAAACACCATGATTTCTTCTTCCATACACCCTTAGCAACTCCCCAGTTCAGGCAATTGACTCGGTTCTTCAAAAATGCAATCAGATTCTTCTCATTCTGCAGGACAATCTTCACATGGCCAGAATTCGCCTGAATCAACAAGCCGATCAGCACCGTTCTGAGCGCATTTTCCACGCAGCTGACAGGGTTCTTCTTCATTTACAACCTTCCAAGCAATCCTCCTTGACACTCCAAAGGCGTCAATGGCCTGAAATGCAACCCGAGGATGCTACCGGGGAACCACTCCTTCAGCTTCTGCAGCAATTTCTCCAACCAAAGCTTTGAGGACAAAGCTTTTTCTAAGGGAGAGGGGATGTTAGGAACTTATGTAAACCCTTCTCTTTACTATGTTAGTATATTGTTATTGGACACATATGCTTTGTAAGTCGTCCCGTAGTATTTGTTGATCCGTAGTTTATATTATCCCATAGTATTGACCCATAGTATTGGACGCATATGCTTTGTAAGTCATCCCGTAGTATTATATGTCCCATGGTTTCGACTCATGGTATTGGGAATAGACTTAGTATATAAGTGTGTGGAGAGGTCATTGAAGGCACCATGAAGTTAATTGTATTGAGGTTTCTCAAAGGAGGTTTCCCCCTCGAAGTGGCCCGTGATCAATATAAAAGCGATTATGTTCTATTATTTCTGATATTTCGTGTATTTTCATTAATTAATTATTGCAGGTACATCACATAGATCCACCCCACGAGAAGAACTCTCACAAGAGGAAACCTGCATGGGATAGAGAGCTCATTCAAGATGCAGAAAGATATGGCATTCCAGAAGAAGAACATAGAGCAAAGAAGAGAACTAGATCGTATACTAGCTATGTTGCTTTACTCTTTGATATTATAAACAAAGAACCTTCTAGTTATGAAGAGGCAGCAGAAAAGAAAGAATGGAAGGATTCCATGGTCAAAGAATATCAATCGATCATGAAGAATGATGTTTGGGATGTGGTACTAAGACTTGAAGGGAAGTCTGTGGTGACTTCCAAATGGATCTACAAGATCAAGCATGCTGCATATGGCAGCATAGAAAAATACAAGGCAAGGTTTGTAGCTCGTGGCTTCTCTCAGAAAGAGGGAATAGATTATGAAGAAACTCTTGCTCCTGTAGCCAGATACACTTCCATTAGAAGAGTACTTGCTATGGCTGCAGTGATGAAATAGAAGATACACTAGATGGATGTCAAGACATCCTTCTTGAATGGTGTAGTCAAGGAGGAAGTGTATGTGGAGCAGCGAATTGGTTTTGAGACACATGACAGGAAGTCATAGGTTGAAGAAATCCTTGTATGGCTTAAAGCAAGCTCCTAGGACTTGGTATGGTAGGATGGACAGTTTTCTAACTAGTTTGGGCTTTACCAAGAGTAAAGCGGATTCCAACCTTTACTACAAGGTTGTGGAAGGAAATCCTTTGATACTACTATTGTATGTAGATGATCTATTTGTAACAGGTAATGATAGTTTGATTGCCGATATCAACAAGAAGCTTTCAGCCGAGTTCAAGATGAAGGACTTGGGGATGATGCACTATTTTCTAACTATGGAGGTGTGGCAGAGTGCAGATGGTATCTTCCTTGGACAAGGAAAGTATGCAGTAGAGATCCTGAAGAGGTTCAAGATGATGGACTGCAAGGCCATGGCCACACCTATGGCATCGAACCTAAAGCTTCTGTGTGATGCTTCATCTGAGCTGGTTGATGTTACTGTGTATCGTCAGATGATTGGGTCCTTGATGTACCTGACGAACACAAGACCAGCTATTTTCTTTGTGGTGAACACATTCAGCTAGTTGTTTACGGATCCGAGAGGTGTTCACCTAGTTGCTGTAAAGCATATTCTGAGGTATCTGAAGGGTACAGTTTATTATGGGCTCAAGTATGATACAAATCAAAAGTTTAACCTGCAGGGCTATGTTGGTTTAGATTGGGTAGGCAGTGCTGCAAATAGGAAGAGCACTTCTGGGTGTTGCTTCAGTATGGGATCAGGTGTGATCTCTTGGTTTAGAAGGAAGAAGTCCTGCGTAGCACTGAGTACAGCCGAGGCAAAATATGTTGGAGCATGTTCGACTTGTTGTGAGCCAGTATGGCTTCGGAAGCTACTGTCTGAGTTATTTGATCTCCCGCTGGAGGCTACTAGTATCTTTTGTGACAACTAGAGTTGTGTGAAGCTGTCTGAGAACCTAGTGTTCCACGACAAGTCGAAACACATTGAGATCAAATATCACTATATCAGGGATATGGTGCACCGAGGAGCAGTGAAGATCCTGTATGTTGTGATGGATGAGCAGGTTGCAGATGTGCTGATGAAACCACTAGCTAGAGTGAAGTTTGAATACTTCAGAGAGAGGCTTGGTGTTCTTCATATTGATGACACTTCGAGGAAGAAGTGATGGAGACATTTGCTGGAGCCATTCCAAGCATGGTGAGAGGATGATCCTTCCCATGGCTATGGATGTAAGCATTGAATGATGAGCATCAGGACGATGCTCCAGTTACTACTCTATGTATGTATGCATCATGTTGGATGCTAGATATGATCAGTGGATCATTTATATGTATGTATGGATCATGTTGGATGCTATATATGATTAGTTGGATCATTTATATTTTCACCTACCCAAATTTTGAGGATATTTATTTTATATTATTTCTTTTGCAAAATACTTTGTGCTAAATTATAATTACAAAGTTTTGTAATTAATGACTAATTTGGTCAAAGGTGACTGTAATGACTCATTATTATTATTTAATAAATAAAAATAGGATACAAACACTCAAGAAAGTTGTTACAAGAGTGTTCACTGTCCCACAAGGAGGAATGGAGGCTGAAAGAAGGCATGGGACAGATGGAAACATTTGCACTCTACTATTAGCTGTTGGTTATGGGACAACTCCCCCTAAAATTATGGCATTTCCTCTCCAGATGGAGAGAGGTGAGAATGTAACTCACTAATGACCAATTATTTAGAAAAGACCTAGGCAGCCTATAAAAGGAAATTCGAATTGAGCAAGTGGCTCTTACAATGTTTTCTGTAGAAGCATTTCCTCATGTGCATCAAGTGATTATTGAGAGATTCGAATAGGGAGGCTGTGGAGAGTGCAAGTATAAGTCTGCAAAAATATTCTGAGAAAGACAAACCAGAGGTGCTGGTGCAGGTGCCTTGACTGCTAAGCCTGTAAGGTTGGATAAATTTCTTGTTGCTGGAAGTGGAGGTCCTAAGCTTTTGAAGTTTCTTCCTCCTAGTGGACCAGGGAACGGGCTCGGGGGTCCTAAGGCAGGCATTTTGGCTGCTTGGGAGCAGGTTGGGTGGAACAGGCTTCTTGGGTGATTTGTTTCTCCTACCATTCTCAGGTTCTACTTTTTTCTGTTTTTTTCGGTTTGATGATTTCCTTCAGTAATTGGTTTAGAAATATTATTAATGATCAGTAACAGTAAAATGTTCAAATTTCTGGTTTAGTTTTAATTGCTTAACTGATCAAATGACTTCTCTGTATTTTTCCCCATGCGTGAGGCTGCATCGTACTCCAGTACAAAAAGGTAGCATTAAATATGTTCATGTAGGTAAAGCATATTACTTATCTATTCTTAACCCAGAAGGACATACATGCACAGATCTATATTCCCAAGCATTACATTTTCTGAATATTTTAGCTGCTGCAAATTAAATCTCTGCACATAACTATTCACATATTATTTCATTTTGGAAAACAAAATATTTCATTTTTTTGTATGAAAGAATTCTGATCACATTTCTTTCCTCATCAAGTATCCATGAATTTATTTAATAGTCATAAGAAAGTCCATTTGGCATCATACAGTGTTATTTTCTTCCCCTATAAGTTTTCTTTTAGCAAGATGTAAGAACAAATACGCATTACAAATAAAAATACCATGATTCACAGCATCCACTCACAGGCACACCATAATTCATTTTCTTCCTTAGTTACATTCTGATTTTTATACATTCATTCCCTATCACTATTTTTTTTCTTCTTTCTAGAAGCAAAGTATGATTTCAAGCACGATTTAAGCATTCACAAAATTCCATGACCAAACCCTAGGAAGTACAGTATCCTAAACTATGTGATATTTTCTAGCTAAACATTAAAAACCACACACTATGCATCGATCTAAGAATACAAACAGAGGTCTTAGCTATCAAGAAGTTTCACCTAGCCGAAAGCTTGTAGTTACATCAATTTCCCACCTAAAACTCTCAACCCTAGAAATAAAAACAATCAAAATAGTTACATTGAAATCGAGATACAGACTCCGGTTCGTTTTCTTTTCCAATACTAGCATGGATGCATCAAATTACACAGCAGAGTTTCATTCTCAAACTAAGAAAAATCTTTGGCTTAGTCACCGTCCACATTTCAATTTCCAGAATTCCATTATCAATTCATAGACATGCAAACCCAAAAGAAAACGACGGTTACATATAGAGAACGGTGGTATCGCTTTCCAACATAAAACAAAATATTCCATAGTCATATTTCCAAACCTAAAAATAATGACGAATGCCCCCGGGAGTTACCCCAGACAACCGTCATGGCTCAAACTAGTTGTTCAAACAATTTCCAAAACACACGATAACAAAATAATGGTAGTTCTGCATCCACGATGCAAAGGAGCGAGCTAAAAACCTCAACTCTCAAGTATTGTCACCACGATAAAATGTATGAAATAGTCATATTATAGTGCAAACAGTCCATAGGGTCTAACCCGAAGTATAAAAAATAAACAACATTAAATGGAACTGTGGAGTAACAACTCCGACAACCCAAGACTACCCTATACAACATTCAGTATTGAAGGTTTCAAACTTAAACGCCCAGCCATCATCGGTCGAGCCATTAGTTCCCAACCCACGATATTGAACAAACACCAAAAATCATGCAAAGGGCACCTGCGGGGTGTGAGGACCACCGGAACTTACCAGGTTTCGAATGCATCCTCTCTGCAACCTTGCTATCATATCCTGCGGAGCGATACCTACCAAACATAGCAGGAAGGGTTACCAACTGAAGAAACGAAAGAAGAAAAACTTATAAACACAACAGAACTGTCATTTAGTGCATGCTTACCTTTAGAACTGGGTTCGACAGAGTTGGATGGCCTCAATAGTTGTCCACAAACTTGACACCGAGAACTCCTCTGCACTAAAGGACGAACCTTGAACTTCCACACAGGTAGGAGTTGAACCTCTTACAAACACCATTGACGAACTAGAGTTCTATTGCACTAAACATGCAACTGTAACACCCTTGCGCAGAGGTCTAAGGTTCGAGACCGAGGAAGGAGTCCTCACAACACCATTTTGAAAACCCCAAATCGCCAAACCCTGTCAGCTCTACAAACGTAAACACGAATGACTGAAACACCAACTTTCCCACTTTACCAACGCAAGGTTCGAGTATCACTTTCGGCCACAGATCTCCCAGAGATCGACTGTGGATAGCTGCCTCTAGGGCATGTCGATATTTGCACCGAACTGCATTAAATGCCCCATTAAATTGTCACTCTTACCAATGTTTCCAGTCGACTTATCTGAGAGCCGAAGCATAGCACAGCTCGGATCATGGTAATACTACCAATGTTTGCAAGCACATGACACCAGCTAGCTCGGCCTCCACCTCACTTCACACATGCCTCATATACCAGGACTTATATTCGACAGTTGGAAGCCTTTACAAACACCACTCGATCGCGATCAACCCTTAGCAATCCATTCCATAGTTTGCATTAAGTTGGTTGGATGTGGTGTCGTTGGTCAAACATTGGAATTAAACCTGTAATAAACTGCATATATCATACAAATGCATAGTATTTTGGATGCTTTTGTCACACCCCAATCTTGAACTTATGAAAATAATATGGACTATAACATCATTGTAATCGTATAAGACAAGGTGCCATATACATCATAGATTTCATACATAGGATAAGATTCTCAATCCATAATAAGAGCAGGAATTTATAAGTATATATAATTAACACAACGTTAGTATGCTAGCCATGCATTACAATTCCATTTGATCGATAAATACCTCAAATACGATCCTTTCATAATTAATCAAATAATGAGTTCAGGGCTTAGGATATTCTAAATAGAGTCAAGACAGAACGTTAAGCTCTACAGCATAAACACTAGATTTACAAGCCTTTCAAACAGCTGCAGCAATAGATATTGGCCTCACTAAAAACACCATTTAGTCTCGCGATAATAGTTACAACTTTCAACAAATACCTGGACGATGCGAAGTTATACCACTGGGGAGTTGTATAGCATACAAACTAGGTGAAGAACCATTTATCCAAACCCCGATAACTGGTTTCGCAAAAAGGTAATTAACATTCTAATTACACATTGACTATGAATTGATAAACATTTGTACTCGTATTGCTTGTGACACAAAATTTCTTACCTGCAGCCCTGCACATGAAAACAGGATGCAAATGCCTTAGCTAAACTTAACTAGGTAAGCTCCAGGGTACCCCATAGGACAACCCTTTCATCATCATCAAAAAGCAACTGTCAAAACATTGTTATCAAACTCTTTCGCAAATATTATTTCAGTTAAAAATAGAAGAAGATGTTGCAAGCTGAAAAGTGACATAACGCATGTATTAAATGATTTCTTACATCACAATAATTAAATTTCTTTCTGCATTTATTACTCATTAATTTCTATTGCAGCCACCATGAGAAGCCTAAGGGTGGAGTTGCAAAGTTGCAGAGAAGATAATGAAAGGATGATTAAAGCCCAGGAACAACAAAATCAGTTGAATGCAGCCATGCTATAGAGTTTAACAGACATCCAAAGGAAAATAAACTCTGGGCATCAGACATCAAATCTAGAAAGGGGTGGGAGTAGTTCTAGGAGGAATTCTCGCAAGAGGGCCAGTAGCCCAAGAAGAGTTTCTACAAACAGAACATATACTCAAGAAAAATCTTCTAATGGATCATCTGACTCAAAAGAATCCATTGAGGGTTCAAGCTCTTCATCTCGCAGGAGTAAGAGGAAGAAGCACTACAATAACAATTCCCATGGGGAATTTAAGAAGGCAAAACCTCCTCCATTTGACGGAGAGGTAAAATCTGGTCAATAAGCTGAAGCTTGGCTTTTGGGGATGAGAAAGTATTTCCAAGTCCAAGACTACTCGGGAAATATGAAGGCAAGGGTAGCCATCTTCAACTTGAATGGAAGAGCATCTATATGGTGGGAACACATCAGGCAAGTGAGGAATATCAATGAAAGGAGGATTGTGTGGAAGCAGTTCAAGCAATACTTCAAGCAAAAGTACCTCTCTGATAGGTACTATGATGATAAGATCAAAGAGTTCCATGAGCTGAGACTGGGACAATTGAGCATGGAAGAATATGCAAACAAATTCTTGGAGCTGCTAAGATATGTCAGGTACATTCAAGATGATAAGGTGAAAATTCAGCGTTTCCTAAGTGGATTGCCCCAGTCATATAAAGACAGAATTGAGTTCGATGAACCTCGAACTCTTGAGGAGGCCATAAGAAAGGCCAAGTACTGCTTTGATCAAAACAAAAGCAAACCAGAATTCCATAAGGCATGGAAGGATAAGAAAAACAAAAATTTTGATCAAAGGAAGAAGGGGTTCAAGCCTCCTCAATTCCGGAATCAGCAAAGGCAACCATCACAGGTTGTGACTAAGCCAACTGGGATGATGGGAGACAAGCCAAGAGATCCAAAGGAGCCAAGAGAAGCACTTCAATGATGGGGTTGTGGGGGAGACCACATGCTTAGGAACTGTCCACATATGAATGGGAATCCAAATCAAATTCACAACATCCAAGGAGCTAAAACTGTGGGTCAAGTGGCGAGAACAATCCCTAGAATCTATGCAGCAGCAGAAGACCGCCAGGCAGATCATCAATCGACTGTGGTTGAATTTGAAGATAAGATTGCTAAGCAATCTGTTTCTATTTTGATTGATCCTAGATCTACTCACAGTTATGTCACTCCTAGAATTGTTGAGATTTGTGCTTTTAAGAAATTAAAGCATAGTAAATCATGGTTAGTTAAACTAGCCACTGGAACTAAGAAAAAAGTTAGTGAAATTGTAGAGAAATGTCCATTAGAGATGGATGGGCTATTCACTTACACAAATCTGAATATTTTACCACTGGGTTCCTATGAAGGAAACCCGAGGGTTGTAAAAGGCATTCCAAAGGTGACTTCTGTTAGACAGGTTACAGCCATGCAGCTGAAGAAGTTCTGTAGGAAGGGATGTCAATTGTATGCAGCCCACATTTTAGAGGCAGCAGAGAATGAAACTCTTAAATTGGAGGACTATCATGTATTGCAAGAATTCAGGGATGTTTTTCGTGATAAGATTCCAGGACTCCCTACAAAGAGAGACATTGACTTTACAATTGAACTTGTGCCAGGAACGGCATCAGTGTCTAAGACACCCTATAGGATGAGTACACCGGAATTGCTAGAATTGAAAATGCAATTACAAGAGTTGTTGGAAAAGAAATATATTAGGCCAAGTGTGTCCCCGTGGGGAGCACCTGTTCTATTTGTGAAAAAGAAAGATGGAACACTCAGGTTATGTATTGACTACAGGTAGTTGAACAAAGACACTATGAAGAACAAATACCCATTGCCCCAAATTGATGACCTTTTTGACCAAATGAGAGGAGAAAAGGTATTCTCAAATATTGACTTGAGGTCTCGTTACCATCGGTTAAGAATCAAAGAAGACGATATTCATAAGACAACCTTTAGAACGAGGTATGGACACTATGAGTTTGTAGTGGTACCATTTGGTCTCACAAATGCACCAGCTACATTCATGTGTCTCATGAATAATATTTTTAGCAAATATTTGGACAAGTTTGTTCTTGTATTCCTAGACGACATTCTCATCTATTCTAAGAATGAAGAAGAGCATGAAGAACATTTGAGAATGACAATGCAATTACTAAGGGAGCATAAGCTGTATGCAAAGTTGAGAAAATGTGACTTTTATAAATATAGAATTCATTATTTGGGTCACATCATTTCCGACGAAGGAATATCTGTAGACCCTGAGAAGATTGAAACCATTATGAATTGGCCAACTCCAAGGAATGTGACTGATGTGAGATCTTTTATGGGCCTTGCCGGTTACTACAGGAGGTTTATTGAAGGATTCTCCAAGGTTGCAAACCCGATCACTTCTTTACAAAAGAAGGGGATAAAGTTTGAATGGTCACCAAGATGTGAGGAAAGTTTTCAACGGTTGAAGAATCTTCTTACAAGTGAACCAATTTTGAAAATTGCAGACCCAGAAAAAGACTTTGTGGTGTGTACCGATGCATGCAATCAAGGACTTGGAGGAGTTCTTACGCAAGACAACCACGTGATATGCTATGAGTCAAGAAAGTTGAAGGAGCATGAGAAGAACTATGCTACTCATGATATAGAACTTGCAGCCATAGTACATGCTTTAAAGATGTGGAGGCATTACTTAATGGGAAGAAAATTTGAGTTAAGGACAGACCGTTGTGGTCTAAAATACTTGTTTGATCAGCCAACTTTAAATGCTAGGCAAGCTAGATGGTTGGAATTCTTGTGTGAATTTGATTTTGAAATCAAACACATAAAAGGGCAAGAAAACAATGTGGCTGATGCACTCAGCAGGAAGGTACATGAAATGCATGTGGCAGCACTTAGTACTTGCCAACGAGACTTGAAGCAGCAGATTGTTAACCATATTGTTGAGGATGAAGTGTACGTGCAGATAAAGGACAAATTGCGAGAGAAAGACCTTGGCAAGAAGTATGAGGGTTATCATTTGGAGGAAGACGGGCTTCTTACCTATAAAAATAGAGTCTATATTCCCAATGTGGTAGATTTGAGGAGGATTGTTATGGATGAAATCCATAAAGCTCCATACTCTGGTCACCCAGGATATCAGAAAACAATTGCTACAGTAAGAAAATATTGTTTCTGGCCAGGGATGAAGAAGGATGTCATTGAGTACATTTCTAAGTGCATGAAATGTCAGCTGGTGAAGGTTGAACACCAACAACCCCCAGGTTTATTGCACCCAGTGCCAATTCCAGAATGGAAATGGGAAGTAATATCCATGGACTTTATTACAGGATTGCCAATGACTGTGAGACAACATGATTCCATTATGGTTGTGGTGGACAAGTTAACAAAGGCAGCACATTTTATACTGGTTAAGTCCACACATAAAGCCGATGCCATTGCAAATATCTTCATGAAGGAAATTTTCAGATTACATGGGTTGCCTAAGGCAATAATTCATGAAAGGGATACCAAGTTCACTTCCAATTTTTGGAAAGGTCTCTTTGCATATTTGGGTACACATCTAAGCTTTAGTACCACATACCATCCTCAAACAGACGGGCAAACAGAAAGAGTAAATCAGGTGCTTGAAGACATGCTCCGCATGTATGTAATGGACAAACCATCCAAGTGGGAGAATTATCTACACTTGGTAGAATTTGCATATAACAATGGGCAACAAGCATCATTAAGAATGAGTCCTTATGAGGCTTTGCTTGGTAGAAGGTGTAGGACACCAGTGACTTGGGACAATCCAGTGAACATAATTGTACTTGGGCCAGAATTGCTTAAGGAAATGGAGCAAGAAGTTACCAAGATCAGAAAGAATTTAAAAACAACCCATGATAGACAGAAAAACTATGCAAATAAACATAGAGTGCATAGGGAATTCAATGTTGGGGATCATGTGTATCTTAGAGTGAGATCAAGGAAGAGTTCCTTGAATCTTGGGAGTTGTGCCAAGCTATCACCTAGATATTGTGGGCCATTTGAAGTGTTTGAAAGAATAGGGCCAATTTCATATATACTTACATTTCCTGCTAGCACTAAAGCTCATAATGTTTTTCATGTCTCTTTGCTTAAGAAATATGTGCATGATCCTAACCATGTTATTAATTGGGATGTGGTCCAGGTGGAACCCGAGGGAGAATTCCAAATCGATCAGTTGTGCATCCTAGACAAGAAGGTAACATTGCTCCGGAACCGAGCCATCAGACAGGTAAAGGTGCAATGGAAGCACTACAGTCCCGATGAGGCTACATGGGAGCTGGAGGATGCCATGAAGGTGGTATATCCATTTTTGTTCAATTTTGATGAGCACTGAGGACAGTGCTAATGTAAGGGGAGGGGAATGTAATGTCCCCATTTTGACCCCCTTTGAATTAAATCGTAAATGATGTAAATATTGTTATTTAATCATGGTGAGGAGCTCAAGGCCAAGGCCCCACCATTGATTTAGCGTTTTATGTATTGGCAATTAAAAAAAATAGATGCCTATGGTTCTTGTGCTAGATAGGCACAATGTAAATTAAGACATCATGTAAATATGAATATTAATGAAAAACCCACAACTAGCTATGCAATGCAAGAAAGAGATGGGGGCATGATTCTACAAGGAATAGGGAAGGAAATGATTCAAAATCTTGAGCCAATGGTGTTAATCCATGTGTCAATGAGAAAACCCATAAACCACCAACTCCCCATTTTGGGTTATGCACCTAATCATTTAATTCTTCCAGAAATAGGTTGAGGCAGTTAATTCCTTGGGAATGAAGAGGTATGGCAACCAATTTCATGCATGGGAAAGCCATCAACCTGGAAAAATGTACTTTTGCTTCTGGGGCAAGAAAACACCCACGAAATGGCGCCCAAAGCCATTATGAACCCATAGTCTTTCCTCTCTCATGCAGTCTGAACTACTGGGTCTTTCCTTCATCATGGTTTTTACCAATTTCTTGCATTTTACATAGCTGGGAGCTCATTTTTGTGTTGCACAGTAGCTGGGAGAAAGGGAGTCACGTTTTGGGGGTTTATAGAGGTCGTTTCAGCCCCTGGAATGCATAAAAATGTTTTCTGAAAACGAATGGCTCTCCCAGGGTTTATTCCCCATCTACCAGTTCCTTTTGGATTGCCCACGTTTTTCAGCACTTGTGTTTTGTTGTAGGGTACATCTCTGTGTTGGTTGCAAACTGTGAGCAAGAAATTAGGAGTGGAAGTGGACCAGAATTGGCTTGATAAAACTAGTGAGGAGGTAACCTCTCAAGAGTATCAAAAGGGTTGGTTGCTCTTCTATGCACACCTTGAAGAACACTAGAATGGAAGGTATGGCCTGAGGGACTGTGTATTAGTGAAGGGAATACTTCCTTGTGCCAGGTGTGTTGGTATTGTGGGGACCAAGCTAGATAGATCTTGCAGAGGGCGCCCATATCACTATGGATGATTCCACTAGCTTAGCAATTCTTCCTTCCATTGCCTAACAGCCTGATAAATCCAATTGTAGCTTGGCTTGGCTAATTTGGTGTATCTTTGGGCTATGTGTGAGTCTGTTGTTCCTTGATTCCTTGTAGATATCATGCTCAGCTCGGGGGTGGCAATGTGTTGAGATATTGATGATCACAACTGGCCTATGGTTGGGTGGAATGTTGCAGATGCATAGCCAGTTGCTTGGGACTACTTTGTTATAAGATAAGTATTCTCTTGTGTGAACTTTTCAATTATTTATTTGATGAATATCGTGAATATATGATGGATGTGTATTGAAATTACTTCCGTTGTGTTTTCTTATAATTATACATTTCCATATGTATTTTTATATTAAGTGAATGCTTATTTAAAATTTCATGGGGCTAGATGCCCTGGCTTCAGTCTGACGTTCTCTCCAACGCACTCGTATGATGGGTGGGGACATTACAGCCTACATCCACTATGAAAAAGGACTGGATCTATAGAACTTCCTATGACGAGTAGATTCAGAGATTGATTGCGATAGCAATAGCAGTGATGATGACGATGATTCGAGGATGATGTTTTGTTGATGATGATCCAGAGAAGAAGACTTGTGCTAGCATATCTGTGTCGAGAAATACCTTCCTAGTTAACAGGGAGTGTTCATGTATATGTAACTTCAAAATGTATTTCATCTATGTATATTGTACTCCTATAGAGATGTGTTATTCCTCTATAAGGAAGTGTTGTCATTTGTATTGACAAGTGTCGCAAGTGACGTAATTTGCTGATGGGTTATTAGACCACCATGTGTGGGGTCAGCCCTGATTAAGTTAACCATGGGCTATTGTACTAAGCTAGACAAGTCAGCCCCATAAGTTTATTGGGAAGTCGGGACAAGTATAAATAGAGATCTCCCGATCTCTATTTGGATCACTTCATTACTCACTTATCCATCACTCGAAAATTGGCGCATATGTAAGGAGGAGGATCAACTGCTATGAGGAGTCTATCTCTGTGTACTTTGGTTGTACTATTGCTCTATCTATCTCTGAGGAAGTTGTGGGGTTTTTCACCTTAGGGTTTTCCCCACGAAAACCCTTTGTGTCTATTGTCTCTTATGTTTGCATCTTATGATGATTGATATGCTAGCTATGATTGATATGCATTGATATACTATACATGTTATTCTCTCAGTAAAGATCCTAGAGTATATTGAATTAATGCTCGAAAATTAACATAATTCTCCTTATGCACGTTATATATCTTAGGACCACAGAAGCTATCTCGTCCCTAGGAACAGGCATGGTGTTTCTTTCAGTCATGTTGTTGTCTTCCTCATAACTTCACCCCTATCCAAAGAAAGCTACTTTCGCCATTTGGTTAGCTTCCCTTTCATCTCTACCCCAATGTAGCCCCATGGGAAATCCTGTATACTTCACAATTGCTTCCTCGTCGAGCCTGATGCATAGTCCCCTTATCCAGGTGACATATTGTTCATCCTTTATGTGTTTCAAGTTCTGTGCAAATTCTAAGGCTACTTCAGTATCAGATCCTCTCGATCCCGAGATAAAGGTCATCCATCCCACTGCGCAGAGGATGGCCAACACCAGTGGGTTTTCATAGAAGGGTGTGTGGTTCTCCGACTAGCTCTTCTTGAATCCCTTCATCACTTTTGAATCTGCTAATATAATTAACAAACAAAAAATATTTGAGTGGTGGACGACTTACCCGTCTAGTTGGGACTGATCATTGGCTTGTGGGAAGCTTTCTAGCTAAGTGGCGATACAAACTTCTAGTTTTCTTGCTTCCTGAGAAGCTTGCATTGCCAAATTGGGTCCTCTTGTATATTTTGTTTCCTTATTTAGCTATTTTTACAAACTCATCCTGATCATTGTGCATCATGTTTGTTGACTTATGCATTCCTTTTCATTATTGCACACTACATTCCTTTCCATCATTGTACATTGCATTGCTACTTTGATCATTAGGGGATATAGTAGCGAGATGCAGAGGTTGTCATTCTCTTACATGTCTAAGGTAGGTCATCATGAATCAGTGAGGTTACTTTGAACCGTGCCACCAAAATGTCTTAAAAGTTGTCCTCAACTTTGAAAAATAACTCTTTTGTGGGGAGAATGATTTGATTCGAAAATAAAACAAAGAGTTCAACGATTACCTATTATGCTAGCATACCTGGGTGTATGATGTGGGCTTGATTGTATGGGCGCAGGATTCCATAGTAGATTTCATCTGCGTCTGTAGTTATTTTGTCCATCTCAGTAGTTATGGCTTTTATGATTTATTTCTGTCGGTTTTCTTGAAATTTGTTTGATTCGCTTGCTTGAATTTTTGTGCAAGTTTGGTTGATTTGACTTTTGATTGTGTTCAGCATTGCTTTGTACTGGTTCTTCGAACTTGGTTGATTTGATTTCAGCAATGCTAGATTTTTTGGGTTGTAATTTGATTGTTGGCTCTCTTAATTTCTTTGTTGTTGAAATTTGTTGGGTCGCTTGAAATTTGCTTGTTATTCTTTTGTTGGCTCTCTTGATTTCTTTGTTGCTTAAATTTGCTGGCTCGCTTGAAATTTGCTTGTTATTCTTTTGCTGGCTCGCTTGAAATTTGCTTGTTATTATTTTGCTGGCTCGCTTGAAATTTGCTTGTTATTCTTTTACTGGATCGCTTGAAATTTGCTTATTCTTTTGCTGGCTCTCTTGATTTCTTTGCTGCTGAAATTTGTTGGCTCGCTTGAAATTTGCTTGTTATTCTTTTGTTGGCTCTCTTGATTTATTTGCTGCTGAAATTTGCTAGCTCACTTGAAATTTGCTTGCTAGTTCTTCATAGGTATGGATCGAATCCATCAATTTTTGTTTTGACATAATCCTGAGTGGATTTTTTATTTATTATTTTTTCTTCTTTTTCTCCTTTTTATTTACTTTTTAATTATTTTTATATATATATTATTTATTTTTATATTTATTTTTGTATTTTGTAACTGGAATTAGTGATTATCCATGCTCTCTATCAGCATTAGATTTTTTTGATAGAGTGTTTGTGTGAATTCCTCTCTGGACTGTTGTTTCTTATAAAGTTTGAGTCCGTGTCCATTCACCAGCATGGGAAATTATGTTTCATCGATTGTTGTAATTCTAATAGCTCCATTGTCATAGATTTTTTCAATGATGTAGGGTCCGAGCCATCTGGTTGTGAAATTGCCTTTAAAAGTGTGAAACCTGGAGTCATATAGCAGTGCCTAGTCACCTTCCTTGAATTTCTTTTGCTTGATGTTTTTGTCATGCCATTTCTTCCTCTGTTGCTAGATGATTTCAGTGTGGTTGAGGGCTCGTTGGCGGTGCTCATCCAGCTGATTTAGTTGTAACATGCGTTCCTCTTGAATCTCTGAAAGTTCCATGTTTAAATTGGCTACGATTCTCAATGTTTTGATTTCGAACTCAATGGGAAGCATTATTTTCTTTCCATATACCAGCTCATATGGGGTAAATCCTGTTGTTATCTTCCATGTTGTCTTATAAGCCCAGACTGATTCACTTAATCTGTCTACCCAATCTCTTGTGTGTAGTTGTACTGTCTTTGTCAAAATTCTTTCTAGTTCTCTGTTTGTCACCTTAGCTTGACCATTAGCTTGAGGGTGGTAGGAGGAGGACTTTTGGTGTATAACATTATTTCTTCAAAGTAGGTCCTCTATGAGGTTGGATGTAAACTATGTGCCTTGGTCAAGAACTAACTCTTTTGGGACTTCAAATCTGTGGAAGATTTGTTCCTGTAAAAATTTTTGCCACATTTGTTTCATTTGCTACTACAAGTGCTGCCACTTCTGCCCACTTTGTAAGGTAGTCAGTGCATACTAGAATATAGCTTTTTTTATTTGATTGGCGATTGAATGGACCAAAAAAATCAAATCCCCATTTCTCAAATGCTTCCAAAGAGATTTGGGGATATAGAGACATTTATTCTCTTTGTGTAGGCTTCCCCATTCATTGACAGTCATCACAATGTGATACATATTCATAGGAGTCCTTGTGAAGTGTTGGCCAATAATATTCAATTTGCAACACTTTATAGGTTGTTCTTTTTGCAGCATAATGTCCTCCACATGGCCCATTGTGAGTGGCATGCAGTATGTCATGGACTTCATCTTCTTTGATGCATCTTCTCAATATTTGGTTTGGCCATTTTTTGAAAAGCATTCCTTCTATCCATGTGTAAGTGGCACTTTGCCTTATGACTCTGCACTTTTCTTGGTAGTTGTAATGTTGTGGAAATTTAACAAACACTAAGTAGTTTTCTATCTCAGCAAACCATGGGCTTTTTGTTGATATTGCAAAAAGGTGCTCATCAGGGAAGTTATCATTTACCAATTCATTGTCTTGTCCATGGGTGAGTCTAGATATAAAATCAGCTACTACATTGTGTTTGCCTGGTTTATCCAGGATTGTGATGTCAAATTATTGCAAGAGTAGTATCCATCTAATTATTCGAGCACTTGTATTAGGTTTATTCGTAAGATACCTAATTGTTGAGTGGTATGTGTGGCCAAAAACGTGGTATCCAGTTATGTAGTTATTGAATTTCATTTATGGCATGTATGACAGCCAAAAACTCCTTTTCTGTGACTGTATAATTGAGTTCTGCTCCTGCCAAGTTTTTGCTAATGTAGTATATGGAATACGATCTCTTTTCTTTCTCTTCTCCAAGGACTGATCTAGTGGCCTTGTCTGAAGCATCAGAATGTATGTGGAATGGTAGTGTCCCATTAGGTCCCTGGAGTACTGGGATGTGATTGTATTCTCTTTGAGGTTTTCAAATGATGACATATAATGCTCCGTCCAGATGAATTCTATATCTTTTGTGAGAAGAGCAAACATCGGTGCAACAATTTTTCTATAACTTTATATAAATCTTCTGTAGTAGCCTATTTACCCCAAAAACCTTTGCACATCTCTTTGTTTGACACGTGGTGGAACTCTTCTAATGACTGTGACTTTTTCCTGATCAACTTCAGTGCCTCTTTGTGAGATATGGTGTCCCAACACTATGCCTTCTTCCATCAACATTCTTCATTTATCATTGCTTAGACATAAACTCATTTCGATGCATTTTTTTAAGACTAATTCTAGATGCTTTAATGCTTGGTTAAAATTTGGCCATATAGTGTGAAATCATCCATGTAGACTTCCATCTTATCATTGATAAAATCAGAGAATATGCTTAAAATGGCCCTTTGAAAGGTTGCTCGGGCATTACAAATTCCAAAGGGTAGTACTCTGTATGCATAAGTGCCCCATGGGCATGTAAATGTTGTTTTATCCTAATTAGTTGGGTGGACTAGGATCTGGTTGTATCCACTAAATCCATCCAAAAATGAGAAAAATTTGTTTCAATCCAATGTGTCCAATACTTGGTCAATGAATTGTAGAGGGAAGTGATCTCTCTTAGTTTCCTTATTGAGCTCTCTGTAATCCTCACAAATCCTCCACTTCCCTCCTTTCTTAGGAACTATAACCAATGGTGAGACCCATTCACTATCTGAGATTGGGTATATGAACCTTGCATCTAACAAATTTTGTAACTCTAGCTTAACTATGTCTTTTAATGCTGGGTGCATCCTTCTTTGCGGTTGTCTGATAGGAACATCACCTTCTTTGATATATATGTAATGCTTGCAAATGTCTGGGTGGATACCCTTCATGTCAGTGTATGTCCATGCAAAATCCTTATTGTTTTCTGAGAGTACCTTCATTAATTGTTGTTCTTGTTCTCGGTCCAAATTTGAGTTAATATTAACTACCTTTCAAGGAATGATCTCAACTATTTTGATCTGTATTGACTGTTGTTCAAGTGTGAGCACTTCTTCCCACATTCTGTTAGAGTTGTGGGGTGAATTTTTATTCTCTTGTTGCAGACATGTTTCAAAAAAATCTTCAAGAATATCATGATTAGAGGATGCATTTTGAATAAATCTATCTAAATGATTGTATTCGTCAATGGATTTTAGTGATAAGGCAGCTTCGATGGTAAGAACAGGTTGTATGTTTTGGTCGTTTATATGATTATAATCATCTGTCCAGTTCTGATATTCTATGTCTGTAGACTTTATCGCTGGACGATAAATTGTGATTTTCTTTCTAGCTTTCCCACTGGTGATTGTCATGTTTCTAGATCTACAGCCTATATAGGCCTTTGCTGTTTCTAGTTAAGGTCTTGGTAGTATTATTGGGTACCCATTGAGCTTACTTTTTACTTCTATAACTATGAAGTCAGCTGGGTACTCCTAGGATTCTATGCTGATAATGATGTCTTCGAGCATTCCTTCAGGTTTTACAGTTGATGTGTCAGCAAGCTGCAGTACGGTACTGGTTGGTCTGAGAATGGATTGGAATCCTAGGGATATCATTGTGTCCTTTGTCATCCCATTGATTGGAGCCCCTAAATCAATTATGCTGCTTGCAATATGTCTATTGTTAATGGTTACGTTGACTACTAGACCGCCTGGGTCAAGGTACTTGGGGTTGACAATGACACCCAACATTAAATATGATAATTGGCCTACTACGTTTATAGTTGGTGGGTCACGTCTTTTTCGGCCAGGTCTTTTGAAATAATTTTCTTTAATAAACTTATTATAGATTGGCACATCTCTTATGGCTTGTAAAATGGGGATTTGAATGTTCAAATGCTTCAATTCGTTAGGATAGAATTCTCCTCCTCTGCTTTGGTATTTCGAATGAGTTTTTTGGGGAATGGTGGGTTTCTATTTGGTATGTGGGGCTGAATTTCTTCTTCCTGGGGGTTTGTCTCAGCTGGGTGTTGAATTTCGGGTTGTGTTATTTGTTCGTGATCGACGTCTCCTTGATTATTCTGCGTGTGTGTGTTTTGTAATGTTTTCCCAGACGTGAGATTGATTTCATTTATTTCCAGTGTATCCACGACATAAGTAGTGAATTGCATTATTTCAATGTTATAGGTTTGTTGATGTCCTTCTCTGTTGTTGTTTGGGTTTGGAATTGTTTGGGAAGGAATTAGGGGTGGTCTAGGAGGTGGTTGGTTTTGTGGGGGTGGCATGATGAGTGGCTGCTATAATGGAGCTCTCAAGTTTGCTGAATATGGATAGGGATTTCCGAAGTTTATTGGTGGTTGAGAATTAGGTGGGGGATACTGAGAGTAAGAGTGTGTGTAATATGGCTATTGATATGGTGCTTGGTTTTGCTACCATTGGTTTTGAGTTGGCTGAGATGGCCATGAGGTTGGTGCTGAGGGGTTCCAATTTTGTTGATTATTTCCCTGGTTAAAGTATGCTTCGTTGATGGGTTGGAAGGGCCTAACAAAATTGTTTCTTCTTTGATTAAAAAATAGAGTTGTTCTATTGTACCTTCAGTTGTGGGATCCTGAATGGAATATTTACATGATGGAAATAGAGGTCATGTATCAATGGAGTGATCATCAGTGCAGATGTTAGGATATTCCTATACTCCATCCTAGTCCCACCAGTATTTTGATCATTTACATTTTCAGTCATGCATGCACTTTTAGGGTTTGCATGCATTTTGCATGCATCCCATTCATCATTCCAGCACCTAGCCCTCAGTTAGCCAGCCCCTAAGAGCTTCTCACTATTCAGTTTTAGCCCTCCAGTTGCTTAATGTGCCCTTCTTCCTTGCTTTTAGGAAGCAACTCGCCCTTCTTCACCTACCAGTCAAGTTGTCTTCAATTTACACTCAGTTACACTCAGTTACACTTAGTTACATTGAGTTACACTTAGTTACACCTACCAGAGTTAGTTTGACTGATGGTTGACAGTTACTTGAGCATTGATGACTCCACTAATGATGATGAAGACATCCAGTTGTGCTTCGATGATCATGAAGACACCTAGTTGTGCTCCGATGACACTCTATTGATCTTATGATCACTCTGAGAGGCTAATTCAAATTGCCACCTTACGCATTTGAATCCTCTCTACCATTGTACCATTTATTTGTCCATACTATGATTAATTAATTAGTGTGTGAAGTATTATTGCTTCTATCCAAGTTCTACTGTACCATAATATTCTGTTGCTCATTATACTGTATTATGGTACTCTTGTGAGGTTTACATCATCTCTTAGATCTGCTGTGAGGATTTTCACATGGTATCAGAGCATGTTGATAGTATTGTTTATCTCCATTCTTGATATTTTTTTGTAGGTTATACCAAGATTTCGAGTGCAGTAGTTGTAGCAATTTATGCATTTTTGCAGCAGTAGCAGTTGCAGTTATTCTATATTGTTTTTGTAGGTCTTCTACAGCTTCAATGAATTCAAAAGAAATCACTCCTCTTTCTCCTTTCTCTCCTCTCAACTATGATGATTGGAAACCAAAAATGATAGCATACTTGAAGAGCCATGATCTCTTTGACTGTTGTTTTGAAAGAGAGTTTGAATATTCTGAAGAGAAGATGGATTGGTTAAATAAAGTTGATGAAGCCTTTGGATCAATGTTGGATGCTATGTCTGATTGGATGTTATATGACCTCCCTGATTTTTCATCACCAAAAGAGCTATGGGATCATCTAGATAAATATTTGGTAGAGAGAATGAAGGACTTGGTCCCAACCCATTCAAAATCAAACAAAGTGATGCATTCGCTCCTCTTGATGGTCTCTCAGATCATGAACCAGTATCATCTCACATTGAAGTTGTTGACAAAGAACTTGCAGATTCTCCATTCTCAAACCTTCTTCTCTTTCTCTGCTAGCTCACACTCTAGATATTACAGAAGGTCCTAAATCCTCTCTTGCACCAGAGTCTGTTGGTTTGCATCATGATCACATGATTATTTCGGAGGTCAAAACAACTATCGAAGGTAATGCATTCACTCCTCTCCAACTATCTCCTCTTTTATACTACTATATGATCATAATTCCTTGCTTTCAGAAGGTCATTGAAGAATATGGCCATTGCCATTCGTTTGGGATAATTTCTCATGCATCTACTGGTTTTGATCTCACCTCTCATGGTTCAAAGGAGATCTCAAGAAACCATGATTCAAGTCTTGTATCTAAATTGGGTTCTAAGAAATTACTGCTTGGGATAATTTCTCATGCATATGATAGTTTTGATCTCACCCCTAATGGTTCAAAGGAGATCTCAAGAAACTGTTTTTTAAGTCTTAAGTCTGATTTTGGTTTCAAGCAAACATGTAATAGTTACTTTTGGCATAATCTCACCCATGGTGGTTTGAAGGAGAAGACAAAATACTATATGCACTTTCACATATTTGATCCTACCTCAGCTAATTCGAATCACACGTTCAAGGATCATTCTCATACTGTTGGATTTGTTCTCATCACATTCAATCTGAAAGGAAAGTACAAGCACATGCTTTTTGAGCATGATCCACTTCTTCCAAAGAAGAAGATACCTCTAGACATATGACCAAGCATCACACCTGCTTGATTTTGGAGGATTTATTTTGTGTGTGCTTTACAGTCTATTTTGAGGGGTTGTATTTTTCCCATGAGGTTTTCCCCATTTCCTCGATTTATTGACTGTTATTATTCATTGTATTGGGTGACCTTTGGTCTTAGTTACCAGGGCCTAGGATGGATTAAGGGGGGGTGTTAGGATATTCCTATACTCCATCCTAGTCCCACAAGTATTTTGATCATTTACATTTTTAGTCATGCATGCACTTTTAGGGTTTGCATACATTCTAGGGTTTGCATGCATTTTGCATGCATCCCAATCATCAGTCGAGCACCTAGCCCTCAGTTAGCCATCCCCTAGGAGCTTCTCACTATTGATATTTAGACCTCCAGTTTCTTAATGCGCCCTTCTTCCTTGATTTTAGGAAGAAACTCGCCCTTCTTCACCTACCAGTCCAGTTGTCTTCAGTTTATACTCAGTTACACTTAGTTACAATCAGTTACACTCAGTTACACTTAGTTACACTCAGTTACACCTACCAAAGTTAGTTTGAATGATGGTTGATAGTTACTTGAGCATTGATGACTCCACTGATGATGATGAAGACTTCCAGTTGTGCTCTGATGATCATGATGACACTAAGTTGTGCTCTGATGACACTCTATTAATCTTATGATCACTTTGAGAGGCTAATTCGAATTGCCACCTTAGGCATTCAAATCCTCTCTACCATTGTACTATTTATTTGTCCATACTATGATTAATTAATTAGTGTGTGTGAAGTATTATTGCTTCTATCCGAGTTCTACTGTACCATATTATTCTGTTGCTGATTATATTGTATTGACCACTCTTCTTCTATTTTCCTGCTTAATCATAATTACTCTTGTGAGGTTTACATCATCTCTTAGATCTGCTGTGAGGATTTTCACAGCAAAGGCTACATATTTCTATGGTGTTCAATGTGTATTGTCCTTTTTCATGTTTATTTCTGCAGTGTGGGAAAAACACTACCACTGCTTGGTTTATCTCATCATGTTTCTTGTTTATTTGGAGTGCATCAAGTTGCATTGCTAGGGATTGAAGGATATTAGTTTTCATATCGTCAAGAAGGTTCCCTAAGTCATAATTTGTGACGTTTGGTCCTAAAGATGATCATCCTCCAGTATATGGATGTGAATCCCTTGTCCCGCTTTTACTTTTCTGGATCTAGAATAGTTCTTGATATTTGTAGAATTTGGTCATAGGTTTTCTGGAATATATACCCATCTCCTAGAAGGTTCAAGACATCTAGATTTTTGTCTTTGATTCCTCTAAGAAGTGACAAGTTTTAGTGATTCTTTATCTAAGGTACAGTGACTAGCTCGTTTGTAACTGAGTTGAAAGCGTTGTGCATAGTCTTCTAGGGATTCTCTTTCTCCTTGTTGCATTTTGAATATTTCATCTCTTGTATCTTTTGCTTTATAGTAGTCCCTATATTTTTCTAGGAAGGATTGTTTCATTTGGTCCTAGGTGAAAATGATGTTTCCTTCTAGGCTCATAAACCATTTAAGTGATAGATCTTTCAATGTTGAAGGAAAGAGTCTCAATTTTTGTGCATCAGTAGTGTAACAAAATGACCTACAAACTACCTCAAATTCAAATAAAAATGTGTCAGGATATTCTGAGGTTAAGCCATGGAAGTGTGGCAGGTTATTAGGGTTGATATTCTTCATCCTGGCATCCCCAAGAGGGATACTAATGGGAAAAGTGAACAGTTCTCTAGGTTCATCCTCTTCTTCTGCCATAGTAGTGTTTGAGCTAGAGCTATCAAATACGTTATCTCAATTTGGATCGTAGCTAGAATCACCTTCTTCTTCAAAGTTATGGAATTCAAATTGAGAATGATCATAACTGATGTTACTCATAGGGCGGTTAGGAAGAAAGCATCCAAATATATCGCTCTGTCATCGAAGCATTCATGGTAATTTTTTTTTTTCAATATATGTCTTCTATAGATTAAGCACCTCCCCGGTAATGGCGCCAAACAATAGTGGACTCCAGGAGTGGGTACCTAATTAGGGTAGCTATACTGGGAGTATACTTTAATTATCAACCAGGGAGTGTACACACTTAAGAGGTGCTAAGCACTGTATGTGCACTATAGAGTGATATTTGTCATTTAGGGTGTTAGATGTATCGTATAGGTCTCTTTGAGGGAAATGGAAGTATTGCTCTAAAACTAAGAAGCTGGAAAAATGTGAAAAGGTTGCAAATCTATATCTTAAATCTACTGAAAGCTTATAGAAATTGAATACTGGAAAACTGGAAATTTAATCTAGGAATTAAATACTGAAAGCTGGTAAATCTAATCTAGGAATTAAATACTGAAAGCTGGTAAATCTAATCTAAGAATCTTAATGCTGGAAAAACCCAATCAAATACTGAAAGCAATGAAACATTATTCTATTCAAATAAAATATTGAAAGTGATAAACATTATTCTATTCAAATCAATTACTGAAATATTTAACTTCTATGTGATTAGACTTGACAAGGGGAGTATGGATGAATTTATAGATCTAAATCATTATCTAAGAAATGGTATAAAAATGCTGCAAAACATATGTAAATTATGCCTGCGCAGAATGCATACACAGGACTAAGGACTGCATGTTACAAACCTACAGAATCGGTATTATCGAACTACATAGAAAATCGTTGAATCTGAAATCAAAATCTGCTATGTAAACAATTATCAAAGTACTTTCACACATTATAGTGATTAAGCCAGTTAACAAAATGCATGAAAAATACCTCTGATCAAATATGAGGCTCCTGATCTATGTATTGAGGGGCCCTCCCCAACATGTATTTCAGGAGTGAAAAAGACTTATAAACTCAAGGATTTGAAATAACAGGAGTCTTCCATTATCAAAATCATAACTCCATGTTCCAAGAAAAACTTAAACATAACTGTCTCAAATATAAAATGTGTTGAAGATTGTGTTAGTTTTCCATCATTTAAGTCAATATGATATAGGATCTTAACTAAGAGAACAACATGTACAACATATCAAACACAAGAGATAAGAGACACAAAGCATTTCACTGGGGAGAACCAAGAAGGTGAAAAACCCCGCAACTTCCTCAGAGATAGAATGAACACCAATTCAAAGATCATAAAGATCAAACCCCAAAACAGGATGTCTCCAACAGCTACTCCTCCTCCACTTGTGCGCACTCCTCTCTCTCAACTATGTGAGTTGGATGAGTGAGTGCATGAATAGAATGAGAGAGTCACACTCTCTATTTATATAATGACTTGACTTGCCGTTTACTCTAACTGGGCCGACCTCCCTTAGGAGAGTCTAATAACCCATTACCACTTCTCACTGGGCCAACCCCACTAGGGTGGTCTAATAACCCTTTAACCCATACTAGGATGACCCCTCTAAGGTGGTATTATAACCCATCAAATATAAGTTATGACACTTACAATAATACTTGCGACACTTGCAAATACAAATGACGACACTTCCAACCGGAGGAATAATACATCTCCGTTGGGGATACAATAAAGTACAAATGTAATACATACAATATGCAAGTGAATATCTTCCAAAGTTACAAATACATCAACACTCCCTCTTAAGTAGGAAGGTATTCTCTTAACATGGGTCATCAATACATATAGGCACAAGTCTTCAATACTAGAGCTGGATCATCATCACTGGATCATGGAGCATCATTGTCACTGCTGATGTACTTGTCATCTTGATCACTGGTGCTATCTCTCAATTCTTCTTGTCATAGGAAGTTCTACAGAGCCAACCCTTTTTCATGCTAGATGTAGGCCTAGCCTCTTGTAGGTCTTCATCATCTCTGCGAGCGTCCTAATAGAGGTGGAATCTCAGGAATGATTATGTGCCTCTGTAAAACCTCACAAGAGCATCCAAATATCGTTTATGTGCCTTATCACAACCGACAAGATCTCCCAGGACTGATTCCATGCATCCTTCACAAAACCTTTAAAGAGCATCTCAAGATCCTTTATGTGCTTAGCACGACCGACGAGATCTCTAAAGAGCATCCCAGGGCTGATACGAGCTTACTTCTCACCTATCGGATCTCTAGGACTAATTACATGTGAACTTCACAAAAACTTAAAAGAGCATCTTGCGACCTACAAGCTCTCTAAAGAGCATCCCATGACTTTTACGTGACTAGCACAACCTATCAAATCTCTAGGACTGATTACATGTGAACAGGAAAAACCTTAAAAGAGCATCCCAGGACTTTTACGTTCCTAGCACAACCTATTGGATCTCGAGGACTGATTACATGCCTACCTTGCAAAACATCGAAAGAAAATCCTAGGACTAATTACGAGCTGACTGCTCAACCTATCAGATCTCCCAGGGAGCTATTATATGCTACTGCACAACCTGCCACATATCCACAGCCTCAAAGTATCATCTTGATACTCATGATCAACCTGATCATCCTCGCACCTAGAATCATCTTAATGCTCATGATCATACTGATCATCATCATACAATGCATCACCCTGATGCACATAATCATCACATGATCATCCTGCTCATCATCATATATAGCATCTTCCTGATGCATATCATCATCGCATGATCATACTAATCATCATCATCTAGAGCATCGTCTTGATGATCATCACACAACACTAAAATCCATAGCCATGGGAAGTATCCTCCTGCCACCATGCCTGGAATGGCTCCTGCAAATGTGTCCCATCACTTCCTCCTCAAGGTATCTTCTATCTGAAGAACACCAAGCCTCTCTCTGAAGTACTCGAACTTCACTCTGGCTAGTGGTTTGGTCAACACATCTGCAATCTGCTCATCTGTCGCAACATACAGGAGCTTCATTGCTCCTCTCTGCACCATATCCCTGATATAGTGATATTTGATCTCGATATGCTTTGACTTGTAATGGAACATTGGGTTCTTAGACAACTTCACACAACTCTGGTTGTCGCAGAAGATACAAGTAGCATCCAACTGCAGATCAAACAAACCAGAGAGTAGCTTCCTTAGCCATACTGCCTCACAACTAGCCAAACAATCGATGACATACTTTGCTTCATCTGTACTCAGTGCTACATAGGATTGCTTCCTGCTAAGCCAAGAGATCACACCTAATCCCATACTAAAGCAGCACCCCGAAGTGCTCTTCCTATCTATAGCGCTGCCTGCCCAATCTAAATCAACATAACTCTCCAAGTTAACCTTTTGATTCGCGTCATACTTGAGCCAATAATCAATCGTACCCTTCAGGTACCTAAGAATATGCTCTACAACAATCAAGTGAACTTGTCTAGGATCCATCAAGAATTGGCTCAAATTATTCACAACAAAGCAAATATCTGGTCTCGTGTTCGTCAGGTACATCAAGGACCCAATCAACTGACAATACATCATGGCATCAATCGAATCTGATGAAGCATCACTCAATAGCTTCAGGTTCGATGCCATCGGTGTGGCCATGGCCTTGCATTCCATCATCCTAAACCGCTTTAGGATCTCTACTACATACTTCCCTTGTCCAAGGAATATTCCATCTGCTCTCTGCCACACCTCCATACCTAGAAAGTAATGCATCATACCCAACTCCGTCATCTCAAACTCGACAGCAACCTTCCTCTTCGTGTCGGCAATCAACCTATCCTCACCTATCACAAACAGGTCATCCAGATACAATAGGAGTATCACTGGCTTGCCTTCCTCAACCATGTAGTAAAGGTTGGAATCCACTTTACTCTTGGTAAAACCCAAACTGGATAGGAAGTTATCTATCATGCTGTACCATGTCTTGGGTGCTTGCTTCAAGCCATACAAGGCTTTCTTTAACTTGCACACATATGACTCCCTGTCATGTGTCTCAAAACTGAGTGGTTGTTCCACATACACTTCCTCTTCAACTACACCATTCAAGAAAGTTGTCTTGACATCCATCTGGTCTATCTTCCACTTCATTACTGTAGCCAGAGTAAATATTGTTCTGATGTAAGTGTATTTGGCTACAAGTGCAAAAGTCTCTTCATAATCTATCCCTTCTTTCTAGGAGAATCCACTAGCCACAAACCTTTCCTTGTATTTCTCTATGCTTCCATCTACAGCATGATTGATCTTGTAGATCCATTTGGAATTCACAACAGACTTCCATAATGGTCTCAGGACCACATCCCAAACATCATTCTTCTTTATCGACTGGTACTCCTCGATCATGGCATCCTTCCATTACTGCATCCCAGATCCCGGGAACTTCAGATTCTTCAATATCTTCAATAGGTAGTTTTCTTGAACTTCGTTGCTGGAACAAATGTCATTGTCATTCTTTTGTAGGTGATTATACACGATCTTTCCTACAAGTCAAATTCAATTGCATGATTAGAAACATCTCATATATTTCAGAACAAATTCTTACACATAAAGACATATGTCATACAGTCATGTAATTATCTTAGCCAATGCTTCAATACAACATTTCTCCATATCCCATAACTTTCTAGATGCCTTCCATCTCTACCAGAACATTGTTAAGAGTGTGCACAACTCCCAACATATTAGTAAAGAGGTTTCATTCCAGATAAGTAGAAATCAAATGTTGTATAGTACCATAGGCCACATACCCATTACTTGCATATTAGTAGTATCTTGTTCATTAATGCAACTTTTCTAATATGCATAATATACATCCTAAATCTAGGAACATAAGTATGTACATGACTTAACAACATCATTTAAGTAATCATATATACAAGAAATGATAATTCAAATACTTATCTTTGTTTAGTTGTTGGGTGGATTTCCTCTCAATATTTTTTTCCTTATAGGAACTACTGTAGTGTGCTCCCTCTTGATCTTTGCTTCCTTTATGATATCATTTATGTCTTTGAACTTCTATCCATCATGGACCACTATGCATGCTTAAGTGTGCACTAGTGTCATCATTGTGTCATCCTCAAGATCTCGTACATAATCATACATTCATTAGTATAATCTCAATACTATCAAAACATTATGATTCTAAATAATCTTGAACGTGTATGGTCATCATCATTTCATACACAGGTAATTTATCACAAGCATTAGTATTTCAAGGTTTCAGGTGTGAAAATCCTCACAGAAAATCTAAGAGCTGATGTATACCTCACAATGAAAGAATTTAGGAATAAGATTAAGAGTGGTCAATGTAGTAAAATGAGCAATAGAATAATACAATAGAACTCGGATATAAGCAAAATAACTTCACAGACACTAATTCATTAATCACAATATGGATAAATAAGTAGTACAGTGCATGAGGAGTCGAATGCCAAGGTGGAAATTGGAATTATCCTTCATGGAGTGATAAAAACAATCACTGGAGTGTCATCGGAGCACAACTAGAAGTCTATCACATCATTAGTGGAGTCATCAATGCTCAAGTAACTGTCAACCATCAGTCAAAGTGAGTCTAACAGAGTGTGGTAGGTGTAAATGGAACTAATTGAAAGAAGGAGGCTCAGTGGAGGGCGCATGAGAAGCTAACAAAAGTCAGAATGGGCAGTCTAGTCTCACTGGAGGTCCATCCGAGTGATACAATCAGTTGAGATTCAGTCTTTCCATAAATCAAGGAAAGAACTAAAGATAACTAAAGTGAAACTGAGTGGTAGGTGAGAGAGGACGAGTGGCTTCCTAAAATCAAGGAAGAAGGGTGAACTAAGATCTAGGAGGGATAAAACTAATCAATGAGAAGCTCCCGGGGCTAGCTAACTGAGGGCTAGGTGCTGGGACTGATGACTGGGATGCATGAAATTGCATGCATGCATGCAGAATGTATGATGCATGCAGAAATGCATGCAAGACTAAAAATGCAAATAATGAAAATGTTGGTAGGACTAGGATGGAGTATATGAATATCCTAAAACCCCCCGTTAATCCATCCTAGGCCCTAGTAACTGAGACCAAAGGTCACCCAATACAAATAATAATAATAGTCAATAAATAGAGGAAATGGGAAAAACCTCACGGGAAAGATTCCCCCCCTCAAAAGAGACTGTAGGGCACACACAAAAATAAATGCTCCAAACTCAAGCAGGTGTGATGCTTGGTCATATGTCTGGAGGTATCTTTTTCTTGGGAAGAAGAGGATCATGCTTAGAAAGCATGTGCTTGTACTTTCTCTTCAGATCAAATGTGATGAGAACAAATCCAAAAGTATGAAGATGATTCTTGAACTTGTGATTCGAATCAGCTGAGGTAGGACCAAATCTATGAATATGCAGATGGTATTTTGTTTTCTCCTTTGAACCATCATGGGTGATATTATGCCCAAAAGAAGCATCAAATATCAGTGATTGCTTGGAATCCAAATCGGATTTAAGAATTGACTAATAGTTTCTTGAGATCTCCTTTGAACCAACAGGGGTGAGATCAAAACCATCATATGCATGAGAATTTATCCCAAGTAGTGATTGCTTAGAATCCAAATTAGATCCAAGACTTGAATCATGGTTTCTTGAGATCTGCTTTGAACCATTAAAGGTGAGATCAAAACCAATAAATGCATGAGAAATTATTCCAAGCAAATGGAAATGGCCATTATCTTCAATAACCTTCTGAAAGCATGAAATACTGATCATATAGTAGTACATAAGAGGTGAGTGATCAAGGAGAGTGAATGCATTACCTCGAATGGCTGATTTGACCTCCAAAACATTCAATAGATCATGATGCAAACCAATAGACTATGGTGAAAGAGAGGATTTAGGACCTTCCGCAATTTCTAGAGTGTGAGCTAGCACATAATTCGAAATAGAAGAAATTTGGAGCATGAGTGTAGAATCTGCAAGTTCTTCTTCTTTGTGGACAACTTCAATAGGAGATATTTTTGATACTGGTTCATGATTAATGAGATCATCAAGGAGGACAAATGCATCACTTTTCTTTCTCTCGAAAGGGTTTGGACCAATCCCCTTAGTCTGTCTGCCAAATATTTAGTCCAGGTGGGCCCATAGCTCTTTTGGAGATTCAACATATTCAACATCAAGGGAATGAAATACCATGGATCGAGACATAGCATACATCATGGCTGCAATATCTCTTCCACCTTCATCTCACCAGTCATTCTCTTCTTAAGAGGATTCAAACTCTCTTTCAAAACAATAATCAAAGAGATCACGACTCTTCAAATATGCTATCATTTTTAGTTTCCATTCAACATAGTCGAATAGATAAAGAGGAATTTCTTCTAAATTCACGGAAGTTGTAGAAGACTTGCAAAAACAATAGAAATATCTGCAACTGCTACTGCTGCAAAAGTGTAGAAACTACTGCAACTGTTGCACTCAAAATCTTGATAATAACCTGCAAAAAACTCTCAGTAATGGAGATAAACAATACTCTCAACATGCTCTGATACCATGTGAAAATCCTCACAGCAAATCTAAGAGTTGATGTATACCTAAAAATGAAATAATTTAGGAATAAGATTAAGAGTGGTCAATGTAGTAAAATGAGCAATAGAATAATACATTAGAAATCGGATAGAAGCAAAATAACTTCACACGCACTAATTCCTTAATCACAATATGGAGAAATAAGTAGTACAATGCATGAGGATTCGAATGCCAAGGTGGAAATTGGAATTATCCTTCATGGAGTGTTAAAAAGATCATTGGAGTGTCATCGGAGCACAACTAGAATTCTATCTCATCATTAGTAGAGTCATCAATGCTCAAGTAATTGTCAACCATCAGACAAACTGAGTCTAAACGAGTGTGGTAGGTGTAACTGAGTGTAACTGGAACTAATTGAATGAAGGAGTCTTAGTGGAGGGCGCGTGAGGAGCTAACTGGATTCGGAATGGGCAGTCTAGTCTCACTGAAGGTCCATCCAAGTGATACAATCAGTTGAGAGTCAATCTTTCCTTAAATCAAGGAAAGAACTAGAGATAACTAAAGTGAAACTTAGTGGTAGGTGAGAGAGGACGAGTGGCTTCCTAAAATAAAGGAAGAAGGGTGAACTAAGATCTAGGAGGGCTAAAACTAATCAATGAGAAGCTCTTGGGGTTATCTAACTGAGGGCTAGGTGCTGGGACTGATGACTTGGATGCATGGAATTGCATGCATGCATGCAGTATGTATGATGCATGCAAGACTGAAGATGCAAATAATGAAAATGTTGGTAGGACTAGGATGGAGTATATGAATATCCTAAAAACCCCCTTAATCCATTGTGGGCCCTAGTAACTGAGACCAAAGGTCACCCAATACAAATAATAATAACAGTCAATAAATCGAGGAAATGGGGAAAACCTCATGGGAAAAATATCCCCACTCAAAATAGCCTGTAGGGAACACACAAAAATAAATGCTCCAAACTCAAGCAGGTGTGATGCTTGGTCATATGTCTGGACGTATCCTTTTCTTGGGAAGAAGTGGATCATGTGCATAAAGCATGTGCTTGTACTTGCTCTTCAGATCGAATGTGATGAGAACAAATCCAAAAGTATGAGGATGATCCTTGAACCTGTGATTCGAATCAGCTGAGGTAGGACCAAATCTATGAATATACAGATAGTATTTTGTGTTTCTCCTTTGAACTATCATGGGTGATATTATGCCCAAAAGAAGCATCAAATATCAATGATTGCTTGGAATCCAAATCAGATTTAAGAATTGACGAATAGTTTCTGGAGATCTCCTTTGAACCAGCAGGGGTGAGATCAAAACCATCATATGCATGAGAATTTATCCCAAGTAGTGATTGCTTAGAATCCAAATTAGATCCAAGACTTGAATCATGGTTTCTTGAGATCTCCTTTGAACCATTAGAGGTGAGATCAAAACCAGTAAATGCATGACAAATTATTCCAAGCAAATGGAAATGGCCATTATCTTCAATAACCTTCTGAAAGCATGAAATACTGATCATATAGTAGTACATAAGAGGTGAGTGATCAAGGAGAGCGAATGCATTACCTCCAATGGCTGATTTGACCTCCGAAACATTCAGTAGATCATGATGCAAACCAACAGATGCTGGTGCAAGAGAGGATTTCGAACCTTCTGCAATTTCTAGAGTGTGAGCTAGCACAAAATTTGAAATATAAGAAATTAGGAGCATGAGTGTAGAATCTGCAAGTTCTTCTTCTTTGTGCATAAATTCAATATGAGATATGTTTGATATTGGTTCATGATCAATGAGATCATCAATGAGGACAAATGCATCGCTTTGCTTTCTCTCAAAAGGGTTTGGACCAATCCCTTCATTCTGTCTGCCAAATCTTTCATCCAGGTGGGCCCATAGCTCTTTTGGAGATTCAACATATTCAACATCAAGGGAATGAAATACCACGGATCGAGACATAGCATACATCATGGCTGAAATAGCTCTTCCACCTTCATATAACCAGTCATTCTCTTCTTGAGAGGATTCGAACTCTCTTTCAAAACAATATTCAAAGAGATCACGGCTCTTCAAATATGCTATCATTTTTAGTTTCCATTCAACATAGTTGAATATATAAAGAGGAATTTCTTCTAAATTCATGGAAGTTGTAGAAGACCTGCAAAAACAATAGAAATATATGCAACTGCTACTGCTGCAAAAGTACAGAAACTGCTGCAACTGTTGAACTCAAAATCTTGATAATAACCTACAAAAAACTCTCAGGAATGGAGATAAACAATACCCTCAACATGCTCTGATACCATGTGAAAATCCTCACAGCATATCTAAGAGTTGATGTATACCTCACAATGAAAGAATTTAGGAATAAGATTAAGAGTGGTCAATGCAGTAAAATGAGCAATAGAATAATACAATAGAACTCGGATAGAAGCAAAATAACTTCACACACACTAATTCATTAATCACAATATGGATAAATAAGTAGTACAATGCATGAGGATTCGAATGCCAAGGTGGAAATTGGAATTATCTTTCATGGAGTGATAAAAAGATCACTGTAGTTTCATCGGAGCACAACTAGAAGTCTATCTTATCATTAGTGGAGTCATCAATGCTCAAGTAATTATCAACCATCAGTCAAACTGAGTCTAACTGAGTGTGGTAGGTGTAACTGAGTTTAACTGGAACTAATTGAATGAAGGAGGCTCAGTGGAGGGTGCATGAGGAGCTAACTAGAGTCAGAATGGGCAGTCTAGTCTCACTGGAGGTCCATCCGAGTGATACAATCAGTTGAGAGTCAGTCTTTCCTTAAATCAAAGAAAGAACTAAAGATAACTAAAGAGAAACTGAGTGGTAGGTGAGAGAGGACGAGTGGCTTCCTAAAATCAAGGAAGAAGGGTGAACTAAGATCTAGGAGGGCTAAAACTAATCAATGAGAAACTACTGGGGCTAGCTAACTCAGGGCTAGGTGTTGGGACTGATGAATTTTATGCATGCAATTGCATGCATGCATGCAGAATGTATGATGCATGCAGAAATGCATGCAAGACTGAAAATGCAAATAATTTAAATGTTGGTAGGACTAGGATGGAGTATATGAATATCCTAAAACCCCCCCTTAATCCATCTTGGGCCCTAGTAACTGAGACCAAAGGTCACCCATTACAAATAATAATAACAGTCAATAAGCTGAGGAAATGGGGAAAACCTCGTGAGAAAAATACCCCCCCTCAAAATAGACTGTAGGGAACACACAAAAATAAATGCTCCAAACTCAAGCAGGTGTGATGCTTGGTCATATGTCTGGAGGTATCTTTTTCTTGGGAAGAAGAGGATCATGCTCAGAAAGCATGTGCTTGTACTTGCTCTTCAGATCGAATGTGATGAAAACAAATCCAAAAGTATGAGGATGATCCTTGAACCTATGATTCGAATCAGCTGAGGTAGGACCAAATCTATGAATATGCAGATAGTATTTTGCTTTCTCCTTTGAACCATCATGGGTGATATTATGCCCAAAAGAAGCATCGAATATCAGTGATTGCTTGGAATCCAAATCAGATTTAAGAATTGACAAATAGTTTCTTGAGATCTCCTTTGAACCAGCAGGGGTGAGATCAAAACCATCATATGCATGAAAATTTATCCCAAGTAGTGATTGCTTAGAATCCAAATTAGATCCAATACTTGAATCATGGTTTCTTGAGATCTCCTTTGAACCATTAGAGGTGAGATCAAAACTAGTAAATGCATGAGAAATTATTCCAAGCAAATGGAAATGGCCATTATCTTCAATAACCTTCTGAAAGCATGAAATACTGATCATATAGTAGTACATAAGAGGTGAGTGATCAAGGAGAGTGAATGCATTACCTCCAATGGCTGATTTGATGCAAATAATGAAAATGTTGGTAGGACTAGGATGGAGTATATGAATATCCTAAAACCCCCCCTTAATCCATCCTGGGCCCTAGTAACTGAGACCAAAGGTCACTCAATACAAATAATAATAACAGTCAATAAACCGAGGAAATGGGGAAAACCTCATGGGAAACATACCCCCCCTCAAAATAGACTGTAGGGCACACACAAAAATAAATGCTCCAAACTCAAGCAGGTGGGATGCTTGGTCATATGTCTGGAGGTATCTTTTCCTTGGGAAGAAGTGGATCATGCTCAGAAAGCATGTGCTTGTACTTTCTCTTCAGATCGAATGTGATGAGAACAAATCGAAAAGTATGAGGATGATCCTTGAACCTGTGATTCGAATCAGCTGAGGTAGGACCAAATATATGAATATGCAGATAGTATTTTGTTTTCTCCTTTGAACCATCATGGGTGATATTATGCCCAAAAGAAGCATCAAATATCATTGATTGCTTGGAATCCAAATCAGATTTAAGAATTGATGAATAGTTTCTTGAGATATCCTTTGAACCAGCAGGGGTGAGATCAAAACCATCATATGCATGAGAATTTATCCCAAGTAGTGATTGCTTAGAATCCAAATTAGATCCAAGACTTGAATCATGGTTTCTTGAGATCTCCTTTGAACCATTAGAGGTGATATCAAAACCAGTAAATGCACGAGAAATTATTCCAAGCAAATGGAAATGGCCATTATCTTCAATAACCTTCTGTAAGCATGAAATACTGATCATATAGTAGTACATAAGAGGTGAGTGTTCAAGGAGAGTGAATGCATTACCTCCAATGGCTGATTTGACCTCTGAAACATTCAATAGATCATGATGCAACCAATAGACTCTGGTTGAAGAAAGGATTTAGGACCTTCTGCAATTTCTAGAGTGTGAGCTAGCATAGAATTCGAAATAGAAGAAATTTGGAGCATGAGTGTAGAATCTACAAGTTCTTCTTCTTTGTGGACAACTTCAATATGAGATATGTTTTATACTGGTTCATGATCAATTAGATCATCAAGGAGGACAAATGCATCACTTTGCTTTCTCTCGAAAGGGTTTGGACCAATCCCTTCATTCTATTTGCCAAATCTTTCATCCAGGTGGTCCCATAGCTCTTTTGGAGATTCAACATATTCAACATCAAGGGAATGAAATACCATGGATCGAGACATAGCATACATCATGGTTTCAATAGATCTTCCACCTTCATCTAACCAGTCATTCTCTTCTTGAGAAGATTCGAACTCTCTTTCAAAACAATAATCAAAGAGATCATGGCTCTTCAAATATGCTATCATTTTTAGTTTCCATTCAACATAGTTGAATAGATAAAGAGGAATTTCTTCTAAATTCATGGAAGTTGTAGAAGACCTGCAAAAACAATAGAAATATCTGCAATTGATACTGCTGCAAAAGTGTAGAAACTACTGCAACTGTTGCACTCAAAATCTTGATAATAACCTGCAAAAAACTCTCAGGAATGGAGATAAACAATACTCTCGACATTCTCTAATACCATGTGAAAATCCTCACAGCAAATCTAATAGTTGATGTATACCTCACAATGAAAGAATTTAGGAATAAGACTAAGAGTGGTGAATGCAGTAAAATGAGCAATAGAATAATACAATAGAACTCGAATAGAAGCAAAATAACTTCACACACACTAATTCATTAATCACAATATGGAAAAATAAGTAGTACAATGCATGAGGATTCGAATGCCAAGGTGGAAATTGGAATTATCCTTCATGGAGTGATAAAAAGATCACTGGAGTGTCATTGGAGCACAACTAGAAGTCTATCTCATCATTAGTGGAGTCATCAATGCTCAAGTAACTGTCAACCATCATTCAAACTTAGTCTAACTGAGTGTGGTAGGTGTAACTGAGTCTAACTGGAACTAATTGAATGAAGGAGGCTCAGTGGAGGGCGCATGAGGAGCTGACTGGAGTCAGAATGGGTATTCGAGTCTCACTAGAGGTACATCGTAGTGATACAGTCAGTTGAGAGTTAGTCTTTCCTTAAATCAAGGAAAGAACTAAAGATAACTAAAGTGCAACTGACTGGTAAGTTAGAGAGGATGAGTGGCTTCCTAAACTCAAGGAAGAAGGGTGCGCTAAGCTCTAGGAGGGCTAAAACTGATCAGTGAAAATCTCTTCGGGCTAGCTAACTGAGGGCTAGGTGATGGGACTGATGACTAGGATGCATGGAATTGCATGCATGCATGCAGAATGCATGTTGTATGCAGAAATGCATGCAAGACTGAAAATGCAAATAATGAGAATGTTGGTAGGACTAGGATGGAGTATAGGAATATCCTAACATCAGGGAGGACTTCATTTACTCATGCATATTCTTATTTGACCATACTCATGCATAATATGCATAAGCCCATGATTACGCAAACTTATAACTTCATGAATAATCATTATCAATCATACAACATTATACTTGTATGAGATCCTAACACAGGGTAGGATTCTAACTTGATATAGGAAAAACATACCTGGATTATCATGTTTGCGAGTTATGTCTAACATTACCCAAACAATGTATTCTTTGTTCTCTTCAATGATTTAGAGACCTTGTGCTAGTAACTTGCATATCTCATAAGTTAAGCATTGTAGAACCAAATCATGCATACCTCGTAAGTAGAGCTTTTATGTGATCAATGGCTATGGATGAGTCTTTGTCTTCATGTCACCATCGTCATATGTTCTTGATCTAGAACTTGATTTGTCTTTCTTGATGTACCTTTCATGTTAGCGGACAACATCATCCTGATACAACACCATAGTGCCTTCGTACAATCATAAGTGTCATAACCTTAATCAATGAATGTCTTCTAACATTCACATGCATTCATACTTTTACTAAGGTGATAAGACAAGTGTAAAATTAACCAAGATTGTATTAACCTCAATAATATGAAGACAAACATATCATAAACTTAATCATGAACAGATTTGAAAACATACCTATATCTCCTCAAGTCATACCTGTAGGGATTGCTTGTAGTCTTCTTATGTAATCCCTTAGCCTCATCTCCCTCTGGAACTGGAAATTATTCACTTATGTAGGTTTCCAATTCATTCTCTTCCAGGATTAACCCAATCCACTTTGATTTGCTGAGACTAGATATAGAGTTGGCTAGGGTTTGATAGAGAAACCCTAAAAATTCAAACTTTGAATTTCAAACTTTTGTCTGGACAACGAGATGCAATTGACTAAGGCGAGCAAGGTGGTGTGCTCAAATTTTTAAATCTTCAAAAAAATGACTCTTCAAAATTGACCTGTGAGTTTTGGATCTGCAACTTCTATCAAATTCTTATTTTCTAGTTTTTCTGGTTTTCTGCTCAAAAACCCGAACTAGGGTTTGATAGAGCCTAGGATTCTACCCAACCAAAAAATTCGATCTTGGGCTCTAAATTTAAATTTTTCTAAGGAGCATCCATCTGTGGTCTCAGATTCAAAAAATTCCAACTTTTGCAGAAACACTAATTTCCCGCAGTAGTGACAAGCCAAAAATGAAAGTGCTCAGACTCCAATTCTATTTTGACAGAAATATATGTCATATTGTTTCTGATGTATCTATTAAATTTCGGATCCTCAGGGCCTAAAAATATGGCCTGTGGTATAACGACTTGTAATATTTAAAACTGCACATATCTGACCTCAAATGGATTCTCTATGAGAGAGATATGCCAAGTGTCCCAACATGACCTGTTTATGGGATGAAATAGAATAGCCAACTTGTACGGAGTGCCACGTGTGACTATTTCAACCTCGGCATCTGAAACTTGGATCTGTGAAACTACAGTCCGTTTCGTAACTGCGACTTTTTACGAAATTCCATTTGGATCTACCTAGCCCGAGATATGACCTTTGTTCCAAGGTCACCTGTTTAGGGCTGCATTCTGGAAGAGGCAGAAACCATAACTTGTACGAATCAGATATCACAAAGTACAATGAATCTGAGGCTGATATTCGGACACAAGGTACATGAAGATTTCATCTTCAGCCTGTAAAAGTTTCAGATCCTGAACCTTCTCAAAAATGGATTTATAGCGAAAGTTGCACAATGACTAGTTTTTACTATATCAAGCCCTAGCTTCCAAATTGTCGCATGTGCAACAAGTGTCGTAAATGCCATACAATGCCTTCCTTCAGGCTAGGTCTGATACTATGTTATTTTTTCATCATTTAATTCAATATGATATAGGATCTTAACTGAAAGAACAACATGTACAACATATCAAACAAAAAAGACAAGAGACACAAAGCATTTCACCGAGGAAAACTAAGAAGGTGAAAAACCCCACAACTTCCTCAGAGATAGAATGAGCACCAATACAAAGATCCCAAAGATCAAACCCCAAAACAAGATGTCTCCAGCAGCTACTCCTACTCCACTTGTGCTCACTCCTCTCTTTCAACTATGCGAGTTGGATGAGTGACCGAATAAATATAATGAGAGAGTCACACTGTCTATTTATACAATGACTTGACCTGCCTTTTACTCTAATTGGGCCGACCTCCCCTTAGGAGAGTCTAATAACCCATTACGACTTGTCACTGGGCCGACCTCACTAGGGTGGTCTAATAACCCTTTAACCCATACTAGGCCAACCCCTCTAAGTTTGTCTAATAACCCATGAAATATAAGTTACGACACTTAAAATAATACTTGCGACACTTGCAAATACAAATGATGATACTTCAACTCGGAGGAATAATACATCTCCGTTGGGGATACAATAAAGTACAAATGTAATACAGACAATATACAAGTGAATATCTTTCAAATTTATAAATATATCAACATATTGTTTCTCTAAAATTTCAACAGGCCCCCCTACTATTCAGAGGTCCCTATTTATTCTTGTTTCTTAACCTAACTCTACAGTGTAAATGCCGATCCAGGTAAACATGAGCTTTTTCTGTAAATCGGGAAAATGTGAGTGTTGAGCCACTCGTGCTCTTTAGTCTTTGAGCTTGATTTACTTGTTGTCTTCCAGATCACCTACGCCCTACTCATACATGCCTATTTTCATATAATTAGCACATAAAAACGCCTTTAAGCATAAGAAGAATAATCTCTAAACTACTTTATTAAATAATCAAAACAAATGCATTCTTCCCCACAAACAGAGGTATTTTCCTTATCCTTTCTTATGCTTGTGTGGCATAAAAGGGGTTATAGAGTACCTAATTCCGGGCTCATCAGAGAGCTTGGACAATAAAGAACCAAAAGAGGGCTTGGACAATATTGAACCTGTAGAGGGCTTGGTGCCAAAATGTGGTGTCTCCAACGATCTTACTCACCAGTCAAATGTTGGAATGCCATTGACAGGTAAAAGACAAAGAATATTTTCTACTTAAATTGATAAAACAAATTTATTCTGAAATATATAATGACAAGCAATATTTATGTGCATATCCCCATACAAAAATTTTATTGATATTAGAAATCGAAGGTTTTCTATTTCGCAAAAAAGTCACAGAAAAATGACTCCAAAAGAGAAAAAAAAGGAAATAAAAAAAAATACTGTTGGAGGGGAAAGAGTAAAAAAAGGGGGAAGAGAATTCAAATTGTGAATTTGAATTTAAACATAGAAGAAATTCATATGAGTCATGAACAAATGCCATTCAATTTTTGGAATTACTTGTTTCCAAATTCAATGTTGGGATTTGGTCATCTAAAAGTAGTGTCAATGAGGGGAAGCCACTACTTACAAATTTTTTTATTGCAGGCGATAAAGATAAATCATATGAGAAATTTTTATTTATTTATTTGGTTTCGAGAGAGATGTACCAATGATCAAGAAGGAAATACCCAAAAAAAAATATGGAGAGTGTGTGGATGAAGTTCCCAATGAAAAAATTTGGAAAGTAATACATCAATGATTGTTTTGGAGGGTGATGGTGATAAAGCACTTCCATTTGAAAACTTTATTTTGAGTAAGCCCTTTATTCAATCGTTGCACTAGGACAGATACTGAATTGGTACATCGACTTTGGCAGCATTTTAGTAAAATGAATGAATCAGCTGATATTAGAACCTTCAATGCCCTTCACCTAGTTGAATCTCGGTTGAGTGACAACCATCAAATGTAACCTATCATTGCCTATTTCTAGATGTAATCTATCATTTCCTATTTTAAATCATTCAATGTGTTTTCTATTTTTTCTGGAGACGTTGCTATTTTCCTTTGAATGTAACATATTATTAGTTCAGTGTGATGCTTTTATTAAATAAAGTTGTAACTGTGAAATTTTGGGTGGTTTTTGTATTAATATTTGGTAATCAACATCTTCATGTACAGTTGCATGGTTGTGATCATTAACTTCATGAACAAAGTGTTGTTGTTGTTGTTATATATATCGTCATTGTTCTTATATGCATCCAGGATATCACTACAAAAGAAACTATTTGTCTTGGGAGTAAGGGGATTTCTCTTTAAAGTTCGAATGTTATCCAACATTGAAGATTCTTCCAAACAACCTCATTTTGTCCATTATTTCTATTGTTATTATACACGCATGTTCAGTCCCAAAATTATCAGTGTTGCCAGAGAGCATTTCGACGTTGCTCTATGGTTTTCCTCGCTCGACAACATGGAAATTAAAATTTTCCTTGGTATATTTGAATGGTTGAAAAATGAAGAATTTGTATTTATTTGGGGTCAAGAGCAATGTAAACTTAGTACTATTTATAATCACTCAATCTCTGCATACTATAATGTTGGTGAAGTACAGAACATATACAAAAAAGTCATTCAAGGATGTAGTTATCCAATATAAAGATATATATAAACAAATGGACATGTTTGCTTATAGATGAAGGGCAATATCAATCAGCAGATAATAGCAAGGAAAACTGCTTGAAAATGCCAACTAGTTGGAAATTTGACGGTTCACAAGAGAGAGATATAACTATAAAAATAATGTTGTGTTCTCTGTTGAATTATCTTGGGCCTCGTTCAAAAATGGGGCATTGGTTAAACACATTCAATTTCAAATGACCGTCATATTATACAAAACAAAATCATATAGTCATTTGTATATTTTTTAGAACTCCTACATTTAATTGATGTAAGTTTTATTGCATAGTTCTCATATTATTTATGGACATCGTACCATGTATCTGGTAATGTGTTTCAAAAATTGTTGAACATGAAAGCAAAATACTTAGAAACATTGAACCATAATATTTTATTGACTGGGTTGTGTGTGTGTGTTTTATGTTTGCAGATAGTACTGGAAGATTTGTTTCTAGTAAACCATTGATCATTTTTTATTTCAATGGTGTTTTGTTACACACATTACATAGAAAATAGAAACCCGGGTTGTGACAACCACCGGACATCGAAACATCAACAAAATATTATTTTATACGTCTAGGATTAAGGGAATATTTTGAAAAATGCTTTAGTATTTTTGAGGTTGGAGTATGGACATCTGCTCAACGAAAAAACGTTGATGATTTTTTGGCTAGATTATTATAAAGAACAGGATTGAAAAGGGAACAATTTAGATTAATTTTAACACAAGAAGTTTGTTCTTTCGTATCAAGAGAGGGTTTTCAAGGTCATGGAAATCCTTATGTATTTCGCAAGACTTTAAGTGTAGTTTGGGACACTTTGATCCATGGTTGGGATCGGACAAATACAGTGATTGTCGATGACTCGGAAGAAAAAACATGTTTCTAACGAGGAAGGGAACTATATTATAACAAAAACGTATACTTGCGAAGATGTCAATGACACATTCTTGTTAGGTCGATTATGGCCTTACTTGTTGCACCTGAATGGCGTGAGCGATGTGAGGCCAATTGTGAATAAAATGAAAATGAAATTAGTTTGTTAAATAATACACTTGAATGTTTGTTTGTACTAATATGTTCATTTTCACTGTGATTATAATTCTTGTAAAGTGTCGAGTTTGGTTTCTGAAAATGCAAAATCAGATTTTGAAATTGCTAAAATATGTTTTAAAATTTCAAGATTAAGTATTGGAAGTATAAAAAGTAGCCTTCCAAAAGGGCAAGTGGCAATCTTCCCTTGGCAAATTGCATGAATGAGGGGAACCATCGAAGGAGAGAACTGGAGAAACTCTATACTTGGAGAATTATAATGTTTTACAATCTTAAAAGAATTTCAGTTAGTTTCTCTTTTCGTTTCTTTTGTTATGTGTATAAAGTTTCCTTGATTCATTTTGTTTTTTCATACATACATCTAGTAACTCTGTTTAAATTGTATTGTTAAATCATAAAACATATAAATCATTCATATGATTTATATGCAGGTTATGCATAAGTAAATTTCTTTACTTGATTCATATTGTTTCACATTCTGCAATTACATAACAATCATTATCATCATATTAAGTTAATTTTCTAAGTTAAGTTATTAATCATCTAATTAGCAGCTTCGTAACTAGGATTATGTCTATCATTCTAAGAACATACAGGAGGCATCCATCCATCAATGAGGTTGTGACAGCATAAGCATACATGTATTACATAAATGGAGTTTATCCATTCATCATTCACATACAAAATTAATACAGTAGATAGACTATGCAATTGAAAGAAACCTCATTCACGAATATAACCTTCTAACAGGATTAACATAGCATATTCATGGCTTACAATTATTTACACATTCATTCCACAGATTGAACATATCAAGCATAATTAAATACATGAACATTATAATTCATACACAGATACACTTATCTAAATTTCACATGAATGTGGCAATTGGCTGGCTGCATGTGAGCCACACTCCACCCACCCTTGGAACTTGTCCATCCTGTACTATTTCAACTCCCAATTTCACCACCGACCTGAGATCCAGACATTAACCAGAGATATCTCACTCATTTTTTCCTGGATTCTTGCACTTCTTCTCACTCGGCAGTCACACCCCCCGTGCTCTACGTGAACCCCCCTGGACTGACGTCCAACCACCCCGGCCGTGCATATAGCAGCCTGCCCCACTTCCGCCTAGATCACCGAGGAAACCCCGTTTCCTCCTTTGGGATCCCACGTGGCTATTCCAAAGGAACACGTTTCTCCATCCATAATCACGATTAGCCACGAAATCTCTAGATTAATTAAAATTAATAATAATTAATTCCCCACTAAGAATATGGCTTAGGGGTATGGGTTTTGGGTTTATCACAAGGTTTATATAACAATGGTTTACGGAACAAGGTACATAATTCAACCTTACCCCATCACAACATGGTAAGGTGGATAAGTCAACCTTAGGGAACAAGGTGCATAAATGCTAATTGAAAAACTAACATTAATTTACTAATGTTTGTTAATCATTTGCAGAAATAGGTAAATGTTTTAATTAAATAATTCACTTAAAACATTTAAAAACACACAAATCATCAATTAAGACAAATCCAGATTGTAGATTAGTGTATTTAATTATTGATTGCAAAATGAAAACAGTATAGTTTCATAACATAAACAAAGAAGATGCCAAAAAGAAACTAACTTTGATTCATTAGTCTACAAAAAATTACAAGATGACAAATGTAACAGTGTTTCTCCATTCCTTCTCTAGCGATTATTTCCCCCCCTTCTCCATGAGACTTCTATCCTTTAAATAATATTTAGAAATTGATTACAAAGGATAGCCATCCCATGAAAACAGGGATTACAAAATCAACTAAACTAAGGATAGCCAAGGGCTGCTTGCCACTTGGTCCTAATTTTTAACAATTCATCAACATCGGGATAGTTGTGCGATTCAAGCCCTAGCTAGGCATCACATGTGAATATATCCATCTCATTTTTACAAATATTATTCCAAGTGCGCAGATAGATGTGGACCTTGCCTTGCAATATGATCGACTGCTTGATGAACTGATCCACATCCTCAATCTAAATAGGCTCAAGCTGTCGGATCTTTTCTTTGACCTCCTCACATCTACTTTCCACTTGTTCAATCATTAATTTAGTGGGACAAGCCTCCTCTATGAGATCCATCATAGGAAATTTCAATGTTTCCATGATTCCATCCACAACATACCATCTCCTCCCACAAATAGCTTTTGCCTTCGTTATTGTTTCATCTACCATGTCAAGAACATTCTGCTAGGCATTCAGGGAAGTTCTGACTTTCCTGAACTTGAAGTTGTCCAACATTGGAATATCATCTGGTTTATCCTTAATGTACCTCTTCCAATCAACGATGTCATCAATGGCTTTGCAATCTTTTTCTCTCTTATCCACTTGTTGGTTAAAGATGACAGACATCTTTTCAAAAGCATTATGGGTCTCCTGAATTTCATTCAATGCATTAAACAGTTCAGTTAGGAGTTCATGATACTCCTCATTCACCTAATTGGCCAAATATTTAAATTCTTGCTGAGTGAACTTAGAAAAGGAAGAGGAGGTTGCACTTGCAGTTGCATCCTTTAGATGTTGTTCAACCACAACTATCTTTTCAGCATTGGCAGTGTCCAAAGTTTCACAGCATCTTTCAATTGGACTTGAAGAGAAGCATTTTGTTCTTGAATGCCTTCAATCTTATTTTCAAATGCTTTTCTCAGTTCACAAATGGTAGATTTCATGTTCTTCATTGGCCTTAACCAGCTGCTCTCAAATTTTCTTGAGCTCCTCCTTCTTGACATCAATTTCTTTATTTAGTGTGATTACTAAATCAAAATTGGCACCTGCGAAAGCACCCATGGTAGCAGCAGTATCTAGTGCTTCTTGTTGTATGTCATCTGATTGCTTGGCCCAAATGATTTGATTATGAAAGGGTCCCTGCAACACATCCTGATCTTTGCCTCTTTTGTTACCCTTCTTCACCAGTGCCTTAGCCTTTTTGCTATAGAAATAATCTCCAAGGGAGGTTACAATATATTCCTCATAAGTAGCTACCAATTCAGTGGAAGATGTAACCACATCTCCTGTTGCAATTAATGGGGTTGTCTAAGTAACAGTAGTATTAGGTATTGTCATAGTAATCTGAGAGGTGGTTAGTGGAGAAGGGATAACTTCAGGGACTGAGGGTAGAGAGGTTGGAGTATGGATTGATGAAAAAACTTCAGGAAGGGAAAAGGATGCACCAGCAACTAATGGTGAAGAAGGAACAACCGGGATTTGGACATCATTGGCTGGTGGTGATGAAATAGATGATGGTGGTTGCAAAGAGATAGTTGAATAATGGATCTCTGCAGCAATTGATGGTGGGATGGAAAGTGGAACTGACAGGGTTGGAGATGGAATAGTAATGGAATTTATTGCATCAAACAACTCGGATATGGTGGATGGTGGTGTTACCCCCAAAAAATAAAGTGGAAAGAGCTTGAATGGATAAAAGTAAGAGTGTTGAAGTTGTGGTATCAACAACAGTAGTGGTTTCAAGAGACTATTGATATGGGAAAAGATCGTCCATGACTATGGAATCCAACAAATCTGCAATTTCCTGAGAACTTTTAGTTTCTTCCTGCACCACAGTCACAGAAGGAAGCGTTTCATATTCCACATCACTGTTTTCAATATTAAGAGTAGGAATTTCATAGGCAGAAGTTTGAATTTTCTGTCTTTTAGTTGGTTTACTCACAACAATCACTTGAACATCACTAATCAGGTTGGCTATAGAATCCACTTGAATATCAGTAGTGGGTTTGGGTACTGCAACCACTTGGGTTTCCAACACCAAAGTCATATGTGTTAATTTATGCTTCAATTGCTGATATGCATGCATCCACATCTTTAATTCTGCAGCAGTTTTCAACTTTGGAGTATCCTCCATAATGCCTTTTCCTTTGTTTCCATCCAGGCAGTTCAACATCAATGGAGCAATGGATTTGTGGGATTCCTTTTCTTCCCTATCTTTTCTTGTTTGCTCATTAAGCTTGATTTCCATGATTCTATAGCTCAAAACCTTGGTTTTAAGCTCCCGCTGGTACTAAAAGATATGGCTATGTTCTTCTTTTATCTTTTCCCTCAGCAAGACTTCAGATAAAATATTAACTCCCTGATAAATAGAGTCATCAATGATGTGTTGATGTGTATAACCAATCTTCATATGCTCCTATTTGAAGTGAGCCTCCATAAATCCTTTGGGGTCATGAGTTCTTTTGGGAGCAAATCCCAATTTCAAATAAATAGTGTTGTCTCCCAGTGTTGCAGCCCAAGTTGAAGTTGGGATAACCAAAGGCCCAAGGTTTAAAGGGAACTTAGGCCATCCCTTACTTTTGGGACCAGTGAGCGTAAGGTAGACACCATCTATAACAGTCTGATAAGATATCTCCTCAAGTAACAGTTTGTCAGGGACAACTCTTGGTAGAAAATGTATAATACTGCTTCCTCAAACTCTAATGTAAGCAAAGGCTTCTACCACATACCAGTCACCCAATGTAGGGATGAGAGTTCTGGCATTAGGAGAAAAGGAAGGGGCATCTTCCCTGAAAATCTGCTGGTAAATTGCACCAAAGAAATGGTCGCAGATGTCATAGAGCAATGGAACAAAATTGCTTTCCCATAAGGAAGAACAATAAATATGAACAGGGGGTGAGGACTTAGTCCAACTCCACCCCATGGTGGGATACTAAAACTCTATACAGAAAACATCAATTAGAATTGCAAAGAAAAAGAAGTATGGCTTTTTGTAGCTGTTGTTTTCTGATATTTCTCAATGGATATCTTTAACTCTGCTAATAAAATTGAAGCCCGGGGGAATGACTGCCCCATTGTTAGGACATGATGGGAGATAGGATCCCATTCAGCTTTGAATACTGAACAATTAGGGGGACCATAAATTATGTAGAGCATGGCTTCCAGAAGAGAATAAGGCTCTTTGAACTAGGAAATTGGGTATAAATTATCAGCCCTGGGCATGAAATTTGTCGGTCTATGCATCCAAGACTTCAACATTTCATTGAAATTGTACCTAGTCTTTGATGAATCAAGGAATGCAACATTGAGGGGTTGAACAACTCGTTTTAGGGCGTAAGCTCTGGTAAAAGCCTCAGGGCAAAAAGTATCCAATTGAGACCATGAGCTATCATTGAAAGAGCGATCTTTAGGGTTAGCATGGTCTATAATCCACTTAACTGCATCAGTGTAGGGAAGGATAGCAGGTCTTGAAGCTAGAGCGTGGAGTTGTGAATCCCTAATATTTTCATAGGTAGGGCGGTCACTCTAAATATCAGTTAGGTCGTCATTGTCAAAGATGGAGTAAATTTTGGACCAAGCAATTTGGTATGTCTCAGAAACCTTATCGCTGGTGTCGGCAAGGATGCCGAAGTTTGGGTCTTTGTGCAAAAGATCTTTCTAAGGAGTTTTGCAGTGAGTGTTGCGAGACATGTTTGAAAAACTGGAGAAATCTGATGAATATATAAACACAAATTAAAAAAAACTCAAAATAGCAAAAAAACATGAACAATTGAATAAGAAAGTGACACGAAACCAACCTGTGCAAGCTGAAAAATGGAGAAAACGACCCCTGGTAAAAACTCACAGTAAAATCCACATAAATGGGGAAAATGACCCCTGGTAAAAATTCGCAGTAAAATTCACATAGCAGGCAATTTTCGAAAATGAAAAATGATAAAAGAAAACAGAAACAAAAACAACATATTTATTAATTTTGTTGGGTTAAATCTGGGCCGTAAGATTAAGACAAATCGATGGTTGAGATCTAATCTAGGGAATGCGGAAGATGAGTTGTGGAGGTTTAATTTTTTGGAAATATATACAATGTCCCTCAATCCGCAATTGCGGGTTGCAGTTTGTGGAAAGAAAGCATTTACTACCAAAAACTAGAATGGTCAATAATGAAAAAATACTAAGGCTAAGCCGTCAATTCATGTATAACCAGAATGGTCAATAATGAAAAAATACTAAGCACAAGAAGGGTCTCCCGACCCTTCGTTTAGTAGATAATTGAGAACATCGATATCCAGCAATTCACCTGTATCCAGAACGGTGAGCACAAGAAGGATCGGACAAACCTTCTTGCAGTCTAGAACTAGTATGGAAATAATATTGGGCAGAAGAAGGGTTGGTGGGCATTTTACTTCATCTAAACCAATTTCACCTCTTGAAGACTCTTTCTCTCCTCATTGGGCATTTTACTAGAGTATTGCAAATCAAGCTCATAGCCACTTTTGGCAGATTAATATCTTCCTCCTCAAAGACTCTTTGGACAATTTGAGACCATGATTGGATGCACCAAATAAAATTCTAGATATCCATACTCTCAAAATGATTTAAGACATCAAATACAAGACATGGCACGCATTTTACTAAGGTCACTTTAGGCATTACCGGTGATTTTACACTTGGACAATTTTTGCACTTTCTTACACTTGGTCCAAACTGCCTAAAACACTGTTTTAGCAGATCCATAACTTCTTCCGCAGGAAATTTCAAGTCAATATGAGAACATGGTTACGTAGACAAAACAACAACCTACAAGATGACCATATGGTGTGGGCATTTTCTTCAACTCACAAACTATGGCGATCATTTCCCTGAGGCCACTTAGGAATTTTTGCTACTCTAGTGTAGAAGCAACCTGAAACCCTATTTTGGCAGGTTGTTAACTTTGTCATCAAACACATTTTTGTGAAAACTAATACCATGGAAAGATAGGCTCTTTGACAAGCTAGAGCATGATAGTTCTAGATAATTTTTAAAAACCAAAACAAGTGACACGAAACCAACCTATGCAAAAAATGTGAACAATTGAAAAAGAAAGTGACATGAAACCAATCTGTGCAAGCTGAAAAAAATGGCGAAAATGACCCCTGGTAAAAAATCGCAGTAAAATCCACACAACATGCAGTTTTCGAAAATAAAAAATGATAAAAATAAATAAAAAATCAACATATTTATTAATTTTGTCGGGTTAAATCTGGGCCGTAAGATTAAGACAAATCGATGGCTGAGATCTAATCTGGGGAATGCGGAAAACGAGTTGCAGGAGTTTAATTTTTTGGAAATATATACAATTTTCCCGCAATTTGCAATTGTGGGTTGTGGGACCACAACTCAAAATAAAAACAAACCAAATTTTCTGCAATCCACAATCCACATTGTAGGTTACAGGTTACAGAAACGCATTTCGTGAATCCATTATTCAAACAGTTCCCGCAATCGACAACAGCATTGCAGGTTGCGGGTTGCGGAAACGCAGAATGCAAACATTTACAATACTCTTCCCACAATCTGCAATTGCATGTTGTGGGTTGTGGGCATCAAATCCACGATTATTGGAAAACTTTTACAACCGAAAACAAGAATTTTGAATAATGGAAAAATACTAAGGCTAGGCCATCAATTCATGTATAACCAGAATGGTCAATAATGGAAAAATACTAAGCACAAGAAAGGTCGTCCAACCCTTTGTTTAGTAGATAATTGAGAAAACCGATATCCAACAATTCACCTGTATCCAGAATGGTGAGCACAAGAAGGATCGGACGATCCTTCTTGCAGTCTCGAACTAGTATGGAAATAATACTGGGCAAATCCCATGAATAGGGGGGGACCATCGAAGGAGAGAATTGGAGACACTCTGTACTTGGAGACTTGTAATGTTTTACAATCTTTAAATAATTTCAGTTAGTTTCTATTTTACTTTCTTTTGTTATGTGTATCAAGCTTCCTTGATTCATTTTGGTTTTCCATACATACATCTAATAACTATGTTTTGTATTGTTAAATCATAAAACATATAAATCTCTGTGCTTCATTTATCATTCATATGATTTATATGCAGGTTATGCATCAGTCAATTTCTTTACTTGATTCATATAGTTTCACATTCTGCAATCACAGCACAGTCATTATCATCATAATTTAATTTGTTAATTAGCTTATCATTGACAGGACAATCACATTCTTTTTAATCCTTTGGATAAAATAACACAGGAATCTTTACTCTTGAAAATATGCATCAACTCTGCTCAAGAATATTTATTCAAAATTGAAGAGCTCAATACAAAATGAGTATCTCTTCACGGGTTCCAACCCTTACTACATTGCCAAAAATAAACCTCTAATCCTTTGAATAAAATAACACCAGAATCTTTACTCTTGAAAATATGCATCAACTCTACTCGTACATCTTTATTCAAAATTGAAGGGCTCAATACAAAACGAGTATCTCTTCACGGGTTCCAACACTTACTACATTGCCAAAAATTGTCTTTTATACATTGTAAAACCTCTCAAGTTAAAACCCTAACTGCTTCATAACTAAAAATAGAAAATTATAAACTAACTATTACATTCCATTTCGGTCAAAATTTATACAATTTTCAAAATTTCTCAGAATATTACATTTGATGTCTTTCTATTGGTTGTAGTTGTTGACAGGGCTTCTTTCTCGAATAGTAGTCTTCAACTATGCAAGGTGTACTTCATTAATTCCCATATCTCTCCACCATCTTCCATTGCTCTATAGAAGGTACCTCATAACTAGTCATCTCCTCGACCAGAACTTTCATCTCTATGTGCTCTGCAATGGAAGTTGGAGGAATCTTTTCAGCTATCATGGCCAGCTGGTTTAGAATTTCAAAATCAAGGGAGAGTTTCTTCAGTAGCATTTTCCCTGTTAGAACATGAGTCAAACCTTGAAATTTTTCATGTTTCCTCCTGATGTTATATAGTAAATCCTTATAATTGTCCTGGGAATTTAAGTCATTATTTTCAGCCCAAAAAGAAAGCAGTCCCTTTTGTATTACCTTTTCAAATCCCTTTTTGGAGGCTTCAACTTATTCCTTCATTTATTATGCACTAGCCTGAACATTCTCAATGTGAGAATGTTTTCCAATGACTCTCCTAGCCCAAGTTATGACTGTTACCCTGTTTTTGATAGCCATTGCTTTCAGATCACCTTCTGTCAGAGTATTTAAGAAACTTATGGTATCCTGGGCTGTATCTTTTGGTATCTTATCTAAAACTTCTCTCATTGTTTTACATCTTTGTAAGCTATCATGCTATGGATTCCTTTTTCTTCATAAAATCTAATTAAGGCCTCAATTTTGCAGCCTCATCGATGATTGAATCCCAAATCAAACGCTTTGCAACTTGCAATGCTAGTTGTCCTTTCACTTGGCCTATCATCCTCTGATTTCTTTCTACCAAATCTTTATTGTTTTTTGTCAACTCTTTTATTTCATTTTCCTTTTTCTGATTTTCCTCTTCTAGTCTTTGTTTTTCTTCTTTTAGTTCTATGATCTCCACCTCTTTTAAACTAACTTGGGACATCGCTTGAACTATATAATATGTGCTTGCTTCTTTGTTGCCTTGGTATGTTCCTTGCTTCTCTTGTGCTGTATTTTCCAATTTGGCCTTTAGATCTTCAATTTCAGTCTTAAGACTCGATCTATCTTTCTCCCAACTTTCCTCTTTTTCCTCAAACTTGAGCAATTTAGCAAGAGAGTCATCCAATTCTCAAGATAAAGTTTATTTTTCTTGTTCTAACATAGTTAATTCAAAGGATTCAGTTATCCAAGTTGTCGAAATTCTAACCTTTTGCTGAAGTAATTGGATATTCTTTTCTTTCTCAGCCAAAAGCTTTTTAGTTTCCTCCCATCTATTTGGTTCATCATTTCTTTTCACCGGGTCATCTTGCAATCTTTTGATTTGCAGCTGATGAGCTTTGTTCTCTATTTTCTCTTGCCTTAACTGGATTTGCAGCATGTTCACTGTTTTCTATAGCTTTTCCACTGTTAATGTAGATTTCATCATATCAACATAAGTCACCTCTCCATTTTGTCTGTGTAGGTGAATTTTATCAGGGACCATTATCTTCTGCAAATTCAATTTCATTTCTATGACCTTATCATCAGACGATATGGCCAAATTCAAATTATTTTTGTCTGGATCTCTGCTAGTCATCAGAGTAATTTCTGAATCAACAACATTCCTGACTTCTGGAAACAACTTATGCATTGCTTCTGTTGTTGTTTGTGTGTCTTTGCCATATTTTATATATAGTTCATCTCTTGAATGAAATTTTCTAGAATCACCTACAACTCTTGCCTCATCAAATTCGTATTCCTGTACTTGAATTCCTGGCCCTTGGTATTTTTCTTTATTCTTTCCCTTTTCTTTGTCAGATACAACTACTTCATCTTCCTGGCTTGATTTTAATATCTTGGCTTCTCTTTCTTCCTCCACCTGCATGTCAATACTTTCATAAAAACTTCTTTTACTTGTTGCTTCAACCTTTCCTGGGGTAGGTATCATCTCAGGTACCAACTCTGCTGAAACTTTATCCAAGGTAGAAGAATTAGCGTGTGAACTTCCCAAAACTTCTGTGTCTGATTCATATTGTAGTAAATTTTCCATCTTCACCAATCTCTCAACCTCTTGGTGATCAAAGGCTTTATTTTTGTTCTCTTGCCTTCTATAAGAAATAACATGACAAGGATCATAATTAATAGCTTTCGCTTTCCTAAAAATCAGTGCTTCTAAATCTTTTTGTACAAAAGGGAGAGCATTCTTGTTCTCGATGATAAAAGGACCAATTTTTAAAGGGAACTTTATATCTGTAGATTTCTTGAAATGTAGAAAATGGTCATTTTGTACTGTCAATTCTTGCCGCATAAACTCCAAAGAAAAAACTCCCAGAGTTAAAAAGGTTGGTAGAATATAGGTCTCCTTAACAAATCCATAAAGTCTGATTATTGTATCTTGCTTCCCTAAAAACTAGTCTCCAAGTGCTTTTTTGGGGATTAATTGAATGGGTCTTTATTTCTGATAATACACTAGGAAAATTTTCTCCAAACATCAATCTGTATACTTCTGATAAAATAAAATTCATAAAATTAAACATATTGTCTTCCACTATTTATGAAAACACAGACTGTGGGAAATGTAAATCATTTTTACTGCTAAATAGGAGCATTTTCATCAGTTGTGTCTGGAATCTGAAATGTCTCGAAGTGTGGAAATTCACTAACTGAGAGTGGATGTTCCCGGCGAAGAATTCATCAAATTTAAGGTAGGGAACTTGACTATAATCCATTTCTGGTTTAGCAACACTTAATCTAAAAAGAAAACTTAATTTGACCTCTATGACCATGGAATCATTATGAAACGCTAAAAACTGTGAAATGAGTAACAAAACTAACTATGAATTTTCATCAAAGAAAGTAATGTCAAGTGGATAGGGGGTGTTATCAATGGCAAGGCTAGGTTTTAGAAAACTGTTCATGAAGGTTCATTTGGTCCCAAGGGATGACTCTCTGTACTGGCTAACTAGGGCTTCTTTGGAAATATCTTCCTAGTCTTGGGAGGAAAACAGGGGTACTGCTAGAGCTTTTCTAACGGTAGACGCATTTATAGGGAAAAGCATTTTCGTTCTTGATGAATTCATAATGACTCTTTCACTCTTCAAATAATTTACTACACACCACGAAATGAATTCCGAAAAATATGAAGGTTGTTTGGGACAGAAATGGATAAAACGAGACTTATAAACATTGTGCACATCAAAATTTTGTTTATATAAACTCTCCAACTTGCTTTTGATTTCTGAAACTGAGAATTTAACCATTATGGGGTCACGAATGTCACTATCCCTGTCCACTAGGGTTTCTTCTATCCTCATAGTTTCAACATTCTGAAAGATGGTTTCACTATTTCCTTGCATTATGTAAACAATTCTAGTTACTTTCACGAGTTAAGAGGACCTACCTAGCATGGACAGGTTGAACAAACTATGCTTTGTCGCTTTTGAGCAGCACAGACATGTTCCAATCCTCCGTCGTTCGCAACACAAAAGTCAAATTTTGACATGCCCTTCTCTTTTATACACCATCGAAGGTGGTTTCGCAATGCGGGATGGTGGTTTTCCTTATCACTTTCTCTGATTGCGGCATGATGTGGAGATGACATGCGTACAACAGTATGGCATTTGGCAACTGCTCTAACCTCCAATATGTCGTGCATGTTGGCGGCGCAGAAAGATTATGGGTAGTCGATCTAACCACCCTTTATCGAATAGACATTAATCTAACAGCCCTTTTATCATTCTCCCATGAGGTATGGTGAGCATTTTCCCAAGGCCACCTGAACCAGTTTTCCAACACTTAGTCATTTCCAAGAATTTCTCCAAGGTTGATCCTGAAACCCTATTTTGGCAGACTTATAACTTTCTCCTCATAAATGATTAAGGAAAACTAATACCATGAATAGATAGCCACTTCAACAAGCTATAGCCTGATATGATGGTGTGTGCATTTTTCTCAAACCATGAATTATGGCGGGCATTCTCTCAGAGCAGTTTTGACTACTTTTTCCATACTTTGTCAATTTCCAAAGTTTCACAAACTTGTCATACTTTTCCAGAATGATGTCAGATTGAGACACTGACTTAATGATAGCACCAAAAAAGCATCACGTGTATTTCCATCCTCCTCACACATTCCATTTCATCATACATGCCATGTCATCACTTCCGATGGTATTAGTTTTCTCTTTGACGCTCACACGTGTGAGATTTTGGCCTACCAAAATAGAGATCAATTCATATATAACCAGAATGGTCAAGACTGGAAAAATAAAAATCACAAGAAGGGTCAAACGACCCTTTGTTTAGTAGATAATTGTGAACACGAATATCCAGCAATTCACATGTATCCAGACTGGTGAACACAAGAAGGATTGGATGACCCTTCTTGTAGTCTAGAACTAGTATGAAAATAATATTGCGTAGAAGAAGGGTCGAACGACCCTTCATTTATGAGGGAATTGTGCAAATATTCAACCTATGAAGTATAGGCTGTAAATTTATGTATATATTGAATGGTGAAGACTGCAAAAATACTAACCACAAAAAGGTTCGGTCGACCCTTCATTTAAAAGAGAAATGAAAAAATATTTAATCTACGAAGGTTGGGACGACAATTCCCCACTACCGAATTCTGTAGTATATGTTATGGATTGGGACATTGCCTAAGTTATAACATATAAACAATATTTAATTGGACTTCCGACTGCCGACAAGAAGGAACGGTCACCCCTTCTTTTAGTAGATAATTGTGAACACCAATATCTGACAATTCACATGTATCCAAAATGGTGAACAAAAGAAGGATCGAACCACCCTTCTTGCAGTCTAGAACTAATCTGAAAATAATAGTGGGCAGAAGAAGGGTTGGTCGCCCCTTCATTCATTTATCTCGAGCCTCATTCAAAAATGGGTTGTTGGTTAATGAAATTCAACTTCAAATGACCATCATATTATACAGACACCAATTCATTTAATGATTTGTATATTTTTTACAACTTCAAATGATCGTCATAATTATCATATTCGAACACCGCAAAAACCAATTTCAAAAGTGGCAATATCAAAAGAAAAAATATGGTTTTGGAACCTGGATTTGGTACTTTCGGAAACAGATTTGGCAGTTTTGGAACCGGTTTGGTCACTTTTGGAACCAGATTTGGCACTTTTGGAACTGGTTTTGGCTCTTTAGGAACCGATTTTGTCACTTTTGGAACCTTGATTTGGCACTTTTGGAATCGGTTTTGGCACTTTTAGAACCGGTTTTGGCACTTTTGGAACCGGATTTTGCTTGATTTTGGAGTTTAGAAAGGTTGTTTTTGACCCGTCTTCAAAGTGACTTGGACTAGAATATGTCCAAGTTTAATGAAATTGGCGTTATGTGATCTAATTGGTAATATTTGCTGATGGAAAAAATGAAGTTATATTGAATAATGAGTGCTTGATGAGAATGATGAAGTTCTTTAGAAACAAACAAGGGCTTCTGGTTGATGACGTATGTAATCTGTAGACTTAAGAAGAGTCTAAAATATCATTTGTAAATCTATGGTTGTTGGGGTATTGGTGCATCCTAGACATATGCAGCTGACATAATTATCTTGTGGTTGGTGCCACTTTGGCTTGTATCCCATTATGGATATTAAAGTCTCCAATTATAAAAAATTTACAAAGGTTATATCTTGTCCCTTGTAATGTGTTTATGATAATGTGTCTTGCTTATATAGTTTATTGATGAATATGATATTGAAGTGAATTTGTAATTAGTGATATAAGATTTGAGAGAACAAGTGAAAATTTTTAATAAGTGAAAGCTCATTGATTCACCCCTCCATCTCAGTGAGCCAATGTGTCTAACATATTGGTGGTGAAGGAGGTCAAAAAAGAAGTGGTAGTTCATCTTAGCAACAAAGTAAGCGGTGTGTCTGCAAAGGAGGGGAACCTAGTCGCTTGGGGTTTGGGGGATGATGTAAAATACATAATGATATTGGGTTGGATTCACAAGCATTGGTTGAAAATTTTTAGGGTAAAAGAATGTGTGGGAAAAAACCATAGGGTTTGGTTGAGTCAAGTCTAGAAACCAAGCCTAGGTTATAGTCCATAAAATCTCCTCCTACCCAAATGGTGGATGTTTTTTTTTTCCAATTTGCAATAGATGTGGAAAAAATATTGGTGTTGGGATTCAATTTCCAATTTCCATTTTAGTTCTTTTTCAAATCCCTTATTGCTTGGGTGGATGTAAAATTCATTAAGGGGATTGATAGTAGGGAGGAATTAACATATGTTAAATAACAAATTTTAAAATTTTTAGTTTTGGAATTTCATTTACAAAGATTTTTAATTTAGGGCAACATAAAAATTTATATTTTTAATGATGAAATGAGGCAAGGATTTGGATGCTTACCATTCCAATCCTCCTTCCAAGATGAAATATCCCTTATTGAGCTTTGAATTTTTCCTTCCTTCACTTCTCCAATGCGTGTTTCCAAGCCACAATTGCTCGAGCATTCCAGTTTTGAGTGGGTAAACAGTCGCGGCTGTCCGCTGATTGTTTATTTTTTTAGTTATATTAACCAAAACGCGTGTGCATTATAGTGATTCATAATGAGTGTGCGTTATGTATCACTCTAACGTGCGCATGTTTTGGAATCTTGTCCTACATGTTAATTGACATGGCGGGATCAGAGTCCTCCCATGCCTAGTTCTGAGCAATGCACGCGCATTTTGAATTTACTAAATTCTAGCGTGTTTTGCAAATTCACGATTGCAACTAAAGCATCCCTCAACTTCGTGCGAGGGCCCTTAATCCATTAAATGTGTTAGGTTAATCCATTGAATGATAGTCAAGAATGAAAATGCGATCAGGTTAATTAGTAATTTGGTTAGGTTCAAGTTTTCAACATGTTGCAGCCACACAATTTTGACTCTAAGGAAACCTTGGTTAGGGTCTGCCTCCACACTACATAGCCTACAGGTCGTTGCCATTGGATTTTGGACCCTGGGTTCCCCATCGTCGTGGCTCACAGCTGCACAATTCAAAATCTCCGAGACTCCAATGATTTTCAAGCCACAGGTGACAACATGACAAGCCCAATGCCTGCAAGTTGCAACTTTGCAAGAAAAACCTGGTCCAATTCATCCAACTCCGCACTGTGTAGTCTGCAGGTCCCATCCACCCCCAAAGTTCAACTGTACTCATTCGTTGTGGTCCATGGAAGCCTCAACCGAAAGGAGAATTGCAATTTGCAGCCTTGTAGGGGAGTTGCGGGCAACCTTTAGCCTCCTAGTACTCTGAAAATGCTTAGAATCATAACATCGTAGATGGTAGCTCTAGCCCATCACACCTGGGATTTTTAACCTCGGTTCTTGAATTCAATTAGTGTTTAACACTCTGAAACCCTCCGAGGCTATAGGGTGTTGGGTCCAGGAAATGCCCCTTTTTGGATAGCCTTATTACATCATTTTGCCCTGATTACATCCTATTTTCATAAGCTATACCTATGCCTTTTCTCCAGATCAACCAATGATATTGATAGGTATAAATCATTATTGATTTATTTATTTTATGCCTAAGATTGTTAAGGTTCTAGATCCTAGTCCTTGGTTTATGCTAATCTGTGAGATTTCATTTAGTCAAGGTCTAAAGTGCAGGTGTATCAGCCGAATGGCGCCAGCTATTACTCTTCAAAGCTCGATTTCTCATAACTCCAAGGAACAACACACTCCTCCATGAGAATTTGTAACAGGCCTCAACTGAAATAGAACCCATCTGCAACAGACAGATCGCATCCCAGCTTGCTAAATCCGTTGATCCATTGATTACTGGAGTAACAACTCCTTCATGAGTAACAACCTTGTTTAATATGGTTGTAACAGTCAGCTGTAACTTCGCAGCATGAAGATCATAGATCTTCACTGCTACAGGATTTTGGGGGATTGTGATATGTATTTTCAATGTATAAATATGAGAAGGCTCCAGTAGCCTAGGGTTGGACAATTACCATTTTGCATAAGCTGTAACAGAGCACTGATACTGTCAATTTCCATCATTAATATGAGAGCAGAGTTCTTCCTTTCTGTTTCTTAATTTGTTGTTATTCTCGGTGTCTCTGTTAGAAGGCCAAGGACCTCCTTCTCACAGAGATAATCGACTCAAGTAGGTAGGGTAATTTAGCTTTCTTTTTGTTGTGTGGTGTGGAATCATTCCAGATGTTACTGTTAGTTGCAACATAGATTAGCTTTACTTTTGGTAGGTCACGATTGCATCTTGAATAGTTGTAGCAGATTGGTGTGACAATCGACTGTGTAGGATAATTCAGTTAATGCATGTGTGTTTGAATCAGCTGTAACAGCCAAGCTCAATTCCAATATCTTTCAGTTGTTTATGCTTTCTAGGATTTCCAGTAATTATCAGTTAGAGTTCAAGCTTATATTTAGATTCTGGTTGTTGTTGTATGTTCAATTGGTTTATTAAGGTAGGCAGATTATGATTGAGTAACAGTAGCTACTGGATGGATCATTTTGGTAAAGATTGAATATTGTAGTTTGATAATTATAGGATTTAACTTCTTCCAAAATCAATTTGGTTTTTTTCTATTTTTAATTTTATAACTGCTGGGTGATTTCTGTAGGAAGGTAGTTTCAATTGAATTTCTAGATGTATGAATTAGATTAGTCTTCTTTCTGGAGTGAGTTTGGCTGGATATACTGGTAGGATCATTATCTCCATTTAGTTAATCAACTACTTGACATGTTTATGCACAAATTATGCTTATTCCCATTGAAACAAAAAGACCTCCCTCGGTTTGACAAATTATATTGACCATCCTGTGTGTTAGCTTTAATTAATTGACATATAGGGTGACCAACATTTTGGTGCCATTGTCAGGGATGGTAATATATAGATAGAGTTAGTAGTTAGTTTCATTCGATTTTATTTTGTTTTAATCATTTACATCATGCATGAATACAAGAAAAACAAATCGGGAACCCCCTTTGAATACTAACATTGCAGGTGGAAGAGGTCAAGGTTGTAACGCAGGTCAAGGAAGACATACATACATTGACGAAATAATTGCTAGAGAAGATTCTTCCACTAGATCACCACGGACATCTACAGGAAGGGGAAATTTTGTTCCTCCCAACCTTGAAAATTCAGCATCAATAGTGGAGAATACAATGGGACCTTCACCTCCTGTTGTAGAAAATAAACCTCCTGAAGACAAGGGAAGTGCCATAGGTGCACCAGATAGAGAGGAGATCTATCATATCAATAGAACCAAAGTTACTAAAGAAGTGTAGTTGGAGACTCACCGAGTAGCAGAGGAAGAGAGAAGGTCAGAAGAAGAGAGGATAAGAGAAGAAGAAGCCAAAGCAGAGGAAGAACGCATAAGGGAAGCTGTTGAATTTTGGACTAGAATCATGGCTAGTAGAGAACATGAAGGAGAGAATGAACATGGGGAGAACTGATCCAGGTGGATATCGGTGGCGGCCCACCTCTTCCAACTGGCTCAAAACAGTCTTCTGGCAATTTTGGTAAATTACTATTTTTAGCAGTTTTTCGGGTCATGAACTTCCGGAGCCATTTTGAGGCCCTAAACGACATTTTTTGGCGATTTGGGGGACCAAATGGTTGCCTTTGGCATGCATTTGGGCCCATTTGAAAGTTGTAAATCTTGGATAGACCTTTCCAACGGGCTACCGAGCGCCCCAAATAGAGATCGTATGCAAAAGTTACGACCCCGGGAAGTGATGTACTAACTTACCCAAACGGGGCCCACATGACTTTTGGCGCTTCATCTCCTAGGGTTAGGTTTCTGGATGTTTGGGATTCTTTCCCTCATGCTTATGATAAATAGGCCCTTTCGGCCTCTCTTTGTATTCATCTTGGCACGAATGAGCATAGCGGCCACATCTCTTCTCAGAGATAGCTACCACCATTCTAGCTATTGTATTTTACAGTCTGTTCTATTTCCGCTATTTAATAGAATATGTGCTTACTGTATCACTGTGTTATTTGCAATATATCTCTGTATATGATTATGTATATGCTATCTTTTGTTTCGTTCCCACATAAATCCGGATCAGTGGTATCAGAGCGGTCTGCTCTTTGATTGTTTCTCGGTGCATGTCCCCGAAGAGGTCAGGATACAGAGAGTTGGGTCTCGAACTAGTTTCACTTGGGGAAGACCACTCTCGCCGCCCCAAACGGCCTCCCATGGCGGAAGAAAAGAGAGACGACGGAGCAGTAGATCCTATCAAGTTGTTGCTCGAGGAAGCCCTTGCGCGACAGAGGAACGAGATGATGGATAATTTTGCCCAGATCCTTCAACGCATGCCAACAGCGGCAAATGCACCCTCAACGAGCAGCCATTTCGGAGATACGACTCCCTTCAAGGTACAAGTTAATTTTGATATCCCTTTATTTGAAGGCCAAATCGATGCCGATGCCCTATATAAATGGTTGAATCTACCAGAAGGGTATTTATCTGTCCACCAATTTTCCGACAGGGAAAAGATCATCTTTGCAGTCGTTAAGGTCGTCCCCCATGTCAAAAATTGGTGGGAAACTTATTGTGAGCAAAACTCATCAGACGAGTCTGGATTGTTTGAATATTCCAATCCCACTTGGGCCTCTTTTATAGATGCCGTCAAGGAACAATATTACCCTATTGGAAACTATGATGACCAGTACACAAAATGGACCATTCTGCATCAAGAGAGGGACCAAACGGTGTCGGAGTACACCAACAAATTTCATACCTTGCGCACAAAGCTAGGTATCAAGGACTCCGAGCAGCACCTAGTACTGAAATATCGCAGTGGCCTACACCGGTACATCTGAATAGAGATGGATTTCCTGGAAATCTCTTCACTCGGATCCGCCTATCGATATGCTATCAAAATTGAGCAGAAATTTCAGCAAAAGAACAAGCGTGACTTCGGACCTGCGCAGAAGCAGGGCAAGGAAAACTCTGCCTCGCAGAACACGGGGCAAGAAAAGGACAACCAGTCCCAACCACAGGAGAAGAAGGGTAAAGAAAAGACAAAAAGGACACAGGGAAGTGGTGCGAGTTCCAGAAAAGCCCCTGGTACAACACTAATGATTGTCGCTCAAAACAGTCATTGGTGGCTGAGATCAAAGCTTCGGAATCAGATCCCAGTTCCGATTCTGACTCGGAACCTAATTTCACAGCCGAGCGAAAAGGGAAGCAGATCATTGATGCAGAACCCAGTGCCGTTGTTGCCACCACACAGATTCAACCAGAGGAGCCTGAAGAGTCGGAGGCAGAGGAGCTCCTTTCCACTCACAGATGTGGGTGAAGGGAATTCCCCTACACTTTGTTGTGGACAGCGGCAGCCAGAAGAACCTGATCTCAGAAGAAGTCATCAAGAGATTGGAGCTACCAATAACGCCACACCCACAACCATACACCATTGGATGGCTAAGCCAAGGACGAAGGATCCGTGTCAGTCACCAATGTCGCCTACCATATGGCATCAAGCCCTTCAAAGATGAGGTATTGTGTGATGTGGCCCCACTTGAAGTATGTGATGTTCTTTTAGGACAACCATATATGTGGAAGCGTCATGCTGTATATGAATCACGACCTCGCAGTGTCATTGTCACTTTGGGAGGACAACTCTATCAGATACCAGAGATAGTTGCACCTACCCCAAACGAGCAGGGAAGGAAGATAATCTCCCACACTGGGAAATTTTCCCTATTCGCAATTGCCACTAAAGGTGAACATCAGATCGCAGAGACATCCACAACCTCTGCAAATTATCCTTCTACTCAGCGGAAACAAGAAAAACACAAAGTTAGTGCAGCATCGCCTATTCGGGTACCTCTATAGTGCAAGGCCACGCATTCAAGGGGCCCCTCCAAAAAGAAACCATCCACAACAACCAAAACTGTTGAATAGCTCCAACGCATCCATCAACAACAATTACAACCCTCTGAAGATGTCAAAGTAAGGCAACCTTTCCACTTCAGCAAATGTCGCACCAAGAGCTCAACTCGACACACAGCTCGACATATGATAAGGTATTTAAAGCAATGGAGACCATTGCTTCCTAAGAAGAGAGGATTGATCCAGGTGGATATCGGTGGCGGCCCACCTCTTCCAACTGGCTCAAAACAGTCTTCTGGCAATTTTGGTAAATTACTATTTTTAGCAGTTTTTCGGGTCATGAACTTCCGGAGCCATTTTGAGGCCCTAAACGACATTTTTTGGCGATTTGGGGGACCAAATGGTTGCCTTTGGCATGCATTTGGGCCCATTTGAAAGTTGTAAATCTTGGATAGACCTTTCCAACGGGCTACCGAGCGCCCCAAACGGAGATCATATGCAAAAGTTACGACCCCGGGAAGTGATGTACTAACTTACCCAAACGGGGCCCACATGACTTTTGGCGCCTCATCTCCTATGGTTAGGTTTTTGGATGTTTGGGATTCTTTCCCTCATGCTTATGATAAATAGGCCCTTTCAGCCTCTCTTTGTATTCATCTTGGCACGAATGAGCATAGCGGCCACATCTCTTCTCAGAGATAGCTACCACCATTCTAGCTATTGTATTTTACAGTCTGTTCTATTTCCGCTATTTAATAGAATATGTGCTTACTGTATCACTGTGTTATTTGCAATATATCTCTGTATATGATTATGTATATGCTATCTTTTGTTTCGTTCCCACATAAATCCAGATCAAGAACCGGGAAGGAGAAGGAGAAAATAATCATCCTGGTAATACTGTGGCTACATTATAATTCCCTATCCTCTAGAAACCTAGAACATCTCCCATGAAAAATATCTCACCATCAGTTCTCCCGAATATTCATGGCAAGTCCTCTAAGGATCCTGATGAGTTTCTCTTTGATTTTGATATCCTCTATCGTAGCTATTATTACACCTCTAGTAATCAGAAGCTGAAGTTATTCATAGCCACCTTGAAAGGAAATGCTCTATGCTGGTTCATGAGTCTGGGTCGTGCGACCATTACTACTTGGGGCCAAATGAAAAACACCTTCCTTTGCAAGTACCAGGAATATTGTAGAATTAGGGATAAAATGGAGGAATTGTTTAAAATGGTTCAGAAGGATAAAGAAAGCTTGGAATACTTTGTGGAAAGATTTTTGTACAATTTACAAAGATCTGGTCATGCTGAGATTGGAAAGGATGCTTTCAAGATCATTTTACTACGAGGAATTAGAGAAGACTGCCTTGATATGTTGAATTTGTTGGGAAAAGGGGACATCTCGAAGGAACCTTTCGATAAGATTGTTGAATTATGCCGAAGGTACTCAAGGGGATCCTCTAGAACCAACAAATGAGACAAAGATCGAGATCAGGATGTCTTCACTGGGACTCAGAAGTCAGCTAGTGGAGGGGCCACTCGAGCAGAAATAGGAAACTTATTGGATAATTTTAAAACAGACATTATGAGCTCCATTTCCTCAGACTTAGATGTCACGAGAGCAAAGCAGAGGCAAGTAGTAGAAGACCTTAGACTTTGGGTATTCTGTCCTAAATGCAGGAAAAAGCACCCACTGAAAGAATGCCCACTGGACAAAGCATAGATATGTAGGATATGTGAACTGGAGCATGACACCAAGGAATGTCCTTCACTACCTAAGGTCAAAGCAGTCCTACAGGCATCTATTCCAGATGTGGATCCAACTTACGTCATTGCACAGAAGAAACCATGGTAGCCTCGCAATCAAGGTATGAATCTAGACCCATCATTTTTTCTGAATAATATGAATGGAATGAGCAATATGCATAATATGAATACACAAATTCCTTCACATTATTCTAACAATCAAGGGCATCCATCTCAGAACCTAATGCATAACCCTAACCCATGGACACCATGGTCACAATAGTCAAACAACCAAGCTCCTTCGAATTCCAACTGGAGAAATTCTTACCAAGGAAATAACTTTCCCCATCACCAGACTCAGTATCAACAATATCCTTCTCAACAGTATTAGCACCAACAGTGTCAGTAACCACATCTCCCATTCCAAAATAATGCCGCACCTATGAATGCACCACTTCGACCACAGGTACCTGCACAACCTAACCCGAACCCAAACAATAAAGCAGGCCATCAATTTGAGACGACCAACATGCCTGCATATTCCATCACCCAAATTCCCTACAATGATATAAAATTACGATCAGCAAGGGTGATTGAACCTATTATCATTGTGGATGTTTCATCCCTAGTGATTGAAACTGTAGTGAATCAGCACTATGATAATATGGTTAATTCACCAAGCCCCATCATTGAGGATGCTACTTCTCCTACTGAAACAATAGCTGAAACTCAGAGAGTAACACATGATGTATCACAGCCTACACACTTGATGAGAAAAACTCCATACCCTGAATGATTGGCCCTGCAGAAAACAGTGGAACAACCTCGATTCGACCTTTTGGGAGAATTGAAAAATTTGCATGTTAAAATTCCACTATTACAGGCCCTCCATTATGTGCCCATTTATGCCAAGACTGTTAAAGATTTATGTGTTAAGAAACCAGGAAGAAGACCTAGGGATCCTCCCACTGTCCATGTACTGGGAAAGCTTTCCGAATTAATAATGGGGAAGGCCCCTGTGGAAAAATACGATGACCCTGGAAATCTGACTGTTACAGTTCACATAGGGAACACACAAATCCCCAATGTCTTGGTATATTTACGCACAGCCATTAACGTTATGGCCATAGAGACTGTGAAGAAATTTGGACTCACTAATATTCGGCTGACCCCTACTGTTTTGGAACTTGCTGACAGATCAATGATCAAGCCTGAAGGGATCTTAGATGACCTCGTGATCTCAGTTGAATCGTGGGAATACCCTGCGGATTTCTTGGTGTTACAACCAAAATTCCAGTTGAGGTGACACCCACTGATCCTGCTAAGACCGTGGTTGGCCACAGTAGATGCCTGTATCAGTTGTCGGTCAATATTTATGACCATTTCAGATAAAACTGAGATCAAGAGCCTAACACTGTACCCTCCATCTCGACGAAGCACAGAAGTTGAAACTCCATTGTGGGCAGATTTGGAGGAGGAAGAAGGTGTGTAGCCGTTATTAACAATAGGGAGAGCCTTAATGTTTAAAGATGAAACATAGGATGATGCCATTAATAGTTTCATCAGTGAGACCACGTCAATCAATAAAAATGTCTATCAGATCTTGGATAGTAGTCTAGCTGCAACAGAACAAGAAAATATTACAGAAGAAACTCTAATCAGTGATGCCAGTATAATTCCAGTACTCAAGAATTCGAAGAGTGTTCCAGTAGAAATTAGGATAGGGAAAACATTGAATATCAATCCAAATATTGCGCCTAGCGAGCTGGAACAACTAGTCACTCCGCTAAAACAACAAAGGGGAGATTTTGCTTGGGAGTACATAGACATGAAAGGGATTCCTTCCAATCTGTGCACCCATCACATTTATATTAAGAGCGACTCCAAGCCTGTATGTCAACCACAATGAAGGATGAACCCGAACCTAAGAGATATAGTGAAAGAGGAGATCCAAAAAAATTTGGAAGCAGGATCTATATACCCGATTTCAGAGAGTGAGTGGGTTTCTCCACTTGTGATTGTGCCAAAGAAGAATGGTAAATGGAGGGTCTACGTGGATTACAGAGAATTGAACAAAGAAATGCAGAAAGACCATTTCCCCTTACCTTTCATCGATCAGGTCCTTGATACCTTGTCTGGGAAAAAGTATTTTTCCTTTCTGGATGGCTTTAGTGGCTATAAACAAATCCATATTGCTCCAGAAGACTAGGACAAAACCACTTTCACATGTCCATGGGGGACTTTTGCATACCGAGTACTTCCTTTTGGGTTGTGTAACACACCAGCCACATTTCAGAGAGCAGTGATTGGAATCTTTTCGGAAATGGTAAATGATTGCATGGATATTTTTATGGATGACTTTACTCCATATGGTGATAGTTATGAAGAAGCATTGAAAAAATTAGAAAAGGTCTTGAAACGCTGTGAACAAAGCCAACTCTCTTTAAGCACTGAAAAGTGCCACATGATGATGAGTGAGGGCATAGTGTTGGGGCACTTCATCTCTTCTGATGGTATCCAGGTAGATCCATCCAAAATCAAGGTAATTGAATACATACCAACTCCTAGAACACAGAGGGATATATGTAGCTTCTTGGGGCATGCTGGCTATTACAGATGGTTCATAGAAAATTTTTCCAAACTAGCTTCTCCTTTGTTCACTCTGTTGATGAAGTATGCACAGTTTGTCTGGAATGATGCATGCCAAACAACATTTACTGAGCTAAAGAAAAGGCTATCTATAGCACCCATCTTACGAGGGCCCAACTATGATCTGCCTTTTCATATTTCTTCAGATGCTTCAGACATAGCCCTTGGGGTAGTTTTGGGATAGCAGGAAGGTAATGCTCCTTATGCCATTTATTACATTAGTAAAAACTTGTCTCCTACTGAACTAAACTATATCGTCACAGAAAAGGAATTTCTCGCCATTGTTTATGCCATCAACAAATTTAGACATTATATTATTGGATATTCCACTTTTGTGCACACTGATCATTCTGCTATCAAGTATTTAATGAATAAACCAATCACGAATGCTAGAGTTACTAGATGGTTATTACTGTTACAGGAATTTGATATCACAATTATTGATAGACCAGGGAAGGAAAATGTTGTTGTATATTTTTTATCTCGACTTACTAACAATGATGACAATTTACCATTTGAAGATTCTTTCCCTAACGAACATTTGTTTGCAGTATCAACTCATTCCCCATGGTATGCAGATATTGCTAACTTTTTTGCTGCAGGTAAGCTCCCACCACATCTGTCAAAGAAAGAAAAAAGGAAGATCATACAACAGAGTGCTAGGTACTTCTGGATTGATGGCCATCTTTTCTACATAGGGCTTGATTTAGAGATCAGAAGATGTGTTAGAGAAGATGAGATCTTTAGCATTCTTAAAGCTTGTCATGATGTGCCCTGTGGGGGACATTTTGATGACAAAAGGACAGGTCATAAAGTTTTGAGAATGGGATATTTATGGCCCACATTATTCAGGTATGCAAAGAAGTATGTTCAGGCATGTGATAGCTTCGAAAGGATGGGCCAACCCAACATATTAGATGAAATGCCTTTGCAGCCACAGCTTGTGGTTGAACCATTTGATAAGTGGGATCTAGATTTTGTAGGGCCTATCAACCCTCCCTCAAAACAGAAAGTTCACATCTTGGTTTGCACAGATTACATGACCAAATGGGTAGAATCCGTAGCCTTGATTAAGGCAAATGATTAGGTTGTGATTGATTTCCTATATGAAGAGATTTTTACTCGGTTCGGATTACCTAAGGAAATCATTACAAACGGTGTCCCACAGTTTGTGTCTCACATGCTAGCAGAACTGTTACAAAAAATTCATATTCAGCACAGAATAACCTCGACATATCATCCACAGGCCAATGGCCAAGTGTAGAGTAGAAATAAGGTTATCAAGGCTATTCTAACAAAAACAGTGAAGAGCCATCATAAAGATTGGGTTGAAAGGCTTCCAGAGGAACTATGGGCCTATCATACTACGTGGCGTAACACCACTGGTTTTTCCCCATATGAGTTAGTGTATGGTAAGAATGTTGTTTTTCCAATTGAATTTGAAATGAGGACCTTGAAAACAGCTGTGGAAGCAAACCTGGATTTATCATAGGCACAGAGGGACCAACTGAATCATCTCAATGAATTGGATGAGAAGTGCACCACTCCAGTACATCATATAGCTTCAATCCAACAACAACGCTCTAAGTGGCATGATCGATTTATAAAGAAGGAAGTCTTCCAAGAGGGGGACTGGGCTCTGTTGTATGATTCACAGTTTAAGAGGGACTTTAAAATCAAGTTGCGTACACGTTGGTTGGGCCCCTATCAGATAGATCGGGTATTTGATAATGGAACAGTTTGGTTGATCACCATTGATGAAAACAAAATACCATTATTCGCAAATGGTCATCAATTGCGACTGTATCACAAGCCGATCTCAAGGGAAGCTTTCATTTTGCATGTTGCAGATGATCCAGATTATCAGTTAACGTCGGGATAGGGATTTTTCTCAACCCCTGTCAATTCTTAAGAACTGCAATCTCCACATGATTTGTACATAAATAATTCATTTTCTTTTTTTTATTCTATATTTTATCTATTTTGCATTTTGCATTTGATCGTGTTTGTTTTGAAGAATTCTTTGCAGGAATTAATTGGAGGAACAACGGTCATGACTGGGCGAGATGACTGTAGGAACCTTGTCTTGTTCCTGACCTGAAAAAGCTCTTTTTTATGAAGCTGGATGATTTGTTACCTTTCAGCATTCAGCTGAAAATTTACCTGTTACTTCATTATTGTGCAGCTGCGACTCCTTACCTTGCTCATTCTTCCTATTGCAGTAACTGCGACTCCACTATTCCTGACCAATCCTCCAAATGCAGCAGCTGCAACTCTGCTATTTCCACTTCATTTTTGCTCTTTTCCAGTAGCCGCGACTCTGCTATTCCTGACCATTCCTCTAAATCCAGCAGCTGCGACTCCGCTACTCTTGACTATTATGCCAAATCTAGCAGTTGTGACTCCACTATTTTTTTTTCCATTTCACTCTTTCCGTATAGCTGCGACTCCGCTAGTCTTGCTTATTTTGATAAATCTAGAAATTGTGACTCCGCCAGTCTGCCTTCTCTCCAAATGATGATGTCAATGATAATTCAATTAGGTGTTAGTTTTGTTGCTTGCTCCACAAGATCCAATCACGGTTTTCCATGTAGAAAAATTTCGGGTGTCTTGGGTAGCTGTCCGCTCGGGTGGTGGTGGCCACATCACTTCAGCACATGTGCATTCATACTCTTGAGGATGAAGGCCGGCTGTAATGATTGATTCACGGCTGAACTCATAAACACAAAGGTACAGATCGCACCTTTTACATGATTTGGCAGAAAATTAAATACGACAATAACGATTATGTACTGTCGTAGTCCTCGATTAGCGAACCCATACTAATTAACCTCTAGGGAATATGTTAGTATCATGCTTGTATTTATTTCCCATCACCTTACCCAATTTGCACCCGGTACCCCCAATTCTACCAACTTCCTCGTTCCAATGGAATGTTCATATCTACACCGACTTGCCTAAAAACCCAATTCTGAACCCCAACGATCCCTTGCATGTTCGTAAAACTTCAACTTCCACGTCTAGACTGGTAAATTGTTGTATTCATTTTGAATTGTGAGGAAAGGTCGATATGGGAAACTCAGTCTGGCACGATCCAATAAATACAGAAGCTGTACATGCCAATGCATAAGTTCTTAACATTTTCACAGTAGCAGGTTGGATGGAATATTTTGAACGGTTGAACGATTTCCACACAGAAACCGGACTACAATTTTCCCTTAACCTTACTAATACTCACTTTGAGGTCAGGGGACTGCATGTGGATGTTATAGAAGAAATAATAGTAGAGGTGACTAGCTTACCCTAGTTTGGGAAAAAGTCATTTGGACAGAAAGCACATAATGCAAATGTTGTGAGAGAATTTTTGGCAGTCGGGGAGCATGTTAGTCCAAAACACCATGGGTTGAAACTGGCATCTTTACCATGACCCTGGAATCAAGTGGCAGTCTTCGTGAAGCGCTATATCTCTTGTGAAGGTAGGTACCTGTTGTTGCAGCAACACCCCTCCCCAAAATTTTGTACATGTTGGGGCCCCTCCTGTATTTTTCGTACAAAGTCTGTTTGAGAAGACATCCCAGGCGTCCGCTCTGTTTTCAGCATAAAATTTTCCTTCCCTGCTGAGCTGCTTGCCGTCAATCCGCCCATGTTCTCCCCATTAAGCCAAAAGATAACTTAGTTTTGCCCAAACGTTTTGAAGTAATCCGGACTTTGTCCCGAAACAGCGGGAGTCAAACGTCCAACCTTTCCGAGAGGAGGACCTAGATTTCCTTTGTCAAAATCCGCGGGAGCCATTGGGCAAAACCACCCGAAACGGCGGAAGCTTTCGATCAAGTCTTCCGCGACCACGGAAAGGTTCGCGTTGTTCTCCCGAAACGGCAAGGAATTCAACAAAGCCATCCGAAACGGCGGAACAATTCAGCTCTGTCTTCCGAAACGGCGGAAGCCATTCGGATAAACTCGCCGAAATAACACAAAGCAGTTCATCATTTTCTTCCGAAGTAAAAGCACTTGGAAAATTTTCAATCGTTGCTTCTGCGGAACGGTTCAAGCTCCGAAACAACTTAGTTCCCGAAACGGCGGAGCCTTTCACTCGAACCTCCCGAAATGGCGGGGCTCATTCACCTTAGTCTCCCGAAAAGGACTTAGATTTTCTTTCGATGAGAAGACTGCGGGAACAAAGGACTTAGAGAATGTTTAGTTTCAACCTTCCGCAACGACGGGAGTTTAAGTGAGCCCACCCGAAACGGCGGGAGTTTTCAGGGAACCCTTCCGCAACCGCGGGAGCCCTCGTAAAATCCTTCCGCAACGGCGGGGGAATTCAAGGAACCCTTCCGAAACAGCGGAAGCCGCCGCGATATCTTTCCAAAAGAAAATAAGCGGGAACGTTTTATGAAACCCTTCCGCAACGGCGGGGGAATTCATGAAAACGTCCCGAAACGGCGGAAGCCATTTGGATAAGTCCCGCGGAGAAATTCACGATTGCCTTCCGAAACCATGAAAAGACTTAGAATTTTCTCAAGAAGCTGTCGCGGAAGCCTTCAGCTTTTGCTCCCGAAACGCGGAAGCCTCCGGGCTACCCTTCCGAAACAGTGGAGGCCAATCGCTTACCCCGTTCGGCGAAAGGACTCCGAAACGATCCCGGGCGAATTTACGGAAAATATAAGTTTTGCTTCCGAAACAGCGGAAGCCTTTCCCAAAAGCTTTCCGAAACCAACGGGAGCCTTCGCCGAACCTTCCCGAAAAATCAACGAAACTTTGAAATTCTGGACCACGGAAGTTTTCGCAAAAGTCTTCCGAAAATACCGGGAGCATTCGCTATATCGTTCCGAAAAAGCGGAAGCTTTGGCGTTACCCGTCCGCTACACGACGGTCTCTCGCGGAAGGCTTCAAGTTTCCTTTCCGCATTAAGCCCCGAAACGTCGGAAGCTTTCACTGAACCCTTGCGCAACGGCGGATGCAATTCGCAAACTGGCCCCGCAAGTGACGGTCGCACGGAAACCGAGGTGCTTTGACGTGACCGCTACGCGCGGCGAATTTAAACCCCGCTTTAACCACGCCACCTACCCAATTAAGTGCTCACACGTGCCATTCTTTATAAAATATACCGCGGGGGGCTCGACCAATGCACCATTGTTTTGAACCGGCCAGCGACGTGTGATACCATGCAAATCGCTCCAGCTCACCTCGCGCATCCGTGCTCGCAGCCACCTTGCTCAAGCAATCCCCACGGTGCCAGGTAGGATCTTAACTCTGATTTCCACCACTGAATTGTCCTTTTGGGGAAAATAATGGGTTTTAGTGGGATTGTGACGGGCAAAACACCCGTCAAGGGCTATGTTTTGCCCGTCAGGTACAGTGAACGGAGTTTCCGTTTTACAAAATCATTTTAGGCCTTCGTGAAAGCGTTATATTTTATTTTGGTGGGTGTGGGCGGTTAACCATGCCCTGTTTTGTTTTAAACCCCGGGCCGCGCCCCTCGTCGTGGGTTAAGTTGACAAAACCCTATAGGCTTTCCATGTCCCTGACCGTGAACCCTGGGCCCTTTTCCATAAACCCCAGTCCCTACACGCGAAGCCGAAACCCGTAAGCGGTTAAGCTACGAAAGTCGAAACTTGAAGCCGCCCTAGCTCTCCCCGTCAGTTTGTCCCCGGCACCGTTACCTTCACTCAGACTAAAGCCTCCCGTAGTGACTCGGCAAGTGGCCGCGTGTGACGATAGCATCCATAGCCCTCACCGAGTCAACCCGCCTCTTCCCCGCCTTCGACCTCTCCAACCGCAGCCATAGCGAAAGACCTCTCCTTCCGCGAGGCGGAACCGGAAGCCGATTGCTTCCGCGAATCACCTATCGGTCCAATAAGACCAATAGCGTCCGCAACATAGCTTATCCCGCACTCATCTTTTTAAGAGCTTCAAATGTTTCAATGTGTGTCTTATAATTGAAATAATGTTTTACTTCCTATATATATGCTTCGTTGATTTATCTCATTAAGACAATGTTGCTCTCTGCTGAAACCATACAACCTGTTGCTCAAACTCATGATGAATTGTATATGGATGTTATCAGGGATAATTCAATATGCCAAAACCCAGTAAGAAGAAGGCGAGGATGACAGAAAAGAAACCTGCTCCTCCTAAGATTGAAACCTCGCTCCAAGACACCAGGTGCACCACTGGTGTCCCTCCAGAAATCAGATGGGATGACATATACAGAATGATCAGGGACCAAGAGATCCCAGATATGTTGCTGGAGGAGGCACCGATCTATCAAAATATCAGAGCCTCAGGCATAACTAGAGCCGCTACCCGCCCTGAGCTGTTCCCCTGTGCTGAAGTGATCGGGTGGATACTCCAACATGCAGATGCTGATGGGAGAGTGATAAATGATAGCGGGAACATGGCTATCGCCTCATTTCAACCCGCGTATCTGGCGGCAGCCTACAGGTTTCCCCGTGTCCAGCAAGCTCTGACCGATGAATGGTTAAACCAGATGGACAATGTCGAGATGGCCAAAAAGCTACTGGTGCAAGGGAAACATTTGAGGAAGAAAGAGAGGGAGGAGTATGACGTACAGAATCTAAGAGCTCCTTATAGGTTGATCGCCCTGATGCTGTGTAGAATCTTCGGCATGCCCGATGGCACAGTATACAAGATTCAGTGGGTCCCTATCGTTCACTATGTGGCATTTAAGGGGACAGTGTTTGACTGGGCCACCATCTTGTCAGATAGTCTGGCCTCAATGATAAGTGCTGCTAAGCCCGGGCTGGCCTCGAAGAAGGCTGAATTCTTCATGTCCTCATACCTGATAGATTGTATCTTGGCCAAGATAGAGTTCCCCGGATTGGGGTGTACATGGGATAGGGCCACAGCCCCGGTCTACACTGCATTCAAGATGTTGTGGGCTCAGAATTACAAGCCCAGCTACAAACTCATTTGTGAGGGGTTCATCATGCCCCTATACGAGAAAATGTTCAAGGAAGAACCAAGTTGCCTGTCCCAAAACGCTTTGGAAGTCCTTGAGGATTATGGGGATTTCTACTTTTCAGAACAAGGTACCTACTTGAGAATGTTCGGAGGGACTAAGCCCCCATACATATTGCCGCAGTATGCCACAGACTATGTGGTGCTCAAGGAAGCAGTAAGACAACTCTTCTTGGATGGGATTGGAGCATTCCTCCACAAGCTACACAAGGCTTCCTTTCCCCCCCTACCTTTCTGCATAGGTGCTTACAAGTTTTCAGGGGTGGCCTCTGCCGATGAATTTGTTCAAGAGTTGAGGGCCTTCCATTTCGGTGAGGTCATCTTCCACAGGAACGACAGAAAGGGTAAAGTGGCCGAGCATTGCAAGGGGAACTATGCGAACTTCGAATATTCCCACTACCCCGATGCCGAGGAGGAAGCTTTCAGAGGCATCAGCAACATGGCTGAACTACGGATCTGTCGCCAAAGTACTGGAGCGAGCTCTAGCTCAACCAAAACCCAGAAGACCATCCAGCAAAAGGAGAAAGAAGCCAAGGATGCCCGAGCTCAGGAAGAGCTCAGATTAAGAGAAGAGGCAAGGTTGCAAAAGGAAGCCGAGGAGGCAAGAAAGCTACAAGAGGCTGAGAATGAAAGACTGCGGAAGGAGGCTGAGGAAGCCCAAAAGCAGAAAGAAGCAGAAATTGAGCGAGCTGAAGCAAGGAAGAAGGCGGAAGAAGAATTGAGGACAAGGGAAAATACCGAAACAGGTGGGTCCGGTGCGCAGGACATGGAGATAGACACCTCTCAGGCAGGTGGCTCTAGTACCCAAAAGGAAGGGACAGACCCCGCTCAGGAAGTCCGGACCCCACCTATGGAAGAAGACATAGACATCATAAACCGACCAATTGTACCGTACACTCCATCTGGGAAGCGTACGGTGTCCAAATGGAATGAGTTTGTTTATGATAAGAAAAGAAAAACAATGGTCCTCCAATCAGAAGAGAGGATTAAAAGTCCCTTCCATGACGACATAGTTACTCACCGAGAGGTCGCTGTCATGCAGAACACAGATGCGGATCCCATTGCCATGGCCTCCGCAGTTATAGCAACAGCACAAGCATCATTTGCCAATGTAGGGGTTATAGTCAAAGAAAATATATTGACAAAGAAAAGAGCACGTACCTTGCAACGAAATGTGGCTAATGAGCAAGCCCAGAGAGACCTGATAGTGAATAAATACAATTGCTTGTACGCCGAGCATAAGGAGTTGGCAAATAAGTACAGCTACCTGGAGGAGGAAAAGGACCAGCTAGCACTCCAAATAATGATTGCAGAAGCGGAGAAGAATGGAGCAGAAGAAAAGGCTTCCCAGCTAGAAGCAGACAAGCAGGCATTAACTGAACGTTTAGAGCAAGCGGAAAGCAGAACCTTGGATATGTCCCCCTTCCACGAGCTGTCATGCAATATACTACAGCAAGTGCATGGCTCTCAAGAGCTAATCACTGATGAGGTATGCAAACTCAAGGCCATGACGGTCAGGCTAAAGGAGGTTAATGCGGAAGCCCACAGGCTCAAGGCTAAGAATACCCGTGTCAAAGCAAATGTCATAAGTCAGATGGCATGGAGGGAAGGGAAAGGAGGTTTTCCCCCTCATCTTCCTTTTAAGATAGTGGAAGATTTTAATGAAGATATAGCCTTGTTGGAGTTTGGCCGGAACTGTGCCAATAAGCTGATGGCCAGTGTGCAGAAGACCACAGAGAGAATCAACAACCTGTACCAAAAGCTCAAAGGAGTCCACGATAACTGCTCATTGAGTTTCCCTCATACCCTAGAAGATTTCCCGGGAAAGGAGCAGCGGTTATCTCAACTAAAAGAAGAGCTAGGCGTCCAGATGGAGTATGTAAAAAGCATTGATGTTCTTGCCATGGATGATCTCCAACATTACATCGGTTCATCAACACTTCACAATCATCTGTTGAAGGAAACATATCAAGTTGCTGAAGCGGGAGTACAAAGCATTAAAATAGAGCTCGGGAAGAATGTAACTTCTCAGAAAATCCTGTTTCCTGCTGCAGCAAACATAATCATAAGGGATACAGGTGTGTGGCACAGCTACATAGAAGAGGAGGTCAGGAAAGCTGCAGCAGCAGCAGAAACATCAGTGGATCCGGCAGCCCCGCTCCCAGCAGCATCTTCCCCAGCAATGGCAGAAAATTTGGCCAGTCCCGTTCCCCCTTCCCAATTAAGAGCAGCATCAGCAGGGGATTCGAGGTCCTCTTCCCAGGCAGCACCAGTGACAATCAATTTGGGCGACCCTTTGCCATCGGAAGCTCACGCACAGGAATGAAGCAAACCGAATTCAGCTGGACGACTCCCTTCAGACAGACACGTGCCCAGTAGGGAACGCTCGGATGTTAATAAATTTTCTGTTATGTACATTTTGAACATGTAAGGCTTAAGCCATGGGACAGCTGTCCCTAATTTTTTCAAAACATTTTGTAAAAGGAATGGCCATTTTGGTAGTCGATTTTAGTAGAAATTCCTGTAAAAGACAGAGGGGGAATGCTAGGTGTCAGCCCAGAGGGCAAATTTGTAACTATAAATAGGAGCTAGAAGAGATTAGAAAAGGACTTTTGGCAGGGAATGAAAATTTTGGGCGAATGATATGAGCTATCTTGTATCGGCTCTGTAAATTGAATTTTCTAATAGAAGCCACAGGAGATGGACGTTTTGCTTGGAATGTTGGGTCGCTTTATGTTGGACTATTCTAATGACTGCAATTCTGCAATGTGAGATCATTCTTGACTTCTGAATTATTTCTTTGTATTAATGATTTTGCTCTTATCTATGCATGCGTTCTCTCTATTTCATGGACAATGAATGCGTTCCATATTAAATCAGGAGCTACCTGCTGATACTTTTACCATTGCTGTAGATTTTTCTTCTAGAACGAATGGCTAACTGTTCTTTCTTCAGGATAATTCGTATGGCTCATTGTTCATGCTTTTAATTGCTCCTTGCAGGGATCTTTTAGTTTAATTCCAGTTTCGTTCTATCTAGAGCTGTTTCTTTATTCTTGTTACTTAGATCAAACAATTTTGATTTCTTCTGTTCATAAGCAATAAATTCGTTCTGTAGGTTCAGTGTAGATCTGTTTCCTTAATCCTGTAGCTTTTCTCTGTTTATTTTCTGAGCAACAGATGCGTTCCATTTTAAATGAGAAGCTATCTTCTCAAGATCCTCATCTTGCTGTAGCTTTGACCGTGAGAAATAATAGTTATCTGTTCGTTGCTTATGATATCTGTTACAGCTGATTGCTCTCCCCTTAAGCGTGTTCCCCTGCAGGGATAGGTAGATGTGTTCCTGTTTCTAAATTTAAATCTGTTTCAGTTGCATTTAGACTAAGTATAATTTAGGCATGTGCATCTCATATAAAACACATAAAATCCAAAAGAAAGGTGGATCGGGCCATAACCGGTAAAATCGGATTTAAAGTCCAAAACCACGGTTGCCGGAACCGCTAACCGGACGGATTCCCTACACCAAACGGGAGATAGTCTAATTGGGACCGTCTCTCGGGGAGAATCCCTTTCTGATTGATGCTACGATATCCGAGGCATCAACAGTTTTTGGCGCTAGAAGGAGGGCCTGAAGTGCATGGCTGATAGAGGAAAATCTTCCACGGTCATAGATAACACTGAAAACCCGCTTGAAGAAAACTTTTCAAACAGCCCAGATCTTGGATTAACAGACCAAGAACGCCTCGTTTCTGACCCTGAGCCTCAGGAAGCTTTATACGTTGTTCCTTTTGCAGAAATAGAGGACTTGAGAAGACATACTAGATCTTACGTTAGACAGCTAGGTGGGTTAAACGCTGTCAACTTCCTCCCTAAGAAAACTACACCCAGAAAGGAGCCGCAATATACCCGTGATTCGATCCTCGTTCAGAGTTTTGAAGAACTGGTAAATCTAACGTTGGAAGAAATCTCCGGCACTCTTAACAAGTCAGACCAAGAAAATCTCGAAGAAATTACCACTCCCAAAAGTACTCCACCGAATTCACCTTACAATTCTCCACCAGGGTCTCCACGTCCGAACCCAAACATGGCTGTACCTGCCTGGAGAGCAAGGGGAGCGCTGAACCTAGCTGGACCATTCCATAATCTCCCTAAAAATCCAGAAAAGGTCTTGCCTAAGTACGATCCAGGGAAGGCCATTTCGGCGGAGGATCACCTCAAGAGTTTTTACTTAGCTCTGAACCTTTTAAATGTACAACATGAAGACGTAGTCTGCAGGTTGTTTCCGTATACATTCGAGCCTAAGGTATCATCTTGGTACTTTAGCCTTCAACCCAGCTCAATCTCTAGTTGGGATGATTTCGAAAAGTGTTTCCTCAAGAAATACGGGAACCAAAAAACTGTAGCCACGCTTATGAAAGAGCTCTTATCCATGAGAATGGAGAAGAAGGAAAAGGTTCAAGACTTTAATCAAAGATTCACAACGCTGTTGAATAACTTTAGTGAAACTAACAAACCCACAGAAGAGTCTTTGATTGAATACTACACAACAGCTCTTGAAGGTCCAATCGCAATGTTTGTAAAACGATCCAAGAAAACGACCCTAATAGAGAATTTTGAGGAAGCTCGAAAGGTAGAGGAAGAGGCTGATAGCATAGCTAAACATGCCTTAGATGTGGAAACAAAACCAGCAGCTAGCAAGAAACCTTTGCTCCTCACGAGAGGCAAAGAAGAGCCATCTACGGATATGGAAAACGTAGTTAAGATGATGCAGAAGTTATCTAACAAAATCGTAGATCTTGAAAAGGACAAGGCTGCTAATACATCTAGGAAACCTTTCAAGCCATTCTATAAGAGAAGGGAAGACGGGGAACAGTCTCACCCACCAATGAACACTGCCCCTTTTCTAAATTTGAATGAGATTGGGATGGAGAATTTCTGCACCTTTCACCAAGAACCACACTCGGAGAAGAGCTGCCCTCAATGGATCAATTCCATGAGCTTGGTCATGAACCAAATGTTAGATTCTCAGATCCCAGACCAGGATGATCCTCCAGAAGAGTCAGGCCCTGAGTTAGAGGAACCAACCCCGGACACTACTATGGTATTGTGGGATTGGATACCTATGACTGAATTAGTAGAAGAAGATTACGCAGACAGCTCTCCCTCTACCATAAATGTTGCTACTCGCAGCAAGGGCCCAATTGCGGATCCTGTCCCATCCACCTCTTCCCATAAGCCTAAGATTACAAAGGATCCGCCCAGGAGGCATATACCAATCATCCCACCACAGCCCAAAGTAAACCAGACAGCGGCCAAACAGCCAAGTGCTGATAACACAGTTCAGCCGCCTAAGGAGACCTTGAACAAAACAGATCAGTCCACTCGAATTGGGAATGAATCCGATATAGGGTATGATATTATCGAAGATATCAAGAAAGTTAAAGCAAACGTATCAATATTTGACATGTGTAGCTTGCCCCATCAACGAGACAAACTACTTCATGTTTTACAACCAAAACCCAGCGCTACATTAACAGATTCTCAAGACAATCCTGAAATTAACGAAGCTAGCATCGGTGGGAAATCCAAATCCCAAACATTGCCATTTCTGCTGACATTCGAAATTTTTAATCACAATGTTCATAACTGTCTGGTAGACTCCGGAGCTTCTTCAAACGTCATGCCACTTTCAATTTGTAAGAAAATTAATGGGCAGCCCGTACCATCTCCAGCTCAAATCATACAATTAGACAGGACTGCTGTCAAGGTTATAGGGGAGATGAAAGATGTTCTAATTAGACTGTCAGCCGACCCTAGAGTTTGCCAATTCATTGACATAATGGTGGTCGATATTCCTGAAGCTTATGGGCTGATTCTGAGTAGGGATTGGTCTACCAAGTTGAGCGGCTACTTTGCTACCGATTGGTCTCATCTATGGCTGCCTTATCAGAACAGGCAGAATCAGATTAAAATTCTTAGGGAACCTCATATGAAACAAAACGTAACCCAGCTAGAAGAAAAGAATGAGGTTGTAGCTTTCTCTTCCTCGGTCCTGGGAAATTACTTCTTGGAAATGGATCCGGGTAACTATCAATCTGAAACCTTTTGCCATGAATCAGACAAACAGTCCGATCTCCTTCATTTTTCTCGGACTGATGAGGTTGATTGTAACATAGTCAATTTAGTTGCTAACGTAGACCACAAAGAAACTAACTTAGTTGAATCTAAAGATACCTTTTGGACATTATACTTTGATGGTTCTAAAACTCTGGAAGGATCCGGAGCCGGTTGTGTTCTAATGGATCCAAAGAAGAACAAGTATTTTTTGTCTTGTAGATTAGAATTCGATTGTACTAATAATACCGCTGAATATGAAGCTTTGGTGCATGGTTTAAAGAAGGCCATTGGCTTAAATGTTAAGTACCTGAAGGTTTTTGGTGACTCCGAGATAGTAGTTAGACAGGTAAGAAACACCATTCATTGCCTCTCACCGCACTTGAAAGGTTACCAGGCTGAGGTATGGGATTTAATCATGTATTTTGACGCTTTCAATATAAAATCAATTCCTAGGTTGCAAAATTCTGCTGCCGATTTGTTAGCAACATCTGCTTCTATATTGGTGCCGACAAATAATAAATGCTCGATTGAATTGATTTTCAGGCCTTCCATTCCCGATAACATCACAAACTTCAGAATCTTCGATGATGACGAGCAGATTATCAGCTTCCTGACAAATGAAGACAGTTTTCAAGGAGCTGCAATAGATGAGGAAGAACATGATGATGATTTGATGAAGAAGGAAGAGGAGAAGGGAAATTTCATGCCAAAAGGGGTAAGGGCCCTCGAAATGCTTTTCGATCTTCAAAATAAATTCAAAAGACCAGCTAATACCAAAAATAACAGCTCATCAATGCAACATGAGTTGGTTAATTTGGGTACCGAGGCAGAACCAAAATTTGTCAACCTTGGCAAATGCTGTTCACCAGGAGAAAGAGAAAGGTTCATTAAGTTGTTTAAACAGTACAAGGATGTTTTTGCATGGACCTATGAAGATCTGAAAACATATGACGTCCGCATCATTCAGCATGTTATACCAATGAAAGAGGGTGTCAAACCATTTCAGCAGCAGTTAAGGAGGATGCATCCCACTCTTGAACCGCTGATCCAAAAGGAATTAAAGAAACTCCTGGACGCAAAGATAATCTTCAAAGTTAGGCATTCCGAATGGGTTGCAAACTTGGTTCCCGTGAGGAAGAAATCAGGAGAGATTAGGCTATGTGTAGATTTCAGAAATCTAAACAAAGCCTCAGATAAAGACAACTACCCCGTGCCTTCAATGGAGCAAATCCTACAAATGGTGTCTGGATCTGAATTGTTTTCTCTCCTCGATGGGTTCTCTGGCTATAATCAAGTGTTAGTAGCTGAAGAAGATCGTCTCAAGACTACCTTCAGGACTAAGTGGGGAACGTTCGCTTACAGGAGAATGCCGTTTGGTCTGATAAATGCTGGAGCCACATTCCAAAGGGCGATGGATATTGCCTTCCGAGGATTGGGTGGGCAATGCGTTGTTGTTTACTTAGATGATGTTACAGTCTTTTCGAAGAAAAGGGAAGATCATGTTGTTCATCTGAGACATATCTTTGATCGTTGCCGGAAGTATGGTATTTCCTTAAATCCCAAGAAGAGCGTGTTCGCTGTACCCGAAGGTAAGCTATTGGGTCATATCATCTCCAAAGAGGGAGTGTCAATCGACCAGGAAAGAGTCCAAGCTATTAATAAGATTCCGATGCCTCACAACAAAAAATCTATGCAGTCTTTCATGGGCACCATTAATTTTGTCCGCAGATTTGTTCCGGATTTTGCACAAATTGTTAAGCCATTGCAACAGATGGTTAAACAAAGCATACAATTTAAGTGGACAGATTTGGAGAAGGACGCATTTAGAAATATCAAGGCAGCTGTAGCTAAAGCTCCTTCCTTAAGAAGTCCAGATTTCGATAAAGAATTCATCCTGTATACCTTCGCTTCGGACGATTCTCTCGCAGCTGTACTCACGCAAAAAGTGGAGTTGGGGGACGAATACCCAATTTCGTTTATGAGCACTGGTCTGCAAGGGGCTGAGCTGAATTACCCCGTAGTGGACAAGCATGCCTACGCGGTCTTCAAAGCAGTCAAGCAATTTAGGCCATACATTTTGAAGAACAGAACTAAAGTCATAGTTCCCCATCCAGCTGTTAGATCCCTTTTCGTTCAAAAGGAATTGGGAGAGAGGAGAGGAAACTGGGTCACAGCTCTGCAGGAGTATGATTTGGAATTTAAACCGGCTACAATCATCAAAGGACAAGGTCTATGCAAGTTACTGGCGGGAAACTCGACTGATGAAGAGCACCATTGGAAAAATGAAGCCGAGCTCAATTCGGTTGAGGTATGCCATATCTTCACAACTCCCCAGTCATGGTATAGAGATCTAGTGCACTATTTACAGCAGGGATATCTACCCGAGCACTGGAATTCTAAACAAAGAAGGGCACTCCGCTTGAAATCGGCACCCTATCAAATCATTGATGGGATTCTTTTTAGAAAGAATTATGACGGAATCCTTCTTAGATGTTTGGAAAAGGAGGATGCAAACAAAGTTGTCAAAGGATTGCATGATGGCCCCGCAGGTGGCCATTATTCAGGAGAGACGACAGCACACAAGATACTGAGAGCTGGTTATTACTGGCCCACTCTGTTTCGAGATGCCCACACATATGCACGAAACTGTGATGTATGTCAAAGAAGCACTGGGAAGTTACCTAAGGCCGCAGGCCCATTGCAGCCTGTCATCATCTCTGAACCTTTTGAGCAATGGGGCATAGATGTTATCGGAGAAATAAATCCAAATTCTTCCTTGCAACACCGATACATTCTGACAGCTACCGACTATTTCACCAGATGGACGGAGGCCATCCCGCTGCGCAAGATCAATGAAGATACAGTTATCAGCTTCTTGAAAGAGAACATCATAACCAGGTTTGGGGTTCCAATTTCCCTTGTTTTTGATAATGCTACTTATTTTTCATCTTGCAAGATAAATGAATTTGTTTATGAATGGGGAATTAAGTTGCATTATTCAGCCAATTACCACCCTCAGGGAAACGGATTAGCTGAATCCTCAAACAAGAATCTGATTCGAATCCTTAAGAAAACAGTGATAGAAAACCAGAGAAGTTGGCATGTGGCTCTCCCAAATGCCTTATGGGCAGATAGGGTAACCCCGAAGAATGCTTTAGGTGTCTCCCCTTTCACTCTTGTCTATGGCAAGGAAGCCATACTTCCCCCAAACATCTTGCTGCCATCCTTGCAATTGTCCCAAGCCTCTCGGGGTTCTGGTAGCCAAGCCTTACAATCCAGGATAAACACCCTGCTTCGACTGGAAGAAGCCCGACACAAAGCTAAAGACCGATTTCATCAACACCAGGACATAGTTAAGAGATGGTTCGACAAGAGGAAATCCGGCAAGAGGGACTTTGAAGTTGGGGATTTAGTCCTGAAATGGGACCATAATCACGAAGGCAAAGGAATGCACACGAAATTTCAACATCTATGGGTAGGCCCGTACCAAATTTCTGCAAAATTGGGCCCATCCACTTATAAATTGACAAATCTCGAGGGAGAGGAAGTAGCCCTTCCACTCAATGGCCTCGCCCTGAAACAGTACTTCGCGTGAGTCTCCGTGAGACTTCCTGTACATAAATAAAGTTGTCTGTTCGCTTTCGCTTTTAGCTGTTTTATTTTTCGGCCATGTTGTTTCCTATTTTGTTATTTGAGCTTTTCAATAGGTTTTGTTTTCTGAAGCACCCGTTTGAGTTTCCCGTTGAAGATAGCTTTCTCAAAGAAAACCTGCAACCCATGAGTCTGGAACCTTGCTCAGTAAACCCGGCCCGCTGTGCTCTCGCTGAAATAATCAAAAAGCGGGAGGCCTACCCTGCTAGTCACACTAATCCTGTTCAATAGCAGAGACCCATGGCCATCTTCACTACTATCGTTGGGCTCCACCCACTCTCACACTTCAAAGGCATCTCAAGAAAGGTTACCTAAGTTGGACCCATGGAAAGTGGCACTTCTCGAAGACACGGGGTATTGAAATGACTCCATGCTGCTGATTTAAAAGCCAAAATGGCCTACATTCAAGAGTCTGTTTTCCAGGGATTCTCGCCTCAATTAAAGCATGGCTGAGACAAAACAAAAGGGACATGTAAAATCAAGAAGGCTGTCCAAAAGGCCCAGCTCAAAATAGGCTCCTCTCCGTCCGTGAAGTTTGATCAAATCAATAAAACCTCTAACTCACACAAAAGGACATTATGGATTGAGGAGCCCAAATCAAAGATCGGTCCAAAAGAAAATATCCCTGGAAGGCTCAAACAGCTAAGCTGTCCAAAATACAAGCATCCCAAAGGATGCCAGCAGCATGGGAATGAGGAACAAGAACAATAGTGTCCATGAGGAAGTGTTGCAAATCCTGTGGAGTCCGGCAGTAGTGACCATTTGAGGGATGACCCTCCTAAAATGAATCTCATATGCTGGCCCTCTGAGAGTGGTGAAGATGCCTCGGTCGAAGCTCCCCTTTCCCAATGACTAGCAGGAAAAGTGCTCCTTTCCCCGCATGAGTCTAAAATGCTCAGCTGAGTAGTGCACCCGAGACGGATGTTTTAATGAAGTTCCGGACCATGTAGGGTATTTTTTCAGAGATCTGTGTTCGCCAGCGACTCGCCATTGTTGTTGCAGCAACACCCCTCCCCAAAATTTTGTACATGTTGGGGCCCCTCCTGTATTTTTCGTACAAAGTCTGTTTGAGAAGACATCCCAGGCGTCCGCTCTGTTTTCAGCATAAAATTTTCCTTCCCTGCTGAGCTGCTTGCCGTCAATCCGCCCATGTTCTCCCCATTAAGCCAAAAGATAACTTAGTTTTGCCCAAACGTTTTGAAGTAATCCGGACTTTGTCCCGAAACAGCGGGAGTCAAACGTCCAACCTTTCCGAGAGGAGGACCTAGATTTCCTTTGTCAAAATCCGCGGGAGCCATTGGGCAAAACCACCCGAAACGGCGGAAGCTTTCGATCAAGTCTTCCGCGACCACGGAAAGGTTCGCGTTGTTCTCCCGAAACGGCAAGGAATTCAACAAAGCCATCCGAAACGGCGGAACAATTCAGCTCTGTCTTCCGAAACGGCGGAAGCCATTCGGATAAACTCGCCGAAATAACACAAAGCAGTTCATCATTTTCTTCCGAAGTAAAAGCACTTGGAAAATTTTCAATCGTTGCTTCTGCGGAACGGTTCAAGCTCCGAAACAACTTAGTTCCCGAAACGGCGGAGCCTTTCACTCGAACCTCCCGAAATGGCGGGGCTCATTCACCTTAGTCTCCCGAAAAGGACTTAGATTTTCTTTCGATGAGAAGACTGCGGGAACAAAGGACTTAGAGAATGTTTAGTTTCAACCTTCCGCAACGACGGGAGTTTAAGTGAGCCCACCTGAAACGGCGGGAGTTTTCAGGGAACCCTTCCGCAACCGCGGGAGCCCTCGTAAAATCCTTCCGCAACGGCGGGGGAATTCAAGGAACCCTTCCGAAACAGCGGAAGCCACCGCGATATCTTTCCAAAAGAAAATAAGCGGGAACGTTTTATGAAACCCTTCCGCAACGACGGGGGAATTCATGAAAACGTCCCGAAACGGCGGAAGCCATTTGGATAAGTCCCGCGGAGAAATTCACGATTGCCTTCCGAAACCATGAAAAGACTTAGAATTTTCTCAAGAAGCTGTCGCGGAAGCCTTCAGCTTTTGCTCCCGAAACGTGGAAGCCTCCGGGCTACCCTTCCGAAACAGCGGAGGCCAATCGCTTACCCCGTTCGGCGAAAGGACTCCGAAACGATCCCGGGCGAATTTACGGAAAATATAAGTTTTGCTTCCGAAACAGCGGAAGCCTTTCCCAAAAGCTTTCCGAAACCAACGGGAGCCTTCGCCGAACCTTCCCGAAAAATCAACGAAACTTTGAAATTCTGGACCACGGAAGTTTTCGCAAAAGTCTTCCGAAAATACCGGGAGCATTCGCTATATCGTTCCGAAAAAGTGGAAGCTTTGGCGTTACCCGTCCGCTACACGACGGTCTCTCGCGGAAGGCTTCAAGTTTCCTTTCCGCATTAAGCCCCGAAACGTCGGAAGCTTTCACTGAACCCTTGCGCAACGGCGGATGCAATTCGCAAACTGGCCCCGCAAGTGACGGTCGCACGGAAACCGAGGTGCTTTGACGTGACCGCTACGCGCGGCGAATTTAAACCCCGCTTTAACCACGCCACCTACCCAATTAAGTGCTCACACGTGCCATTCTTTATAAAATATACCGCGGGGGGCTCGACCAATGCACCATTGTTTTGAACCGGCCAGCGACGTGTGATACCGTGCAAATTGCTCCAGCTCACCTCGCGCATCCGTGCTCGCAGCCACCTTGCTCAAGCAATCCCCACGGTGCCAGGTAGGATCTTAACTCTGATTTCCACCACTGAATTGTCCTTTTGGGGAAAATAATGGGTTTTAGTGGGATTGTGACGGGCAAAACACCCGTCAAGGGCTATGTTTTGCCCGTCAGGTACAGTGAACGGAGTTTCCGTTTTACAAAATCATTTTAGGCCTTCGTGAAAGCGTTATATTTTATTTTGGTGGGTGTGGGCGGTTAACCATGCCCTGTTTTGTTTTAAACCCCGGGCCGCGCCCCTCGTCGTGGGTTAAGTTGACAAAACCCTATAGGCTTTCCATGTCCCTGACCGTGAACCCTGGGCCCTTTTCCATAAACCCAGTCCCTACACGCGAAGCCGAAACCCGTAAGCGGTTAAGCTACGAAAGTCGAAACTTGAAGCCGCCCTAGCTCTCCCCGTCAGTTTGTCCCCGGCACCGTTACCTTCGCTCAGACTAAAGCCTCCCGTAGTGACTCGGCAAGTGGCCGCGTGTGACGATAGCATCCATAGCCCTCACCGAGTCAACCCGCCTCTTCCCCGCCTTCGACCTCTCCAACCGCAGCCATAGCGAAAGACCTCTCCTTCCGCGAGGCGGAACCGGAAGCCGATTGCTTCCGCGAATCACCTATCGGTCCAATAAGACCAATAGCGTCCGCAACATAGCTTATCCCGCACTCATCTTTTTAAGAGCTTCAAATGTTTCAATGTGTGTCTTATAATTGAAATAATGTTTTACTTCCTATATATATGCTTCGTTGATTTATCTCATTAAGACAATGTTGCTCTCTGCTGAAACCATACAACCTGTTGCTCAAACTCATGATGAATTGTATATGGATGTTATCAGGGATAATTCAATATGCCGAAACCCAGTAAGAAGAAGGCGAGGATGACAGAAAAGAAACCTGCTCCTCCTAAGATTGAAACCTCGCTCCAAGACACCAGGTGCACCACTGGTGTCCCTCCAGAAATCAGATGGGATGACATATACAGAATGATCAGGGACCAAGAGATCCCAGATATGTTGCTGGAGGAGGCACCGATCTATCAAAATATCAGAGCCTCAGGCATAACTAGAGCCGCTACCCGCCCTGAGCTGTTCCCCTGTGCTGAAGTGATCGGGTGGATACTCCAACATGCAGATGCTGATGGGAGAGTGATAAATGATAGCGGGAACATGGCTATCGCCTCATTTCAACCCGCGTATCTGGCGGCAGCCTACAGGTTTCCCCGTGTCCAGCAAGCTCTGACCGATGAATGGTTAAACCAGATGGACAATGTCGAGATGGCCAAAAAGCTACTGGTGCAAGGGAAACATTTGAGGAAGAAAGAGAGGGAGGAGTATGACGTACAGAATCTAAGAGCTCCTTATAGGTTGATCGCCCTGATGCTGTGTAGAATCTTCGGCATGCCCGATGGCACAGTATACAAGATTCAGTGGGTCCCTATCATTCACTATGTGGCATTTAAGGGGACAGTGTTTGACTGGGCCACCATCTTGTCAGATAGTCTGGCCTCAATGATAAGTGCTGCTAAGCCCGGGCTGGCCTCGAAGAAGGCTGAATTCTTCATGTCCTCATACCTGATAGATTGTATCTTGGCCAAGATAGAGTTCCCCGGATTGGGGTGTACATGGGATAGGGCCACAGCCCCGGTCTACACTGCATTCAAGATGTTGTGGGCTCAGAATTACAAGCCCAGCTACAAACTCATTTGTGAGGGGTTCATCATGCCCCTATACGAGAAAATGTTCAAGGAAGAACCAAGTTGCCTGTCCCAAAACGCTTTGGAAGTCCTTGAGGATTATGGGGATTTCTACTTTTCAGAACAAGGTACCTACTTGAGAATGTTCGGAGGGACTAAGCCCCCATACATATTGCCGCAGTATGCCACAGACTATGTGGTGCTCAAGGAAGCAGTAAGACAACTCTTCTTGGATGGGATTGGAGCATTCCTCCACAAGCTACACAAGGCTTCCTTTCCCCCCCTACCTTTCTGCATAGGTGCTTACAAGTTTTCAGGGGTGGCCTCTGCCGATGAATTTGTTCAAGAGTTGAGGGCCTTCCATTTCGGTGAGGTCATCTTCCACAGGAACGACAGAAAGGGTAAAGTGGCCGAGCATTGCAAGGGGAACTATGCGAACTTCGAATATTCCCCCTACCCCGATGCCGAGGAGGAAGCTTTCAGAGGCATCAGCAACATGGCTGAACTACGGATCTGTCGCCAAAGTACTGGAGCGAGCTCTAGCTCAACCAAAACCCAGAAGACCATCCAGCAAAAGGAGAAAGAAGCCAAGGATGCCCGAGCTCAGGAAGAGCTCAGATTAAGAGAAGAGGCAAGGTTGCAAAAGGAAGCCGAGGAGGCAAGAAAGCTACAAGAGGCTGAGAATGAAAGACTGCGGAAGGAGGCTGAGGAAGCCCAAAAGCAGAAAGAAGCAGAAATTGAGCGAGCTGAAGCAAGGAAGAAGGCGGAAGAAGAATTGAGGACAAGGGAAAATACCGAAACAGGTGGGTCCGGTGCGCAGGACATGGAGATAGACACCTCTCAGGCAGGTGGCTCTAGTACCCAAAAGGAAGGGACAGACCCCGCTCAGGAAGTCCGGACCCCACCTATGGAAGAAGACATAGACATCATAAACCGACCAATTGTACCGTACACTCCATCTGGGAAGCGTACGGTGTCCAAATGGAATGAGTTTGTTTATGATAAGAAAAGAAAAACAATGGTCCTCCAATCAGAAGAGAGGATTAAAAGTCCCTTCCATGACGACATAGTTACTCACCGAGAGGTCGCTGTCATGCAGAACACAGATGCGGATCCCATTGCCATGGCCTCCGCAGTTATAGCAACAGCACAAGCATCATTTGCCAATGTAGGGGTTATAGTCAAAGAAAATATATTGACAAAGAAAAGAGCACGTACCTTGCAACGAAATGTGGCTAATGAGCAAGCCCAGAGAGACCTGATAGTGAATAAATACAATTGCTTGTACGCCGAGCATAAGGAGTTGGCAAATAAGTACAGCTACCTGGAGGAGGAAAAGGACCAGCTAGCACTCCAAATAATGATTGCAGAAGCGGAGAAGAATGGAGCAGAAGAAAAGGCTTCCCAGCTAGAAGCAGACAAGCAGGCATTAACTGAACGTTTAGAGCAAGCGGAAAGCAGAACCTTGGATATGTCCCCCTTCCACGAGCTGTCATGCAATATACTACAGCAAGTGCATGGCTCTCAAGAGCTAATCACTGATGAGGTATGCAAACTCAAGGCCATGACGGTCAGGCTAAAGGAGGTTAATGCGGAAGCCCACAGGCTCAAGGCTAAGAATACCCGTGTCAAAGCAAATGTCATAAGTCAGATGGCATGGAGGGAAGGGAAAGGAGGTTTTCCCCCTCATCTTCCTTTTAAGACAGTGGAAGATTTTAATGAAGATATAGCCTTGTTGGAGTTTGGCCGGAACTGTGCCAATAAGCTGATGGCCAGTGTGCAGAAGACCACAGAGAGAATCAACAACCTGTACCAAAAGCTCAAAGGAGTCCACGATAACTGCTCATTGAGTTTCCCTCATACCCTAGAAGATTTCCCGGGAAAGGAGCAGCGGTTATCTCAACTAAAAGAAGAGCTAGGCGTCCAGATGGAGTATGTAAAAAGCATTGATGTTCTTGCCATGGATGATCTCCAACATTACATCGGTTCATCAACACTTCACAATCATCTGTTGAAGGAAACATATCAAGTTGCTGAAGCGGGAGTACAAAGCATTAAAATAGAGCTCGGGAAGAATGTAACTTCTCAGAAAATCCTGTTTCCTGCTGCAGCAAACATAATCATAAGGGATACAGGTGTGTGGCACAGCTACATAGAAGAGGAGGTCAGGAAAGCTGCAGCAGCAGCAGAAACATCAGTGGATCCGGCAGCCCCGCTCCCAGCAGCATCTTCCCCAGCAATGGCAGAAAATTTGGCCAGTCCCGTTCCCCCTTCCCAATTAAGAGCAGCATCAGCAGGGGATTCGAGGTCCTCTTCCCAGGCAGCACCAGTGACAATCAATTTGGGCGACCCTTTGCCATCGGAAGCTCACGCACAGGAATGAAGCAAACCGAATTCAGCTAGACGACTCCCTTCAGACAGACACGTGCCCAGCAGGGAACGCTCGGATGTTAATAAATTTTCTGTTATGTACATTTTGAACATGTAAGGCTTAAGCCATGGGACAGCTGTCCCTAATTTTGTCAAAACATTTTGTAAAAGGAATGGCCATTTGGTAGTCGATTTTAGTAGAAATTCCTGTAAAAGACAGAGGGGGAATGCTAGGTGTCAGCCCAGAGGGCAAATTTGTAACTATAAATAGGAGCTAGAAGAGATTAGAAAAGGACTTTTGGCAGGGAATGAAAATTTTGGGCGAATGATATGAGCTATCTTGTATCGGCTCTGTAAATTGAATTTTCTAATAGAAGCCACAGGAGATGGACGTTTTGCTTGGAATGTTGGGTCGCTTTATGTTGGACTATTCTAATGACTGCAATTCTGCAATGTGAGATCATTCTTGACTTCTGAATTATTTCTTTGTATTAATGATTTTGCTCTTATCTATGCATGCGTTCTCTCTATTTCATGGACAATGAATGCGTTCCATATTAAATCAGGAGCTACCTGCTGATACTTTTACCATTGCTGTAGATTTTTCTTCTAGAACGAATGGCTAACTGTTCTTTCTTCAGGATAATTCGTATGGCTCATTGTTCATGCTTTTAATTGCTCCTTGCAGGGATCTTTTAGTTTAATTCCAGTTTCGTTCTATCTAGAGCTGTTTCTTTATTCTTGTTACTTAGATCAAACAATTTTGATTTCTTCTGTTCATAAGCAATAAATTCGTTCTGTAGGTTCAGTGTAGATCTGTTTCCTTAATCCTGTAGCTTTTCTCTGTTTATTTTCTGAGCAACAGATGCGTTCCATTTTAAATGAGAAGCTATCTTCTCAAGATCCTCATCTTGCTGTAGCTTTGACCGTGAGAAATAATAGTTATCTGTTCGTTGCTTATGATATCTGTTACAGCTGATTGCTCTCCCCTTAAGCGTGTTCCCCTGCAGGGATAGGTAGATGTGTTCCTGTTTCTAAATTTAAATCTGTTTCAGTTGCATTTAGACTAAGTATAATTTAGGCATGTGCATCTCATATAAAACACATAAAATCCAAAAGAAAGGTGGATCGGGCCATAACCGGTAAAATCGGATTTAAAGTCCAAAACCACGGTTGCCGGAACCGCTAACCGGACGGATTCCCTACACCAAACGGGAGATAGTCTAATTGGGACCGTCTCTCGGGGAGAATCCCTTTCTGATTGATGCTACGATATCCGAGGCATCAACAGTACCAAACTGTGTCCTTCTCTGAACTTCCCTTATTATCTCATTTACGCCGTGTCAATTTGGTAAATATACCATTTTATCTTTTGAAATATCTACAAACCATGGCTGGATATGCAAAAACTACCCAACACCCAGTTTCCTCCCTTACCAATCATGGCCTAATTAAATTACTAGTATTAAGGGCCATTGCAAATCGTAATTTAACCTAGGAAAAATTCCTTCCTAGAGATGGGCCAATCATAGAACCTATATTAGAAATGGAGGGTGTTGGTGAGGGTAATGAGGACCGACGTTCCTCAAATCCAATTGGGGGGGAGATTGGAGCATTAGAGAACCAGACTAGTGAAGAAGATGAAGTAAATAAGGGAGAAGCAACATCAGTAGAAAACCCGGTTGTTGAGCAAATTGTGATGGAAACCATGGCATATGAGGCAGAAAAATCAGAAGTTGTAAATGCAGAAGCAGATACTCAGATGAAAGAAGTTGAAACTGGAGCAGCTATTGAACCTGCGACAGTGGAGGCTGCAACTACAGAGGTAGGAATAGCAAGAGAAGGGACTGTGGAAATTTGGAGGTTGTGTCCTCTTCTGAGATAAGGGGGACCATTATTGAAGAAGAGAAGACCAAGGAAAAGACCTTGTGTCAAAGAAACAAAGAGGAAGACCAGGGAACAAGGGTCAGACATCCACTATAGCAAAGAAAAGAAAAAACAGAGTTGTCACAGCACCAGTAGCAGTAAGCAGTGAGAATCACCCAGTGGGAATGGTGAGGAAAAGAAGGACTCGATCGACTGTAGAAGTAGAAGCAGCTGTGACAGCAGTAGCAGCTGCAACAGCAGCAGAAGTAGCAGAGACAGCAAAAGAAGCAGAGACAGTGGATGCAATTGGGGGTAATATTGAAGCACCCTCAGTAGAGATAGCAGGAGAAATTAGAGAGATAACGAGTCACCTATGACATAAAAATCACCTATAACAGGGGTAGATATAGACATTCATATTTTGGACCCCAAGCCATCTGCTGTTATGCAGGAACCTTCCATAGAAGAACCTCAAATTGAAAATCTCCTATATGAAAATGAATTGCTAAAAGATGAGGTGCACACTGTTAACACCCAAAAAGTGCTCATTGCCTCATCTACCCTATTACATGACTCATTTGTCCATATTTCCTACCATATTTACCTCCGGAACCTTAAAATCCCATTAAAAAGCCTCCAAAAGGCCAAAAAAACCCCTTTTTCCCCCAAAATAATCTAAAATTAATACAAAATAGCAAAACCCTCTAAAAAGGGAATAAACAAATACAAAAAAGAGGAAAAAGAGGAAAAAAGGAGGAAAAAACCCTATACAGCTGACCTAAACCATATGGTTCCCAAAACCATGGACCAGCACTCCACCACTAAAAACCTATAAATAGGTGATGGAGACCCCTCATTTCACATCCATAGTCAAATACACCCTTACTCTGCCAAAATCACTCTTGAAACCCTAGCTCACCCTTGAGTGCCCCTTTGGCCCATTTCCAACCCTTTGGAGAAAGAGAAAGGAGCAAAGCTGGAAGCTTCGAAGCAACCCTCCTGGACTACTGCAAAAAATCCACCAACCTTTACATTGGAGGTATAATTAATACAAAAACCCTTTTTTAATATCTTGTCTTTTCTATTTCATGCACATGTTTAGAAAAATTTCCATTTTAATGTATTGTCTTTCATTTAATGTTTTTCTGAACTATTACTAAGGAGTCCCTTCTCCTTAGGTGCTCATTTGCACAAGCTGGGGTGAAAACCCTAGCTATAGTTTTGGTGACTCCCCTTGTGTTCCTTTGAATTTCTGGTTATAGTCTTTAAAGTTTTAAACGTTTTAATTTTTTGCAATATTTTTCTGTTTTTTCCTTTCGGCTGCCGTAAACTGCATCTTTTACCCCCTACAGTTGTGTTTCGACCGCGTCTTTCAGGAATTTACCTGCGATCTGACCACAGCTCTCAAACTGTTTCTAGTGACCTACTGGCGGTTTTCAGTCTGTTACCTACGATCCGACCGTGGCTATTAGCTTGTTCGGAGTGATCCAACTGTGGCTGTTAACCCTTTTTTCGTGGCCCGCTTGCGGCTTTCAACCATTTTTCTGCAACCCACCGGCGTCTTTCGGTCATTTTCCTACATCCCACTTGTGGCTTTCAGCCATTTTCTTGCAACCCGCCTGCGTCTTTCAGCCTTTTTCCCGCGTCCCGCTTGTGGCTTTCAGCCATTTTCCGCCAACCCGCCTACGCCTTTCGACCTTTTTCTCGTGTCTCGCTTGCGGATTTCAGCCATTTTCCTACAACCCTCCTACGTCTTTCGGCCTTTTTCCCTCGTCTCGCCTGCGGCTTTCAGCCATTTTCCTGCAACCTTCCTGCGGCTTTCGACCTATTTCCTGCGGTCCAACTGCATCTTTCGTCCAAAATCCCGCAACCTATCCCTGACTATTGATTTGTTTCCCGCAGTCTAACCGCCGATATTTGCCACAGACCCGCAGTCTGTTTTCTGCACTTTTTTCCTGTTTTGAACCCAGCACTTTGCTGCACTATTTTCTGCACCTGCACAACCATCTTTCCTACCTGTAGCCATACTTCCCTACATCCTTTTCTGCAGTATTATTTTTGTTCCATTTACAGAATATGTTTTAAATTTCAGCATTTTAATTGAAAAAGAGAAAATTTTGCATTTCAAAGTTTAAATTCTGTATTGTTATTTTTAGTTAGAAAGTTTCCCACCCCGTGGCACTTTTACTTGGGTTCATCATCTCACACGCACACACTCTGTTACCTAATTCAAGTGAGCCCTAAAATACTATTTAACATAGCGAACATTCGAACCCCACTTGGGGAACACATAAGAATTTTTGAAGTTAGGTGGGATTGGGGGGATAGGCATCCAAATAACACCCCTTGGTTGCTTACACTTGAGACATAGTTGTTGTCCATTAGGGAACCAAAATCCCCTAGTATTTTTTGGCACGGTCACAACTAGTTTATCAGAGGGCCTCTCCCCTAGGAGGGTTGAAATTTCCAGACTGGTTCCGGAGGCCTGAGTGGAATACCGCAATCCATTCAGTAACCAAAGGCTACCTTTCGCAGTTCTCGGGGTATCACCCATATGGGGATACCGTGGTGATATAACCAAACGGCAGATTCACCTTTTCTGGATGTGTCATGAACGGGGTATCTTAGTTTCCTTTCTTCTAGGATTGACTACCTGGTGTCCCTCCCGGTAGGGGGATATATTTAGCCACTTGGCTCTACTATCCATATTGTCTGAGTTCGATTTCATCACCTTGCAGAGGATATGTCTAGTTGAGTCAGAATACTATTTAGCTAGGTTTTTGCATGCTCCCTTACCTCCTTTTGGTCTAGCGAGTCCACTATTTTTATTTTTTAGGAAACCTGATGTTTGTTGGTATTCTGACCATTTATGTTGATACTCCACTTATTGTAGCACAGCTGTTACATTAAGTGTTTTGAGTTGGTTGTTGGCCTGAGTGCAATATTTTTTTAGCTCTCCTTCTTCACACTCGGTTGCATTAGGGTTTATGAGCTGTTTGTCACTCGACACAACCCCAAGATATTTGACACCATCTGTCACCATTGAGTCCCCGAGACATTCTCGGTGCCTACAGGGAGAGCCCCCACAGCACGGTTCACTTGACACCACCCGTCATAGACATATATCTTCATCACTTGATACCACTCATCATAGATCTCGAGCCTTGTCACTTGACTCCACTCGTCAAAGGAATAGAACTCCGTTACCTGATCTAGTCGCCCCTTATTTTACCTCTGATTCTAAGGTAGAGTCCGAGAACCCCATTTACACTGCACCAACCAGCCCCATGGCTGGCGTGACTTCCACCCCTTTCTTTGTAGGGACCATTGGTGGAGCATCCACCACCACCCCAACTACCACACCTGCTTTGGGTATGACCTCACTGGGGCCCACATCTACCATTCCGATCACTGCACCCATTCCAGTAGCTGGCATACCCATTCCCACTCCATCAGTGACTCACACTACCCTTGGCGGTGTAGGACCATCCCATACCACTTTCGTCCCTCCACTTGGAGGAAACATCCCAAACCCAGCCCCTCCACTTGGGGGCATTGGCCCCACCATGGTCACACCCACTAGTATGCCACATCCTTCTACTAGTTTTCCATTCATGGCTAGTATCAACCTTCTTGACCTAGCTAGACTGACTAACGATCCCATCAGACACGACCCTACGTGGCCTCACATGCCCACCAAGCTCCCTCCGACATCCCTAAGTTTGCGGGCAAGGCAGGTGAGGAGCCCCAGAACCATATTATGTCCTTCCATCTATGGTGTTCCTCCAACTCCATAGTGGACGACTCTGTCCGCCTCCGTCTATTACAGCGCACCCTCACTGGCTCTGTAGCTAAGTGGTACATCGAGCAACCGCATGGGACCCATGCCACCTTTACTTCCCTTGCCTCGACCTTCCTACAGTTCTTTCAGTTACATGTCCGCTATAACGCGGGAGTTGAGATCGTACTGTCTTGCAAACAGAACATGGCTACCCACATCACTAACCACATTCATGAGTGGAGTCAATGACGCAGCCTCTGCAAAATCTAGTTAGACGATCGTATCTTCTTAGATTGGTTTCTAAAATCCCTCCTTCCTATCATTGCCAAGGATGTGGCATCCGAATGACCCCAGTCCGAAGAAGAGGCCATCCTCAAAGCCCAGCAATTTGACCTCATTTACACCTAGTTGGGTTGTCTATATACCATCATACATGATGCCCCTTGCTGTGATTCCTCCCAACACGATGCACCGGGGGAATCCCATGCCGCAGACGGCATCATTGGCTGTGTTACCTCGCATCCCAAACCCTTTTCCATAGCATGTCCTAGCCATGGCTTCGACCTTTCGCGGGATACATCTCAATCCGGAGCAACCAATTCGTATGCTTCCATGACCCATCACCACCATTCCCACAGATCCTCCTATCCACATCAGTGCTTTGGTCATGCGTCCCCCGCTTACGCCCCCCCGGTCTCACCTCAGCCCTATTACCACCCACAAGCTGCACTAGCTCCTGTGTCCTCTCAAGCCCAACCCGCTTATTACCCACCACAGAAAGCCCCTGCGGAAAAACCACAACCTGTTCCGCAGACATATCAGAAACCCCCACAAGGTTCAGCACCTGCGCAGTGTCCCCCTACTTATTATCCACCACATCCTGCTCCCGCACCTGCACAACCCCAGAACCCACTTGCTGCCCAAGGGAAAGTATACGCCCAACAGAACCAAAACAACCATTGCCAATAGGGCCAGCAAAACCGTGGCAAATGCCGTAACCGTGGGAACAACCCCCCTCCATACCAAGGCGGTCAACCTCCCAATCCCCCAAACAACAATAACACGGAACCTACCAGCCAGAACCCTGATCGACCACCCAAGCAGGCCAAAAATCCTAATCTACGAACAAACCATCCTTGTTCTATTTGCGGGGTCTATGGCCACTACACACATGCTTTCCCACATTTGGAACGAGCTCGACAACTTTCGACTGATGATGCCCATCGCCAAGGGCACACATCTCCTCAGGCGCCACCCAACCCCCCACCACCTCAGCATCAACCTTTGGTGCTACAAAACCCCTTACCAACCTAAGGCGTAGTGAACACTCAGCCGTTGGCTCCCCCTCAAGGCAATGCGCCACCACAACAATAGATCACTGATTCCGCTCCTGATCAACCAATGTTAGACTCAGGTACCCACCACTTGTTAATGATGTCATCCGCTGATGTCAACCTCCAAACCCATCGGAACCAATATGGCTCCACCCCTGAAGCCTCTCCCACCGACAAAAAAACTAATGCTCATCCCACTGATCAGACGTTACGTATACCCCCAGCTCCACTCGATGGCGCCTCCAAAGCACCTTGCTTCCCACTTCGTCACATCAACAATAACCCCAATGCTCGCGCTGCGTCAAATTACAGCATTGTAGATGAATTATCCCAATCTCCCGCAGCCATGTCTGCGTTAGAAGTCTTAAAAAACTGTCCTTCATAGTGCAAGACTTTGCTCTCCACCATTGGTGCTATTGACCCAAATGATTCACAACTGATGGCCTTCGATTTGGACCAGTCTGAACCACGCCTGCCTTCCACTTTAGTGTTCCAAGTTTCTGTTTCTGTTCGGAATCCTGTCATCCATCGGTGCATTATCGATGAAGGTGCCTCTACATGTGTTATGTCCACATTCGTTTGGCAGAAGTTGGGATCCCCTACTCTCCAGCAATCCGCCACTACATTGCGAGCCTTCGACGACCGTTCGGCTCAACCCCAAGGTCTCTTAGCTAATTTCCCTGTCCATTTGGCTAGTAAAACCGTGCTCATTGACAAAGAGGTCATCAATGCTCAACTTGATTATAACCTCTTACTTGGCTGCAACTACATGTATGCCATGCGAGCAGTTGCCTCTTCCATTTTTTGTACCATGATGTTCCCCCATGACGGACGCGTGGTCAAGGTCGACCAACTCACCTATTACGATTCAAATGCCCGCGCTGCACCCGAGAATGTTCTCCTCATGGTTGAACAACCCGTTTGTGGTGCAACTACCTCTTTTGTTTCCTCCCTGGGACCCGGAGTTTACTCAGATATGCTGATGACCTCCACATTCCAATCCATTCCTCCCCCATTGCTTGCACCTGAAGTATCTAACCTATGTACCATTTCCCACAATACAAAAACACCCAACAATCAACCGCCCTTGTTACCCAAACCACCATTGGTACCTAGTCACATTGGTGTTACACCCATCCACACAATCCTCTTCCTATTCCCTCCCTCGGGAGTAGTAAGCGCCCCGATTATGGCTACTCTCATCCTCCCCGGGTTAACCTTAGGATTACCCATGTGGTATATTTCACCTCTCATTCCCCCACCGACACCAAATGTCGTCCTACAACCGGTGCAACCCATTTCCACTACTAGTCAACCACCTCCCGGTGTCATTACCTTTTCGTCATCTATGAATCCCCCTCCTCTTATCAAGCCCACTGGGGGCAGAGGCCCACAACGATACATTGTTGTACCCCCTCCCAAGGCAGTTAAACCCCCCCCCCATGTTTCGTGCTCCCCCCAAATGCTCGTTGTGTGATGAGTTAGGCCATCCGACTCATCAATGTCCACAGTCACCTGCATTACAGGAACACATGCAAATGCTTGACGAGGACCCCAACATCCCGATTGGCGAACTCGATCCAACCCCTAAACTTCGTGATAAATCACTGCGTACCAACCACCCTTGTGCAATATGCGTTATTTACGGCCATTACTCACATCACTATCTTGATCTCCCAGATTACAGAGCAGCTCTCTATGAGATGAATAATTTGGACCTTGAGACGACACCCCCCACAATTGAGGAGATCCACCCCCCAGTATCACCCTCATCCGGAGAGATTAACACCATTTATATGATCTCTTCGACACCCAGTCCCTTGTCAACTGATTTGACAACTCAAAGTTTCCACAATGATGAGGAGATTCTAGAGGCTCTCACTACCCCATATTATCCCTGGGACAACATGCATCATCGTTCCTATTTCCTCCCAGAAGAGTCCTCCTCCACCACAGCTACCCAATTCGCGGTTGAGTCTAAAGATTTCCTTCCCACCAAAGTCGACTGGTTTAAGGATCCTATTCCTGCTCCTGATGCCTTTGAGGAAGATAACATGGCCAACATCTCACCCGTCATCCACATAGATATCTCCGACCCACCTGGTGCTCTTGAAATCATGACCTTAGGAGCCTCCTGCAGTGAGTATGAGATTGGAGAGTACAAAAAACTTTTCCAAGAGTTCCGTGATGTCTTTGCATGGTCCTACACCGAAATGCCTGGTATTGACCCCACTATCATCGAGCACCACATTGAAACCTCTGAGTTAGGGGGCATAATAGATTACCTCGACCCTGGGATAGGGGGCATGATCAACCATTTTGAACCTTCCCCATCACATCTATCTCAGCACGTCCATGACCCCCTTGTTCAAACCAACACATATGTGCTCCACAATCTCAAACCCCATGCACATAGCATGGGGGCAGGTCATTAACCCTGCTCAATTTTTTACATGCGTGATCTCAACCATTTTTGAGGTCACATGTTACTTGTATATATGATTTGATTTGATACGCCTAGTATTTCGCCCCCGCGGGCCATCATGTCTCCCCACCCTTGCATCCTTGGCTTGGTGGGCTCACCTTTATTTGCAACCATTTTTTAACCTAGATATTTCCTTTGACTATTCCAGAGTCCTTATGACCTCCGTTTTTTGCACCATTTGCACCGCCGGATGCATATTTACGTGCCTGTGATGATGCTTGAGATCATTTCTCGCTCTCACCGTCAGGTTTTTTGAGCATTTTTTCTAGAGACCACTAGTCGCCTCGGTGTGCGTGCCACTTCGGCTGCTCTCTGTTTTTGATATATTTTATATCATCGGATTCATTTTTTCGAGCCCGTGATGATTCTTCAGATCATTTCTCGCTCTCAAACCCAGATTTTTTGGGTATTTTTTCCAAAACGCCCCCCGTCACTTCGGTTTGCATGCCACTTCGGTCATTCTCCGTTTTTGACACTATATATATCGTCGAATTCATTTTTTTGAGCTTGTGATGATGCTTGAGATCATTTCTCGCTCTCACCAAGTACAATTTCACCATTGTGTCTCGACACCTTGCTACCTCGGTTTGCGCACCACATCGACTGCCATCGTATTGTTCCACATTTTTACATGAGCCATTCACTCCTGTCATACTACAATTATTTCATTATTTTTCCACCATTCATTACCCTGCAAGGAGGCCCACCAGTGTTCCCCCCTACCCTCATTCTTGGTCATCATCAATGTTCCTTGATTGAGCACTTCCTCCTTGCCTGGCCATTCCTTTTGTTTGGTATAATTTTATCGCTTTTTCAAGCCGGACAAGTCCTTTACGAAAAAGGCACTTAGGGAGTTTCTGTTAAGCTCTTTTCTGACTCCTAAAATAATGAAAAGATTGCCGAGCAATCTTGCTTCCTTTCATGCTCGTTTAAGTACCTGAAAGGGCGTCTATTTGGTATAAGTCTACCCATTTTCCAGACCTGGTAGACTAATTACGAAAAAGGAATACTCTAGTCACACCAGCTAGAAGAGTTCTTCATTGCATCATTTTATGCTTCTTAGGGCCTTGGAGACTAACACACGAAAAAGCAACCCCCTAGAATCTTCTTATCACTTTCAGACTCTCTAAAATTGAAAGCAACCACGAGCATGAACAGTCCTGGGCTCAGACAAATCCACACAACAATACCATTCCATTATTTTGGAGTCTTCTTATCGCTTTCAAACTCTCTAAAATTGAAAGCAACCACGAGCATGAACTATCCTGGGCTCGTACAAATCCACATGACAGTACCATTCCATTATTTCAGAGTCTTCTTATCACTTTCAGACTCCTTAAAATTGAAAGCAATCACAAGCATGAACTGTACTAGGCTCATATAAATCCACACGAAAGTACCATTTTACACACACTTCTTCTAGTTCCTTAACCCATGAAGAAGTCCCCCCGTGCCTCCTGGCACTATGATCGATCATCTCAGTAGCACCCCCAATCAGGTCGCCTTTGTTCAGAGTATTCTGCAGTCTCCTGCCATTTTACACCAGCTTGAGTATCACTCATCCCAGTCACTATCCTTGATCCATTAAAGCTATGATCCCTTTCCCCTCAGTCAGTTTCACATGCTGCCCGATCATCCCCGCCATCATACTCTGAACAAAGGAAGTTTGAGTCCACCCATTCTACTTGCCCAGTTATCCCCCACAGTCTGTCAGTCCTACCATCAATACTCTCATACTTCGGTTCTCCACCTCGCGCTCCTATCAAGGAGACATCATTGCCTTTCTAGTTGCAGGTCTCCCTCTGTCAATGACAACCCCTCTATTCCAGAGGATAGACCCAGAGGTCCCTGCGCCTTGGACCCATCACCATCTGTTGTGAGTGCCTACGGACCATTTTGAGATGAGTCATCATTGCCTCTCCGAGTAGTTTTTTCTCACATGCTTGATTTCAACACTTTGATCGCATTGTTGAGAATCGCGAAGGGTTTATATCCCTTCAGTTATTGGTCGAAGACCCTGGATTTCCCTCGACTCTAGCACATTGGTGAGTCCCTTCGGAACACCCAGTTATATGTTCCCGTGGATGTTCGGGTTGCATTGGCGATTGTATTTGGAAGCCATCCAGTTATATGCTTCCTTGAGTACCCAGTTCAGTTCCAGTTCAGTGTACCATTGAGAGTATGACTCCTTGTCACTATGATTCAGTAGCTCATCAGTTCCTCTGGCACCACACTCAGTAGCACTATTGTTATTCCAGTGTATCATTTCTTCAGCTCAGACATGGTCATCCCAGCAGTATGTCCCATATTTGTTTCCCCTATGGACCCTTATGATGTACACAGTGGTTCTCTATGTATCCTACAAGTCCCCCTTTTCGGGCCTCACAATTATTTTTTATGTATCTTGATACGAGCATGGGTATGCTCGCCTCGTCCATATATTGAGATTCTTCCTCATTCCTTATTTGATGCCATGTGTATTTTATGTCCCCATATTTTGGACCCCATTGTTATTGTTTTTTTATATCTTGATACAAGCATGGGAATGCCCGCCTCATCCATATGTTCAGATTATTCCTCATTCATTGTTGAGGTCATGTAATTTCAATTTTTGCAGTTTGTTCGGGATCGTTGTTCTGGGTTCCAGTTTGTTTCTTCTCTTCTCCACACCCTAGGAAAACCATACAAGACTTATGATGTCTATTGGCCATACGATGAGATTCTTCCCTCACACATCAGGGGGCAATCTGTTAACACCCAAAAAGTGCTCACTACCTCATCTACCCCATTACATGACTCATTTGTCCATATTTATCTCCAAAACCTTAAAATCCCATTAAAAAGCCTCCAAAAGGCCACAAAACCATTAAAAAGGCCTCCAAAAGGCCAAAAAAACCCCTTTTCCCCCCGAAATAATCCAAAATTCCTCAAAAATAGCAAAAACCCTCTAAAAAGGGAATAAAAAAATACAAAAAAGAGGAAAAAGAGGAAAAAACTCTATACATCTCACCTAAACCATATGGTTCCCAAAACCATGGGCTAGCACTCCACCACTAAAAACCTATAAATAGGTGATGGAGACTCCTCATTTCATATCCACAGTCAAATACACCCTTACTCTTCCAAAATCACTCTTGAAACCCTAGCTCACCCTTGAGTGCCCCTTTGGCCCATTTCCAACCCTTTGGAGAAAGAGAAAGGAGCAAAGCTAGAAGCTTCGAAGCAACCCTCTTGGACTGCTGCAAGAGCTCCACCAACCTTCACATTGGAGGTATATTTAATACAAAAACCCTTTTTTATTATCTTTCCTTTTCTATTTCATGCACATGTTTAGAATAATTTCCATTTTAATGTATTGTCTTTCATTTAATGTTTTTCTGAACTGCTACTAAGGAGTCCCTTCTCCTTCGTAGGTGCTCATTTGCACAAGCTGGGGTGAAAACCCTAGCTACACAGACATTGCGAAATGAGTTGAAAAGATGGAAGGGAGTAGTCGAGAAACAAGCAAAGAAGAATTTGAATACATTGTTAGATGCTGCAAACTTATTAGAAAATTCATCTTTTGCATTAGAAAATGAGGAGCAAGGAGAGACTGTTTGCCCAGAGTGTGGAGACATATTTTTTTGCAGCAAGACACAAAATTATTGTTTTGGGAGTTGTATCATAAAGGCATTCACAGATAGAGTAGAAGGAAGAAAGAATGCCAGAAATAGAATCGATGGGGGGAAATGAGCCAAGAATTGAAGAGATTCCTGATTTGAATCTAGGAGATGAAACAATACAGTCCCATCCATCAGGGGATACTGAATTTCTTCAGGACCAGTCTCATCAGTAAGAGGGATTTGACATAACCTAGAAACAATCTTAGCAGTTCGAGGAAATCGAAGGTATGGGGTTGTTACACAAGAACCAGCACCCTTGGAAATATATATTGAGGCTGCAACTCAGACATCAATATTTGACATCAAGGATCAAGAAGAGAACACTGTTACACAAGAACCAATGTTTTCAAAATCTTTTGCTGAAGCTCCAACACAAACTGAAATGGATGATATTGAAATGGAAAGAAAGGATGTTGTCACCCAAGAACGAGCAGTCCTAAGAATATTTGCTGAGACTGTAACACAAACGAAGATGGATGAGGTTGAAATGGAAGGAAAGGATGTTGTTACACAAGAACCAGCATCCTCAAAACTAATGGTTGATACTGCATTACAAGCACATACCACTGCAACACCAATGAGGGATGAAATTGTTACACTGCCAAAGAAAAAAAAGGATGTCATTTATTTGGACTCTGATGATGAAAAGGATGTGGAGGACAGAAGATTTCAACGGCTAGAGAAAAAGATTCTCTAGCTAAATATCAAGTTGGACAAATGGCATAAATATATTGATGAATTCACGATAGGTATGATTTCTCTCGAAGAACATAAAAATGTCATTAGGGAGTTGAGAGAAAAGTGGGATGAGGAGTTATTCTTCCAGAAACTCCGGTGGGAGAAACTTCAATAAAAACTGGAAGGGTTGAAGAAACTTAAGTCCCTGCAACAAGAAAAAGACAAAATGTATACTCTTTGCCTAGAATTATTGAGTTGTAGGGATCCATACCCCTCTTACCATGTCTTTCTCCATGAGAAGACAACTTTATTTCAATTGAGGGCTCTGAAAGAAGGGAGATCATTTTATTTGGCAACAACTATGCTTTGACTGTAGAAGAAGAAAAGCTGTGTTGGGAGAAATGGACAGCCTGCTATGGGTTTGTGCCTTGAGGGGAGACACCAGAACTTACATACAATCTTACAAACCTTCACAGATTCAACTTAGACTCAGATTCGGACTAGGGGAGGTAGTTGCATGAGGACATGTAATCGGATAGTTGGGGGGATATGTTGGGTCCAAGAAATGCCCCTTTTTGGCCATCCTTATTACATCATTTTGCCCTGATTACATCCTATTTTCATAAGCTATACCTATGCCTTTTCTCCAGATCAACCAATGATATTGATAGGTACAATTCGTCATTGCTTTATTTATTTTATGCCTAAGATTGTTAAGGTTCTATATCCTAGTCCTTGGTTTATGCTAATCTGTGTGATTTCATTTAGTCAAGGTCTAAAGCACAGGTGTATCATACGAATGGAGCCAACTGTTACTCTTCAAAGACCGATTCCTCATAACTCCAAGGGACAACACACTCCTCCATGAGAATCTGTAACAGGCCTCCACTGAAACAGAACCCAGCTGAAACAGTTAGATTGCATCCCAGCTAGCTAAATCCGTTGATCCATTGATTACTGGAGTAACAAATCCTTCATGAGTAAGAACCTTGTTTAATACGATCGTAACATTCAGCTGTAACTTTGCAACATGAAGATAATAGATCTTCACTCCTATAGTATTTTGGGGGATCGTGATCTGTACTTTCAATGTAAAAATATGAGAAGGCTCCTGTAGCCTTGGGTTGGACAATTACCATTTTGAATAAGCTGTAACAGAGCACTGATACTGTCAATTTCCATCATTGATATGAGAGCAGATTTCTTCCTTTATGTGTCTTAATTTGTTGTGATTCTCGACATCTTTGTTAGAAGGTTAGGGCCCAGCTTCTCACAGAGATAGTCATCTTAAGTAGGTAGGGTAATTTAGCTTTCTTTCTGTTGTGTGGTGTGGAATCATTGCAGATGTTACTGTTAGCTGCAACAGAGATTAGCTTTCCTTTTGGTAGTTCACGATTGCATCTTGAATATCTGTAGCAGATTGGTGTGGCAGTCGACTATGTGGGATAATTCAATTAATGCATGTGTGTTTGAATCAGCTGTAACAACCAATCTCAATTCCAATATCTTTCAGTTGTTTATGCTTTCTAGGATTTCCAGTAATTATCAGTTAGAGTTCAAGCTTATATTTAGATTCTGGTAGCTGTTGTATATTCAATTGGTTTATTAAGGTAGGTAGATTATGATTGAGTAACAGTAGCTACTGGATGGATCATTTTGGTAAAGATTGAATATTGTAGTTTGATAATTATAGGATTTAACTTCTTGCAAAAGGAATCTGGTTTATTTATATTATTAATTTTATAATTGGTGGGTGATTTTTGTAGGAAGGTAGTTTCAATTGAATTACTAGATTTGTGAATTAGATTAGTCTACTTTCTGGAGTGAGTTTGGCTGGATAGACTAGTAGGATCATTATCTCCATTTAGTTAATCAACTGCTTGACATGTTTATGCACAAATTATGCTTATTGCCATTGAAACAAAAAGACCTCCCTAGGTTTGACAATTTATATTTACCATCATGTGTGTTAGCTTTAATTAATTGACATATAGGGTGACCAACACAGGGGACGAAGTGGAATTACAAATTTACAATAGCCACAAGGCGTCGGTTGCCGCTCATACTACACTGTGCAGTCTTCTGAAATCACTGCCAGGCGCTAGCAGCCATTGATGTTGGAATTTGCTTTAGATTGTTTGATGTTGGTAATATTATCCCATTTTTCCCTTTCTTAAAATATTAGTAGTGATTCGGATTCCATTTGTTTTTTCGAGGAACTAGGGTTTTCGTTCTTTGTCAAGGTCATTTTTGGTTAACCATTTCTATCATATGACTGTCCTAGGTTGAATCAATATTACACATCGTATATTCGTAATCGGTTGGTGTTACTGTGAATTTTTAGGTCGCATCGTGCAATGGGGTAAACAATGTTGCTAGTGCAAGCCTGCAATTTGGGAGTCTATCAGATTGGGAAAGGGACTCATAGAGCATTAGAGGTAAGCAATGCTACATTAAAGTGTTTGGAAGCAAATGCTGTTAATTTTTATGTCTTCTTTTTGTCAGTTTTTCCTGAAATATGCTTACCTCAATTTAATGGAAGCATTCAAACAACAAACTATTGTATACTTTGTTAAATAAGAGACACTTATATCAATTTTCTTTCAATGTTTTTTGGGATAAGATTTTGTTTTGAGTTTTGGTAGTTTAAATTTTAATATATTAAATCATTTGCAATTATCTAACAGTGTAAAATTTGAATATAACATATTCATGATTTCAATTTTTTTTGGTTTTCAAGATTTAGATCAAAGTTAATATATATATATATATATATATATATATATGAGTGTCATTGTTAACTTCAACGATGGAATCTAAGTTTTGTATTTTTCTAGTTACCATCATTAAAATCTAACCATTAAATTTAACTGTAGTTTTTAATTGAAGGTCAATTTAACTGAAGTAGTTTTTAATTGAAGGTCATTTTTTTATTGGGACCATTGCATAGGTCCAGTTGATATTTTCCATGAGTATACTCTTTTAGAGCATGCATTAATTATTTTCTTATGTTCTTATGGTATTGTACCCTGTCCAACATGATGCATGGTGCTTCCTTAAGCAAGGACACTCCTCCAATTATGTAGAGCATGCCTTAAACCAAGTGGCTTTACCCAAATGCATGCATTGGATAATGTGTAATCTCCCATAAATAACCATATCATGCTTTTAATGGATTATTTCCTACATCGACCCTCCTACAAGAAGGTAGACAAATGATCAAGCAACTCAAATGATCCCTTGAGGTGGAATGTTGCTTCTTTCCTTTGTCCATATAGTGCTCAAAATTAGGCAATTCCTTCATTAGCTCTCCCTTTTCTATGTGTCATGTTCGAGGAATCCCTTGAGATAGGGTGTTTTCTCTCCTTCATTCTTTTGACCTCCATGTGTATTGTGTTCATATTCTGTGTTGTATATGGAACTTGACTGTCATGTACCCATATTTTTATATGGTCCATGGGATAATTTTGGCCTAAGTTGTTAAATTTTCAGAATTTACTTCAATCTGATCTAGGATCTTAACTGAGAGAACAACATGTATAGCATATCTACAGCATATTAATCATGGACACAATAATGCAAGCACACAAGAGACATAGAGTTTACTTGGGGAAAACCATAAAGGTGAAAACCCCAATAACTTCCTTAGAGATAGATAGAGCAATGATACAACCAGAATACAAGAGATAGTCTTCTGCTAGCAGTAGAGCCTCCTCCTCCACAAGTGCGCCACTCTCCAAAGTGTGAGTGAGTGAATAGAAAATGATTAAATAGAGATCTCCCGATCTCTATTTATACTAGACTTGACTTGCCTAATAACCTTTACTAGGTCGGCCTTAACTTAACCACATAACACAATGTTGAATGGGACGACACCCAATATGGTGGTCTAATAACCCTTTGACCCACATGGCCAACCCCCACTAGGGTTGTCTAATAACCCTTCAACCCACATGACTTATACAGGGCCGACCCCAACAAGGTGGTCTAATAACCTATCAAGTATTAGTTACGACACTTACAATATAAATGACAACACTTCCGTATAGAGGAATAATAACATCTCTATAGGAATACAACCACTTCCGTATAGAGGAATAATAACATCTCTAAAGGAATACAATATACATATATGTGAAATACATTCCGAAGTTACATATACATCAACACTCCCTCTTAACTAGGAAGGTATTTCTCGACACAGGTCTTCTAGCACAAGTCATCTTCTCTGGATCATCGTCACTGGATAATCGTCATCGAGTCATCATCATCGTCACTGATGCTGCTATCTCAATCAATCTCTGAATCTACTCATCATAGGAAGTTCTACAGAGCCATTCCTTTTTCATACTGGATGTAGGCCCACCACCTGTAGGTCTTCATCATCACTGGCCATACTATGGAATCCTCATGACTTATTACGTGCGTTACAAAACCTTGCAAGAGCATCCCAGGACTTATTCCGGGCACACAGTCCAACCTATCGGATCTCCCAAGGAGCTATTACATGTGACCCTACCACAAAACCTCGAAAGAGAATCCCAGGACTGATTACGAGCACACAACTCAACCTATCAGATCTCCCAGGAAGCTATTATATGTGGTCACCACAAAACCTTGCAAGAGCATCCCAGGACTTATTACGGGAACACATCCCAACCTATCAGATCTCCCAGGGAAATATTACATGTGGTCATGGAAAAACCTTGCAAGAGCATCCCAGGACTTATTACGAGCACACAACGCAACCTATCAGATCTCCCAGGGCGCTATTATATGCCATAGGACAAAACCTCGAAAGAGCATCTGCCAGATATCCCAAGGCCAATTATATGCCATATGCAAAACCTTGCAAGACTATCTGCAAATCTCACAGGGCCAAATTATATGTCCTCCCAAAGCAAAACCTCGAAAGAGCATTTGTCAGATATCCCAGTGCCAGATTACATGCCATAGGCAAAACCTCGAAAGACTATCTGCAAATCTCCTAGGGCCAAATTATATGCTCATCTGCACAACTTGATCCACGGCCACAGAGTATCAACCTGATACTCACCATACATCATCTTGATCATCATCACTGCAACATCCTGCTACATGTCATCTGGAGCAACATCCTGAAGCTCATCATCCTTGATCATCCTTATCATCTAATGCATCTACCTGATGCATACCAAGTATCTACCTGATACATATCATCATACATGATCCACCTGATCATACAATGTATCGAACTGATGCAAATACAAAAACATGATCCACCTGATCATACCTGATACATATCAACATACATAATCTACCTGATCATACACAGTATCCACCTGATACATATACATATACATGGTCCAAGCATCCAACATGATGCATATACAAAATACATACAAATGATCCAACTGATCATATCCAGCATCCAACATGATGCATACATACATAAATGATCCAACTGATCATAACAATCATCCAACATGATGCAATGATCCAACTGATCATAACAAGCATCCAACATGATGCATATACATATACAGAGTAGTAACTAGAGCATCGTCCTGATGCTCATAATCCATGATCCTCTTGATCATCATAGCATCATCCTCTTCAGATCATCTCATTGTCCACGAAGCACAACCCAGATGCACATCATCCATCACTTACACCACCGACATGGGAGAACACATCTACCACCCTTCGGGGAAGGCTCCAGCCCTTACTTTTTCACCATGGGAGAACACATCTACCACCATGTGAAAAATGGCTTATCAATTACATCACGACCAAGGGAGAACACATCAACCATGTCAGAAAAGCTCATGTGCATCTGCATCTTCAGGACTCATCACTTCCCTTTGGAAGGAACATCGATCTGAAGTGCACCAAGCCTCTCTCTGAAGTACTCAAACTACACTCTGGCCAATGGCTTGGTCAATACATCTGCAACCTACTCATCCATCGCAACATACTCTGCTTCGGCTGTACTCAGTGTTATGCGGGACTGTTCCCTGCTAAACCAAGAGATCACACCTGATCCCTATCTACAACACGGCCTGCCCAATCTAAATCAACATAACCCTATAGGTTAAACTTTTGATTCGCATCATACTTGAGCTCATAATCAACTGTACCCTTTAGGTACCTCAGTTTATGCTTTACAAGAACTAGGTGAACACTCCTCGGATCTGTCAGGAACTGGCTCAATGTGTTCACCGCAAAGCAAATATCTGGTCTCATGTTCATTAGGTACATCAAGGGCCCAATCATCTGACGATACATAGTGATATCAACCGGCTCAGATGAAGCATCACATAGAAGCTTCAGGTTTGATGCCATAGGTGTGGCCATAGCCTTGCAGTCCATCATCCTGAACCTCTTCAGGATCTCTACTGCATACTTCCCTTGTCCAAGGAAGATTCCATCTGCACTCTGCCACACCTCCATGCCAAAAACAAATAGTGCATCATCCCCAAGTTCTTCAACTCAAACTCGGCAGCAAGCTTCCACTGCATGTCGGCAATCAATCTATCCTCACCTGTTACAAATAGGTCATCCACATATTAGTATCACTAGATTTCCTTCCTCAACCTTGTAGTAAAGGTTGGAATCCGTTTTATTCTTGGTAAAGCCCAAACTGGATAGAAAGTTGTCTATCCTACCATACCAAGTTCTGCACATATATGACTCCCTGTCAAGTGTCTTAGAACCATGTGGGTTCTCCACATACACTTCTTCTTCAACTACACCATTCAAGAAAGATGTCTTGAAATCCATCTGGTGTATCTTCCACTTCATCACTATAGCCAGAGCAAGTATGGATCTAATGGAAGTGTATCTTGCTACAGGAGCAAAAGTCTCTATGCTACCACCTGCAGCATGCTTGACCTTGTAGATCCTCTTGGAAGTCACTACAGACTCCCCTTCAAGTCTTGGGACTGCATCCCAAACATCTTCATGATCGACTGGTAGTCCTCAATCATGGCATTCTTCCCAGATCCTGGGAACTTCAATATCTTCAATATTTTCAACAAGTAACTTTGTTGCTAGACAAATGTTGTAGTCCTTTTGTAGGTAATGGTATAGGATCTTTCCTACAAAACAAGTTAAATTGCATGATTAGAAAACATCTCATAGTTTTCAGAACAAATTCTTAGACATAAAGAAATATGTCATACAATCATGCAATTATCTTTAGCCAATGCTTCAATACAACATTTATCCATATCCCGTAACTTTCTAGATGCCTTCCAATCTCTACCAGAACATTGTTAAGAGTGTGCACAACTCCCAACATGTCAGCAAAGAGGTTTCATTCTAGATAAGTAGCAACGGAATGTTGTACAGTTCCATAGGCCACTTACCCATGTATATTAGTATTATACTGTTCATCAATGCAACTATTCTAATATGCATAATACACAACCTAATTGTAGGAATATACATTATTGAATAACATTATTTAAACAAACAACTATGTAAGAAATGGCAATTCAAATACTTATCTTTGTTTGATTGTTGGGTTGACTCCCTCTCAGTCTTTGCTTCTTTTCTACAACTCCATTCTGATGTGGATTGTGAGAAGTGGTCAACTCCCTCTGAATATATGTATCCTTGCAGAAACTACTGGAGTGTGCTCCCTCTTGATCTTTGCTTCCTGGATTACCTGTCCCTGAACTTATATTCATTCTCGATCCCTATGCATGCTTGTTAGTATCAACATTGTGTTATTCTCTAGGTCTCATACATAGTCAAACATTCATTACTATAATCTTAATATTATCAAAACACATTAATCTCAAGCATGTATAGTTAGGATCATTCCAAACATAGATAATAAACATTAGTATTCAAGGTTTCAGGGAAGTCTTCTTTTACTCATACATATTCTTATTTGATCATAGGACTCTTCTTGGTTAGTTAAATAATCAATCAAGATAAGAGATATAATATGCATAAAACCCGTGATTATTCAAACCTATACCTTCATGATTCTTCTGGTTAGTCATATCATCAATTATGGTAAGAAACATAATATGCATAAAACCATGACTATTCAAACCTATGACTTCATGAATAATCATTATCAACAACACAGCAGTATAAGATCCTAACACAAGGTAGGATTCTAGCTTGATATAGGAAAAACATACCTGGATTAGCATGCTAGCTAGTTATGTCTAACATACCCTCATAATGTCTTCTTGTTCTCTTCAATGACTTGTGCTAGTAACCTGGATGTCTCATAAGTTATCCATTGTAGAACCAAGTTATACATACCTCGTAAGTAGATTTTCTAAGTGATCCATGACAATGGATGAATCTTTGTCTTCATGTCATCATGATCATATGTTCTTGAACTAGAACATGATTTTTCTTTCTTGGTGTACCTTTCATGTTAGCAGACAAAATAAACCTCATACAACACCATAATGCATTAGTGCAATCATAAGTGTCAACACCCTAATGCATGCATTCATAATTTTGTTAAGGTGATACGACAAGTCTAAAATCAAGATTGTTCTAACCGTAATAACATGAAGACAAACATATCATAAACTTAATCATGAAAAAATCTCGAGACATACCTAGATGAGTCATACCTGTCGATATTGCTTGTAATCTTCTTATGTAAGGCCTTAGCCTCATCTCCCTCTGAAACAGGAACTTCTTCACTTATGCAGGTGACCAATCCATCCTCTTCTAAGATTAAACCAATCCACTTGATTTGTAGGAACTGGATCTGGATGTATATTAGGGTTTGTCACAGAAACCACAAAAATTCAAACTTTGAATTTCAAACTTACGAAAGAATAAAAATATGCGCCTTGATGAGCTGATCAAACTGGTATATTCAGAATTTGAAAACTGCAAAGTTTCACTCCTCAATTTTTCCTTTAAAGCTTCTGGATTCACTAGACGTGACCTTGAACTGGGGTTTGATGAAGCCCACTCTTTTACCTAATCAAAAGGTTTGATCCAAAGCTCTAAGCTTCTATTTTTATGAGGAGCTTCCAGCCATGGTCACAGATTTCAAAAATTCCCATTTTTACAGAAGCCCTAATTTTCCACTTTTATGATCAAAGTCCCGAACTAGGGTCTGATCAAGCCTGGCCTTCTGCCCAACAAAAAATTCTGATATTGGTCTCTAAATTTCAATTTTGATGAATATCATTCAGCTATAGTCTTTGATTACAAAAATTCCAACTTTCTCTGAAACCCTAAATTCCGGAAGCCATGAATGAAGGTGCTCAAAAATAATTTTGTTATGACAAAAATATGTACTTGATTGTTTCTGGTGTAACTCTGAACCTTTGAATCGAAAGGGTCTGAAAAATGTTTTTGAGATATCCTAACCTATCATCTTTCCATCCCGATAGGTATGACCTCAATTGGATTTTCTAAGAGAGAGTTATGCCAAGTGTCACAACGTGACCTGTTTATGGGATAAAACAGGAGAACGAACTTGTACGGCGTTCCCCATGTCACTAGTTCAACTTCATACTCTGAAAAATGTTTACTGAGATAGTACAGTCTGTGTACTACTTGTCACATTTTATGAAATTTCATTTGGAGCTTCCTAGCCCAAGTTATGACTTTTTTCCAAGGTCACCTATTTTTGACTCAGATCTAGAAGAGGCAGAAACCCTATATTGTACAAATCATAAATCACAAAGTACAATGAATTAGAGGTTTTTATTTGGACACAAGGTACATGGGGATCTGATATTCGACCTATAAAAGTTTCAGATCTGAAAACTTTGCCAAAATGGATTTATAGTGAAAGTGCTACGATGACTGGTTTTTGCTATATCAAGCCCTAGCATTGTAACTGGAACAAATGTCATACATGCCATATCATGCCTTCTTTAAGGCTAGCTCTGATACCATGTTAAATTTTCAGAATTTACTTCAATTTGATCTAGGATCTTAACTGAGAGAACAACATGTACGGCATATCTACATCATATTAATCATGGACACAATAATGCAAGCACACAAGAGACACGGAGTTTACTTGGGGAAAAGCATAAAGGTGAAAAACCCCAATAACTTCCTCAGAGATAGATAGAGCAATGATACAACCAGAATACAAGAGCTAGTCTTCTCCTAGTAGCAGAGCCTCCTCTTCCACAAGTGCGCCACTCTCCAAAGTGTGAGTGAGTGAATAGAAAATGATTAAATAGAGATCTCCCGATCTCTATTTATACTAGACTTGACTTGCCTAATAACCTTTACTAGGTCGGCCTTAAATTAACCACATAACACAATGCTGACTGGGACGACACCCAATATGGTGGTCTAATAACCCTTTGACCCACATGGCCGACCCCCACTAGGGTGGTCTAATAACCCATCAAGTATAAGTTACGACACTTACAATATAAATTACGACACTTCCGTATAGAGGAATAATAACATCTCTATAGGAATACAACCACTTATGTATAGAGGAATAATAACATCTCTATAGGAATACAATATACATATATGTGAAATACATTCTGAAGTTACATATACATCAACATAAGTCAGCTAGGCAATAATTATTTAATTAATGAGCAAGTATGGAAACTACCTTATGGAAGATGCCTAGGGTTGTATTTGGGAATTAAATGGACAAGGAGGGCCCCCCATGTAGTTATTAACCCCATGACTAAGTCTAAGTGATTGCCTAATTGAGAAATTAATTAATTGGAGAAATTTTGAGGCATTACACCATAACAATTAATTAATTACTAGATAATTATTTATATTCTAAGTTAAATTATTTATGAGTTGTATTATTTTCATTTAAATGTTTATTACTAATAAATGTGCCAAGTGGTTGATGACTTGGCTAGGAAATTCGAAATGGTAAGTGATTCAAACCTGCCTAAGTGGTAAAGTCTCAGAAAAGCTAAGGAAGGTAGTGGAGACAAGTTGGCAAGATGAACCCAGAAAGGAAACTGACAAAAGCTGGCAAAATCAGACAAAATCATGAAAGAAGAAAGTAAAGAAAGTCGAAAGATTCAGAAAAGCTTTCAGAAATAAAATAGAAACAACCAGAAAAGCTATCTAAAGCCCACTTGCCCAAATTCAATGAAGGAGGTGAAGGAAAGAAAGTTTTGAAAGCTCAGAAGTTGCTATTCTCCTCAAGAAAGGCACCCTCATGGCTTTGGAGTAGAATGGGTATGTGGGTAACCTACTCTCACAGGTCACCAAGCCAAGAACTTGTTCAGAAGGTCATCATGAAGTTTATAAAAGAATCCAACCAACTCCATTTGACAACTTTTGATCATTTATGTTTTCTCATGAGAGCTCTGATGCTTCTCTAGTTGAGTGATGTGCGTCAGATGTGCTTCTTGGGTGATGTGCCCCAAGGCCCATAATTTCCAATGAGTGTTGTGCAGGTCCTTATCAAGATATTGCAGACAGTAACATATGCTTCCAACCTCCATTGAAGATCTACAGTCATACAGGAGAACAGGTTCCTCTAACAGTGATTCTGCAGCTATTTTTAGTGAAGATTCTCCTGTTGAAGAAGTTTGATCCAGTGAATGTGCCCAAGACTAGGTGGAGAGATAGTTCAGACATTTTTGCAGACATTAGAAGAGCCACATATCATAGATCAGCTTCAGAACTGAACTATCATTCTCTTCTATCTCATTTCTCTCAACCACAGCTAGATTTGGAGAGGGTTTCCACTAAAGAAGAGAGCTAGTTGATGGTGATGGCACCCATTTGAAGATCAGTCATTCTGAGTGCAGCAAGATCATCCATATAATCTTTTGATGGACTGATATTTACTTCCAGAACAGAGCCACGGTAACTTCTTACTTCTCTTATCTATTCTCTCACTGATTGTAACCGAAGATTAGCCTATGAGGCATTGTTATTTAAGAAGCAAACTATTAATCAAAGAAGAAGTGTTCTGAAATTCATATTTCAATTTATATGTGTGTATCAAGTTGTATCAAAGTATAAATTATTATCAGAATAGAGTTTGTGGTTTATTAAAGCAATTTGTGAAGTTATAATGCAAGACTAGTTAGATTGATGGCAATTCTAGACTAGTTTCACCAGTTTTCCTGCTGAATCTATTTTAATCACTATTTTTACATTCTGTCAGTTGGATCTAGTCCTTAACCCAGTCTAGTATCCATATCAGTCCCTGTAATAAGAATTTGGATGCCTTTAGCCTTGTTTTGGAAACCCTATATTGTGACTAGCTCAACAGTCCACCATGTGCATATAATCCACAAATTGCTCCAAACCTTTCCAAGTCAATCCAGTCTTTATTCCAGCATTCCTGATGAGTTGCATGAATGATATATCTCTGTCCTAAACACCTTTAACCCTTACCCAGTCTTGTTGGCATATGCTAGAAGCCCAGGAAGCCTCGAAGTAGGAAATAAATTCGTTCTATTGCTGAAAAGTGAATGGATCTAGTACCTTGTGCCAAGGACTCCTGCTAAAAACATATTTTTCTTCTAGTGCACCTATTCCCATATAAATTCCAGAATCAAACTTTCATCCCACCATCCTCAGTCTGTACACCAGTACCCCTTACTTACCTCATGTCCGGTTTGAAGGATTTGCCACAAAATTTCACTAGTAAAAGTTGTAAATTTTTTTAAAGTGGAGTTAATATATGGTTCAGATCTTGCCTACGATATTATAGTGGTATCAGAGCTCTTTCCTCTACTCCTATGGAAAGAAGACTCTTAATTTAATGAATTGGCAGTCATGTCAATATTTAGTGAAGAAGACTCTTACTCCGCTGAGGATTTTTATGAGCAATATGATGATGAATTTGTTGAGCGATATGAAGAGTATTGTGGATAGTATGAGGAAGAAGAAATCTAAGAAGTACCCTCTACAAGTATGACCCATCTAATCATGATTGGCAGAATAAGTTATGGTTATTATGATAGCTATATGCAGGAAAATGTTGCATGTTCTATAGCCAAATATCAACCTACTTCTGAAGAGTACCTAAAAGAAGCAAGAGCTTCTGTGGATGGATGTTATTTACACCTCACAAGTATGTTTGGATCCTCTTCCGAAAGAGCCTCCAAAAATTTTGACCCTAAAACAACCAAGGCAGAAGCTTCACTATTTTGTTTGGGGAAGCAAGAACCAAAGACTAATCATGATGTTGATAGATTGGGAGTAGAATCTACTGCAAGATTCTATGTAGACAATTCCAAGATCTCCTCAGAGGAGATTGGTAAGCTTAAGGATGGTAAGGCATACTTTGGATCAGATCCAAAAGAAGAACCTAAATCAGATCGAAAGACACCACATGAGCTTCACAAGGAAGTAGAAATTTACCACACATCAGTTAGATGTGAACTAGTAGAATCAGTGGTAGAACAAAGCACCATAACCTCACCCATTGAAGAGAGAAGCATGATGCAAAAGTATGGACCACTTTCAGATTTTTGTACTAATTTGTGTCATAATGATGTTGCAACCACATCAGAAGACAATTACTACATAAGGGATTCCCTGGATGTTGAGTTTCATATCCTTGGTGATAGGGGTGAATGTAGTGACCAAACTGAATCACTAGAAGGGTGTTTGCAGGATGCCTACATGGACAGAAGAGAATCTATTGAGGGATGTTTTAAGTGTGAGGAAGCATCTAAATATATGTGCTCTCACATATTTGTGGGGGACATGGAGATTCCCATTTATGAAGGTGTGGTGGGTGCAATATCCATGGGGAAAGAAGAAGTTCTGGAAACAACAGAAACTGAAAATGAGAAATTCATGGAAGGCCAAACCAGCAACACTCCAACTCATAAGGAGGATAACATGACACCTGGTGAGTTATTAAATTCTGATTTTTTTGTGTCATTATTTCAGTGTGATATGGCATCCATTTCCATTGAAAAATTAAGAATGGTTGACCCCTATAGTGATGAGGTTGAGAATTCTGGTGTTAAAAAGGAACGTAGTATGAAGGCTGAAACTTTAAGAGAAGATATTTTTGTTTTATCAAGGATGAATGAGCACTTATGTTGCAGCCCAAATTATGTTTTTGAGGACCTGAAAGATGAAAATATTGCAGCAGAAACATATAGATCAGATTTCAAAACTTCAAGTGCACCGCATGAAATTGATCCGGTGATGGGAAATGAAGGGGAGAAACATCTGCAAGGACCTCATCTTCTTGCAGGATCTTTAAAGATGGACGAACGAAAGATCCAATAAGCCCTTCACACCCTCAATTACACACATTCGTTAATGAATAACCTTTGTTGGAATTTGGGGGAGCAGTCTTCCATGAGATACATGGAAGAATTTCAGGAAGCCATGGCAAGCATAAAAGGTAAATTCTTGAACCTACTTTCTGATAGGGATAGTTTATTGGATCTTGTAAAATTGTTTCATGGTACATCCTTGAGGGATGATGAAGAGATCATCAAGATGAATGACGAATTAATGGCCACCCAAGATTCTTTAAGAAGCACTCAAAGTTCCCTCCAAGAATCCAAGACATAAATATTGCAGCTTCATGCAAAGTTGCAAGGATCCCCCCTACCCTCCTACACACCATTCAGTCAAATTCATTTGGTTGAAAGCATTCATGATCATATGGAGGAACGTCATGAAATGGTGGATCATGAGGATCATTTATCTTTATCTATGCTTTAGGAGTGTGCAGAACAGTTTGATGAAAACCAAGCACTTGATCATTTCCTAAGGGAACTTGAGTTGTTCCTTGGAAACAGTCACTCTCCCATGGAAAAGTGGGATGAGAGCACCCAATTTGGGCCAGCCAATAATGAAGAAGTTGCAGCCATAATTCTGATTACTAAAGGTTGCATAAATACCAAGAAGGTTCACATTCCTTCCCCACATGTCATGGATTCAGCAATAACAATGGGGAATGAATAGTGGGTGAAGAAGTTTTTCTTGTTGATGCCACATGTACCACAGATGGATCATGATCTGCTCTTATGGGAGATAGATCTTAGTGCAACAAAGATGGTTGACTTTAGCTCATATGAATCAGCAAGAAATATATTCGATTCATCCATTGGATGGATGGATAGAGGAATCACAAAAAAGGGAAATCTCGGAGGTAAAAGGTTTTCTTGTTTCTGCAATAAATTTCTTATTATAACTGACATTGTATTGAATTGTGAGTAGCAACAAAATTATATTTTGCAGGCATTTGATGTCACTCATCCACATATGTATTGGGTGAAAGATTGCCTGGCAAGCATGAAACCTCCTTGCAAAATTTTTTATGCTCATGGTCAAGGGAAGGCAACTAAGCAGGCAAGTTGCCAAGAAAAATTAATGGAACCTTTTACTTGCAGAAGTTGGATTATGTGGAGGGAATCCACATGCTGGGAGGGATGCTTGAAATTTTTCTCCAATGGCAGAGAGTTGAGCCATTGGATGTTTTCACGGGAAGAGACATTCTACTCCCCACTTGGTTTGGTTGGAGGCAATGCCCCAGCAGTTATTCCCCGGATGAAAAGGCACATGTTTGATGACAGATTCTTTAAAATTATTATGATGATGGGGAAAATGCAGCTGATACTTTGGGATCCTGGCATACACTTGAGTGACAGAATGCCAAAGATGCCAGGAGAATTATGCTCCTTGCAGGAGAAAGAGTGGGACCCAGAAATTTTGCTCAGTTATCCTAACTGGGTTAAAATTCTGTTCATTCGTTGGCTAATGGCAGACATAAATTATAGTGCAGTTTGTTTTACATAGACATTTTTTTTTCTTGAAGGCCCATGTTTAATTTACAAATTTCTCAATGGACGGGGACAATGATAATCAGAGTTGGTGCAGCAGAAGCTTGGTGGGATCCTGACATTGCTTGAGGACAAGCAATCTTGGGAAGGGAGGATTGTCATGTTCCCATATTTTTCTGTGGTCCATGGGATAATTTTTGCCTAAGTCACCTAGGCAATAATTATTTAATTAATGAGCAAGTATGGAAACTACCTTATGGAAGATACCTAAGGTTGTATTTGGGAATTAAATGGACAAGGAGGGCCCCCCATGCAGTTATTAACCCCATGACTAAGTCTAAGTGATCGACTAATTGATAAATTAATTAATTGGGGAAATTTTGAGACATTACACCATAACAATTAATTAATTAATGGATAATTAATTAATTTCTAAGTTAAATTATTTCTGAGTTGTATTATTTTCATTTAAATGTTTATTACTAATAAATGTTCCAAGTGGTTGATGAACTGGCTAGGAAATTTGAATTGGTAAGTGAGCCAAACTTGCCTAAGTGGTAAAGTCTCAGAAAATCTAAGGAAGGTAGTGGAGACAAGTTGGCAAGATGAACCCAGAAAGGAAACTGACAAAAGATGGAAAAATCAGACAAAAGCATGAAAGAGGAAATTAAAGAAAGTGGAAAGATTCATAAAATATTTCAGAAATAAAATAACAACCAGAAAATCTATCTAAAGTGCACTTGCCCAAATTCAGTGAAGGAAGTGAAGGAAATAAAGTTTTAAAAGCCCAGAAGTTGCTATTCTCCTCAAGAAAGGTGCCCTCATGGCTTTGGAGTAGAATGGGCATGTGGGTAACCTACTCTCACAGGTCACCAAGCAAAGAACTTGTTCAGCAGGTCATCATGAAGTTTATAAAAGAATCCAACCAACTCCATTTGACAACTTTTGATCATTTATGTTTTCTCATGAGAGCTCTGATGCTTCTCTAGTTAAGTGATGTGCCTCAGATGTGCTTCTTGGGTGATGTACCCAAGGCCCATAGTTTCTAGTGAGTGTTTTGCATGTCGTTATCAAGATATTGCATCAAGTAACATATGCTTCCAGCCTCCATTGAAGATCTACAGTCATACAGGAGAACAGGTTCCTCCAACAGTGATTCTGCAGCTAGTTTTAGTGAAGATTCTCTTGTTGAAGAAGTTTGATCCAGTGAATGAGCCCAAGACTTGGTGGAGAGATAGTTCAACCATTTTTGCAGACATTAGAAGAGCCACATATCAAAGATCAGCTTCATAAATGAACTATCCTTCTCTTCTATCTCATTTATCTCAACCACAGCTAGATTTGGAGAGGGTTTCCACTAAAGAAGAGAGCTAGTTGATGGTGATGGCACCCATTTGAAGATCAGTCATTCTGAGTGCAGAAATATCAGCCATCTAATCTGTAGATGAACTGATATTTACTTCCATGACAGAGCCACAGTAACTTCTTACTTCTCTTATCTATTCTCTCACTGATTGTAACCGAAGATTAGCTTGTGAGGCATTGTTATTTAAGAAGCAAACTATTAATTAAAGAAGAAGTGTTCTGAAAGTCATATTTCAAGTTTAATGTGTGTATCAATTTATATCGGAGTCTAAATTAATTTCAGAACAGAGTTTGTGGTTTATTAAAGTAGTTTGTGAAGTTAGAATGCAAGTGAATGGCTCTAGTACCTTGTGCCAAGGACTCCTTCTAAAAACATATTTTGCTGATGCTTCACGTAATCCCATATAAATTCCAGAATCAAACTTTCATCCCACCATCCTCAGTCTATACACCAGTAAGCCTCACTTACCTCTTGTCCGGTTCGAAGGATTTGCCACAAAATTTCACTAGTAAAAGTTGTAAAAGTTTTTAAAGTGGAGTTAATATCTGGGTCAGATCTTGCCCAAGATATTACATTGACATTGCTATAAATCATGTTCTAGACATCTTTCGAAGTATGTTTTTCCTATAATATGGATTCCTCATTGTTCATATCACCCATAAATTCAATCTTGGACAAGCCTCTATCAATATGTAACTACTACATAATTCTAAGTGTCCCTTCATGTGATTGATGAGATAAGAAAGATACCAGAAAATGCAAAATGAACCATGCATTCTCACAAGGGGAAACAATGCCTAATCAGAGAATATATTTTTTAGACATCAACAACCATCCTTACAAATGGTTTGAGGACAAATATTTTCTAAAAGGTGAGGCAATGCAATATACATGACATACAATTAAAACATCACTTGATCATGATAGAATAACAAAATACTATTAATAATAAATAATAAAATCACTAATAGTTATAACTTTGCATTATATATTTTCACCTTGTGACCTACAAATTATATATATATTGTTAGGAGGTCATTATAAAGGTATCATTCATATTAGGCCTGGAGTAGACTACACATGGAGACTTAGGGATGGTGATGGAAGGTGGCTACTGATGATATATGTCTACAAAAGGAAACCATAGTCAACTTGCATTAAATAGAAAACATAATATCAGTGAAATAAGAAAGTGTGTGAAGGAAAGAAACTAAGTAAGTGTCGACTGAGAGAAAAAGATAATATAAATTGGAAAAAGAAACAAAGAAAATAATATAAATAAGAATGAATGATTACAAATCCTCAATCAATTTAAGAGAGGTTACAAACCCTTGTCAACCAAGAAAAAGAGAAGAGGCATTGGAATTCCAAGTTGATAGGATGTTAACATGATAGAGTTGAGGTAAGAATAGTTTCTATGTGTAGAATAAGAATCAACTACACTGGTTTCCAAGGTTGTAGATCCAATAGAGCATTAAGTTGATGAGACACTAACCCTATCTAGGGTGGTTTTGGAAGGTCAACTAAATATGCAATTGGAAGCATTTGGGATCATTCATGTTCAATAAGTAATTTTACGCAATGTAAAGGCCAGCATGGGATCCCTACAAAAACCGAATAATGTTGAATATATGGAGGTCAATGAGTCAATACCCATGATAACCATAATTCCAAACTCAATAAGACATTGTTTCAGTATAAATGATGTCCTCTAGTATAGATTGCATACTGAACTTGGTTTAAATTCGACATGTAGTCAAATAGATGAATATAGTTAAGTCATAGAAAAAATATAGATCTAGATGCCTCATATTAATGACAATTTGTTAAATATTGTCCATGAGGGAGGACAAAATGATGTATTACTCCATGTCAATATTCTCATGGGAGTGTACCCAATGCCAACTTTAATTAGTGAAAGAACCCAAATGGATTTGATTGATAGTCATGTCAATCATTTTGTGGAGAAACATGACCATGGAGAAGAAACATCATATAATATGAAGGCAAGGAATGCTAGACTAAATTTCAAGAAATCCAAGAAGAGAAAGAGGCCAAGAACAAAGTAATGTGGAAACTTTATTTGATAACCAAAGATAGTCTATTCATGTAATACCATTGACACCACAATTTGGGTAGTCATTAATAGAAAACATAGAATAGTTTAGCAATGGAAATAGTCCCTTCGTGAAGGTGATGAAGACCCAGAAAGACATTGGTTCATTTTCAAGAATAAATGGGATGAAACTGATGTCACTAATGAAGTACAATTTGTTGGATCCCTATAGAGGAGATCACTAATGCGGTTCATGCAATTTAGAGAAATATATAATAGAAGAAATATAAAGATAAATATTGACTTATTGTCATTATTCAAAACCCAAGATGTCAGACATCTTATAGCCTATAAATCCAAGGAGATAAAACAAATTCCATCTCTCCATGAAATATCTTTCCATGTAGCTTCTTCTAGAGGCACATCACTACAACAAATCCTGGAATTAGAGTCCTATTTAGCGTCCCCTTTTAGTGTATTTTTTTTGCATTGAGTAGTTGAAGTAGACGCTAAATGGGATGGGTCATGTACAAAATGTAAGGCATCTAAAATAACGTCTTTTTTTGTTTCCTAGATAGCATCCTTTCTGACGTCCAAAATATCGTCCATATTTTTTCTTCCAGAATAGCGTCCAATTTTTCCTTCTAAACAACATCGAGATTTGCTTCCTAAAAAACATCCTATTTTGCTTACTAGATATCATCCTCTTTTACTTCCTAAATGACGTCCCCATTAGTGCCATATTTGCATCCTTAATAGCACCATGTTAGAATCTATGTTTGCATCTACGTTTGTGCCATATTTTCATCAAATCTATCATCAAATATTGCATCCATATGACCTACCACTTTAGCATCCAATTCTGCACCACATTCTACTTCCAAATATGCGGCAATTTTCGCTTCCAAATTTGCACCAATTTGTGCTTCCTTTTCTGCATTGTGTTTTGCTACCAATATTGTGCCAATTGTTTCTTCTATTGTTGCATCATATTTTTCTTCCTATGTAGCGCAATGTTTTGCATCCAAATTAATGTCTTATTTTGCTACCATATCAATGCCATGTTTGACTTCCTCATTAGAACCAAGTGTTTCATCCTTTTTAACGCCTAGTTTTGCATCTCTATTGACATCCACATTAGCACTATGTTCTGATACCACTTTAGTGCCTAATTTAGCATCCATTTTTGCGCCGAGAGGCGCTCTACAACCCAGTATGAGGGAGATCTTGTAAAATGTGAGTGTTTGTCGAGTAACAAAATAATACAAAGTAAACAAAAAATAATAATACAAAGTAAAAAGTAATAAATATTATGTCGGCCATAAACAAAAAAGAATAATACAAAGTAAAAAGTAAATATGAGACTTAAACTAGAGACTTTAGAGCTTAGGATTAGGTGATAAGTATTATGTCCGTCATAAACAAAAAAGAATAATTCAAAGTAAAAAGTAAATATGAGGGAGATCTTGTAACATGTGAGTGTTTGTCGAGTGCTTGTCGAGTGTTTGTCTAGTAACAAAATAATACAAAGTAAACAAAAAAGAATAATACAAAGTAAAAAGTAATCAATATTATGTCACCCATAAAAAAAAAAAAGAATTATACAAAGTAAAAAGTAAATATGAGACTTAAACTTGATAATTTAGAGCTTAGGATTAGGTGATAAATATTATATCGTCATAAACAAAAATAATAATTCAACGTAAAAAGTAAATATGAGACTTAAACTAGAGACTTTAATTTTTACTTTTAATACAAAGGTAAAATGTAAATATGAGATTTTAGAGTGTTTGTCGAGTAACAAAATAATACAAAGTAAACAAAAAAGAATAATACAAAGTAAAAAGTAAATATGAGACTTAAACTAGAGACTTTAGAGCTTAGGATTAGGTGGCTCATGTATTGCACTCAAGGAGCTATTCAAGGAGAGGTTTGCACCTCGGGAGATTTGATCCCTCTCTGTGATTGATAGAACAATAGTTAGTTTTTCATGCACATCAATCAGAAATGGGCGCATGAGAACACAATCAATGGAATCCAGAGCTCTAACCCCCCACAAGAGTCATCTAACTCAGGTGGACTGCACTGGAACACTCAGTTGGTGATCCACTCGGCGCTAGGAAGCTGAGGGGGACAACAGTTTGACTGAATGAGTCAGATATGTTATGAAGGAAGCATAAGAAATGGAATAAGCAAGGAGGATTACACTACACATATAAACACAAATACACACAGATAATATGCAAGAATGCAAACTGATATTCTCTATTACTGGATGTAAAGATCTAGACTGATAATATGTATATTACAATAGTTTACATGCTTATATAAATAGTGCTGGTATGCTTGGGTGACTTCCTGTTATGTTCAGTTACAAAAGAAGTTATAACGATTCGACATTTCAACCCTTACATTCGACTCGAAGATAGAGAAACAGTCTGTCGAAGTTCGATAGTCGCAAGATGGTGTTGCACAAATCGCAGGTCGATGCTATATGTCAACGTCGTGAAACTGTGAAGTTGTTGAACATGTCAAAGGTGCGGAGTTGTCAAAGTCATGTCGAATTTGGAACTCGTCGGAGTTGTGTCGACGCTAATGACTTGTCGCAGTAGATGTCGACATTCGAAAACAATGCCAACTTCTATATGGATCAGACCTCCTTCTTTAAGAAACAATGGTCCCCATTGTTTTCTCGTGAAGGTGATGAAACTTGTCGGTTAGTTCAGTAGCAAAGTACCATTTTCCTTATGTTGGGATCTGTTCTGCTTTAGAAATATGAAACAAGGGAATTGTGTTCGTCTTTCGTCGGGTTTTGTTGTCTGTAATTCATTCTATTCCAATAGTGGTGCATGGTATGGTCGAATTATATCCACATTGAATACTGGATGAAGACCAAGGCACGCAGGAATGTTGAGACAAAAATTATTTTCGCCAATATGATGAAGAATACTGTATGGACCATATCGCAAAGGTTTGAGCTTCTTGAATGGACCATGAAGCGCTCCTTCTTAATATGTAACCAGAAATTATCCCCAATTTGGAATGAATGAGGGATACGATGCTTACCATGTCAGGCTGTAGATTTCTTGTTTTCTCTGTGCGACATGTCCTGTGCTTGTCGCTGGATGTCACAAATTTGTTCTTGAAACTTTATTGCTTTGTCAACTTCTCACCAGTTGTAGTCAGTGTTGGAGTTCGACTGTGTCGAGGAGCTGATCAAGTCGATAGGTGCTGAGGGTTGAAATCCATAACAGATCTCAAATGAAATCTTTCCAATAGATATGTGTTGAGCACGATTGTAACTGTGATGTATGTATGGAATAATTTCATCGCATGTTTGTCGATGCTTGTGGTTGTACATGCGAAGTAGTTGTACGACCAAGCAATTCACAACTTCCGTGTGTCTGTCGGTCTAAGGAATGAAAGATGTCGAAAATGAGAGTCATGTGTCTAGCTATTTCCAAAGGGTCTTCGAAAATATGCTAATAAATCTGGCATCTCATTCGAAAATAATGGTTGCTGGTAAACCAAAGTGTTTTCAAACATGTGTGAAGAAGAGCTGAGCAGTCTCTTGCGTTATCATTGTCTTCTTGCATGGTATGAGAATGGTCGTCTGGGAAAATTTGTCGACTACTACTAAGATCCTATCATGATGATGTTTGGTAGTAGGATATCCTATCAAGTAGTCCATAGAAATAGATTCCCATGGTCGACTAGGAACTGGAAAAGGTGTGTACAATCCCTGTCGTTGATTAGGCGGTTTAGCAATGGCACAAACCACGCATGATCGAATGTACTTGTTGACGTCAGATTTAAGTGAAGGCCAAAAGAAATACTTTTGCAGAATAACAAGTGTCTTTGCTACTCCAAAATGTCCTGCAGTCTTGCTATAGTGCACGTCCCAAATGAGCTGTTGTCGATGCTCACCGGTCGGTACACAAAGTTGTTCAAGATTTTATAGCAAAGTATCTTTCAGGAAATAGTCGGCGGTCAACAACTTGTCAATCTAAATATATTGGTATACTCGTGAAAATTTGATGTCTTCCTAATACAACTAAGTCCAATTTGTGGTGTCGTATCCCTTCCTACTCATCACTGTAAAAATGAGAGTAATGGGTGGTCTTCTTAGACAATCGGCGGCGACATAAGCTTTACATTTCTGATACTTAATTACCAACTGCAATTGTTGCAGGTAATTAATCCACTTAAGATGTCGAGTTGTTTGTAGTTTCGACTGGGTAGGAGCGAACTAAAGAGGATTGTGGTCAGTGAGGATGAACGTTTACTTGCCAAGGATATAATTCCTCTATTGCTTGAGATCTTGCACAATGGTGTACAGTCCTTTTCTGTATGTCGAATATCTTCTAACAGTGTCATTAAAATTTTTGGAATGAAAAGCGACTGGGTGACCATACTGAGTGATCACTGTGCCAAAGGCATAGTCCAATGCATCCGCCTCAATCTCAAAGGGATGATGCAAATCAGGTAACACAAGTACTGGTGTAGTGGAGAGCTTGTGTTTGAGTTGTTCAAAAGCTGCTTGTTGTGTCAGTGTCCATTGGAAGACAGTTTTCCCACTTCCTTTCTTCAAATGATTCAAGAGCCAGGCTATGTCACTGAAACCGAGTATGAATCGTTGATAGAAATTTTCCAAACCAAGAAAAATTCTTAGTTCTTGAATGCTGTGAGGAATGGGACAATCTTTGAGAATTTGTACTTTTTCTAGGTTGGCGTGAATGCCTGTAGAGTCAATTACAAACCCCAAATAGTTGATGATGTTCATCGCAAAGGAACATTTGTCCATGTTCAAGTAGAGTCGATGTTGTTGGAGAGTGTTGAGGACTTGTTGAAGCTATCTGACATGTTCTTCCCATGTTCAACTGAAAATCAATATGTCATCAAGATAGACAATGACCCATTCTCTGATGAAAGGTCGAAGAATGTTATCCATGCATCGCATGAAGGTCGCAAGTGCGTTGATTAAGCCGAAAGGAATGACTAAACATTCAAACAATCCTTCCTTGGACTTGAAAGCAATTTTTCATACATCTGAGGGATTGATTGGAATATGATGATATCATGACTTGAGGTCGAGCTTAGTAAAGAATTTAGCACCTTTCAGACAGTTTATGAGCTTGTCTATCCACGGCAGAGGGTACCTATTCTGAACCGATATTTTGTTGAGTGCCCTATAGTCGATGCACATGCGCCAAGTCCCATCTTTCTTTGGAATGAGGACGACTAGACTTCCACAAGGGGAGGAGTTGGGTCGGATATGAACTTTTTCAATCAATTCTTGGATTTCTCTGCAAATCTCATCATTTTCAAGAATGGATCTTCTGTAGACAGATGGGTTAGGAAAAGAGGAACCAGGAGCAATTTCAATAGAATATTTTACCTGACAATGTAGAGGTACTCCTTCTAGAACTTGGAATAGGTTCTAGTACTCATAAAGAATATTGTTGATCTGTTGCTTCTGTCGGGAGCTACATTCATCAATGACTCAACTGGTTGCTGCAGTCTTCCTAGAATGTTGTGGCTTTATCATAATCAATGTGAACTTATGACCATGATTGATGAGCTTCTTTATCTGTTTAGCAAATATCATGGAAACCATTGGTGTAGGTCCTCGTTATGGTATGTTATATCGTTGATTTCCAATTCTGGCAATCACCTTCTGTGGTCGTGACTGGTAACTTCCATGGAAATCCCATAGGTAAGGCTTCCCAAATAGGGCGTCGGCTACAGAGAGAGGTGCGACATCGCATAACACTTCATATTCAAAAGGCTTTATGAAGTATGCAATCTTCCATTGTCGGTTGATTGTTATCTCTTGTCCATCCTTCATCCAATCGATGTTGTAAGGCTGAGGATGCCGAGTGGTCACAAGACCTAGTTTCTTCATAAGATATTCAGAAATAAATTTCTTCTCGATCCCATTGTCCACATATAGATGCAATGGATTATTTTGAACCCATATCTATGTATTGAAAAGTCCCTCTCATTCCTCCTCATTGATGATAGCCGAGGCTACTGCAGTTGTCGATGTCAAAAGAGTCGTTGCTTCTAGATCAGATTCTACCATAGTTTTGTCAAAGATGTCAGATGTCAACAATTTTTTGAAAAAGGTATTTTAGGCTTTGCATTCAGACCTATCATGCCAAGATGAGTGATGGTAGTCGCACCATTTTTTGGTCATTTTCTTGCTACGTTCCTTTTTATGAAAAGTATTCTTGTCATGATCTGGCTTTGGCAGAGTCGACTGAGAATATTTCGACTTGTCGAAGTCGACTGGTGTCTTCTTGTCAGGTGGTCAGCCTGATGTCGGCTTTGTCGCGAAGCGCTCTTTTCCCTTCTTCCTGGTTTCAATTTTTGTGGCATAGTGGAATGCATAAGCAAGCGTATTGACAGTCATAAAGTCCATCTCCTTCTGAATGTACTGGGATAATCTGCTAATGTACTTTAGAACAAGCAATTTTTCTTCTTCTTGGACGCCAAGTCTAGCCATGAGTCAATAGAACTCGTCGGTGTAGCTTTTCAAGGACTGGTCTTTCCATTTCCTTAGATGCTGCCACTTCTTATACTGCTGCTCAATGTACTTCGATGGGTAAAACTCCTTTCGAATGTGTTTGACGAATTTGTCCCATGTGTCGATGGGGTCTTTGCTTTTCTCCATCTTTGTTGAGAGATTCTCCCAACAGCAATGAACAGATGTTGACATCTTTAAGGCTGCAATGGTAATCTTGTCGGGTTCTGAGAATTGATTCACAAAGTAATAGAACTCCAACTGTTGAACCCAATTGTCGACAGATTTCGCATCAATCTTTCCTACTAGATTCGGTATCTCCAAATTCATTTTCACTCTCAAGGGGTTGATTTGGTCAGAGTTGGTTTTCGTCGAAAATGCTCCTAATGTCAAAGAAAATCGCGTGAGAATCTCATTGAATTGGGAAAACATCACAGTTCGTTGTCGAACCAACGCTTGCTCTATGAGCTATTGTGTCTTGTTGATTGCAAGTCTTTCACCTGTTTCTTCTGCCATCTCTGGAGGTAGTATCTACCTCGATTGTTGAGTCCGTGAGTCAGTTTGAACCAGCATAAGTAAGGTAACTTCACTTGAAGTGTCTAAGAAAAACATAAACACAAACAAAGTTGATGCGCTCTGACGAAGCTCTGAATAAGTTCTAAATATGCTCTAATACCAATGATCCACTCGGGGCCAGGAAGCAAAGGGGGACAATAGTTCGACAGAATAAGTCAGCTCTGTTATGACAAAGCATAAGAAATGGAATAAGCAAGGAGGATTACACTACGCAGATAAACACAAATATACACAGATAATATGCAGGAATGCAAACTAATCTTCTCTATTACTAGATGTAAAGATCCAGACTGATAAGATGTATATTACAATAGTTTACATGCTTATATAAACAGTGTTCAGACGCTTGGGTTCCTTCCCGTTACATTTAGTTACAAAATAATTTATAATGATTCAGCAATTCAACCATTACAGTCGACCAAAAGACAGAAAGACAGTCTGTCAAAGTTCGACAAACGCAAGTCGCAAGATGGTGTTGCACAAGTCAGAGGTCAACGATGTATGTCGACGTCGCGAAATGGTGAGGTTGCTGAACATGTCAAAGGTGCAGATTTGTAGAATTCATGTTGAAGTCGAAATTTGTTGGAGTTGTGTCAACGTTGATGACTTGTCGCAGTAGATATCGGCATTCGACAACAATGCAAACTATGATATGGATCAGTTTGTTCCTATAAAATAGCGAACTGAATGAAGTGGTCCTAAAATGATGCATGCAGAGCTCAGAAGGTGGTAGATTGATCCTGGATGACATCTTCATACCACTAGGGGGAAAATGACATCATGAACAACTAGAAAAAATAAATAATGCTAGGTAGGACAAGGATGGAGTATTGAAATGTCCTAACACCCCCCCTTAATCCATAATTTTTCTACCTGGGCCCTGGTTACTAAGACCAAAGGCCACCCATACAATCAAATAAATGATAAAAATAAAGAACTGTCAATGAACCAAGGAAATGGGGAAAAGCCTCATGGAAAAAATACCCCCCCTCAATAGAAAATCAGTAGGGAACTCAAAGAACCTTCATACTAAGTAGAGAAGGAAAACAATTTCCTCAGTGAAATCCTTTGGAAAAATATTGGCAAGTTGCTCCTATGTAGGATAGCAATGCAAGTGCTAGATATGGATCTGCTCCTTTGATGTACCTCCCACCGTGTAGAAGTTGTATTTGCCACAACAAGTATTTCAGAAACTCTTTTTGCTACTAGAGCGAATGGCTCATTGTGGTCCAAATCATGAACCTTTGAGTACCTTTTGTTAGAAAACTTATATTTTTGCTTGGTTTAGATCCTCCATGGCAAGTCTCTCCAAGATATTGTGGATCAAACCCCACCATAGTGTAGCACCTCTCTCAGAGAAGTGGATCTACATGACATAGTGCAATTTTTGCATAATACTAAAATCTAGTGGTTCTATGGTCAGATGGATCCCCAACTGTGTTCCCAGCAGCTACAAGGACTTTGCGAGACGATATTAGCCTTGGCCATGGATTGGGAGCATGTGTTGGATCTAGATCTGGATCTGAATCTCCTTGAAATTTATTCTCAACATCAAGATATTGATCCTCATCTTCACTAGAATAGATATCATTATGTTCTTCCTCATATTCAGATTGGGTAGACATAGAGTATGGAAAAAATGTGAGAATTCATATGCCTTGGAGGCATGGTTTGCAAACCCTTTCACTATAATCTTCCCAGTAGATATCTTTGGAATATCAACTATGTCAAGACCAAATACCACTTTCTTTGGTGAACCTATGTGAGTCATTTGATATACAGAAAACAAATTTGCTGACAAAGTAGCCACAAATAGAACATGTTCTAACTTACCGTGCTCCATATGTATTGTACCCTTCCCTTTAGTAGAGATCTGAGATTTGTCTCCTAGGTGAATAATCAGACCATATTTGATATATAGAGAAGAAAATGATTCTCTATAGGCAACCATGTGGTTGGTTCATTTTCAGGAATAAATGGGATGCAACTAATGTCACTAATGAAGTACAATTTGTTAGATCCCTATAGAGGAAATCACTAATATGGTTCATGCAATTGAGAGAAATATATAATAGAAGAAATATAAAGATAAATATTGACTTATTTTCATTATTCAAAACCCAAGATGTCAGACATGTTGCGGCCTAGAAATCCAAGGAGATAAAAAAAATTTGTCTCTCCATGCAATATCTTTCCATGTAGCTTCTTCTAGAGGCATATCACTACAACAAATCCTGGAATTAGCGTCCTATTTAGCAGCCCTTTTTAGTGTAATTTTTTTTACATTGAGTGGTCAAAGTAGACGCTAAATGGGATGCGTCATGTACAAAATGTAAATGTCTAAAATAACGTCTTTTTTGTTTCCTAGATAGCATCCTTTATGACGTCCAAAATAGCATCCATATTTTTTCTTCTAGAATAGCATCCAATTTTTCTTTCTAAACAACATCGAGATTTGCTTCCTAAATAACATCCTATTTTTCTTACTAGAGATCGTCTTCTTTTACTTCCTAAATGACATCCCCATTAGTGCCATATTTGCATCCTGAATAGCATCATGTTAGCATCTATGTTTGCATCTACGTGTGTGCCATATTTTCATGAAAGCTAGCATCAAATATGCATCCGTATGTACTACCACTTTAGCATCCAATTTTGCACCACGTTTTACTTCCAAATATGCGGCAATTTTTGCTTCCAAATTTGCACCAATTTGTGCTTCCTTTTTTGCATTGTGTTTTGCTACCAATATTGTGTCAATTTTTTCTTCTATTGTTGCATCATATTTTTCTTCCTATGTAGTGCCATGTTTTGCATCCAAATTAACGTCTTATTTTGCTACCATATCAATGCCATGTTTGACTTCCTCATTAGCACCAAGTGTTTCATCATTTTTAACGCCTAGTTTTGCATCTCTATTGATGTCCACATTAGCACCATGTTTTGCTACCACTTTAGTTCCTAATTTAGCATCCATTTTTACTCCCACACTAGCGCCACATTTTGCTTCCTGTTTAGCTCCTTGGATTTATTCTTATTTTGCTTCCTAATGAATGTTTCATTTAGCTTCCCATTTAACATATAAATTTGCTTCTTTCTTGGCCACTAATTTAGCTTCTACATTGGCATCCAAAATAGCATCAAAATTGAATTCCAACTTAGCGCGAGGTTTTGCATCCAATGTTGTTTCTAGATTTGTGACATAGTGGGCTTCTATTTTAGCTCCTAGTTTTGCTTCCTATTTTGCTTACTTATTAGGACCACATTAAGCTTGCTATTTAACACCTACAACTATTTCCAATTGTGTGCTAATATATTTATTATATCAAATTATTATAATTATTTCATTAATTTCAATAGTTCTCATATATCATGTACTTCATAGTTCTTAAATAACATAATGAAACATTCAAATTAATTGTAGATACCATTATTGAAATTAATTGCATAGCATTTATGAAGAAATTTAACAAAAAGAAAAAACATTTATCCAAAATAGTAACATTATCATATATATTAACTTTCCATGAAAATATCATCAACAACTTCCAATTGTGAAATTCTATGTCATAGTAGATCTAAGAGCTGAGTATACCTCAAAGAGAAAGAATGAGTTGAAAACTTGAATAAGAGTGAAAACTGCAGTAAAAAATAGCAAAGAAATAATTATGCAATAGATCTCATATAGGAGGAGAATAATGTCACATGATCCAATAATCACTATAATCAGCAATGATGTTACAATGGAGAGAATTCGAATCACAGAGGAGAATTTGAACCTCAGTGAGTCTATCATAGGGATTATCAACACTGGAGTGCTCCAGAAGACTGAAACTCAACTGAGTTGAACCTAAACTCGGGGAACTGAATTCACAATCATCTAACTAACTAAGGAAGGAACAATAGTTACTTTTCCATGCATGTCAACAAGAAATGGGCGCATGAGGACACAATCAGTGGCATCCAGAGCTCTAACCCCCCACAAGCGTCATCTAAATCAGGTGGACTGCACTAGAACACTCAGTTGGTGATCCACTCGCGGCTAGGAAGTTGAGGGGGACAAGAGTTTAATTGAATGAGTCGGATTTGTTATGAAAGAAGCATAAGAAATGGAATAAGAAAGGAGGATTACACTACGTAGATAAACACAAATACACACAGATAATATGCAGGAATGAGAACTGATCTTCTCTATTACTGGATGTAAAGATCCAGACTGATAAGATGTATATTACAATAGTTTACATGCTTATATAAAGAGTGCTAAGACACTTGGGTGCCTTCCCATTACGTTTAGTTACAAAAGGAGTTATAACGATTCGGCAGTTCAATCATTACAATCGAATGGGAGACAGAGAGACAGTCTATCGAAGTTCGATAGTCACAAGATGGTGTTGCACAAGTCACAGGTCGATGCTATATGACAATGTCACGAAACTGTGAGTTCACTAAACATGTCGAAAGTGTGGATTTGTTGAAGTCATGTCAAATTTGGAACTCGTCAGAGTTGTGTCGACGCTAATGACTTGTCGCAGTAGATGTCGACATTCGACAACAATTCCAACTTTGGTATGGATCAGACCTCCTTCCTTAAGAAACAATGGTCCCCATTGTTTGCTCGTGAAGGTGAGGAAACTTGTCTGTCAGTTTAGTAGCAGAGTACCATTTTCCTTGTGCTTGGATCCGTCCTTCTTTAGCAATCTGAAACAAGGGAATTGTGTTCGTCTGTCGTCTGGTTCTGCTGTCTACAATTCATTATGCTCCAACAGTGGTGCATGGTATGGTTGAAGTAGATCCACATTGAATACTGGATGAAGATCAACGCATGCAGGAATGTCAAGACGAAAATCATTTTCACCAACATGATGAAGAATACTGTATGGACCATATCGCAAAGGTTTGAGCTTCTTGAATGGACAAATGAAGCGCTCCTTGTTAATATGTAACCAGAACTTATCCCCAATTTGGAATGAATGATGGATACGATGCTTATCATGTCGGGCCTTATATTTCTTGTTTTCTCTATGCAACATGTCATGTGCTTGTCGCTGGATGTCACAAATATGCTCTTGAAACTTTACTGCTTTGTCAACTTCTCGTTGGTTGTAGTCGGTGTCAGAGTTTGACTATGTCGAGGAGCTAATTGTGAAGAACCTGCTATAATTAATTAATGAAAACACACGAAATAGTAGAAATAATAGAACTCGAAATCACTTTTATATTGATCACAAGCCACTTTGAGGGGGAAACCTCCTTTGAGCAAGCTCAATACAAATAACTTCACGGTACCTTCATTGGTCTCAACACAAACTTATATACTAAGTATAGGCACCAATAACATGGGTCAATACCATGTGTCAATACAAACCATGGGCCAATACAAAATATGGATCATTAATTGCTACGGGACGACTTACAAAGCATATGCGTCCAAGAACAATAATACAAACTATGGATCAACAAATACTACAGGACGACTTACAAAGCATATGGGTCCAACAACAATATACTAACAAAGTAAATAGAAGGGTTGACATGGGTTCCTAACATCCCCTCTCCCTTAGAAAAAGCTTTGTCCTCAAAGCTTTAGATGTGGAAATTGATGCAGAATCTAAAGGAGTGGTTCCCATGTAGCATCCTCAGGTTGCATTCTGGCCCACTGACACCTTTTTAGTTTCAGGGAGGATTGCCTAGAAGGTTGTAGACGAAGAAGGACCATATCAGCTGCGTGAAAAGTGCAGTCAGAATGGTGCTGATCGGCTTGTTGTTTCAGTCGAATTCCTTCCATGTGAAGATTGTCCTGCATAATGAGAAGAATCTGATCGCAGTTTCGAAGAACCGAGTCAATTTCCTGAAATGGGGAGCTACAGAGGGTGTATGGAATAAGAATTGGCGGTTCATGTCCATAGACTGCTTGATATGGTGTCCTTTTAGATGTGGTATTCTACCACTAGAGCGCTTCTAGGAAATCCATATACATAGTTGTCCAAATTTGTGTAGGGATGGGTAAGGGTTCGAGCAGACCCGAAAGGAGTATCATTTCACCCTTGTTGACCTAGCAAGTATCACAGTCAACCACCATCTATTGAATTTTCATTTTCAGTCCCTGCCAAAAGAAGTTACATTGTTCTCGGTCATACATTTTGAGGACCCTAGAGTGCCCTACTTATGAAGAAGCATGAAGTTCATAGAAGAGATAGCCCTGTTGAACAGATTGTAACCAATTTGAAACAAGCAGAGAAATAGTTGTAAGAGAAACTGGGTCATCAAATGTGTGAGAAGAAGCATCTGCCACCATATTTTCCTTGCCCTTCTTGTAAGTGATCGCAAAGGCATAACCCATGAGTTGGATAACCCATTTAAGGTGTGCTGGGGAGGATACCCATTGTTCCAGGAAATTTTCTAGACTCTGAAGATTAGTCTTGATGTAGAAATAATTCCCGAATAGGTATGGCGACCACTTTTGTACTGCATGCAAAATAGCCATCATTTCCTGTTGAGATGTAGATGGGGCTAAATTATTACTGGAAAGGTCTCTTGAAGTCGATAAGCCCACCGGTTCAGCAAAGACACCTGCATACCTATCCAAGGAACTAGGGGAGACCGTTGATGGGTGCATATGAATGGAATGGAGTTGAGCGATGACACCATGTGAATTCTTCTTAAGGATCTTTTCCAGGCGATGTGAACTGATGATGCAGAGAGACCCTTGTTATAAGCCCTTAAATTTGTGTTGTTTCCCATTGACTGAAAACTACATCCAAAGTTAAGCAAAATCCCATAAGATGGGGCCAAGTGTGCATAACCATTGAATGCCCAAAATCACATCACATCCTCCTAGGGACAAGGCAAACATGCCAGAGTGCAGGTTATAATATTCCAGAGAGATACGCACATTGTGACACTTACCCTTGCAAGGTAAGGTGCCCCCATTGGCAACCATGACTTCAAAGTTGGAGCAAGGATGGAAAAAACAATCATCCTGTTTGGCGATCTGAGGGTCAATGAAGTTATGAGTGTTACCAGAATCAATGAGTATTTTAAGAGGAATCTTCTTGAAGTAACCCCTGACCCGCATTGTTTGGGGGTTGGTGACACCGGATAAAGCATGGAGAGATATCTATGGTTGTTCATCCTGAGATGGGGGGTCAATAGGCAGCTCCTAAATGTCGACCTGATCATCCATTGTATCTATAGCTTCTTCACCAATTTTAGAGGCAGGCGGAGAATCCATATCCAAGAGATAGAGCTTTTGTTGAACACATCTATGTTCCCGAGTGAATTTCTCATCGCAATTATAACAAAGCCCTTTTTCTATGTGTTCCTGCATCTTTGTTTCAGACAAATGCTTCATAGGAGTTGGTGGAGGAGCTGGTGGAATGGGAGGTCGTTGAGAACTCATATTTTGGAAAGGAACAAAAGGGTGTTTGGAGCACTGTTGGGCTGCAATCTTGTCTTCTTCCAATTTAGCCAATCCTAGCACTTCCATCATTGTGTTGGGAAAGAACATTTTAACCTCTGATCGGATTTCATCCTTAAGACCACTGATAAAACAACTCCTATAGAATTCATCAATCAATCCTTCTATGTGATTGGCTAGTTTCTCAAATTATGTCTGATACTCTCTCACAATGCCAATTTGACGAAGTTTAGTGAGTGCTCCAGTGAAGTCATCAAAAGCACTAGGACCAAATCGTTGCAAAAGGAGTTGGCAAAAATCTGTCCATTTTGGCTCGTCATGAGCCTTGATGTACCAGCGGTACCATTGAAGGGAATCTAATTCCAAATGAAAGGATTCTAGTGGATTTTTTTTGACATCAAAAGTATTATGCATATTGAAATACTGTTATGCACGATAGATCCATCCAGTTGGATCAGTACCATTGAAGCAAGGACATTCAAGCTTTGGACCACATAAATCATTAGAAGAAGAGAACCCATTGGCTGCAGAAGATTCTTGTTGTCAGTTGTTGTTCATGGCTAAATGCTCAAGATGGAGGCCGAGAAATTTTTCATCCAGATCTTGGAGTTTGGTTTGGATGGCTGCAAGTGCTTCCTCCATGGTGTTTTCTCTTGCGCGGGTGACAACCATAACTAGGATTTGTTTTTTTTTATGGATAGAAAAACACAAACAAAAGCTTATTTCATAAAGGGAAATTTGGATTTGGGAAAAGCTCGGATGGGTAATTGGGGTTTGACTAGGTTTTGGACACTTTTTGATGGACAGGGAAGCAAAAAATGGGTATTTTAGAAGCGGGGTGAAAGAATGACAAAATTTGTCAAAGAGGGACAAAGAAGTAGAAATAGGGAATGAACACGGTGGAAAATTTTGGAGGCGAGTGGGTGAAAATTGAAGAAGTTATGGCAAACCATAAAAATAGACAAATGTGAGATTTCTAGCTTTGGGAAGTAGAATTTGGGACAGGGTCCTCAAAAATGAAATATGCAGAATGGGATTGCAGGGGTGTCCAGGAAGTTTCAAGGGAAACAGAGTTAAAACAGGGGAGATATGGAAAAGGGATTGAAAACAGATAGATCTGCAACTACGTGGAAGGGATCGGCAAGAGATGGATCTGAAACAACGCTGAATGGATAAAAAATGGTTGGATCTGAAACGGCTATCATAATAGATCTAAAATGGCTGGATCTAGAACGACTATCAGAATGGATCTGAAACGACTGGATTTGAAATGGCATGGAAGTGATCGGCAATAGTTCAGCTGAAAATAGATATGGACCCTAGGTACATGCGGCTTCCTATCGGTTCAGGGGATTCACTTAGCCACCAATGTTGTCTGACGGCTTGCGTATTGGGGAAGTACCCCTCACTCCATGGCTCAGGTAAAACTGATAACTTCTTTGCCACAAACAACAGCTCTTGGTTTACCTCATGGGCGGGAACTAGTCAATCAGGTAGGGGTCGTTACCCTTTTCGCTGGTAGGTCCTCTCAATGGGCCAGCTACTTTGGGGTTCTTATGGTACTCCTTACAATGAGTTTTAGGGCTTATGCCCAAGTACTTCCCACAGTTAAGTGGATAGGGATTATTCCCAAATCCGAAGCTGAGACAGATGCGAAGAAAAAATTGGCATAAATTTCACGTAGTGAGCCCAAGAAGTGGTCTGATACCAGATGTGAATAACCTGCAATAAATAATTAATGACAACACACAAAATAGCAGAAATAATAGAACTCATAATCACTTTTATATTGATCGCAAGCCACTTCGAGGGGGAAACCTCCTTTGAGCAAGCTCAATACAAATAACTTCACGGTACCTTCATTGGTCTCAAAACAAACTTATATACTAAGTCTAGGCACCAATACCATGTGTCAATACAAACCATGGGCCAATACAAAATATGGATCAAAAATTACTACGGGACGACTTACAAAGCATATGTGTCCAACAACAATAATACAAAATATGGATCAACAAATACTATGGGACGAATTACAAAGCATATGCGCCCAACATTAATATACTAACAAAGTAAATAGAAGGGTTGACATGGGTTCCTAAAACTGATCAAGTCAACAGGTGCTAAGGATTGAAATTTGTAACAGATCTCAAATGGACTCTTTCCCGTAGAGATGTGGTGAGAACGATTGTAACTGTGATGTATGTATGGAAGAATTTCATCCCATGTTTGTCGATGCTTGTGGTTGTACATGCGAAGCAGTTCTACGACCAAGCGATTCATAACTTCTGTCTTTCCCTCGGTCGGAGGATGGAAAGATGTGGACAATGACAGTCAAGTGTCTAGCTGTTGCAAAAGGGTCTTCCAAAATATGCTAATGAATCTGACATCTCATTTAGAAATAATGGTTGTTGGTAAACCAAAGTGTTTCCAAACATGTGTGAAGAAGAGCTGAGTAGTCTGTTGCGTTGTCATCGTCTTCTTGCACGGTATGAGAATGGCCATCTTGGAAAATCTGTCGACTACTACTAATATCCCGTCATGCTAATGTTTGGTAGTAGGATATCCTATCAAGTAGTCCATAGAAATAGGTTCCCATGGTCGAGTAGGAACTGGCAAAGGTGTGTACAATCGTTGTCGTTTATTAGGCAGTTTAGCAATGGCACAAACCACATATGATCGACTGTACTTGTTGACATCCTATTTAGGTGAATGAAAATAGTAATACTTATGCATATAGAAAATGTCTTTGCTACTCCAAAATGTCCTGCAGTATTGTTGTAGTGCGAATCCAAAATGAGTTGTTGTCAATGCTCACCGGCCGGTACAAAAATTTGTCCGAGCTTGTATAGCAAAGTATCTTTCACGAAATAGTCGATGTTCGACGACTTCTCAGTTTGAATCTATTGGTATACTGGTGAAAATTCGATGTCTTCCTAATAAAACTGAGGCCAAGTAGTGGTGTCATATCCCTTCCTACTCATCACTATAAAAAGGAGCATAATGGGTGGTCTTCTTAGATAATCAGCGACGGCGTAAGCTTTACCTTTCTGATACTTAATTACCAACTGGAATTGTTGCAGGTAATTAATCCACTTAAGATGTCGAGTTGGTTGTAGTTTCGACTGGGTCGGAGCGAACTAAAGAGGCTTGTGGTCAGTGAGGATGAATGTTTCCTTGTCAAGGATGTAATTCCTCCATTTCTTGAGAGCTTGCACAATGGCATACAGTCCTTTTTCATATGTTGAATATCTTCTAACAGTGTCATTAAAATTTTTGGAATGAAAAGTGACTGGGTGACCAGACTGAGTGATCACTGTGCTAAAGGCATAGTACGATGCGTCCGTCTCAATCTCAAAGGGCTGATGCAAATCGGGTAACATAAGTATTGGTGCAGTGCAAAGCTTGTGTTTGAGTTGATCAAACGCTACTTGTTGTGTCGGTGTCCATTTGAAGACAGTTTTCCCACTTCCTTTTGTCAATTGATCCAAGAGCCAGGCTATGTGACTGAACTCGAGTATGAATCATCGATAGAAATTTTCCAAACCAAGAAAACTTCTTAGTTCTTGAATGTTGTGAGGAATGGACCAATCTTTGAGAATTTATACTTTTTCTAGGTCGACGTGAATGCCTGTAGATTCAATTACAAACCCCAAATAGTTGATGTTTTTCATCGCAAAGGAACATTTGTCCATGTTCAAGTAGAGTCGATGTTGTTGGAGAGTGTCAAGGACTTGTTGAAGCTATCTAACATGTTCTTCCCATGTTCGACTGAAAATCAATATGTTGTCAAGATAGACAATGACCCATTTTCCGAAGAAAGGTCGAAGACTGTTATCCATGCATCGCATGAAGGTCACAAGTGCGTTGGTTAAGCCGAAAGGCATGACTAATCATTGAAACAATTCTTCCTTGGTATTGAAATCAGTTTTTCATGCATCCGAGGGCTTGATTGGAATCTGATGATATCCCAACTTGAGGTCGAGCTTAGTAAAGAATTTAGCACCTTTTAGATAGTTGATGAGCTCGTGTATCCGAGGTAGAGGGTATCTATTCTTCACCGATATTTTTTTGAGTTCCATGTAATCGATGAACATGCGCCAAGTCCCATCCTTCTTTGGAACGAGGACCACTAGACTTCCACAAGGGGAGGAGTTGGGTCGGATATGAACTTTTTCAGTCAATTCTTGGATTTCTCTGCGAATCTATTCATTTTCAAGAATGGATCTTCTGTAGGCAAATTAGTTAGGAAAAAAAGAACCAGGAACAAGTTCAATAGAGTATTTTACCTGATAATGTAGAGGTACTCCGTCTGTTACTTGGAATAGGTTCTGGTACTCATAAAGAAAATTATCGATCTACTGCCTATGTCGGGAGCTGCAATCGTCGGTGACTCAACTGGTTGCTGCAGTCTTCCTAGAATGTTGCGGCTTCATCATAATCAATGTGAAATTCTGAGCATGATTGATGAGCTTCTTTGTTTGTTTAGCAGATATCATGGAAAACGTTGGTGTAGGTCATCATTCTGGTATGTTGTACCGCTGATTTCTGATTCTGACATCACCTTCTATGGTCGTGACTAGTAACTTCCATGGAAATCCCATAGGTAAGGCTTCCCAGACAGGACACCGGCTATGGAGGGAGGTGCCACATCGCAGATTACTTCATCTTGAAAAGGATTTATGAAGTACGCGATCTTGCATTGCCAAGTGATCCTTAGCTCTTATCCATCTTTCATCCAAATGATGTTGTAAGGTTGAGGATGCAGAGTGGTCACAAGACCTAGTTTCTTCACAAGATCTTCAGAGAAAAATTTCTTCTATATCCCATTGTCTAGAATCAGATGCAATGGATTGTTCTGAACCGATATCTGTGTATGGAAAAGGGGCTCTCGCTCCTCCTCGTCGACAATAGTCAAGGCTGCTGGAGTTGTCGATTTCAAAAGAGTCATTGCTTCTAGATCAGATTCTACCATAGTTTGTTGAACGCATAGGATGTCAACACTTTTTCCAAAAAGGTATTTCAATATTTGTATTCAGATGTATCATGCCAAGATGGGTGATGGTAGTCGCACCATTTTTCGGTGGGTTTCTTGGTACGTTCCTTTTTATGAAAAGAATTCTTGTCGTGATATGGCTTTGGCGGAGTCAACTGAGAATATTTCAACTTGTCGAATTTATCTTGTGTCTTCTTATCAAGTTGTCATCCCGATGTCAGCTTTGTCGCAAAGCACTCTTTTCCCTTCTGCTTGGTTTCAAGTTTGGTGGCATAGTGGAATGCATCCGCTAGCATATTGACAGTCAGAAACTCCATCTCCTACTGAATGCACTGGGATAATCCGCTAATGTACTTTAGAACAAGCATTTTTTCTTCTTCTTGGACGCCAAGTCTAGCCATGAGTCGATAGAACTCATCAGTGTATATTTTCACGGACTGGTCTTTCCATTTCCTTATTTGATTCCAATTCTTATACTGCTGCTCAAGGTACTTCGGCGGGTAAAACTCTTTTTGAATGTGTTCGACGAATTTGTCCCATATGTCAATGGGGTCTTCACTTTTCTCCATCTTTGTCGAAAGATTCTCTTACTAGTAGTGCACAGATGTTGACATCTTTAAGGCTACAATGGTGATCTTGTTGGCTTCTGAGAGTTGATTCATAGAGTAATATAACTCCAATTGTTGAACCCAATTGTCGATGGATTCAATGTCAATCTTTCCTTCTAGATTTGGTATGTCGAAATTCATTTGCACTTTGAAGGGGCTGATTTTCTCGGTGTTGGTTCTCGTCGAAAATGATCCTGATGTCGAAGAAAATCATGTGAGAATCTCATTGAACTGGGCACACCTCTCAGTTTGTTGTCGAGCCAACTCTTGCTCTATGAGATGTTGTGTCTCCTTGATTGCATGCCTTTCACCTGTTTCTTCTACCATCTTTGGAGGTAGTGTCTTCTTGGATTGTTGAGTCTATGAGTGAGTTTGAACTAGAATTAGTCAGGTAACTTCGCTTGAAGTGTCTACACAAAACTTAAGCACAAACAAATCTAATGTGCTCTGACGAAGCTTTGAATAAGCTTTGAGTCTGCTCTTATACCAATGATCCACTCGGGGATAGGAATGTAAGGGGTACAACAGTTTGACTGAATGAGTCAGCTCTATTATGACAGAAGCATATGAAATGGAATAAGCAAGGAGGATCACCCTATGTAGATAAACACAAATACACATAGACAATATGCAAGAATGCAAACTGATCTTCTCTATTATTGGATATAAAGATCCAGATAGATAAGATGTATATAAAAATAGTTTACATGCTTATATAAAGAGTGTTGAAACACTTGGGTTCCTCCCCATTATGTTCAGTTACAAAATAAGTTATAAGGATTCAGTAGTTCAACCATTGGAGCGACCGAAAGACAGAAAGACAGTCTACTGAAGTTCGACAGTTGCAAGTCACAAGATGGTGTTGTGCAAGTTGCAATTCGACGATGTATGTCGACACCGCAAAACTGTGAGGTTGCTGAACATGTCGAAGGTGCGGATTTGTCGAAGTTGGAACTCATCGCATTTGTGTCAACGTTGATGACTTGTCATAGTAGATGTCGACATTCAACAACAATGCGAACTGCGATATGGATCAGTTGGTTCCTGTAAAATAGGGAACTGACTTAAGTGGTTCTAAAATGATGCATGCAGGGCTTAGAAGGTGGTAGATGGATCCTGGATGATATCTACACACCACTAGGGGGGAAATGACATCATGAACAACTAGGAAAAATAAATAATGCTAGGTAGGACAAGGATGGAGTATTAAAATATCCTAACACCCCCCCTTAATCCATACTTTTGCATCCTAGGCCCTGGTGACTAAGACCGAAGGCCACCCATACAATCAAATAAATGATAAAAATAAAGAACTATCCATGAACCAAGGAAATGGGGAAAAAACCCATGGGAAAAATACACTCCCTCAAAAGAAAAGCAGTAGGGAACTCAAATAACCTTCATACTAAGTAGAGAAGGAAAACAATTTCCTCAGTGAAATCCTTTGGAAAAATATTGGCAAGTTGCTCCTATGTAGGAGAGCAATGCATGTTCTAGATCTGGATCTGCTCCTCTGATGTACCTCCCATTGTGTAGAAGTTGTAATTGCCAAAACAAGGATTTCAGGAACTCTTCTTGCTACTAGAGCGAATGGCTCATTGTGGTCCAAATCATGAACCTTTGAGTACCTTTTGCACAAAACCGATATTTTTGCTTGGTTGTAGATCCTCCGTGGCAAGTCTCTCCAAGATATTTTGGATCAAACCCCACCATCATGTAGCACCTCTCTCAAAGAAGTGGATGTGCATGACATAGTGCAATTTTTGCATGATACTGATATCTAGTGGTTCTATGGTCAGATGGATTCCCAACTGTGTTCCCAGCAGCTACAAGGACTTTGTGAGACGCTATTGGCCTTGGCCATGGATTGGGAGCATGTGTTGGATCTTGATCTGAATATGAATCTCCTTGAAATTTATTCTCAACATCAAGATATTGATCCTCATCTTCACTAGAATATATATCATTATGTTCTTCCTCAGATTCAGATTGGGTAGACATAGAGTATGGAAAAAATGTGAGAATTCATATGCCTTGGAGGTATGGTTTGCAAACCCTTTCACTATAATCTTCCCAGTAGATATCTTTGGAATATCAACTACGTCAGGACCAAATACCACTTTCTTTGGTGAACCTATGTGAGTCATTTGATATACAGAAAACAAATTTGCTGACAAAGAAGGCACAAATAGAACATTTTTGAACTTACCATGCTCCATATGTATTGTGCCCTTCCCTTTAGTAGAGATTTGAGATTTGTCTCCTAGGTGAATAATAAAATCATATTTGATATCTAGAGAAGAAAATGATTCTCTAGAGGCAACCATGTGGTTGGATGCCCGTGAATCTATGAGGAAGGCTTGTGATTTTGAAAATCTATCCTTTAGTTCATGGAATCTCTCATGACCATGAGAATCAATTTCAGAATCAGTCTCTCTTGCACCTTTTGGGAGGGAAATGTTGTGTTGTTCAAGAATATTGGTCATATGATCTCTCTTCTTCTACATGCAAGATATCTTTGGGTGGTTTCCTTTCTTGCAATATGAACACCTAGATTTATCAAATTCCTTTTGTTTTTCCTTCATGGAGCTAGAGGCTCCTTTCGATGGAATTGACTTAGAATTCTAATTGGGTTCATATGGCTACTTATCCTTTCATTTTTGCTTCCCTTTCCCATTCACACTTTTTGGTTCTCCAGCCAAAATAGCTTGATTTTTGGAGGCCATCAAGGTGCCCATCTGGATCAACTTATCTTGTTCTTGGATGAGAGATTCAATGAAAATATCAAAGGAGGGAATCTTCCAACCAAGGATTGACATTCATCCAAAATGGAAGTTAGAGACAAATATGGAGAACTCAGGACCTAGCTTGCTCAGAATGGGTATCACCAACTGCTCATCCTTCTTCTCAATGCCACACTACTTGCAATGCATAACCAGATAATTGAATTTTGAAAATAATTATTGGATGGTCTCGAAACTGCTGGGTTGAAGAGAAATCAACTCATTCTCCAAAATATCGCCTCCTATCTCATATTTTTTTCCAAAGAGGGTCTCTAACTTCAACCATAACTCTCTTGAAGTCTTCAATCCTTCAATGTGGAAGAGTAGATATCTGGAAATATGAATACACATGAAACCAAATGATTCATCCAATCTATTCAGATACTTGGTTTTCTCCACAGCTGATTGTGGTTTGAGATCCTTCCTCATTGTCACTCTGTATATTGATTTGTTGTGCAATACCATCTGCATATAATCCCTCCAATCAAAGTAAGTGAACGGTGTTAGGATCCTAGGAGAGAGAAGAGAGTTCAAATTGTCCATTACATTTGCTGGAGTGAATACAAGGTGAAACTGCTGCTAAGCAAATTGAGTGCAGAAACACAGGTGCAAAAACACTGTTGCAAGGGCAAAAAACTGTTGCAAGTGCATAAAACTGCTGGAAGTGCAGAAAATTGTTGAAATTGCTGTTGTACTCAAAACATTTGAATAACCTGAAAAAAAACTCTCAATAATGGAGGTAGACTACTACTGAACATTGATTTAAGACAGTGGGAAATTTTATCTGGATCCTTCACACCTGGCTAGACCTCATTGGATTTCTCCATTCAATTCAATGCAATGGCACCAACATTTGTTGGGGAAATCCAAAGGCTTCTGGTGCACTACTGAAAGAAGTTGCTCAATATATTCGCTCAATGGCTCTGATACCATGTGAAATTCTATGTCACAATACATATAAGAGCTGAGTATACATCACAAAGAAATAATGAGCAGAAAAGTTGAATAAGAGTGAAAATTGTAGTAAAAAAGAGCTGACAAATAATTATGCACCAGAACTCAGATAGGAGCAGAATAATGTCACATGATCTAATCATCACTATAATCAACAATGATGTTACAATGGAGATAATTCGGATCACACGAGAGAATTTGAACATCAATTGGTCTAGCATAGGGATTATCACCACTGGAGTGCTCCAGAAGACTCAAACTCAACTGAACTGAACCTAAACTCAGCTAACTGAATTCATAATCAGTTAACTGACTAAGGATGGTGTAATAGTGAGTTTTCCATGCATGCCAATCATAAATGGGTGCATGAGGCCACAATTTGTGGCATATGAAGCTATAACCCCCTACAATATTCATCTAACTCTAGTGGCCTACACTGGAACACTCAATTGGTTCCTATAAAATAGGGAACTGACTGAAGTGGTCCTAAAATGATGCATGCAGGGCTCAAAAGGTGGTATATGGATCCTAGATGACATCTTCACACCACTAGGGGGGAAATGACATCATCAACAACTAGGAAAAATAAATAATGCTAGGTAGGAGAAGGATGGAGTATTAAAATATCCTAACACCAATATATATAAATTTACAATATAATAATGATAACATCAACATTATCTTTCATCAAATGAATTGAAATTATAAAACATCATCACAGCAATAAACTATCATACAAATCATCATATTAAGGTTAAAGAACAAGTGAACAATATATATAATGAAAATATCAATATCACAAGAAATATCTTTTTGATATCCATATATAGAAATTTCAAAATGATAAATGGTAATAAAAGTTTATATGTCAACATGAATCCACCATACAAATCAAAATGACCCAAAATGTAATATAAACTTGGATCATCACAAAAATAACAATACATGTCTAGTAGCATGGAGAAAGAAATAAACATCCACAATATCAATAGTAGCATCAATGGCTACAATTATCATCATCCTCATCTTTCCCAACATCATATCTATCATCATTTTCATCTGATCCATCTCCATCACTATCAACAATATCTTTCCCTAGTATATTGGTGACACCATAATCTGGATCATCATCTGCGTAGTAATCTTCACCATTTTTTGCAAACAACAAGAAATAATCAATTTAAGCATTAGTATTAATTTCATTACATAATGCATATTTTGTGTCATATTGCAAATATTAATGTGATAATTTATGCATTCTCACGAGTTTTCCAACCATGAATATAAACATCATATCATCAATAGATAGTAACCACACATATCAAGTATATATACATCCATGCACACACTCATGCATGCACACACATGTACACCATAAATTTTCATATCACATTAGAACAAAACATAGAGGCAAGGAAAAATAGTCATCCTTGTGATTACATATAAAGTGAAGAAAAATATGATATCTCATATACTATTTGCTTCAAACCATTTTTTTCCTAAAGTTGTTATATCATTAAATCTATATATATCCATAACATGTTTTCAATCTATATCTTTAAAATAATATTAACAATAGTTTTCATATCTCAATCAAGTTCATGAATTGTTTACATTGTAACTTAAAAGTAAATTTAATATAACATGCTTGATAATATCCCCTCATAAACATGACTAAAAGAATATTATCATAGATATAGTTTTTAACATGCTAATCATATTATTGGTAAAAAAATCTCAAAGCTTACAAAGCTTTGTTGGAATCATCTTATCCAAGCACCTATACGAGGTAATGGAACTCAATTCTGTTACCTGGATTGGTTTTTATACCCTTGATTGAATTTTTGCCTCGTATCCCTAAATGGTCTTGGGAAGCAAGTTGAAATTTGCAATAAATAAAAAACCAAGGCTCAGATGGACAAACCGTCAGTTCCGATGCATTTTTGACATCTGAGTACCTCTAGGGACACCCTTGTATGGTGAATGTGGGGAGAGAGTGTGTGGGAATCGTGGTCATCTATTCCTTGTGAAAAAACACCTTTAGGAGGAAATAAAACTCAATTCCATTTCTCGGTTTGGTTTTTATGCCCCCAGTTGAAATTTTCCTGGTGTCCTTGAATGCCCTTGGGAAGTGAGATGAAACTCACCATAACTCAAAAATATTGGATCTGGTGGAATAAAACGTCACTTCCATTGGATTTGTGACATCCAAGTACTGCTATGGACACCCTTGACTAGTGGCTTCATGGATAGAAAGCTTTCTATCTTGACTGTTTTCTAAACTAGGGTTTTGCTCAATCACATCTAGTGAAATTTCTACACCATAGGAAAAGATTTTGAAAAATGTGGAGAGTGAGTGCATGGGCATTGTTGTCATCTCGCCCTTTCCCGAAAACCCATGCAGGAGGCAATGGAAATCAATTTCGTTGCATAGCTTGGTTTGTATACCCCCGGTTGAAATTTGTTTGTTGTCCCTGAATGGCCTTGGGAAGTGAGATGAAACTCACCATAAATCGAAAATCAAGGATTAGATGGACCAACTATCAGTTCAGTTGGATTCATGACATCTGAGTACCACTAGGGACACCCCTATCTGGTGGCTTCATCGACTGAAAGTTTTCTATTTTGACAATTTTTTGAACTAGGGATTTGCTGCAGTGCAATTTTGGGCAACTGAATGGGCATCTCTTTCATCTCTTCCTTTCCCAAACACACTTGCAAGATGCAAAAGAACTCAATTTCATTGCTCGGTTTGCTTTTTATGCCCCTGGTTGAAATTTTCCCGGTGTCTCTGAATGGCCTTGGGAAGCGAGATGAAACTCACCATAACTAAAAAACCATGGATCTGATGGGAAAATCGTTAGTTACATTGGATTCATGAGATCCGAGTACCGCTAGGGACACCCCTGTCTGTTGGATTCATGGATCGAAAGTTATCTATTTTGACAGTTTTCTAAAATAAGGTTTTTCTCATTGATGTGCAGTACAATTTCTACATGATATACTAAGATTTTGAAAAATGTGTCAAAAGAGTGCATGGGAATTGCATCCATCTATCCCTTTCCCAAACAAACCTACAGAAGGAAACAAAAATCAATTCCGTTGCTCGGTTTATTTTGTATGCCCCAGTTGAAATTTGGTTGGTGCCCCTGAATGACCTTGGGAAGCAAGATGAAACTCATCATAACTCCAAAACCATGGCTCTGATGGACAAATTGTCAGTTCCGGTAGATTCATGACATCCAGGTACTACAAGGAACACCCATATTTGGTGGCTTCATGGACTGAAATTTGTTTATTTTAACGGTTTTCCAAACTAGGGTTTTGTTAAGTGACAAGTAGTGCAATTTCTGCACAGTAGGCTAATATTTTCAAAATGTTTCAAGCGAGTGGATGGGAATTGTAGTCATATATCCCTTGCTGAATCACACTTGCAGGAGGCAACAGAAATAAATTCTATTGCTCGTTCTTTTTTAGTCCCCGGTAGAAATTTTCCTAGTGTCCCTCAATGGCCTTGGGAAGTGAGATGAAAATTGCATAAATCGAAAAATGTTTCTCCGATGGACAAACCATTAGTTCCATTGGATTCATGACATTCGAGTTACACCCTTGTTTGGTGGATTCATGGAATGCAATTTTTCTATTTTTATGGTTTTCTATAATAGGGTTTTGCTTATTGAGGTGTAGTGAAATTTGTGTGCCATAGGCTAAGATTTTAAAAAATGTAGGGAGCAAGTGTGTGGGCATCGCGGTCATATATCCCTTTCCAAAGAACACCTTTAGGAGGCAATGAAAATTAATTCCCTTGCTCATTTTTTGATTTTCTGCCAAGTGTTCCTGAATGGACTTGGGAAGCAATATGAAACTCACCATAACCCGGAAATATTGGCTCCAATGGACAAAACACCACTTCCATTGGATTCGTGACATCCGAGTACTTCTACGGACACCCTTGAATGGTGGCTTCATGGAAAGAAAGTTTTCTATCTTGAATGTTTTCTAAACTAGTGTTTTGTTGAGTGACGTGCAGCGCAATTTTTTCACTATAGGAAGGGATTTTGAAAAATGTGGGAAGCGAGTGCATGTTCATCGCAGTCATCTCTCCCTTTCCCAAACACACATGTAGGAGGAAACAAAACTCAATTTCGTTGCTCGGTTTGGTTTTTATGCCCCCAGTTGAAATTTGTTTAGTGTCCCTGAATGGCCTTGGGAAGTGAGATGAAACTTGCCATAGCTCAAAAACCAAGGCTTTGAGGATCCGTGAAATTTGAAAACCACTATGGACACCCCTCTCTGGTGGATTCATAAATCAAAAGTTGTCTATTTTTATGATTTTCTAAACTAGGGTTTTGCTTAGTGATGTGCAGTGCAATTTCTACATGATAGGCTAAGATTTTGAAAAATGTGCCAAGTGAGTGCATGGGAATCATTTTCATCTCTTCCTTGCCCAAACACACTTGTAGGAGGAAACATAACTCAATTACGTTGCTCGGTTTAGTTTCTATGCTCTCGGTTGAAATTTCCGAGTGTCTCTGAATGGCCTTGGAAAGCGAGATGAAACTCTCCATAACTCAAAAACCATGGCTCCAATGGACAAATCGTCGGTTTCATTGGATTAGTGACATACGAGTACCGCTAGGTACACCCCTATCCGATGGCTTCGTGGATCGAAAGTTCTCTATTTTGACAGTTTTCAAAACTATGGTTTTGCTAAGTGAAGTGCAGTGCAATTTTTGCACAATAGGCTAAAATTTTGAAAAATGTGTCAAGAGAGCGCATGGGAATTGCAGTCATCTCTCCCTTTCCTAAACACACATGTAGGAGGCAATGAAACTCAATTCCCTTGCATAGTTTGGTTTTTATGCCCTCGATTGAAATTTGCCTGGTGCCCTTGAATGGCCTTGGGAAGCGAGATGAACTTGCCATAACTTGAAAATTGTGACTCCGGTGGAATAAATGTCAATTTCGTTAGATTCGTGACATACAAGTACCACTAGGGACATCCCTATCCGTGGCTTCATGGACCAAAATTTGTCTATTTTGACGATTTTCTAAACTAGTGTTTTGTTAAGTGATATGTATTGCAATTTCTGCACAATACGCTAATATTTTGAGAAATATGCCGAGAGAGTACATTGAATTTTCAATCATCCTTCCCTTGTGAAAAAAACTCGTAGGAGGCAACATAACTCAATTCAATTGCTCAATTTGTTTTTTATGCCCCTGGTTGAAATTTTCCTGGTGTCCCTGAATGGATTTCGGAAGCGAGATGAAACTCACCATAAATAAAAAACCATGTCTCCGATGGAAAAAACATCAGTTCCATTAGATTCATGGAATCTGAGTACCACCATGGACACCCTTTTCCAATGGCTTCATGGACCGAAATTTGTCTATTTTGATAGTTTTCTAAAATAGGTTTTTGATTAGTGACATGTAGTGCAATTTCTGCACCATAGGCTGAGATTTTGAAAAATGTGGAGAGCTAGTGTGGGGGCCTTATGGTCATCTCTCCCTTGCCCAAATAAACCTGCAAAAGGCAACAAAACTCAATTCCGTTTCTCGGTTTGGTTTTTATGCCCTCAATGGATATTTTCTCGATGTCCTTAATTGGCCTTGGGAAGCGAGATGAAACTCACCATAACACAAAAAATGTGGATCCGATGGAAAAAACGTTAGCTCCTTTGGATTTGTGACATCCAAGTACCACTAGGGACAACCTTTTCAGATGGCTTCATGGACCGAAAGTTGTATATTTTGACGGTCTTGTAAAATAGTGTTTTGTTTAGTGTCGTGCAATGCAATTTATGCACCATAGGCTAATATTTTAAGAAATGTGGTGAGGGAGTGTGTGGGAATTGACATCATATTTTCCTTTCCCAAACACACCGATAGGAGGAAACAAAACTCAATTCCATTGCTCGGTTTGGTTTTTATATCATCGATTGAAATTTATCTAGTGTGCCTGAATGGCCTTGGGAAGCAAGATGAAACTCGCCATAACTTGAAAATTGTGCCTCCGATGGAAAAAACGTTAGTTACGTTGGATTCGTGACATCTGAGTACTAGTAGGGACACCCCTTTCCATTGGCTTCATTGAACAAAAGTCATCTATTTCAATGGTTTTATAAACGAGGGTTTTGCTTAGTGACGTGCATTGTAATTTCTGCACGATAGCCTAAGATTTTCAAAAATGTGCCAAGCCAGTGAATGGGAATCACAATAATCTTTCCCTTGCTGAAACACACGTGTAGGAGGTGCCATAACCCAATTTCGTTGCTCGGTTTAGTTTTTATGCCACCGGTTGAAAGTTGCTCGGTGTCCGTGAATGGACTTGGGAAGCAAGATGAAACTCATAAGAACTTGAAAATTGTCGCTCAAATGGAGAAACCGTCACTTCTGTTGGATTCATGAAATTCGAGTATTACTAGGGACACCCCATTCCAATGGAATCATGGTCGAAAAAAATGTCTATTTTGATAGTTTTCTAAACTAGGGTTTTGTTAAGCGACATGCAGTGCAATTTCTGCATGATAGGATAAGATTTTAAGAAATGTGTCAAGTGAATGCATGGGAATCAAGATCATGTGTCCCTTTCCCAAACACACTTGGAGGAGGAAACATAACTCAATTTCGTTGCTCGGTTTGTTTTTTATGCCCTAGGTTGAAATTTTCCTAGTGTCCCTGAATGGCCTTGAGAAGTGACATGAATCTCTCCATAAATTGAAAACCGAGGTTCCAATGGAAAACCATCAATTTTGTTGCATTCGTGACATATGAGTACCACTAGGTACACCCCTATCCAGTGACTTCATGGACCGAAAGTTGTCTATTTTGACAGTTTTCTAAAATAGGGTTTTGCTTAGTGACAAGCAATGCAATTTTTGCATGGTAGGATAATATTTTGAAAAATGTGCCAAGCGAGTGCATGGGAATTGCATTTATATTTCCCTTACTAAAAAATATTGCAGGATATATCAAAACTCAATTATGTTTCTCGGTTTGGTTTTTATGCCCCCGGTTGAAGTTTTCCTGGTGTCCCTGATTGGCCTTAGGAAGCGAAATGAAACTTGCCATAACTCGAAATTGTGGCTTTGATGGTAAAACTATTAGTTCCATTGGATTTGTGACATCTGAGTACAGCTAGAGACACCCCTGTCGAGTGGCTTCATGGACCAAATGTTGAATATTGTGACGGTTTTCTAAAATAGGGTTTTGTTGAGTGAGGTGCAGTGCAATTTTTGCACCATAAGCTAATATTTTGAAAAATGTGGGGATTGAGTGTGTCATCATCATGGTTATCTCGCCCCTAGACAAACACACATGAAGGAGGCAATGCAGGTCTATTCCGTTGCACAAATTGGTTTCTATGCCCTCGGTTGAAATTTGCCCAGTGTCCCTGAAAGGCCTTGGGAAGCGAGATGAAACTCGCCATAACTCAAAAACCATGGATCTGATAGAAAAAAGGTCGGTTCCGTTGAGTTCATGACATTTGATTAACACTAGGAACACCCCTTTCGGGTGGCTTCATGGACCAAAAGTTGAATATTTTGACGGTTTTCTAAAATAGGGTTTTGTTGAGTGACGTGCAGTGCAATTTCTGCACCATAGGCTAAGATTTTGAAAAATATGGAGAACGAGTGTGTGGGAATCATGGTCATATAGACCTTTCCCAAACACGCATGTAGGTAGAAATATAACTCAATTTCGTTGTTCGGTTTGGTTTTTATACCCCCAATTGAAATTTGTCTGGTGTCCCTGAATGGCCTTGGGAAGCAAGATGAAACTCACCATAACTCAAAAACCGTGGCTTCGATAGACAAAACGTCAGTTCCATTGGATTTGTGACATCCAAGTACTGCTATAAATGTTGGATTATTAAAACCCATCCATATCCATTTCATACTTAAAATAGAATAATTAGTCATTTTTTATTAATTCCTACATGTAGACTAGGTAGTTGGCCAATATTTATCTTCTCAGTGGAGTCACCAGGTGAATGATACAACCTTCTTGATGTCTTCCTGTTGTTCACCATCAACATTCAACTATGAACTTTGTCGTTCTCCCAGGGATTGTGAAACAATCTCTTCCCCGGAAAACCTGAAGGGCTTGAAACCCTAGAGAAAAGAATATGAAGTCTAGAAGGCTAGCCATGGTTCCTTTTCTTTTCATGTGTGGACATCCTAGCTATGCGACAGATACAGTTGCAGTTCTAATAAATTAGAAGAGGTCATTGACTCCAAAGTTGGGAGCCACCCAATGGATCAGGCACTTGGTCTATGAGTTCTTTGCTACCTCGTAGGGAGGATCGCATCCCCGACTGGAGCCAATTGTTGGCACCTATAAACTTTTGCTCGAATCCTAAGAAATGGCTTGATTCTACTAATGAATTCCTGGAGAAAATGGTTAAAACCCTGTCCCAGATCATGTCTAGGATTCTAAAGCCAAGAAAAAAGCTCAGTTGGCAAGGAAATAAGGAGAAAGATGAAGGGTTTGGACCCTTTAGACATAAAGAAGTAGCTCAAATGACCAAAAATGGGTAAAAAGATCAATAATATATAGTCCAAATGAAAATAAAGTGATAGATAAAGCTCGGACTGGTCCCTACCATTGATCCAGCGTGCAGGAGAAATCCACGGCCCACTGACAGATGGCATTCGGAGGAGCTCTCGCATGAGAATTTAGGTGGTAAGAAGAAACCGCTAGAAGGCTCACGATACCACCACAGTAAAAAGCCGGGTATAAGATCGATGGCACGGGTTGCATAGTGAGAAATCTGACGGCATGGAAGAGTCGTTGTCACATCAGCAAAAGATCAAAGTAGATCAATGGCCCGCAATGAAAGGGATCATATCTACAGTTAAGTGGATGTAGGAGATGCAAGGTTGGTAATGTGATGGGCTCCACTTGCGATAGTACCAAAGACTGGACACGTGAATAGCTCCTCGCCATAGACATATTGAAGTCGAGATCAAAACTCCTCATTGATCATCGCAAGGTATAGAAGCATCCCAGATAAGCATGAAAGGTGGTTGTGAGATTGTATACCGTCTGCCATGTGTCATCACTTGAACACCTCGCGAGGGAAATTAAATGGTAATCCAAAACTAGAAGTTAGGTCGCGAGACCACCATACCCCTATGTACGGTTAAGTAGAATGGATGGCTAAGATTTAAAGTTGGTAGGAGATACTACGGCGAAGATTAAGAGATGTCAAATCAAAGGGGTAAATAAGAGATTAGATCAATGGACCGGAAGCAACGCCCAGCAGATCGATGGATGGAAAAGCGGGACAGTTGGTGAAGATGAGAGGAAGTTATTGAAAAAGGTTTTAGATATATAACGCGGCATGTGAAGAACAAACATTTTTGTTTTGAACCTGTCGGAGTTGGAAGCTTCTGGAAGTGTAGAAGCCGAAAAGGACGACAAGTGAAAAGGTCGCTCTCAAGATTTCCGTGACAAGTAAGGTCCCAAACTCCTTTGTTTATAGCGTGCAAGTGTGTTTTATAATCATAAGAATGGCAGACGAAAAAGTTTCTACTAGTTCGAAGGTCCGGGTAACCCTAGAAGACAAGGACTGTGATGTGTTTGACCCAAAGCTTCGTTTCCCTATACCAGAGGTTAAAATAAGGCTGAAAACCCTGCTTGAACAAAGGTTAGACGTCCATAGAGTCCACCAGTCCTTTTTCATCTTTTATTATCTAGAATAGATAATGCCCTTTCTAGAGTTCATGTCATGGTGTTCGTTAAATTATTTAGAACCCTAACGAGTGATAATGAACACCAGGAAGTCTAAAATCGTTTGTAATATCGATGCTGCCGTCATTTGGAGTACCCTTGCCATGCCAGAATCTCCAACCCTAGCCCCCGAAAGTTCTTCTAAAGAGTCATTCATTACTCTGTACAGACAAATTTCCCCTAAAATTCCTAAAGATTTCCTTGATACCTGTCTAAAACCTGATGTAAAAATTGTGGATACCCCTTACCCGCTGGACGTCAACCTTTTTAATGACAATACCGAGTTGGTCTTTTCTTTGATGGCTCGGTTTTTAGGTTCAAACTCAGATTTGTGGATAACTGAAGTGCAATTAAGCCTATTATTCAGGATTAGTGTTAGTTCCCCAGAGGCGGGAAGTGAGTCAGTACCATCCCTCAAGTTTGAGGAAATTTTGGCAGAAAAGATACATGCACAATTAAGCTGTTTTGAAAGTACCAGATTTTTTCGGTTCCAGGGCTATTTGACTAAAATGATTCTGCATAGCAGTGCAGATGAGTTAAGATTCTCTCAAATAGTCTTCACAGGGAATTTGGAAGACAATGTTTTCAATTAAATGAATTACATTTTATCTATTGTATATAAAGTTATGTTTGAAGAAACACTACCCAGAGTGTTACCAGAGATGCAAACCCTGATGCAGTTGAGGGATGAGCTAGCCGTTGGTGACTGGTTCTTGTTGAAATATGCCATAGTGATAAGGGTTTACGGTTTTGTACATGAACCATACTTTTTGCCAGCATTTCTGACCTTGAAAGTTTTTTCCCTTGAGTTCATCCGTCAGAGATTGATCGCAGAAGAGGAGCAGTTTGGGCAACACAAGAAAGGTTCTAACGTAACACTCCCATGGCAAGGTGACCCTTTAATCGAAAAGGTTAAAGTGTGTGTGTACACTTAGGAAAAGTCCCGGATATTTCAATAATTGCCGCATGAGCTAAGCCACATCATCATAGCTAAATTTCCTTTCTATATGGCCAAAAAGGTACGACCAAATATACCTGATGTCATTTCAAATTTTCAATCATCATGCCAAGTCACCAATGTCATTTCGAGCCTCAGTCTTCATATCAAATCATTTTGAAGGTCCAAATCAGAAAAGCACAAGAAGAATAATTCGCATGGGGACGCTGTCATTATAGGTTGTTATAAACTTGATCTCCTAGGTTCATAACTCATGCCTGAAAAGGTGGCAGTTTCCTCTATCTTAGTATTATTTTCGATCTGTCTCAAGACATGGATATAGAACAAGGAACCAAAGTAGTAATTGTACCAAGACATGTATTGTCTAAGATGGAGGAAGAGCACATTTATTTACCTCCCATAGTTCGTGGTCATATAGGAGATGATCCCCAAGAAAAATAGATAGATAAGAGATTGCAGCAGCAGATGAAGAGAGAAGAAACCTATGAAGGAAGCAAATAGGAAATAGAAACTATCAAAGATCTAATACTCACTACAAAAGGGATACCTTCTATTCCTTTACCGAAAGGAGGCTAGACAGAAGACTCTTTCGACGTAGGTTTTTTCTAGATTGGTATGGTCAGGTGAAAGCCCATGACTAAGGTGGCGGTATTTTGTGTTATGGATATTCTATCACCCGGTTAGTCTGTCTATGGGCATCATGTGCATATTCCCTATCCCCTATTTTTAAGGTCAAGGCATCCCATAATCCATTTTTTAAATGTGGTATAGTTGAGTGGTGTGTGATGTTGTACAGATTGATTTCTATCGGTGAAGAGCTTTCACCTATGTCTTCTATCGATCAGCTTAACATCAGAGTCCTAGGGAAAGGGATGCTGAGTTATGACATCCCGGCACCTGAACTTTGGGCACCTGTGGAGAAATACGAGAAAATGAAATATACCATCATGCTCCACCGGTAGCTGTTGTCCCTTAAATATCAGATCTGTGCATTTTTAAGTGTCAGTTTATTTTTGATATAAAATGTTTTGTGATATACTTTAGGATTTTGATTTTCCAGGACGTGGCAGTGGGTTTCCTATTATGTAATGAAGTTTCACCATTGGACATATACTTTAATATTTTTTTATATTTTTTAACAGCATACCGGAAAATGCAAGAAAGTGATTGAACTTATCTTGTTATATTTTCTGTTTTGTGATAGTGACATCTGAACTATGATGACGTGTCTCGAAATTGTAACTAATTTATGTTTCACGTGAGCCGAGTATGAGACTCTAGGCCACTATAATTTCCATGAATTTCCATATGGAAAAGGGGGGCGAACTTTTGAAGCTCTACATATTTTGTCTATTGTTGTTATCTTGAGATATTTCTTGAATAAAATTGTCAGAAGCTTACATGTGTTTTTCAGATATCCCTATGTAATTGGTCTGGTAGTCTGTTTTTCCTCTTCTATGTGATATGTGTTTCTTTCCTTTGTTAACTCATATTGTTAACATTCCTTCGTACTTGGTTCAATGTAGTATCCGAGCGATATTCATAGAGATTATGCCTTGTTCATTTCTTACCAAGTATTTCAAGAAATATTTCTACTAAAGTTGGTATGAGATTCATCTATGTATGCCTTATATCAATGGATTGTTCATCTTTCTTCTGTTTCAACAATTAAATAATTTCGACTACTAGCTTGTTTCTACCTTGCCTCTGTGTGAATGTATCTGCTAAGCATTTGATAATAATGTTTATGGTATACTTGAATTGACTCCATTTCCCAGTATAGATCCCTGTTGTTCTCCACCAATGGTTTATAGGAGTAAAATTTGTCCTACAGAAATCTGACCTTCTGCGTATTTTTTAATAGAACATCTTGAGAATGAGTGCTGGTGTTCCTTTTTCATGGTTGATGCCCTTGATTATTTCCAGTTTTTCATTAGTTTATTGAGAGAGCCCTCTCAGACTGTGTTGGGTCAGTAACATCAGTCCAAAGATTGGTTAGTGGTTACCCAGAATTACCCTCTTTTACCCTTGGGGGTCAAATTTGGTGTTAACAAATTGGTGTCGTTGCCGAGGAAGAGATTGTTTCACAATCCCTGGGAGAACGAAAAAGTTCAGAGCTGAATGCTGATGGTGAATAGCAGGAGACATAAAGAAGGTTGTATCATTCACCTAGCGACTCCACTCAGTAGATTTCTAGTGCAAAGGTGACTCCACTGGGAGGATCAGTGACTCCATATCAGAATTTGAGATGTTGAAGATCTCATGGTGACTCCACATTCAAGAAACCCAACAGCCCATTGTTTCACAGGCTAGTCTCTTCAATTTTCAAATCAGAATTCACAGCTTCAAGGTTTCAAGATGACTTCATTGTCAAGAAGGTATGCTCCTTTAAGAAGGTCTCATATTCATGGTTTTCCAAATCAGATCCCTAAAGTAGATTGGCAAACCTACTTACCTAAATTCAGAGATGAAGATCAAGACAATGCTGCTTCGCATTTAATCAAATTGCATATACATGTACACAAGCTAAATATTAGGTTTCATGAAGATTGTCTTATGAAAATGTTTATGACCTCCCTAGAAGGGAAATCTAGGTCCTGGTATGAACAGTTGCCGGCTGCTAGTATATATTCCTTGAGGAATTTTCATACAGTATTTTTTGAATATTTTGAGAAATCTTGTCCATTATTGTTGCTAGTAAAAGACTGTTGTGTATGCTTTGACGGTTTTATTCAGAACCTGGAACATGTTTATAAAGATGATTAATTCTTAGATGATGAGATCATAGTAGCTTTGCATGAAATCCCTTTTCAACATTCTAAAATTCAAGAAAAATCTCAAAACAGAGTAACACCCTCAGCTGAAAATAAAGGGAGCAGTAATCCTGCGGATGATCTTTATATTTTTTCTCCCGAGGGAGAAGGGTTTTCAGTTTTTTCAATCATCTTGTGTTTCTGAAGAAGATCATATCAGTTCCATTGCATGTCATATTATTTCAGAAGCTGTTGGTCTAGATAAGCCTATCTTGTTGGATTCACTTGAAGTACAACACATTGAGGTTCGTCTAAAAACACAAGAAGCAGATCAAGTATCAGTTGATGCTGTTGGTTTTTCATTAGACAAGAAAGATGAGCATATCCTTCACAGTGTTGCCAAAAGTTCTCCTCTGTCTGAAGATGAGATAGACCAGCTCCTGAAAGGTCATGTTACGGCCTCACTTGAATCAAATTTGCACGGTTCACACAGTCCGAGATATGTAAGTGAAATTTCCTCTATTTTTAAAAATATAAATCGGAATTTAAAGGATGACATTTATGATAATCTTTTGAAGAAACTCATTCGGGACGATGATTCTCCGCAAGGAAATCAGCTATTAAACACCATTTCCTTTCATCAAGAAGATAGGACTGTCATGTCTAATGATCTTGAAGAGTGTTTTATGTTTAAAGATGTTTTAGATTATGATATGAGGGAGTATGAATATGAGACAAATAGTGTGTCAAATAAAGAACCAGAGTGGCTCATGCTGAAGGAGGGTACAGTCAACACTCAAGCAACAGAAGGTCACAATTCCCTATGCATTCTCAGGGATTGATAGCAAAATGTTCTAGTAGATCAAATTGAAAGAGGTACTTGCATTTTTGTTAAATCTCAGGACATGGTAATATTTCAAATTATTGAAGATCCTTATGCTTATTTGCTTCAGTCTAAGGGGAAGATGAATTTTCTTGCACTTATGGAACTTGAGCTCATTATCGGTGCACGTTTGGAATGGCTTGTTTGTTGTTTTCTTTATTGCTTACTTAAGGAGAGTGTAAGCAAGGTCCGAGGAACTGGCCGGTTATTAGATTGGCTTCACTGGCACTTTTGTGTCATTTGACTCAGCAGTGGCATTCCAATGAAGTAGACTAGGTAGCAGGAATAAGTTTGCTCAGCAAGCAATTTTCAGTATGTACAATGTTATTTTTTCAATTTGCAGCATGATTCAGAAAATTTCAGTATGTTTTTAGTTCTTCCAGCTTGCAGTTTTTCAGTTGCAGTTTTCAGGTGAAAGACAGGTTGCAGGTTGCACTTGACAGGGTTGGGAGCCATCTAATGGATCAGGCACTTGGTCTACGAATTCTTTTCTACCTCACAGGGAGGATAGCATCCCCGGCTGGAGCCAGTTGTTAGCACCCCCAAAAATTTTGTGATTAATCGTCTTCTGACGGCATTAATCGTCTTCCGGCAACATTGGCAATGCAAAATAAGAACATTTTTCATGGCGGGAGGTTTTCAAGCTTGGTCGAGAAAAAGAAACATTTGTCCTCGGTTGCAGACACCATGGTCGCAAAAGAAAAATGGTCCTAAGTGTTTGTGAGCTAAGCCTTTTTGAAGGGTCTAGAGGATTCTTTAAACCTAAACCAAATAAGGAAAATCATTTTTTGAGGGTTTAAGATCAAGCCTAAACTTTATAGAAGAAAATATTGATTTTTAGCCAAAGTTAACCTTTGTGGAGATTTTTAATAAAGTCAAAAAGTTATTATGAAAAAAGGAGGGCTTTCATATTTTTTAATTTAGCCTACCTCCTAACTTTATGAGCAAGGGATTTCATAATATAGCCTAAGTATGGTGCATTGGTAAACTCTGGGTCGAAGTACAGAGGTATTGATTTATTATAACCTAAGTTTCATTTTTTGGTTTTTTCCCAAGATCTAATTAAAAAATGGAGCTAAAGGTTGTTAAGCCCAGCACCAAGGGCTTGACAAGTGACCAAGAGCTGAGCCAAGGGACCCCAAATAGCCTCCATACTCCAAGCGCCATGCGTGATAGGCCTCTCCATCATTTGTTACATGATATACGTGGAAACACATGGGATATATGAAAACCAAAGAGCTTGTTCTCCCATTGCATGTGGGATAAGTCCCCAGCAATTACAAAATAAAAAGAAATGCAAGCAACGAGCCCATGGTCCACGCCAACATCGCATGACCATAGTGCTTGGAGATAGGGCCGGTGCGATGAGAAAACTACTAGCCAATGTGTCACTCTAAAAATGCTCATCGCATGAGTATGAATGGTTTTATAAACAGCTTGAAGGGCCTGGAAATACCACCATCTCGAAAAAATGTTGCTTGCCAGAAATATAATAGGGAAATGGTCTCATTGTGGCAATATTTCTTTTCCCACCAAAGCTCTAAAACCCTAATTTCGGTTATCCAGGTGAAGATGGACAATGCTGCCATTCTAGGTAGCAGAGAGAGAAGACACCATCTTATGTGAAGTATGCTGCAACGTGGGAGTCGGAGTGGGCGAGGGGGAATGATTTTCCTTCTGATATTATTTTTATGGCTCCCCATGATTTTTGCTACCAGCAGTCCAGATTTGACCTTTTGCATCCAAAAGCTGGTGACGCCACCATTTTCCTGAAGAAGGTGGTAGAAGAAATAAGTATATAAGCGTTTGCAGTCTTACTATTTGAGATCATGGTCTGAATATTGACGCCGGCATTTTGTGCGTTGAGCCTGCACATTACAAGTTGTATATTCCAGAGCTCTTCTTTCATTTTAAAAGAAGGAAAGTGGCGTCCAAGTGCTGAGGGGTTTTCTGTCAGTGCAATTAGCATGTGAAATATTGTCATTTTGGGTGAAATCCCTCTCAGAAGATACTACGAGGAGGATTGAAGATTTCGAGTTTTATACAGTTCGAGCACGAAGAAAGACTCTTCTTCTGAGGGCAGACCTCGATATCTCTTCTAACAGAAGAGCTGCATTCAAAGGGTATTCTTCAGGGTGCATTCAAGAGCCGGAGTCTCGACCGTAGGGTTTCATGATGGGAGGCTTCTCAGAGCATTTTCGACCCCAAATACTCTGGCTCATTGTCGTGGAACCTTCGGCAAGAAACCCTGCGAGGGATGAGATCATTGATAGCCATACTACGATCCTCACTGAGTTCATTGGGAGTAAGAAGGAATATTGGAGACTAAATATGTCTCGACAGGTCTGTCATGTATTTCTCGAGCCGCAACCCTATGGCCAACTTTTTGTCACCAACCTCTGCCATTATTTTTAACCAATCGCCTTCACCAAAAAATAGTGGATGCGTCTACTCTCTTAGAGGAAGGAGTCGGGAGATTGTATTCACCGGCTTTTGAAGTTGTTCTCGGTGCAGAGTTTGAAAGAATGAGGAATGTAAGCTACTAACGGTGTTTTCCCCAAGGCGTTTCTCCCAGACAAAATTTGCACTATGAGGCTCGGAGCTGAGAATGGTTTGTCACTATAGCTACAATGGCGTTTTCTTCAAGGGTTAACAACTGCAAATGGTGCTGGCTCTAAAAGCATGGTTTCTACAAGATACAATGGTTGTTGGTGTTATGTCTGCTATTCTCATGGGCAAATGTCATCAATCTCGATTTTGTATTACTTTACCGTCAAAGTATAAGCAGATTTTGCAAGTTACCCGTGGACTGATTTGGGTATTGTTTGCTAGTTTGAGGATGAATAAATTGCTCTCAAGCAAGATATCGAAGAACAAAGTCCCAATCCTCTCAAGATTTTTACATGGAGTGAAAAATTGTCTCTAAGATTCAAGGCTATTGATGGGAATAGTGATACATTCAAACTTGCGACAAAAGTATGCATCCCCAGAAATTTGGCTTTACATGAAAAGAAAATAAAAGTTGAAAATGTAGCAGAGCTATTTTCAAATGCCCATTGTTTTCCTTTGTTTTCCTCATATAAAAAGAGAAGAGAAATGGAAGGGAAACGTGACATTGAAGAAGAATAGTAGCCATCTGGCATTGTAATAACCTACATCAAATGAAGAATTCGGAAAGCTAAGGGAAAGCAATCAGTCAGAGAAGAAACCACCGGGAGAACCTATCTAAAATATCTTCTGTATTTTATTTTAAATAAATTATGTCATGTAGTGAAATTGTTGCCAGATGTAAAAAGCAGTTAGGAGATCTCTTAAATTCTGTTTTGAAAAGCTAGGTGGCAGAGTTGTATTGATGATGTGTCACTATAATTGTAACTATTTTATGTTAAGGATTAGGTCGACTATGAGTCTCATGGACAGCTATACATTCATTGTAATAGAAGACCTAAGGGTGAGTGAATCATTTGGTTGAATCCTAGGAGAGCTCAGCTCTGATTTTTGAGATTTTATTGTTAAATATATCAGCAGTGTTTGAGGCTGGGTTATTTTGCAGAGAATTCCTGTGTCATCTTTCTTGCAGTCTGTCTTTCCTTTCCCATGTTAATTTGTTTATATTTATTTGCATTTCATTATGTTAAATTTCTCTTATGCTTGAATAAGGGCAGCATTGGAATAGGATTCATTGAAATCATGCCCTCTTCCTTTCATTTCAGATATTTCACCACCAGTTTCTGCTAAATTTGGCCTAGGATTCATCCTTGTTAGATGCCCTGTGGTGATGGACTGTTCACTCTTCTTCTGTTTCACCCCTTAAAGCTCTTTGACTACGCGTGGGTGGCTACCTTGCCTCAGTTTAGATATCTTATGCAGCTGCATTTTTATGTGTTTTATGAATCATCTTTTGACTCCATTGCCCAATAATTCTCCTCCTGATTCTCTTACCAAGGTTTTAAACAATTTTCTCTAGCAGAAATCTGATCTTCTGCACCTGTTATTCAGTGAACATCTTAAATGTTGAATGCTGGTTTGTTTCTTCATTATTGACAATCTTGATGATTTCCAGCTTTCTGTGAGTTAAAGAGAGAGCCCTCTCTGTTTGTGTTAGGTCAGAAACGCAAACCAAAGACTGGTTAGTGGTTACCCAGAATTACCCTCTCCATAACCTAGGGGGTCAATTTTGGTCTTGACAAATTGGCGTCGTTGCTGGGGATGCTATCCTCCCCGCGAGGTAGCAAAGAACTCGTATACCAAGTGCCTGATCCATTGGGCAGCTCCCAACCCTGACAACTGCAACTTGCAACCTGTCTTTCACCTGAAAACTGCAACTGAAAAACTGCTAGCTACCGAAACTAAAAACATACTAAAATTTTTTGGATCATACTGCAAACTGAAAAAATAACATTTTTCATACTAAAAAATGCTTACTGAGAAAACTTATTCCTGCTACCTACTCTACTTCATTGAAATGCCACTACTGAGGGTCAGTGCAAGCTAATGAGGGTCACTTTTGGCACGTTAGATGCAATAGAAAACTGAAAAAGCAGGCATCCCTCAACTTACTTGGATTTTTTGATTTACTTACGGAAAATATCTTGCATTGAGTAAAAAAGATGAAATGTAGGAAATTGAATCACGTTTCTGAATATATAACTTTTATGTATTGAAAATTTGCATAGCTATGTCAAGTTTCAGTTTTCCTAACAGACACTTTTTATTTTTCAGGCAAATGATAAGGTATATGTTTTTGTGGGTAGAGCCTTTGAGGGCCTAAATGATGGAATCAAGCTACAAAAATCGGCATGCATGTAGAGAACACATAGCACTTGTGCGCCATTATTTTTCGAAAATTAAATTAGTAATTTTATAATTTTTTTATAATTGTCTAAGTGATCAAACCTCAAAAATAGTACATCTTTTGTGGGTAGAGCCTTTGAAGGTCTTAATGCAAAAATATTGAAATGGGTTTTTCATAGAACGTGGAGGTTAGTGTCCTCTTGTGCACCATACAATTTTTTTTTGAAATGATTGAGAATTGAAAAAGTTATGGAAGAAACACTAACAATGTGTTTCACGAGTTAAGGAGGTAGGACAGAAAAGAAATTGAAAGAAAATAGGAAAAATTAATATTTCAAAATAAAAGTTACATATTTGGAATCTGCAGAAAAAATGCTATTTGTGTCTAAGATTTCGTCAAAAATAACTCTGTGTAGCATATTGTAACGAGTGGCTAAGCACAGGCTTCTCCAGAAACTGGAAGAAATACCCAATTAGCTTTGGTTTTTCATTAACATAGCACAGGTTTGGAATTACCGAAGCAAACTCCAAAGCATACACATAGGATTATTGTTGACATGTGAGCATGTGACTCGGCCTGTTTAAATTCAAAAATATTGCCGCGCTTTTAGATTTAAATAACGCGTACGCGTTATATAACTAAATAACGCGTGCGCGTTATATCAATAATTAACGCGTACGCGTTATATAACTACATAACACGTACGCGTTATATAGTTACAAAACGCGCTCGCGTTATTCAAATCATAAAATATATGTTTAATACTTGAGAAAGAGGGGGTGTAGAAGTCAAGGGAAATTTTGTTTAATATTTGAGAAGGGGTGGGGAAGGGTCAAGGGAATCTATGGTTAATATTTAATAGGGGTGGGAAAGGGTCAAGGGCTTAGAAGGATGTTGGAAGCTTGAGTGGGGAGAGATGAAGGGAATGAGAACATGATGGGCTACAGGGGGTGAAGGGAAGTGGAGCTTGAGAGCACTATTAGGAGTAGAATAGGTTCTGAAGAGGTATAGGGTTAGAAGTTGAAAGTGAGACTTGAGTGACAAGGGGGATGTGAGAGAGAAATAAAGAATACAAGGGGGGGAGAGACATAGAGCGAGGGAGGGAGAGGGACAATGGGGAGGAATGGATTTGGAGGGAGTGAGAGATAGATGGGGATAGAACGAAATAAGAGATAGGAAGGGAGGGACAGAAAGTGTTGGTGGGAGACATGCAGAGAGTGGTGGCGATGGAGAGAGAGGGAGTGATGGAGAGATTGGGATAGGTTGAGGGAAAGATGAGGGAGGGATAGAAGGTGAGAGACAGGCGATGAGAGAGGGAGGGAGAGAAGGTAGGGTGAGGGATGGAGGGAAAAAGTTGGAGATAGATATGGATGGAGGGGGTATGGGTTTGAGAATGGAAAGTGACATAATGTGTGTGTATGTGTGTGTGTTTGAGAGAGAGAGAGAGACAGAGAGAGAGACAGAGAGAGAGAGAGAGAGAGAGAGAGATTGATGGTTGGGGAGAGAGAGAGTAGAGGGAGTTGTGAGCATCATATTCTCCATCAGCATCATATTCTTCATCATCATCATCTTCATGACCATCATCGTCATCATCAACATCTTCATCATCATCACCATCATCATCATCATCATCATATTCCTCATCAAATCAAAATCTCCATCATCATTATCATCATCATGATCATCATCTAAACATCACCATCACCATCATCATCAACATCTTCATCATCATCACCATCACCATCATCATCAAAATCTTCATCGTCATCACCATCACCATCACCATCACCATATTCATCATCATTGTCATCTCTAGGTTCCCCATCAACATCAACATCTCCATCATCATCATCTTCTTCATCATCATCATCTTCATCACCATCATCATCATCATCAACATCTTCATCATCATCACCATCATCATCATCATCATTATCTTCCTTGAATCAGATCAACATATCCATCATGTCACCATCATCTTCTGAACATCATCATCTAAACATCACCATCACCATCACCATCATCATCATCATCTTCATCATCATTACCATCACCATCATCATCAACATCTTCATTGTCATCACCATCATCATCATCATCATCATTGGCATTTGTAGGTTCCTCATCAACATCTCCATCATTATCATCTTCTCCATCATCATCATCTTCATCACCATCATCATCAGCATCAACATCTTCATCATCATCACCATAATCATCATCTTCATCGTCATCAGGTCAACATCTCCATCATCATCATCTTCTTCATCATCTTCACCATCATCATCATCATCATCATCTTCATCGCCATCTCCATCATCTCCATCATCTCCATCATCATCACCATCACCATCATCATCATCTTCATGACCATAAACATCTTCATCATCATTGTCATCTCCCCCTTCCTCATCAACATCTCCATCATCATCATCATCATCATCATCATCATCATCACCATCTGAACATCACCATCATCGTCAACATCTTCATCATCATCATCATCATCATCAGCATCATCATCAGCATCAGCATCATCATCAAAATCTTCATCGTCATCACCATCACCATCTTCATCATCATTGTCATCTCTAGGTTCCCCATCAACACATCTCCATCATCGTCATCTTCTTCATCATCATCATCTTCATCACCATCATCATCGTCATCTTCTTCATCATCATCATCTTCATCACCATCATCATCGTCATCAACATCTTCATCATCATCACCACCATCATCATCATCATCTTCCTCATCAGATCAACATCTCCATCATGTCACCATCATCTTCATCTTCATCATCATCATCATCATCATCATCATCATTACCAACACCATCATCATCAACATCTTCATCGTCATCACCATCATCATTGGCATCTGTAGGTTCCTCATCAACATCTCCATCATCGTCATCATTGGCATCTGCAGGTTCCTCATCAACATATCCATCATCGTCATTTTCTCCATCATCATCACCATCATCACCATCATGATCTTCTGAACATCATCATGATCATCATCTAAACATCACCATCACCATCATCGTCAACATCTTCATCATCATCGCCATCAGCATCATCATCAAAATCTTCATCGTCATCACCGTCACCATCTTCATCATCATTGTCATCTCTAGGTTCCCCATCAACACATATCCATCATCATCATCTTCTTCATCATCATCATCTTCATCACCATCATCATCGTCATCAACATCTTCATCATCATCACCATCATCATCATCATCATCTTCCTCATCAGATCAACATCTCCATCATGTCACCATCATCTTCGTCATCATCATCATCATCATCATTACCAGCACCATCATCATCAACATCTTCATCGTCATCACCATCATCATTGGCATCTGTAGGTTCCTCATCAACATCTCCATCATCATCATCATTGGCATCTGCAGGTTCCTCATCAACATATCCATCATTGTCATTTTCTCCATCATCATCACCATCATCACCATCATGATCTTCTGAACATCATCATGATCATCATCTCAACATCACCATCACCATCATCGTCAACATCTTCATCATCATCGCCATCAGCATCATCATCAAAATCTTCATCGTCATCACCATCACCATCACCATCACCATCACCATCTTCATCATCATTGTCATCTCTAGGTTCCCCATCAACACAACATCTCCATCATCATCATCTTCTTCATCATCATCATCTTCATCTCCATCATCGTCCTCATCAACATGATCTTCATCATCATCACCATCATCACCATCATCATCATCATCTTCCTCATCAGATCAACATCTCCATCATGTCACCATCATCTTCATCACCATCATCATCACCATCATCATCAACATCAACATCTTCATCATCATCACCATCATCTTCATCAACATTATCATCTTTATCATCTTCATCTGCATCATGATCATCTTCATTGTCATCACCCTCCTCCTCCTCATCATCTTTATCATCTTCATCTACATCATGATCATCTTCATTGTCATCACCCTCCTCCTCCTCATCATCTTGTGCACTTATGCACTTAGGGATTAATATTTAGAAGAGGGTCTAAAGGCCTTTATGGGGGAGGGGCTCTAGGAACAAGGTAAGACAGAGAGGGCAGGGGGGAGGGATAAAGGCGTAGAGGGTTAGTGATTAAGGGAGAAGAAGGGAGAGAGTGCTATAGGGAGGGATAATGACGAAGATAAAGAGAAGGTGGAGAGATGGAGAGTGGGGTGGTAGAGACATGGCTGAAGGGAGAGAAAGAAACATGAAAGAAACATGTAGGGAGAATGAGGGACACATATTTAGAAAGAGATAGGGGGTATCTAGGGATTATTGGGAGAGAGCTAGGGGGTATTAAACCATACAAAACATTTGTTTTGTATGCAATCATATAAATTATTAGTTTTCTTTGATTTTGATCGTTGCCCTAGCCGTGCACCTAACCTATTTATTGTGCTTGACTATATCGCGTTCGCGTTTTTTAACTACATATCGCGCACGCGTTTTATATTTATAAAACGCGTACGCGTTTTGTAACTCCAGAAATAATGGACTGTTGCTGTCCGAGAGCAACTTCACTCTGTCCGAACGAAAGCAACAATCCCGCGATTTTTCAAACAGCACGAGCCCGCGTCTGAAAATTTTCACATTCTACACCAACTCCATCATTTTTTTTTATGCAGGTGCAGCATTGAGGACATCTTTCATGGTTGCTCACTGTGGTGTTGGGTTATATGGCCATATTTGAAGAAAATAATTAGCAAGCTTGAAGAATCTCCAATTGAAGAACACCAAAGATAAGGCCTTTGAAAGATTCATTTTGCCTATATTTGAGGAGCACACAAGGTAAGATATCAAGCTTCAAGACCAACAAGGAAGAACTTCCATTTGCTTATTATTGAAGAGCTTGTAATTGAGGAGCAACAAAAACAAACTATATTGAATTGATCATTGTGGTGATGGGGAATGCACGTAACCGAGTAAACAAATCCACAAGGAAGAAGAGACCTCAAGAAGTCATTGAAGAAGAGAAAGAAAAGAAAAGAATATACATGATGAATCGGAGGCTTTCTTTGGAAACTAATCCAAATCCAATTGTAGAGGATACCATGGTTCATCCTATTAATCCACGACAAGAGGGACCTTCAATTTCCACAATAGTTGTTGAACAAGCACCCCATGGAAGTAATCAAGAAGCAAAACGTAGGTGCTCATTAGGGGATGTTTCAATTCCCACTTCAAGTCAAAGTGATAAGTTACCATCTCAAGATGAAGCTCACGAAGAAACACACAATTTGCTATCCGGATGTGGTTATACAAGCGATGAAGTCAGAGAGGCGTTGGACATTTTGCCTACTGTTGAAGAAGAGAATGTTATCCACACCATCGATGAGGATGTTGGACTTCCACAAGGGGATGTTGGACTTCCACAGACCATGGATGAGGATGTTGGACTTCCACCATCCAACTACCAGGAAGAGAATGAAGGACACCAAGCTACTACTGAAACGCCAGAGCGTCTTGGTGATGCGCTACATGGTACAATTCCAACCCCCTTACCTCCATTAGCAAGCACACGTCGAAGAACTCCGAAGCGTATACAAGTTGATGAAAGACTTATGAATTCCATTGAAGGTACGCTATCTAAACGTAGTATTGCTTATCAAACTCAACAGATACTTGATAAATATTTTGTTTCTAAATGTGATGGAGATAAATGTAGATTATTTTTATCATTGTTAAAATCTAGGAGCATGAATGTTGTTAGGAAAAAGTTAGGGATAAAGATGATAAAGAATTCTGAACCAAGTTCTCATATAGTTAAAAGCCTAGTAGATGCATTTGGTAAAATTGGTAAGAACACACGTTCAAAGGACCGCAATGCTGCTCGTCGTGTGTTGTCACAATCAATTGCAGATAAGAACACCAGGGCCCTTCGTATTCTCAGGCCTACATCGAAACTAGTTAATTTGAATGTAAAAACCCTCCGTAGGTATTCTATTAGAAGAGAACATCTTGACACAACCGATCAGACAGATTTTTGGGCCTTTGTTGGTCGGTTGCCACGTCGTGACATGAAGCTAGTTGATGCAGTAAAGGGACTAGTGCATAGTTTTTGGCATGATCACACAAGGCCTTCTTCAAACCGAAAGGATGTACTAAAACTAAGAAGGGGTTCAAAGGATCGTGAGCCACATACTAAGCATCTTCTTGATATAACACAGACAGAGCTTTACGAAAAATTTAAGATTGAGCATAGACAATTGAACTTGGGGCAAAGATCTTTTGAGAAATGTAAGCCATGGTATGTTAGAATAAATACTCTTCGTAACACTTGTTGTTGTAGATACCATGTAGAATATGAATATTACTATGAAACATTTTTGTACATTCGTCGTGTGTTGCATACTAACATTGTGCAGGATTGCTCCATGACAATACCACCGACTTCATCAAGAGAATTCATTCATAGCATCATGTGCAATAGGCCCGAGGGGCAAACATACTATGCAAAATCTTGTTTGGATGGAACATGCTCCAACTGTGCTGGAATGGCATTATTGAGCCAATGTATGCACGAGAATGGAGACAGTGAATTTGGGAAAATGGTTACAGACATGAAAAGTTTCAAATATATCAACTATGAAATAGTCCCAGGGAAAGAAAGCAAAAAAATACAATTGGTGACATCTCAGGTATGCATTTATATCTATAAAATTATGTTGTAACGGTTACATTTCAATCCTTACTTACAACAAAAAACTGACATTGAGATCATTTTGTGTCACCAGGTACAAGTTAGTGACTTCATCAAGGAATTTATTGAAAAGACACATCAATATGTTCAGCATGTCCACGTGGCACGATGGCAGGATGAGAAGTTTAGAATATGCAGAGATACATTTCCCCTTGGTACTATACTTTCAGTTGTTGATTTTGCCGAGAACTACACTCTGCAACCTCAAAATGAGATCCAAAGTCAGTATTATCACTCTGAGCAGGTTTCCTTGATGGTCCATATCACATACAGGCATGGCCCAAATAGCACTGAAGAGCAAAGAGAAATTCTGAAGGAATATCACTTCTACATAAGTGATGATAGGTGCCACGACTTCCACTATGTACGTCATTGCTTCATCATGTTCTATGATCACTTGAAGGGAAGGAACATACAGATGGACCGACACTGGATTTGGTCTGATGGGTGTGCTGGTCAGTTCAAAAATGCACGCATATTTCAGTGGTTGTGTTCATTGCATAAAAACTACAAAGTGCCACATATGTGGAACTATTTTGAGACTGGGCATGGTAAAGGAGAGCATGATGGAGCCGGAGCATGTGTCAAAACAGCCCTACGAAGAGAGGAATTGAAAGTATCTACAGAATCTACTATTCTAAATGCTCAATCTATAGTCAGGTGGTGCACGTCAGTAATGGGAGAGGAATCAACTATGCGAGTAGAATCCACAAGAAAGAGACATGTGGAGAGATTTTTTTGGGAGGTGGTAGACATAGATCGTTCACATGCATGGGAATGCAAGACTGTGCCTGGGACTCGTGGCTTTCATTCGGTTCGAAGCTCTGATAACCCAGTATTTGAAATTTGGACCAGAAAACTTGCTTGTTTTTGCCCGCCTTGTTGTGATGGTGACTGGGATGGGTGTGAATCATTGGATTGGGTTGATGGATGGGATCGCATATCACTTCCACTTGATCAGCGTGCAATTGTTGAGTTAACTCCGTTGGAAGAAGACCAATCATCTATTTCTGCAGATTTTGATCATGTATCAGACCTTGTACAACCCGGTATGATGCATTTCCTTAACATTTTTTGTTTGTTTACGTAGTCTTCAAATGCACATTAATGGACTTGTATCGCACTCTAAATATTTTGATCATATACCTACAATCATATAATGCAGGGCACATATACGCAGTGGTTGCCTCAAAAGATACTGAATGGGGTGATGAATACTGGTTGGCACGCTGTATAGATGGAAAGCAAACCCTCATTGTGTCCATGACTGACGATGAAAACAACCACTTTCCAACTGGTTCTATGGTTGTTAAAGGTGAATACTTGACACGGGACAACAATGGAAGAAAGAAGGGTGGATATGTTTACAGGGATTACAAACCAGGTGCAAGTGTATATCACTTTACCAACTTAATCATTGGCACAAACCTTCAGGTACGAACAATGCCTAGTCGAAATACATCGAAGGTACGCTACTTCTTACCGGATACAGAGCACGAGAGACTAATGGAGACCATCAGTATAAGAGATGATCCGGAGGGCTTGGTTGTATGATAATAGGTGGGATCTAGCATGATGAGGTACGTTACATACTTTTAATACTATACTATTTTCACTATTTGTAATTGAATATTGATATATGTTCAATTTTCACATGTATGTTTCATATGAATATGTCAATTTTGCGTTCTTGATATGCCAAATTTACAAGAGATGGATTAAAATTATATTATGTTCATATGATCAGTAAACCATATATTAATCATGTTTGAGAGGTTGCTTAGCTAACTTTAAGGGCATTTAAGCTCTATGTTAAGCCCAACTAAATCCTTATGAATCACTAGACAATCGAATTGGTTCCTTGAGTAATTCAACTATGAAAGTCTCTCTTAATCTAGCGACAACCACCTTTTACCCATTTCTATAGAATTTATCTTCTTTAATAATTTTCTAATCCAAATTTTAATAGCTATTACATTTTCACTATACAACTATGAAAGTCTCTAGTGACAACCACCTTTTACCCATTTTTATTATACATCTCTAAGTTATCCACACAAAAACACACACATATATATATAATAATTATTGTGTATTCATAGTCAAAACTAAAAAATATATGGATTAAAGTGGATAAACATTAAACTAAACTAAAATTAAACTAAAATTAAACTAAATTAAATTAAACTAAAAAATATATGGATTAAAGTGGATAAACATTAAACTAAAATTATAATAATTGTGTTTTTTAATCCATTTTTTACATATGATCAGTAAACCCTAAAATTATATTATGTTCATCATGTTGGTTATTGGCTTCACCCAACAAAATTAATTCAATTCATGCTCACTATATTAAACAATACACTTATATTAAATTTAATTCATGTCTTGTTAAATATTTCATAATGAATTAGCTAGTTGAGAGCACCACCTTAGACCAAGCCATCATCATCATGGACCTGCAAAACCCTAGTTTCCAAAGTGTCTAGGCAGGTTTGGGCTAGGAACACTAGCCATACCCGCCCGGTGGATGATTTTCCAAAGTTGACCCCCGTGTGCAAAAATTGCACACTCCCACACTGAGCAAAACCCTAGTTTCCAAGATGGACCTGCAAGGTGACACATGGGCCACCGGGTAGGAGGGGAGGGGCATCCCTGGCACTATCCCGGTGTGCTGAATCCAACGGAGTCGACGGTTCGTCGATCCGAGCCACGGTCTTCATTCTATGGCTCGTCCCGTCTCACTACCAGAAGGCCTTCAAGGACACCTGCTGGATACCTACCGGGGGCATAGAACTCCAACCATGCAACAAAACCGGGTTCTGGGGAGTCCTGCAGGTGTGTCTAGACAGGTTCGGGCTAGGAACACTAGCCATACTTGCCCGGTGGATGATTTTCCAAAGTTGACCCCCGTGTGCAAAAATTGCACACTCCCACACTGAGCAAAACCCTAGTTTACGAAATGAATGCACAATGAAGCCACTGGGCCATGGGGAGACGAGGGAGAGGGCCCCCTAGAGGTAATCGCACGCCAGGAGACCAACGGAGTCGACGGTTCGTCGGTCCGACGTCCGGTTTCCGAGTTATGTCGAGTTGCAAGTCGCATGAAAATGCCGTTCAGGGACACTTGGTGAATTTCCGTCCGGGAGCCAAAAAGCAAACGGAGCAAGAAGATTGCGTGCCGTTGGCTCCCGCAAGTGTGTGTGGGCAATGCCGACGTGGGAACACTGCCAACACTGGCTCGGGGGAGGTTTTTGCAGAGTTGACCCACCAATGCGAGATTGCATGCAATTACACTGAGCAAAACCCTAGTTTACGAAATGAATGCACAATGAAGCCACTGGGCCATGGGGAGACGAGGGAGAGGGTCCCCTAGAGGTAATCGCACGCCAGGAGACCAACGGAGTCGACGGTTCGTCGGTCCGACGTCCGGTTTCCGAGTTATGTCGAGTTGCAAGTCGCATGAAAATGCCGTTCAGGGACACTTGGTGAATTTCCGTCCGGGAGCCAAAAAGCAAACGGAGCAAGAAGATTGCGTGCCGTTGGCTCCCGCAAGTGTGTGTGGGCAATGCCGACGTGGGAACACTGCCAACACTGGCTCGGGGGAGGTTTTTGCAGAGTTGACCCACCAATGCGAGATTGCATGCAATTACACTGAGCAAAACCCTAGTTTACGAAATGAATGCACAATGAAGCCACTGGGCCATGGGGAGACGAGGGAGAGGGTCCCCTAGAGGTAATCGCACGCCAGGAGACCAACGGAGTCGACGGTTCGTCGGTCCGACGTCCGGTTTCCGAGTTATGTCGAGTTGCAAGTCGCATGAAAATGCCGTTCAGGGACACTTGGTGAATTTCCGTCCGGGAGCCAAAAAGCAAACGGAGCAAGAAGATTGCGTGCCGTTGGCTCCCGCAAGTGTGTGTGGGCAATGCCGACGTGGGAACACTGCCAACACTGGCTCGGGGGAGGTTTTTGCAGAGTTGACCCACCAATGCGAGATTGCATGCAATTACACTGAGCAAAACCCTAGTTTACGAAATGAATGCACAATGAAGCCACTGGGCCATGGGGAGACGAGGGAGAGGGTCCCCTAGAGGTAATCGCACGCCAGGAGACCAACGGAGTCGACGGTTCGTCGGTCCGACGTCCGGTTTCCGAGTTATGTCGAGTTGCAAGTCGCATGAAAATGCCGTTCAGGGACACTTGGTGAATTTCCGTCCGGGAGCCAAAAAGCAAACGGAGCAAGAAGATTGCGTGCCGTTGGCTCCCGCAAGTGTGTGTGGGCAATGCCGACGTGGGAACACTGCCAACACTAGCTCGGGGGAGGTTTTTGCAGAGTTGACCCACCAATGCGAGATTGCATGCAATTACACTGAGCAAAACCCTAGTTTACGAAATGAATGCACAATGAAGCCACTGGGCCATGGGGAGACGAGGGAGAGGGTCCCCTAGAGGTAATCGCACGCCAGGAGACCAACGGAGTCGACGGTTCGTCGGTCCGACGTCCGGTTTCCGAGTTATGTCGAGTTGCAAGTCGCATGAAAATGCCGTTCAGGGACACTTGGTGAATTTCCGCCCATTTTATAATTTAAGCCACTTTTAAATATTTGAACTTCCATATTATTTTTGAAAGAGTATAATATTTCAAAACTCCTAAAGAGACAAAAACACATGATCAAAACTCCTAAGGCTGTAATTTAGAGTAGTAATAATGGGGGGTGATGGAGTTGAATTTGATCCTATGGAAGATAATGATACTAATATTATTGAGAATAAAGGGATAATAGGTTGATCCATGACACCTTTGTTTGCATGGATGAGGATGCACCTATGTATGAGACCTATGATAATATTCATGATGTACATCTTATTGATAAGGCACACAAAGGCCTATACAAGAGATCAAAGATGGGTCACTTTGTCTACTAATTTGATGTTGATAAAATTGAAGGTATTGAATGACATTTCAAACAATGGTATGACAAAGATCCTAATGTATACACAAGGTTAATATATAAGGTGCCCCATAAGGTTCTTTGTCATATCCCTATAATTCTAGGTTTTTGATGATTGTTTAGGTTAAAAAACATAGCACATTATATGGATTATCATGTACAAAGATAAGTGAAGATGGTATTATATGAGTGGCTACAAATGGTTCTCAATTTACGATCATCAAGGAAATATTACCCATTTTTTAAGAAGAACCTCATAATGTTAGACTTTCATTGGTAGTTGATGGCAATGGGTGTGCATGAGTGAGTTCATTGAAACCTTGAAAACATTGTATTGCATTTAGTTTGATTAAATTACACGAGCAAGAACTTTGACATAACTTGTAATGATCATCCAAAATCACAAATTTTAATTAGATACCAATTAGTGCATGCATGTAGTGAATTCGTTGAAACCTTTGAATATAATAGTTTGTTCTTTTGACATAGTGCATTCATGAGTAAAAGATAATCCACACAAATCAACACATTAGAATGACACAAGTACATGTATCCAAAAGTACATATATATCCAAAAGTGCATGTCTCCAAAAGTACATGTATATCCAAAAGTCTCCAAAAGTGCATGTCTCCAAAAGTACATGTATATCCAAAAGTATCGAAAAGTACATGTATCCAATGAAGTCAATGTACATGTCTCCAAAAGTACATGCACAATAAAGTCAATGTACATGTCTCCAAAACTGAATGTATCGAAAAGTACATATATATACAAAAGTATCCAAAAGCACATGTGTCCAAAACTATCCAAAAGTATCAAAACTCAAGCTTTCTCTTGTTCTTTCCCGACGTTGATCCTCTAGGCACATCCCTAGGATCAATGTGCATCCCTGGATCCTGCAAATTAAATATCAATTGTTAAATTCAACTAACTATGTACACTAATACATTATCTCAACAATTATCAACTGGTGCATGGAAAGTGCATGAAACACTTGGTCACTGAAGGACATCTCACCTCAACTGACAAAGGAGATTGTGTTGCTTGTGTAGCAGATGGAGCCGTCGGTTGAACATCCAGGATGGTTGAACCAGGGGGGCCAGGCACTGCTCCTGCTGGTGGTGGCTACAATGAAAAAATGTTGAAATAGTTAGAAATGCATGAATAAACAATAGGTCCAACAATAATAAACTATGTAAAGATAATGTTGAAATAGTTACATACCTGTGTGTGATCAGTCGCCACTGCAGATGCGGCACTAACTGCTGCATCAACCATCGATGCAAGGTTCTCAGCAGACAACTCGGGTTCCTGTTGCAGTAAACATGCAATTCAAACATTAACAAAAACGATTTATGCACTGGATTTCAAGTTAAACAACAAATATCATCGAAGGATATACATTACCGTGGTGTGAGTAAGCCCATGGTCGTGGGCAGCTGGAGTCTTTCTCGGAGTAGAACGCCTCACATACACACGACCCTTGTTCACGAATGGCCTGGAGGGAGATGCAAATACAGGCAATGGGCCAGATGTGTCGGATGGTGCCTACAGTCAGCAAGTGTTCATGTAGTTAGACATGCATGATTCAACAAACAAACATGTATTTAAAAAATGTCATTTTTAATTGTTTACCTGGAGCCCAGACGTTTCAGGGGACGGTATGACCATGGGCACTACCTCCACATTACCTTGCCCCTGTGAAGGATCTGCCATCTGCAAGTTTAATAATTGTAAATATTAGACCGTATATAGCATTAATGAACTAAAATGTAAAGTATGTGGAAATTAACAAATTAACAAGTATTAAAAAACTGAAATTTTAAAATGTTTACCTCGGTGTGAGATACGGCAATAGGTGGTATATAAGATGGGCCTGCCGAATGGGTAGCATCATGCCCCCCTGTCGAGTCTGGAACATCCGGCTCTGGGGCGTCACTGCCGGTAATCATCATCAACTGCAAGTTCACAAAATTAATATATTAGCTCAAACTATATATATGTGTACAAAGACGAAAATAAATGAAGAATTTATTACAATTAACCATCAAGATACCTCTCTCAAAAAGCCAGTGAAGACAACATCTGATGCAATACCATAGCAGGGACGACCACATGACGTGCACTCGTGAGGATCAGTAGTAGGATGGGGAATAGCTGATGGTCCTCCACTAGTGGATGGTCCTGATGGTCCTGCAGAAGTGGATGGTCCTGATGGTCCTGCAGTAGCTGATGGTCCTGCATGGTGACGAGCTGGTGTATGTACCACACCAGGGACAGATGTCCCTTCCTCACCCATATGTTGAACCATCCTGCCATGGCGAAGAACCGTCCGTGCCAAACTCAAAAAAGCATCCCGTGTCTGCGGAATAATGCGATGTGCTGGTGGGACATCTGGCCCAGGCAACTGCCTGCGAGGTGCAGGGATAGGGCGATCCTGGTCTCGAAGCCTGGCATTGGGTCGGTTTTGGGGCATCCCCCCACCGATCCCCTGGAACTGTAAGATGTCAAAATAGTTAACGTGTTTATGCAACACGAACTCTGCATACATCTTTCGAAGGAAATATAAGGGAATTTCCCTGTTGTTGTGTGGTGGCATATCAAAAACCATGTACCATCTGTCCATCCAGTTATCAACAAATGGTTGAAACGTGCACCACTCAATGGAGATATGCGGCTTGCTTGCATTAGGGATTTCCCCCGTCCGAGGGTCCCTAAACAATGCAAATACAACCTCTTTGGATATTTTTAGCTTTTTTACTGCATTGTAATATAGTCCATCAGCATATTGTTGTCTTTTTCTTTCTCTGTAAGATGCAATATCATACAGGACATTCGTAGATTGTGTAATTGTGTCCACAATTGCATCCAAGGTTGATGCAAGTGAACGGCGAATCCTGTCGCCACCACTAAAAGCTTCACTTATGCCCCTCAATTGGGCAAGCTCAATCAATATTTCGGCATTGGCATCCATAGCCGCAACTGCAATAAAGACATTAATACGAAAATCATTAGAAACATATACATGGTATATAATGACGTCTCTTCAAAATTGAACATGTATTAAATCAAACTCACATAAGCAATTTAATGGCATTTACTTACATACATTTAAAACTTAAAATTAAACATTTGACAATTAAAAAGTAAGTTAGTCAGATTGGCAGAGACGAGGAGGAGGAGGATCAAGGCAGTGATGAGTTTGTTGATTCAGGCATGGAGGAGGAGGATCAAGGCAGTGATGAGTTTGCATCTATGTGTCTCAATGTCTCATTGTGTTTTGTGATTGTGAATGACAAATGTGTTGTGATTTGTGAATGATCTAATTTCTATTGAATATTTCATATTTGTAATTGTAAATGTAATTTCTATTGAATATTTGTAATTGTAAATGTTAAATTTTATTGGATGATCTATATGTCTATATTTTTAAATTTTAATATATTTTAAAAATATATTAATTCCGGGGGTCACCGTGTCCTACGTGTCATAATTCCGGGGGTCACCGTGTCTAGTGGGGACCAGGGATCAAATTTGAAGGGTGGGGTCCCATTTCACTATGAAGGGCTATGAGATATTGAACACTATTGAAGGGCTATGAGAAATTTATTAATATTTATTCTATGTGTATATATGGATGTGTTCATGTTGTATGGATTGGATTCTAGGTTAACCGAGGCCTTTTTAGAGCAAAGAATGGGGTAATTACTATTTGGGAACAAGTTTTTTATCAAATGTAAATTGCGGTGATGGAAGATATTGAGGGTGCCACATGTTGTGGAGAAAGTAGTATTGATTCCTATGACGTAATAGGGAGTTCAAAAAGTCTGGTTTCAAGTATTGTCATGCGTAGCTCGATTGATTTTTCTCGCGCTAGGGTTGTAGCAACTGTTATGGCCATTACTGTTAAAAGGATTGATGGGGTGGAATCCCGTGAAACGATGAGTTCTTTTGTTAAGACGTAGATTCAGTGAAATTTGGTGGGAGTCTTATGTTCATTTTATGCACAAAATTTGATTACTTGATTTTGTTGCATTGTTAACTCTCCTCCTAGTCATAGCTACAATCTCTTATATAATTGTGAAGGTTATCAATCCACTCAATATATTAAAGTTGTAGTAGGCCAAAATCATCCACATATTTATTGTACTCACAAATGTTGACATTCCAATTTCTATGTAGAGTGCCCATTAACATTAGATTTTAATAATTTTGTTGATGCCATTAAATGTGTTAAACACGTAAGCGCTCGCTACAAACACGAGAACTTCGAAGCGTTCAAGCCATGGGCTACTCAGTGTAAGCCCGTCCACGTAAGTTCCTCAATGATATTATTAGAGGCCCAATGGTCCATGATCCATGGATGATCGAACACGTGGATATTGGAGAGTAAGCGAGTCCCACTCCCAAGTCACCTAGCTAGTAGCCGCATTCCCAATTTCCCACTAAAAATTGTTGATGGGTGAAATTTGAAGCTACCCTTCTGTTGCAATTTTAAACAGTAGTGGTTAATTTAATTATTGAAGGGCTTACCATGAAATTAAATTTTTTTTGCATGGTAAAATTTGAAGTGGCCTTCTATGACGTGTGGGTAAAATTTGAAGTGGCCTGAAGGCTTCAAATTTGAAGCCTGGTGGGGACACTCGTGTCCCGTGTCCTCGTGTCGGGTGACTTAGAAAGGGGGGAGTTTTAATTTTTTCAATTTTTGGTTTGATTATGAAGTTTTGAGTTTTGTGAAAAGGGTTTCATTTTGAGGTGTGAATTTAATTACAAATTGGGTTATTCCCAATTTGATCAATATTACAAAACTAGGTTAAACAATCAAAAAAATAGTAATTTGGATTAAAAAATCACAAAAAAATGATTTGGGTGAATAAATTACCTGACTAGATGAGAATGCACCGGTGAATTTGTCTCCTCTCCAGCTGAATCGAGCAACACGGATGGTTGAGTGGGCCACAAAGCGTCCTCGTCTAGGGTCAATTTCGCCTCTATTCGCGTTTCTGATGCGTGAGTGTCGCGGGTGGTCGGCAATCGGCCGACTGTGTTTTTAAATTCATTTTTAGTTTTACATATCGCGTACGCGATTTGTAAATACATAACGCGTACGCGTTTTTGAACTACATAACGCGTACGCGATATTGTTACCTAGCCTACATGTCCAATGACATGTTAGGCTCGGGTCTTACCATGGCAGGGGGTAAATATCATAAACGCGTTATGTTTTAGGTATCAGGAACGAGATTTGAAAAAAGTAGCATTGCATCTAAAGTGACCCTCATCTTCTTGCACACACCCTGAGTCAAATGACACAAAAGTTCCAGCGAAGCCACTTTAATAACCGGCCAGTTGCTCGGACCTTGCTTACACTTTCCTTAAGTAAGCAATAAAAAAACAGCAGACAAGCCATTCCAAACCTCCACCGATAATGAGCTTAGGTTCCATAAGTGCAAGAAAATTCATCTTCCCCTTAGACTGAAGCAAATAAGCATAAGGATCTTCAATAATTTGAAATATTACCATGTCCTGAGATTTAACAAAAATGAAAGTACCTCTTTCAATTTGATCTGCTAGAATATTTTGTTGTCGATCCCTGAGAATGCATAGGGAATTGTGACCTTCTGCTGCTTGAGTGTTGACTGTACCCTCCTCGAGCATGAGCATCGCTGGTTCTTTCTTTGACACACTATTTTTCTCATATTCATACTCCCTCATATCATAATCTAAAACATATTTAAACAACAAACACTCTTCAAGATCATTAGACATGACAGTCCTATCTTCTTGATGAAAGGAAATGGTGTTTAAAAGCTGATTTCCTTGCGGAGAATCATCGTCCTGAATGAGTTTTTGCAAAATATTATCATAACTGTCATCCTTTAAATTCATATTTACATTTTCAAAAATAGAGGAAATTTCACTTACATATCTCAGACTGTGTGAACCCTGCAGATCTGATTCAAGTGAGGCCGTAACATGACCTTTCAGGAGCTGATCTATCTCATCTTCAGACAGAGGAGAACTTTTGGCAACACTGTGAAGGATATGCTCTTCTTTATTGTCTAATGAAAAACCAGGAGCATCAACTTGATCTGCTTCTTGTGTTTTAAGACGAACCTCAATGTGTTGTACTTCAAGTGAATCAAACAAGATAGGCTTATCTAGACCAACAACTTATGAAATAATATGACATGCAATGGAACTGATTTGATATTCTTCAGAAACACAAGATGATTCACAAAACTGAAAACCCTTCTCATCCACCTTGGGAGAAAAAATATAAAGATCATCAGCAGGATTACTACTCCCTTTATTTTCAGCTAAGGGTGTTACTCTGTTTTGAGAGTTTTCTTGAATTTCATAATGTTGAAAAGGGATTTCATGCAAATCTTCTATGATCTCATCATCTAAGAATTCATCATCTTTATAAACATGTTCCAGTTTTTGAATAAAATCATCGAAGCATACACAACTGTCTTTTACTAACAACAATAATGGACAAGATTTCTCAAAATATTCAAAGAATACTATATGAGAAATCCTCAAGGAATATATACTACCAGCTGGCAATTGTTCATACCAGGACCTAGCTTTCCCTTCGAGGGAGGCCATAAACATTTTCATAAGACAATCTTCATGAAACCTAATATTCAACTTGTGTACATGCATATGAAATTTTATTAAATGCAAATCAACATTGTCTTGATCTTCATCTCTGAATTTAGGTAAGTAGGTTTGCCAATCTACTTTAGGGAATATGAGACCTGCTTAAAGGAGCATACCTTCTTGATAATGAAGTCATCTTGAAACCTTGAAGCTACGAATTCTGATTTGAAAATTGAAGAGACTAGCCTGTGAAACAATGGCCTGTGCTGGGTTTCTTGAATGTGGAGTCACCATGAGACCTTCAACATCTCAAATTCTTATATGGAGTCACTGATCCTCCCAGTGGAGTCACCGATCCTCCCAGTGGAGTCACCTTTGCACTGGAAATCTTCTGAGTGGAGTCACCAGGTGAATGATACAACCTTCTTGATGTCTTCCTATTGTTCACCATCAACATTAATCTATGAAGTTTGTTGTTCTCCTAGGCATTGTGAAAAAATCTCTTCCCCAGCAAACCTGAAGGGCTTCAAACCATAGAGAAAAGAATATGAAGTCTAGAAAGCTAGCCATGGTTCCTTTTCTTTTCATGTGTGGAAAGCCTAGCTATGCGTTAGATACAGTTGCAGTTCTAAGAAATCAGAAGAGGTCGTTGACTCCGAAGTTGGGAGCCGCCCAATGGATTAGGAACTTGGTTTGTGAGTTGTTTGCTACCTCGCAAGGATGATATCAGCCCTGATTGGAGCCAGTTGTTCGCACCTATAAATTTTTTCTCGAATCCTAAGAAAGGGATTGATTCCACTAATGAATTCCTGGAGGAAATGGTTAAAGCCCTGTCCCAAATCATTTCTACGATGCTAAAGCCAAGAAAAAAGCTCAGTTGGAAAGGAAATAAGGAGAAAGATGAAGGGTTTGGACCCTTTAGACATAAATAAGTAGCTCAAATGACCAAAAATGGGTAAAAATATCAATAATATATAGTTTGAATGAAAATAAAGTGATAGATAAAGCTCGTACTGGTCCCTACCGTTGGTCCAGCGCGTAGGAGAAATCCACGGCCCATCGATCACCCTCGCATCATGAAGTTGCATGAGAGAAAGCGCTAAAGTGTGGTCGTGAGAGAAAAACCACCAAGACAAATGGCAGTTGGAGGAGCTCTCGCATGAGTATTTAGGTGGTAAGAAGAAACCGCCAGAAGGCTCTGTTCGGATATCCACATCATCTTTTTCAGGATCTTGCATGCAAATTAGGGTTTGCATGCAGAATCTAGGGTTTGCATGCACCTGCATGCACAGGAATGCATCCCAGTCACCAGTTTGATGCCTCCAGCACCTTATCCACTTCATTCTAGCACCCGGGAGCCACCTACCACAGAGTTTTAGCCCTCCTAAGCTGAAAGGTGCCCACTTCTCACCTACTGCCAGAGAAGGGCGCACTTGTTCACCTACCACTGCAGTTTCACTTCAGTTACATTCAGTTAGCTCCGATTCTCCCTGATTTGAGGCTAGTTTCACTCCCGACTGACTGTATCACTTCCGTTGGACCTCCAGTTTGATTAGGTGACTTGTTCTGACTTCAGTTAGACTCCCATGCGCCCCCACTGAGCCTCCAGATCCTATATCAGTGCTACACACTTCAGTTACACTTATTACACTCAGTTAGACTCAGATTGACACCTGGATGACTGGTTGTTGTGATTGATGAGCACCACCGATGATTGATGAGGACTCCTAGATAGAGTCAAGCTACTCCATTTCTGTGATTTGAACGACCTCCTTAGGCAATTCGAATTGCTCAGTCAGTGTGACAGTTTGTATTGTAATTCATTCACCCTTTCTGGGATAGAGAGCACTGCTGCATATTTTGCACAGTTTTGCACCATATTTTCTATGTTCATCTGTTGTGATTGATTTACTTGTTCATTAGATCTGCTGTGAATAATTTTACATGGTATCAGAGCCATTGCAGGGACAAGATCTCTTTTCTACAGGTGTTTATACAAGAAGATTTGACTGAATTGCTAAAAATTTGCAAAAAGTTTGGCATGAAATATCTCAAGGGCATTCGCTCCTGTGCATGCAAAGCTTGAAAAATATTCCAATACCACTCCAGAAGCTTGAGTTACCACATAATTCCTGGATCTGATACATTGGACCTATTCAACATTGCTTGAAATCCAATCCCAGGTGTGATGCAACTCTCAAAGGGTGGATTGTTCGACCTTATTGTGGTTGTTTTTATGTGATTTGCAGGTTTATTGTCTCCTTCAATTGCACTCGCTATCTTTTGCATGCAAGCTTCCCTACAGCAATTGCATTCGCTATAGTCTGCATGCAAGCTTCCTCTTCATCAGTTGACTCAATCCTTGCAATGGAATACTCTTCTTCAAAGCCTATCCTCACCCCATTCAATTATTTTGATTGGAAAGATGATATGGAGATCATATTACGTTCAAAAGGTTACTACCGAGTCACTATTGGTCTTTAATTGGAGCCAAACAATGTGTCAGATCGAACCAAACACTACAACAAGCTTGATGAAGCTTATGGTCTTCTTTGTCTCTCCATCTCCAAAAATCTTCACTTCCATCTCAGCGGATTGAAGACTCCAAAAGCCATATGGGAGCAACTTGAAACACTATTCGGCAAGCAGGATGAGCTTAGGGCTTTTCAATTAGAGAATGAATTGATTGGCCTTAATCCTAAGAATTTCGAGACCATCAATGAATTCTTCACAAAATTCAAGAACTTGAACTTGCAATTGAAGAACAGTGGTGTTATCAAAGAGGATAAACAGTTGATCCTCTCCATTCTAAGCAAGCTTGGGAAAGATTATTCGGTATTTGTCTCTACTTTCAATTCCGGTCAGCTAACTACCCCAAATTGGAAGATGCCTACCTTGAATGCCTTCATTGAGTCCGTTACAAAAGAGCATGACAAGTTGATTCAAATGGGGTCCATAAGCTCCAAAGATTCAGCCCTATTTGTTCAAGGACCCAAGATCTCGAATGGTAAAGGAAAGCAAAAGAAGGAGAAGCCCAAATTCGAGCCTCACAAGCAAAAAGACAAAGGCAAGCAAACGGATGCACCATCCAGTTCGAAATCCAAGCAAAAGGGCAAAGAAGGTAACCAAAAATCTAAATGTACTTATTGTAACCGTGGCTTTCATCCCGAAAGTTCATGTATGAAGAAGACTATAGATCAAATGGCCCTCCTTTTGGAAAAGAACAACATAACCCTTCCTGACGGTGCAAGGAAGAAGGATCAGAATGACGATCATGAAAGAGGACAAGCACTCATGGCAACGGTTTCGAAGCCCACTACTCTCTTGATAGATTCGGGTGCATCAAATCATATGGCTGCAAATATTGATTCTTTTTCCTCATTCGATCGAAACAGCTCCATCCCCATCCATTTGGGAGATGACTCAAAAATTTCTTCAAAGGGAAAAGGTACGATTCATGTAGAACATGGAAGCTTTCAGAATGTTCTCTATGTGCCTTCCTTAGCTTCGAATCTCCTTTCTGTGTATCAAATGACACATACTGGTGAACCAAAGCAAGTCACATTCAGCCCTAATACAGTTGAAATTTATGATATCAAAAGTGGAAGACTAGTTGCGGTTGGAAAGGCAAACCACACTGCAAAATGCTATGAGTTTTCGCACTTTATTCCGCTTACAAAGTCCACTGCTCTTCGCACACATGGTAATGAGGTTAGTAGGCTTTGGAATGAAAGATTTGGACCGCGGCAAGGCTAGAAGAGCCTCTACTATTTTGGGATTGATCCATTCTGATATCAGTGGTCCGCTACCCCATATGTCATTAAATGGTTCAAGGTATGTTTTGACATTTATTGACGATTTTTCCCGCTTTACATGGATATTCTTTCTCAAAAACAAGTCAGAAGTGCTTGGAAAATTCAAGGATTTTAAGGCTTCTGTTGAGACCACCACTGAGAGCAAGATCAAAGCTCTTAGATCTGATAATGGTGGGGAATATATCAAGTCCGAGTTGCTGCAACTTTGTGCCCAAAGCGGAATCAAGATCCAACATACAGTTCCCTACACACCCCAGCAGAATGGTGTAGCGGAAAGGAAAAACCGGTCACTGAAAGAGATGGCTACATGCATGATTGAATCAAAAGGTTTGGCTGCAAATCTTTGGGCTGAAGCAATCAATGTTGCTGCATATATACAGAACCGTGTTCCACATTCATCCGTGAAAGGTATGACTCCTTTCGAAGCATTCTTTGGTCACAAACCGGATGTGTCAAATTTGAGAGTTTTTGGCTCTACTGCATGGGCTAGAATCCCTTCTGAGAAGAGACGAGCTTTGGATCCACAAAGTATCGAGTGCATATTGATAGGATATGGGGAAGAATCAAAAGCATATAAACTCATGGATATCAGATCTAAAAAGATATTCATAGAGCGCAGTGTGGAGTTTGAAGAACTGCTTCAAGAATTGCAACTAGTCGAGGAAAAGACTGCTGATTCACCGCCTTCACCAGAAGAAGATCCGAGCAGCGATAATGAAGGTATGAGCTCTGATATTTCTGATATTGTAGCAGCATATGATGATCATGACATATCAGGTTCGGAATCCGATAATTATGATCCTCCTCAGTTACCAAAGTGGGCCCAAAACACTCTACAATCTGCTGGTTCTAGTCTTGGAAATCCTGCTGATCCGAGATGAACAAGAGGAGACTTTCAAAGAGAAGGTATGGCTCTTTCTATTGCTGATCCATTTCTTCCTGAGATTTGTTATTTGATGGCTGGTTCAGATCCTACATCATACTATTCATCCCATCGAGATCCGAGATGGAAAAGTGCCATGGATGAAGAGTACAGTTCTCTTCAAAAGAACAATACATGGGAGCTAGTTTCTCTTCCACCTGGAAGAAAATTAGTGAAGTGTAAATGGGTCTACCGTACTAAAGTTGCTGCTGATGGCACTATCAGCAAATATAAAGCAAGGTTGGTGGCAAAAGTTTTTTCCCAAGTCCAAGGAGTGGACTACACAGAGACCTTTGCACCGGTTGCAAAGATGGATTCCATCCGCCTTGTTTTAGCTATTGCCGCATCCAAGCACTGGGAAGTGCACCATATGGATGTGAAGAGTGCATTTTTACATGGAGACCTTGCTGAAGAGGTCTATATGCAGCAGCCAGAGGGTTATACATCAGATCCATCATTGGTTTGTAGATTGAAGAAGTCTTTGTACGGGTTAAAACAGGCCCCAAGAGCTTGGTACGCAAAGATGGACTCCTTCCTTCTTTCTCAGAATTTCCAAAGATGCAAATCTGATCCGAATGTGTATCTTCAGCGAGTTAAAGGTAATTTGTTGGTTATTGTACTTTATGTTGATGATCTGCTTATTACTGGTAGCACACTTACTTCAATAAACAAGCTAAAATCTGCCTTAAATCTGGCTTTTGACATGAGCGATTTGAGCTTGCTGAGTCATTTTTTGGGCTTGGAGATAGCTCAAAATTTTGATGGGATCACTATATCTCAGCAAAAATATGCTTCTGACCTGTTATTGAAGTTTAATATGGCTGAATTTAAGGCAGCCCCATTCCCATTCCTCTCAGGAATCAGTCTTGAGGAGGGAGATTCCACACCGCTTGCAGATTGCAGTATGTATCGACAGTTGATTGGTTCACTACTTTATTTGACACACTCACGTCCTGATATCTCATATGCCGTGAGTGCCGTGTCAAGATATATGCAGCAGCCACATGAGCTTCATTGGCGAGCAGCCAAGCGGATCTTGCAGTATGTGCAAGGTACGAAACAGTTTGGCATACATTATGCTGCAGATTCTGAGCTAGATTTCATTGGTTTTACTGATTCAGATTGGGCAGGTGATAGCATTGATCGGAAGTCCACTTCCGGTTATGTTTTCATGATTGGTCATGGTGCTATTTGCTGGTCCAGCAAAAAGCAAGCAGCCATTGCACTTTCTTCAGCAGAGGCAGAGTATCGAGGGGCAGTCAATGCCTGCATTCAGGCAGTTTGGTTGCAGGGTATTCTTTCCGAGTTTGGTTTTGGTGGCACTACTTCGACTGTCCTATTTTGTGACAATCAAAGTGCTATCAAGATCTCCACAGATCCAGTTCAGCGGCAGAGGACCAAGCACATTGAGATTCATATGCATTACATTCGACAGTTGGTGCATGACCGCACCATCATTCTGCAATATTGCCCTACCGATGAGCAAATTGCAGACATCTTCACCAAGACCTTCACTGAGAAGAAGTTCTCTTACCTCCGTTCACTGTTGGGGGTGAGTTCCATCATGGTGGAGACAGATTGATTCATTATTATGCTTTAGCTTGAGGGGGGGCTTTCTTCCCACTGGGTTTTCCCTCTTTCCTCACTTAGTTTATTTTCAGCATTTTTTGGATTATTGTATTGGGGTGACCTTTGGTCTTAGTTACCAGGGCCCCACATTATTTTTGTTGGCACATCATAGTCTAGCTTGAGGGGGGGTGTTCGGATATCCACATCATCTTTTTCAGGATCTTGCATGCAAATTAGGGTTTGCATGCAGAATCTAGGGTTTGCATGCACAGGCATGCATCCCAGTCACCAGTTTGATGCCTCCAGCACCTTATCCACTTCATTCTAGCACCCGGGAGCCACCTACCACAGAGTTTTAGCCCTCCTAAGCTGAAAGGCGCCCACTTCTCACCTACTGCCAGAGAAGGGCGCACTTGTTCACCTACCACTGCAGTTTCACTTCAGTTACATTCAGTTAGCTCCGATTCTCCCTGATTTGAGGCTAGTTTCACTCCCGACTGACTGTATCACTTCCGTTGGACCTCCAGTTTGATTAGGTGACTTGTTCTGACTTCAGTTAGCCTCCCATGTGCCCCCACTGAGCCTCCAGATCCTATATCAGTGCTACACACTTCAGTTACACTTATTACACTCAGTTAGACTCAGATTGACACCTGGATGACTGGTTGTTGTGATTGATGAGCACCACCGATGATTGATGAGGACTCCTAGATAGAGTCAAGCTACTCCATTTCTGTGATTTGAATGACCTCCTTAGGAAATTCGAATTGCTCAGTCAGTGTGACAGTTTGTATTGTAATTCATTCACCCTTTCTGGGATAGAGAGCACTGCTGCATGTTTTGCACAGTTTTGCACCATATTTTCTATGTTCATCTGTTGTGATTGATTTACTTGTTCATTAGATCTGCTGTGACTAATTTTACAGGCTCGCGATACCACCGCAGTAAAAAGAAGGGTATAAGATCGAAGGCGTGGGTTGCATAGTCAGAAATATGATGGCACGGAAGAGCCATTGTCACATCAGCGAAAGATCAAAGCAGATCAACGGCCTGCAATGAAAGGGATCAGATCTACAGTTAAGTGGATGCAGGATATGCAAGTTTGGTAACGTAATGGGATCCACTTGTGAGAGTACCGAAGACTGGACACGTGAATAGCTCCTCGTCGTAGATATATTGAAGTCGATATCAACGCTCCTCATTGATCGTCGCAAGGTATAGAATCATCCCAGATAAGCATGAAAGGTGGTCGCGTGATTGTATACTTTCTGCCATGTGTCATCACCTAAACACCTCGCGAGGGAAATTAAATGGTAATCCAAAACCAGAAGTCAGGTCACGAGAGTACCATACCCCTACGTACGATTAAGTACAATGGGATAAGATTTAAAGTTTGTAGGAGATCGTACAACGGAGATTAAGAGATGTCAAATCGAAGGGGTAAATAAGAGATTAGATCAACGGAACAGAAGCAACGCCCAACAAATCGATGGATGGAAAAGCGGGACAGCTGGCGAAGATGAGCAGAAGTTATTGAAAAAGGTTTTATATATATAATGCGGCATGTGAAGAACAAACATTTATCTTTTGGACCTGTCGGAGTTGGAAGCTTCTGGAAATGCAGAAGCCGAAAAGGACGAAATGTGAAAAGGTCGCTCTCAATCTTTCCGTGACAGGTAGGGTCACAAACGCCTTTTTTTACAATGTGCAAGTGTGTTTTATAATCATAAGAATGGCATACCAACAAGTTTCTACTAGTTCTAAGGTCCTGGTAACCCTAGAAGACAAGGATTGTGATGTGTTTGACCCAAAGATTCATTTCCCTATACCAGAGGTTAAAAGAAGTCTGAAAACCCTGCTTGAACAAGGGTTAGACGTCCATAGAGTCCACCAATCCTTTTTCAACTTTTATTGTCTAGAACAGATAATGCCCTTTCCAGAGTTCATGTCATGGTGTTCGTTAAATTATTCAGAACCCCAACAAGTGATAATGAACACCAGGAAGTCTAAAATCGTTTGTAATATCGATGTTGCCGTCATCCGTAGTACCCTTGCCGTGCCAGAATCTACAACACTAGCCCCCGAAAGTTCTTCTGAAGAGTCAGTCGTTACACTATACAGACAAATTTCCCCTGAACTTCGTAAACCTTTCCTTCATACCTGTCTAAAACCTGATGTAAAATTTGTGGATATCCCTTACCCGCTGGACGTCAACCTTTTTAATGACAATACCCGGTTGGTCTTTTCTTTGATAGCTCATTTTTCAGGTTCAGACTTAGATTTGTGGATAACTTAAGTGCAACTAACCCTGTTATTCAGGATTAGTGTTAGTTCCCCAGAGGCGGGAAGTGATTTAGTACCATCCCTCAAATTTAAGGAAATTTTGGCAGAAAAGATACATGCACAGTTAAGTTGTTTTTAAAGTACCATATTTTTTCGGTTCTAGGCCTATTTGACTAAAATGATTCTGCATAGCAGTGTAGATGAGTTAAGATTCTCTCAGATAGTCTTCATAGGGAATTTGGAAGACAATGTTTTCAATTACATGAATTACATTTTATCTGTTGTATATAAAGTTAGGTTTGAAGAAACAATACCCAGAGTGTTACCAGAGATGCAAACCCTGATGCAGTTGAGGGATGATCTAACTGTTGGTGACTCGTTCTTGTTGAAAGATGCCACGGTGATAAGGGTGTACGGTTTTGTACATGAACCATACTTTTTGCTAGCATTTCTGACCTTGAAAGTTTTTTTCCTTGAGTTCATCTATCAGAGATTGATCGCAGAAGAGGAGCAGTTTCGGCAACATAAGAAAGGTTCTCACGTAAAGCTCCCATGGAAAGGTGACCCTTTAATCAAAAGGTTAAAGTGTGTGTGTACACTTAGGAAGAGTCCTGGACATTTCAATAATTGTTGCATGAGCTAAGCCACATTAGCGCAGCTGAATGTCCTTTCTATATGGCCAGAAAGGTATGACCAAATATACCTGATGTCATTTCAAAGTTTCAGTCATCATGCCAAGTCACCAATTTCGTTTCGAGCCTCAGTCATCATATCAAATCATTTTGAAGGTCCAAATCAGAAAAGCATAAGCAGGATAATTCTCATGGGGACGCTGTCGTTATAGGTTGTTATAAACCTGATCTCCTAGGTTCATAACTCATGCTTGAAAAGGTGGCAGTTTCCTCTATCTTAGTATTATTTTCAATCTGTCTCAAGACATGGATATAGAACAAGGAACCAAAGTAGTAATTGTACCAGGACATGTATTGTCCGAGATGGAGGAAGAGCACATTTGTTTACCTCCCATAGTTCGAGGTCATATAGGAGGTCATCCCCAAGAAAAACATATAGATAAGAGATTGCAGCAGCAGATGAAGAGAGAAGAAACCTGCGAAGGAAGAAAACAGGAAATAGAAACTATCAAAGATCTAATACTCCCTATGGAAGGGATACCTTCTACTCCTTTATCGAAAGGAGGCCAGACAGAAGATTCTTTCAACATAGGTGTTTTTCTAGATTGGTATGGTCAGGTGAAAGCCCACGACTAAGGTGGCGGTATTTTGTGTTATGTATATTCTATCACCCGGCTAGTCTGTCTATGGGCGTCATGTGCATATTCCATATACCCAATTTTGAAGCTTAAGGTATCCCATAATCCATTTTTGAAATGCGGTATAGTTGAGTGGTGTGCGATGTTGTACAGATTGATTTCTATCGGTGAAGAGCTTCCACCTATATCTTCTGTCGGTTAGCTTAACATCAGAGTCCTAGAGAAAGGGATGACGAGTTATGACATCCTGGCACCTGAACTTTGGGCACCTGTGGAGAGATACGAGAAAATGAAATATACCTATCATGCTCCACTGGCAGCTGTTGTCCCTTAAATCTCAGATCTGTGCATTTTTAAGTGTCAGTTTATTTTTGATATAAAACGTTTTGTGATATACTTTAGGATATTGATTTTCCAGGACATGGCAGTGGGTTTCCCGTTATGTAATGAAGTTTCACCATTGGACATATACTTTAATATTTGTTTATATTGTTTAACGACACACCGGCAAATGCAAGAAAACGATTGAGCTTATCATGTTATACTTTCTGTTTTGTGATAGTGACATCTGAACTATGATGAGGTGTCTCGGAATTGTAACTAATTTCTATTTCAAGTGAGCCGAGTATGAGACTCCAGGCCACTATAAGTTCCATGAATTTCCAAATGGAAAAGGGGGGAGAAATTTTGAAGCTCTACATATTTTTCCTATTGTTGTTATCTTGAGATATTTCTTGAATAAAATTGTCAGAAGCTTACATGCGTTTTTCAGAGATCCCTGTGTAATTGGTCCAGTAGTCTGTTTTTCCTCTTCTATTTGATATGTGTTTCTTTCCTTTGTTAATTCATATTGTTAACATTCCTTTGTACTTGGTTCAGTGTAGTATCTGAGTGAGATTCATAGAGATTATGCCTTGTTCATTTCTTACCAAGTATTTCAAAAAATATTTCTGCTAAAGTTGGTATGAGATTCATATGTGTATGCCTTATATCAATGGATTGTTCATCTTTCTTATGTTTCACCAATTGAATCATTTCGACTACTAGCTAGTTGCTACCTTGCCTCTGTGTGAATGTATCTGCTAAGCATTTGATAATAATGTTTATGTTATACTTTAATTGACTCCATTTCCCAATATAGATCCCTGTTGTTCTCCACCAATGGTTTATAGGAATAAAATTTGTCCTACAGAAATATAACCTTCTGCGTATGTTTTAATAGAACATCTTGAGAATGAATGTTGGTGTTCCTTTTTCATGGATGACGCCCTTGATTATTTCTAGTTTTTCATTAGTTTATTGAGAGAGCCCTCTCAGACTGTGTTGGATCAGTAACATCAGTCCAAAGATTAGTTAGTGGTTACCCAGAATTACCCTCTTTCATCCTTGGGGTCAAATTTGGTGTTAACACCTACTTATGTTTTATTACCCTGTTTGAATAATCCTTTGATGTCTTGATAGAAAAAAGGATCTGTCTAGGCTCATTTGGGTAAGAAAATTGTACTCTGATCTATGATCTTTATCTATAAATAAAAATTTTGTGACAGAGCTGTAAGTATAACTTAATATGCAACATTTTCAAATTTATAAACAATACCATTGTAGTTATGGTGTAGTATTTAAAATACCTTCCAAGCGATCTCCACCATGGATTTATTTTCAGTTACAATGATCCAGATTAATGTAAACTTTATTTAAAACGTCTAGTCCACTCCCTCTCTAATATGATGAGTGCCGCTCTTTTCTTTTCTCGGTTATTTCTCCTCAAATCTTAGTGTGCAACAAACTTTTGCTGCACATGGTGCAGTTCCTCATGCGAATTGATGATTTTAGATTTAAGTCTTATGCACTTCACCGGTTCTATCTACTCTCCATAAAAACAACAATCTAGAATGTAATCTTTGGTTCTGTGTATTCCATGTTAGTCTATGTCGACGCAGGTTTCTAGATCTTATAAAACCATCTCACAATTTGTTTCACAATCGAAATGTTTTGCCCCCACTATTTGCATATGGAGACCCCATGATATACAACACGGGTTGAAATCGTTGTATTTAATATCAATAGTTACATACTTGGCAACTCTATCGGCGGACTTGGATCGCTACATAATTTGTAACTGGGCATTCCTTCCATCCATATCCTTTTTAATGATTTTTGCTTAGCCGAGGCATACACCACTTAGTTATGATAAGCATAGCATTGGCCATATTTTATAATACATGTCTGCCTATTGTGTGTACTTTTAGTTAAACCATATTTTTGTAATATGTGTATGTTTTTTTTTTTTCCGCGGAAAATGCCAATACTTATTATTCTGAAAGAATTAAGGTATGGCCAGATTTATAATCATTACATAGAAAGTCGGCTCCCAAGGAGCAAGTATCACAAAGCAAAATTTGAACCCGAGTGAAGAGGATAACAACATTCCTCCCAACCACCTGATCTACACTCAATTGACATAATAATACGTGTATACTATTTATATAAAATATATTTGTGTATAGAATAAAGGCATGATTTCAAAGACAAATACCCCACTCTGCGTATAGTCCTTTGGGCTACGATAATGCTATGTAAATAATTTACCACAAAGTATCATGATCTAATTAAAGTTTTACTTACGATTGGTTAAGGGTATCGTATAGTCAGTGAACCGAATGGAGGTAGTGACGTGGGAGGCAACTGTAGTTGCTCCTGCTCGGGTCTTTTCCCATATAAGTCAAAATTTAGAAAGGTTCGAAGACCGGTGAAATGATTGTTATGTTCTAATCAGTATAGCGAAGTAGAAACCAGAATCATATGTGTGATTTATATATTTTTATATTACGTTGTAGTGTTTTGATTATGACAGACTCGGTGACACCTTTGATTTTGGAAGAAAGAAGTAATGTTATATAAATTACATGCTTAAGTATCTATTTGGAAGTAGATAAGGTATCATCGTCTCAAGGTTTTAGGTACAACGCCAAGGGTTTCAGGTGCTCGGAGGGTTTCATGGGGTGTGCTGGTGCTCCCTTCTTTGGGGAGCAACTTGGGAAGGCCATCCTTGAACTAACCTTTTTGCCCTGAATCCTTGTCGGTTGTTTGGGGTTTGCATGTTTTGGTTTTCTCTCCTCCCTTTGTTGTTTTCTAGGCAGTAGGGTTTTTTATTCCTTATTCCTGCTCTTATCTATCTTTGTCAGGGTTTGCTATTTTTATAAGTTCTACCTAGATCCAAGCTGAATACCTGGTAGTAGGCCTAGTACCAACTAGGCTAAAAAAGTGGGAACTGCCAGTCTAGTCTTTTATCTTGTTTGTTTTTTGTTTTTTGGTGGAGTTTTGTTCTTTCACTATTTCTTATGCGGCGTTTTGTACGTATCCCGGTTTCTTGTTTCCTTTGGTAACTTCTTATCCCGGCTCGCTCACGGGGTTCCATCTCAACCTGTCGTATCATTTATGGGTCTGCTATTTTTCTTCCATTTTTCTGGTGTCCTGGAGGTCATGGCGTTCCCTGTGTCTTATAATGTCACTCTCGGGGACGGAACCCTTGTGGGTTGTGACAAACCCATCATTATCTATTGTTTATGAAAATCTCGGGACTCGTGACGAAAAGTCGTCTTCCGATCTTTCTGTTGTTGTTTCTTCCATCATGGCTAGCCCGGATTTTGTGCCTAACACGACAGGTGTGTCATCTCAGCGTTTAAAAACCCCTAAGAAACTGGTCCAAAGGGACTTTATGCCCCCCTTTGAACCTGCGAAAAAAGGTCAGGCCCTTTGTGTCCTTGGCAAAGACGTTACTTGTGATATGGCCACGGCCCTAAGTGAATGGGATTTGGTTGGCAAGTTTGAGTACTTATCACCCAGCAGACCTGAACTACTTAACTGGATTAATCGACAATGGAGGCCTTTTATCAAAAATATTCTGCTTGTCCTTCTCCTTGCTAATGGATGGATTTTATTTCACTTTCTCTCGGTGGAGGGATATGCCAACATTGAGTGTCTTTTCTGGATTATTGGCTGTGGCTCTCTGGTTCTTTCTCGATGGTATGCCAGCTTTGACCCCTAGAAGGAAAAATTGAAAAAGTGCCACCTTTGGGTTTTACTCCCTGGCTTACCTCTCCAATGTTGGTCTGTCAAGGGTTTTACTGCCATTTCCAATTCCATTGGCCGCTTTATTATGATTGAAGAAGATTTTCTCTATGGATCGAAACGTCGAACCCCTCGGGTCTTGGTTGAGATTGACATGACTGAGGGTTTGTTGAGTGAGTTGGAAGTCATTTGGGATGGGGGCACATTTATCCAGAAACTAGATTACTGGAAGGTTATGCTTAGGTGCCATGCTTGTCACGAGACCAGAAATTCTAAACTGCACTATCCTACTCATGCCTCCGTCTCTGCCAGGGAACTTTCTAGTCTGCATATTTCAGCGTCTACGCCGTTGGATGATACTTTGGACATCTTCTTTCCTTTGGAACGCACTTTGGCGTCTGATCTCGTTGGTAAGTTTGTTTCGACTGTCCCTTCTTTGGAACCCATCGCAAACCCATCCCTCCCAGATGAGTTGGGACATCCCTTGGTGGCAGATTCCCCGTCCTTTTATTTGGGTGTTTCACCCGTTAAGGACCCTCATTTTCATCCCCCCCTTTCGAGTCTTCCTTCTCATTTAAACTCGAAGCCTCCTCCTGCCAATCAGAGCTTTGAACTTGACTTGCTGGCCAATTCCCCCCTTTCCTTCGATTGATTCGTCACAAGTCTTTGGACATCTGCCTTTCTCCATCCTCACTTGATGACCAGGACACCTCCCAACATCTTCTTATTGCTCCTAAACCTACTCGCAACCCTCTGTCGATTTACTCTTCCTCGCTTCAGATGGATCCATCCATAATTCCCATTAAATCCATTTTCAAGGGTAATGTTACCATTCGCAAGTCCAGGCGAGGCCCCAAGATTAAAGAGGATAGTCAGGATATTCGACTCAATCCTGTGGTTTCTTCTCTTTTTGACCATGTCTTACCTTGTGACTCATCGGTTATTTCTCCTGACTATGGGGATCTTAGAGAAATTTTATCCCTTCTTGGGGTTACCTCATGAACTTTTTGTCCCTAAACATTAGGGGACTGAGCAATGGTCCTAAGCAAGCTGCTATCAAGCGTCTTTTCTTAACCTTAAATCCTCAGGTTATCCTGGTACAAGAAACTATGTCTTCGAGTGTGTCGGCTATCAATTTCTTTCTCAAGATTAAACATGGTTGGTTAGCTACTGGGATTGACTCCTTTGGTTTGTTGGGTGGCACCTTAGTCTCCTGGGACCCTAAAGTGGCTAATATGAAGGAATATAACACTTTTGCAGGTGTCATGATCGAAGGTTCTTTGAAAGGGTTTTGAACACACAGTTCGTATCATCAACATTTATGGGCCTTACTGTCGAAGAATGGAGTTTTGGGACAGGGTGATGTCATCTGGCCTTCTTTCTGGTGGTTTCACTATCGTCGCTGGCAATCTTAACTTTAATACCTCTCCGGATGAAGTTTGGGGGAGTGGTAAATCTATCAATCCTTTGGTTGATTTTTTCATCAATCTTTTTGAGGATGCAAACCTGGTGGATATTAAGCCCGCAGTTTTATCTCCCACTTGGTCTAACAGGTGTACCGGGTCGGCGTGCATCGCCAAACGGTTGGATTAATTTTATGTTTATGAAACCTTCTGTAATTATGTGAACTGTATCAAGTCTTGGAATTTTCCAGTGGGTTTCTTGGATCACAGTGCCATCATCTTGCAATTTGATTTTGAAAGTTCTTATAGCTACTATCCCTTTAAGTTCAATTCGGCTTGGTTAGAAGATCCCTCATTCAGCTCTTTTGTTAGGCATTCTTGGCTAAAATTGTTGGTAGGTGTTTCCAGATCCTCTTTGAAAATCTTATGACACAAACTCTATCTTCTAAGAAAGGAGGTTCGACGGTGGGATTATGATAAGAAGAAATTGTTGCATGCTGAACTCGAGGACTTGGAGAGGGAGTCACTCTCTCTACTCAGCTGGATGATGTTCCTTTTTTTGAAAACCGTAAAGTACATCTCACTAATTTGGAAGCTAAACGTTTGAAGATCCTTCTCTTCTGGGAGGAATCCTGGAGACAAAAGAGACGGGCCCTTTGGGTAAAAGCTGGTGACAATAATACTCACTTCTCTCAGAACTTGGCCAATCAGTGTCATCTTAACAACTCGATTTGGGATCTTTCTATTGATGGTTGGGTGATCTGTGATCAATCTTCCCTTAAGAAGGCAATGGAGGTGCACTTCAAGGGTATTTTTTTGCAGGAGGAATCCCCTGATCTACTATGCCAACTGAAGACGGTGTTAAATTACCCTCGTTATTTTAGTTTGGAAGACTGTGTGGAGATTAGCAAAGCTATGGAGAAAAAGGAGGTACTTGCGGTTTTAAACTGCTTTTCCAGGGAGAAGAGCCCAGTCCCAGATGGATGGACCATCGAATTTTATCTCCACTTTTTTTACCTTCTTGCAGATGAACTTACTGCGGCCATTGATGAATCCCGTTCCAAAACTTGGGTTCCCCCATTCTTGAACTCGACCTACCTTACTCTTATTCCCAAGAAGGATCGCCCCATGGACTTCAACAATTTCTATCAAATATCCTTATGCAATCTTATTTACAAGTTAATTGCCAAAGTCATCGTTGAGCATCTTAAGCCTCACTTGGGAAAGTTTATCTCCGAAGAAAAGTTTGGCTTCCTTCCTGGAAGGCATATTCCTGATGCGGTTGGTTTGGCACAGGAGGGCCTACATTCAATTAAGTCAAAGAAATTGGAAGTTGTTATCTTAAAACTTGACTTGGTTAAAGCCTATGATCGTGTGGATTGGAACTACCTGAGATTTATTCTTACTCAAGTTGGTTTATCTTCGGAGATCACCAGATGGATTATGGCCTGTGTCACCTCGGCAAGGTATGTTGTTCTTGTTAATGGTTCTCCCTCTACACAGCCTGAGGGAAATCGTGGCATTCCGTAGGGGTTCCCTCTCTCTTCTTACCTGTTTATTCTTGCTATTGAGGGCTCATCCTTTTAATTAAGGATGCAAAATCTAAGTGTTTAATTAAAGGGATCAAGGTGGCAAGTGCTTGTTTCATCACTCATGCACTTTTTGTGGACAATGTACTCTTATTTGGGGAAGCCACTATGAAGTAATGGCAGTGTTTTTGTGTCCTTATCACCACTTTCTGCAAGGCATCGGGGATGGAAGTCAACCTCCCAAAATACGCTATTATCCATCAGATCTCAAACTATGAAGACATTCCATTACCCTATAAGTGGGTGGACATTGAAGAGTGTTTCGAGTATTTGGGTTTGTTGAGATATCGTAACTTCAAATAATATTATATTTGTACTTTATTATTCAGGAGATGTTTCATTCCTCCGTAATGATCTTATTGTATATCTGGAGATGTTTATTCCTCCATCGGAATGTGGTAACTTGGGTTATTAGACTTCCCTAGTGGGGGTCGGCCCTGTATGTGTTATGTGGGTCAAAGGGTTGTTAGACCACCCTAGTGGGGTCGGCCTAGTCAGTTGTAGTGGGTTGTTTAACCCAGTGGTAAAGTTGGGGCCGACCTAGTTAATATAAGGTACAAGTCGGAGATGTGTATAAATAGATGAGGTGTGTTCCTCATTATACACACACTTCCCTCACTCAGAATGTAGCGCACTTGTGGAGGAGAGGTCTGTTGTGGTGGAGGAGGAGATCATGTTTTTGGTTTGCATCTTTGTATATTGCTATTCATCTATATTGAGGAAGCTTTGCTAGGTTTTCTACCCCATGAGGGTTTCCCACGATAAATTTGTGTCTCTTGTGTTTATGCTGTGCTTGTTGTTTCTTCAGTGATCCTTTATATGCTATTATTGTGAAATGGAATGTAATGTTTCTCTTTTCTGTCTTAGAATATTGAATCTTAACATGGTATCAGATCTAACCTGAAGGAAGGCAATGTATGGCACTTACGACACTTGCTTCTCTTGCGACAATTTGAAGGTTAGGGTTTTATATAGAAAAAACCAGTAATCATGGAACTTTTACTATAAATCCCTTTTGGAAATGGTTCAGGATATGAAAAGTTTATAGGTCATATATAACATCCCGATGTACCTTGTGGCCAAAGGGAACCCTCAAATTCATTGTACTTTGTGATTTATGATTAGTACAAGTTAGGGTTTCTACCTCTTCCAAATCTCAATCATTAATAGGTGACCTTGGAAAAAAGGTCATAACTTGAGCTAGGAAGCTCGAAATGAAATTTCATAAAAGTGGAAAGTTAGTACACAGACTGTAATATCTCAGGAAACGTTTTCAGAGGCCAAAGTTGAACCAGTGACATGTGGCACGCCGTACAAGTTTGCTCTCCTGTTTTATCCCATAAACAGGTCACATTGCGACACTTGGAATAACTCTCTCTCAAAATATCCAATTGAGTTCAGACCTATCAGGATGGAAAGATGACAAGGCAGGCTAACACAAAAAACATTTTCAAACCCTGTGGATCAAAAAATTCAGAGTTACAGAAGAAACAATCAGGTACATATTTCTGTCAAAACAAAATTATTTTTTGAGCACATTCATTCATGGCTTCCGGAATTTAGGGTTTCGGAGAAAGTTAGAATTTTTGGAATTGGAGTCCACGGCTGAATGCTACTCAGGAAAATCGAAATTTAGAGACCAAGATTGAATTTTTTGGTTGGGTAGAAGACCGGGCTTGATCAAACCCCAGTTCAGGATTTTGATTGGAAAGATGGAAAATTAGGGCTTCATTAAAAGTTGAAATTTTTGAAGTCTGTGACCACGGCTGGAAGCTCCTCAGAAAAATAAGAGTTTAGAGCCTTGGATCAAACCTTTTGATTGGGCAGAAGGGTGGTCTCCATCAAACCCTAGTTCGGGATCCTGTCCACAAGATCCAGAAGTTTCAAAGGAAATTTTGAGGGGTCAAATTTTGGAGATTCCAAAATTGAAGTATGCTAGTTTGATCAAGCTCAGCAAGACATATCCTTCCATCCATTCAGAAGTGTGAATGTCAAAGATTGAATTTTTTAGGGCTTCTCTAGAAAACCCTAATCAATCTCTAGATCAAGTTTCAGGGGGAGTTGAGGCTAAGGCCTTACATAAGAAGACTACAAGAAGTTTCGACAGGTATGACTTAAGGAGGTTCAGGTATGTCTTGAAATCTTATTCCTGATTAAGTTCATAATATGTTTGTCTTCATATTATTTATTAGTACAATCTTGATTAATGTTAGAATTTTCTTATCACCCTAGTAACAGTATGCATGCATGTGAATGATAGAAGACATTCATTGATTAGGGTTATATGATTGTACTAATGCACTGTGGTGTTGTATGAGGTTGATGTTGTCTGCTAACAAGATATAGGTACGTCACAAATCAAGTTCCATGACCATGACAACATGAAGACAAAGACTCATCCATAATATTTGATCACATAGAAGTTCTACTTGCAAGGTATGTATGACTTTGTTCTATTATGCTTAACCTATGAGATATGTAGGTTCCAGTGTAGGATCTCTAAATCATTGAAGAGAACAAAGAAGATATTGATTAGGTATGTTAGACATCACTAAGCAGGTATACTAATCTAGGTATGTTTTCCTATGTCATGTTAGAATCTTACCTGTATTAAGATCCCTTATATAAGTATACCTCGTATGATTGGTTATGCTTATTCAAAAAGTTAGTAATCAAGGGTTTATGCATATTATGTCTCTTATCTTGATTGATGATTTAACTAACCAGAAGAGTACTATGATCAAACAAGAATATGCATGAGTAAAAGAAGACTTCCTTGAAACCCTGAATACTACTGTTTATTCTCTATGATCATTACTATACATATTCAAGATTATTTAGAATTATAATGTTTTGACAACATTGAGAATATACTAATGAATGTATGTTTGTGTATGAGATCATGAGGATGACACTTGAGCATGCACAGTGGTACAGAATGAATAGAAGTTCAAAAGACATATAGAAGATCAAGTGGGAGGCAACCACACAAACATAAAAGGTAAGTATTTGAGTTGTTATTTGAAATAGTAAATGATATTGCTTGTAATAGATTACATGCATGTTTAGAATATATCATGCTGAGTGTAAACATTCATATAGCATTGAACAGTATACTACTAATATGCATATGATTGGTAAGTTGGAAAAACATTCCATTGTTGCTTGTCTAGAATGAAACCTTTTTGCTGACATGCTGAGAGATATCCACACTCTCGATAGTATGTTCTGGTAGAGATGGAAGGCATCTAGATAGCCATTGTATGCATATAGGATATGGAAAAGTGTTGTGCCAAAGTATTGGTCAAGATAGTTGCATAACTATGTAAATGATATCTGTATGTATAATAGGTTATCATGTCAACGTGATTTGATGATTATGAAGTATTACTAATCATATACTTAATCTTGATTTGTAGGAAATATCATGAAGAATGATGAACACCAAACAAGTGATGGATGTTCAACAAGAAGATTTACAAATCAAACAAAATATAGAAGGCTCGTGGCTAGAATATTCTCTTAGAAAGAGGAAGAGAATCATGACAAGATGTTTGCTCCAAGTGGCTAGATAAGACCATTATCTTAATGGTGTAATTAAAGAAGAAGTGTGATTCAAGTTCTGTATGGATACTCAGGATCGATAGTAATTTGATGAGCTTCATGATCACCATGGGTGATGTGGATCGCAACCTTTGCCACAAGGTTGAATATGGTTTCTATACATAGATGACATAGATGAAAGAAGGAACTCACCATAGAATTTGAATGATATTGAGACTCATATAAATAGACCCATCTGATGAGAGATGGCACAGATAGATGGCTGCAGAAATGAAAATGAAAGATCTCAGTTTGATGCATTACTTCCTAGTTCTGGAAGTATGGAAAGGCTCAGAAGGAATCTATCTCAACCAGGGAAAGTATGCCAAGAAATATTAAAAGGACTTGATATGTTGGAATGGCCACTCTCATGGATTCCAACTTGAAGCTGTTAGTTGATGACTCCTTAGAATTAGTTGATGTGACTCTGTACATATATATATTATTAGGTTGTTGATGTATTTGACGAATACCAAGTCAGATATAAGCTTTGTTGTGAACACCATGAGTCAGTATCTAGTGGAAACTAGATGTGTTCACCTGATAAGTTGCAAAGCATGTGATGAAGTACCTAAAGGGTACGATAGACTTTGATCTATGTTATCTTAGAGATCATGACTTCAGATGGCTACTCAGATGTTGATTGAGCAAAAAGTGTATCAGATAGGAAGAGCACATCGAGAGGATTTTTTTTTTTTTGTCTAGGTTCAGCCATGATCTCGTGGTTTACCAGGAAGTAGTATAGTGTGGCTCTCAGCACAAGTGGAATATGTGACTGCTTGCTCTGTTAGTTGTGAAGCAGTATGGCCTCAGGATTGTTTGACTTAGAAATGGACCCTACTATGATCCTATGTGACAATTAGAGTTGTATCAAGATGGAAGAGAATCCAGTGTTCCATGACAAGTCAAAGCACATAGAGATCTGACATTTCTATATACAAGATATGGTGCAGAAAGGAACTATAAATTTTGAATTTGTAACATGTTACCGATGTACTAACCAAACCTCTACCTTAACAAAAGTTTGAGTATTTCTGAAACAAGATTGGAAGGACCCTCCTCGAAAGGGCGAGTGATGTGGTCACTTATGATGAAATTGCCTGCATCGACAGTGAGGTCGATGACGTGGATACCTATATTGGTGATACTGACAGAGAGGTTGGTGGATGGTCCTTAGATAGGGTCTAAGTTGACAAGGGTATTTCATCATCCTTGAACACATGTTCTAAAAGGATCCATAGACAGATGTCTTCGAGAATAAAGTCCTTAGTGGACAAGTGGGGATTAGATCATCCCTGGACTTCAGTCCTAAAGAGAGCCGTAGACGTATGGTCTCCGAGAATAAAGTCCTTACTGGACAAGTGGGGATTGGATCATCCCTGGACATCAGTCCTAAAGATAGTCGTAGATGTATGGTCTCCAAGAATAAAGTCCTTAGTGGACAGGTGGGGATTGGATCATCCCTAAAGTGAGCTATAGACACATGTCTTCGAAAATGAAGTCCTTAGTGGACAAGTGGGGATTGGATCATCCCTAGACTCTAGTCCTAAAGTGAGCCGTAGACACATGTCTTCTAAAATGAAGTCTTTAGTGAACAAGTGGGGATTGGATCATCCCTGGAATTCAGTCCTAAAGAGAGCAGTAGACGTATGGTCTCCGAGAATAAAGTCCTTAGTGGACAGGTGGGGATTGTATCATCCCTGTACTTCGGTCCCTTGAATTGATCCGTAGACGTATGGTCTCCGAGAATAAAGTCCTTAGTGGACAAGAGGGGATTGTATCATCCCCGGACTTTGGTTTCTTGAATTGATCCGTAGACATATGGTCTCCATGAATGAAATCCTTAGTGGACTAATGGGGATTGCATCATCCTGGAACCACTAGTTCAAAATGTACGTGATGGGGATTGCATCATCTCGGAACCACTAGTTCAAAATGTACGTGATGGGGATTGCATCATCCTGGAACCACTAGTTCAAAACGTACATGATGGGGATTGCATCATCCCGGAACCACTAGTTCAAAATGTATGTGATGGGGATTGCATCATCTCGGAACCACTAGTTCAAAATGTACGTGATGGGGATTGTATCATCCCCAGACTTTGGTCCCTGAATTGAGCCATAGATAGATGTCTCCGAGAATTGATCCCTAGTGGACGAGAGGGGATTTTATCATCCCTGGACTTCGGTCCCTGAATTGATCCGTAGACATATGTCTCTGAGAAAGTGGTCATTAGATTTTGTCTAAGTTGACTAGTGGACTGTATCATCCCTAGACATGTTATGGTGTCTTAAATGAATCATGTGTTTTGCAGAGTATGTTGTTATTGAGGATACTTGTATTGATGAGGATACTTGTATTGATATTGATGATATGTAGACTTGTATTGATAAGGATACTTGTATTGATGATGTGTATACTTGTATTGGTGTGGATACTTGTATTGATTATGTGTATACTTGTATTGGTGTGGATACTTGTATTGATGATTTGTATACTTGTATTGGTGTGGATACTTGTATTGATGATGTGTATACTTGTATTGGTGTGGATACTTGTATTGATGATGTTGTTGATCGTGATGATCTAGATGACGATGTTGTTGATCGTGATGGTCTAGATGACGATGATGTTAATCGTGATGATCTAGATTACGATGATGTTGATCGTGATGATGTAGATGATGATGCTACTGATCGTGATGATCGTATGATGATGATGTTGATGATCGTGTGATGACGATGTTGATGATTGTGTGATGATGATGTTGATGATCGTATAATGATGATGATGATGACGATGCTGATGATCGTGTGATGGCGATGCTGATGATCATGAGGATCCAGATGATGATATTGTTGTAGCGGTTCAAGTGCTATAGAAGATAAAGAATCAGTACTGAAGATGTTGATGTTCCAGTAACTGCTTGAGTTACTGATGATGTTGAGAAAGATTCCAATGATTTATAGATGTATCATGTATGATGTTGATGACTCCTTGCTTGTGCAGATGTTGTTATAATATCCTTCTCGTTAAGGGGGAGTGTTGAGATATTGTAACTTCAAAGAATATTATATTTGTACTTTGTTATTCCGGAGATGTTTCATTCCTCCGTAAAGATCTTATTGTATATCCGGAGATGTTTATTCCTCTGTCGGAATGTGGTAACTTGGGTTATTAGACTTCCCTAGTGGGGGTTGGCCCTGTATGTGTTATGTGGGTCAAAGGGTTGTTAGACCACCCTAGTGGGGTCGGCCCAGTCAGTTGTAGTGGGGTGTTTAACCCAATGGTAAAGTTGGGGCCGACCTAGTTAATATAAAGTACAAGTCGGAGTGTGTATAAATAGAGGAGGTGTGTTCCTCATTATACACACACTTCTCTCACTCAGAATGTAGCGTACTTGTGCAGGAGAGGTCTATTGTGGTGGATGAGGAGATCATGTTTTTGGTTTGCATCTTTGTTAATTGTTGGTCATCTATATTGAGGAAGCTTTGTTGGGTTTTCTACCCCATGAGGGTTTCCCAGGATAAATCCGTGTCTCTTGTGTTTATGTTGTGCTTGTTGTTTCTTCAGTGATCCTATATATGCTATTATTGTGAAATGGAATGTAATGATTCTATTTTCTGTCTTAGCATATTGAATCTTAGCAGAGTTTCCTTCTGAAGCCTGATGGCTACCTTAAGGTAGATTGGCATTGGCTCATCATGAAGGTTCACAAGCAAATTCATTCATGGTCATTTCGTTGGCTTTCTCTTGGGGGGCGGCTCACATTGCTCACATCGGTTCTTCAAGGAATCCCGGTGTCTTGGTTCTCTTTGTTCTATATACCTATGGGTGTTCTTTCTACTTTGAGAAGGGATTTCTATCACTTCCTTTGAGATGGAAAACTTTGCCACTTCAAGTTTCATTTGCTGTCATGGGAGTTTATCTCTCTGCTAAAATCTGCTGGTGGTTGGGGTATCAAGAACTTAAGTCTCTTTAACAAATCTCTCTGCGCCGAAAGCTTATGGCGGGTTCTTTTCATTGGAGGTCTGTGGGGTAAGATTACTTGTATGAAGTACCTGAAGCGGTTACATGTTCCTTATTTTTTTGCGATCACTCCCCTGGAACTTGCGGGGTTCCCACTATTTGGCGTAGTGTTCTTAAGACGATGCCTTTGATTCATGCATCCATTGCCTAAGTTATTGGACATGGAACACAGGCTTACATTGATATTTTTCCTATCCTGGGAATTAACATGAAATTTTCACTCTCTCCTGGTTTGCTGAGGGCTCTTCACGATAATAATTTATTTGTGATCAGACAGTTTTATTCACTCTGCATGGCTCCCAATCACGGTGGTTAAACTTGGAGGACCTCCTCCTTAATGGTGTACTCGCAGCCGAGTGGGATCTATACGTGAGCCATTTATCTCATGCGGGTATCTATCTGTTCGATCAGTAGGATGCACTTGCTTGGACACATAACATGTCCTCTGGTGATGTCTCTGCATCTTTGGCCTATCACAAATATGTTGAATCATCAATTCATGCTAATATGCCATGGTGGATCCCTTGGCTCTAGAAGGTGGCTTCTCCTCTAAAGGTTAAGCTTTTCTTTTGGCTTGTCTTAAATGATAATATATTATCCTGGAGAAATCTACAAAAAAGAGGCATTTCCGGACCAAGTAGATGTGTTTTATGGTTGCAGTCCTTTGAATCGAGTTCGCATCTTTTGGGGGACTATATTTTCTTCCTTGCTATTATTCATGAACTCTCTTTGATAATGAATGTTAAGTTCTCCTCGAATAGAGCTTCTTTTGTGGACAACGTGTAGTCTTGCGATCTTAAGCATAAAAAGTCTTTCTCCCTTATGATACACTATGTTTGGCATGTTTGGAAGGCACGGAATAACGCGTTATTCAACAACGTCATTCCCTCATTACCCCGGGTGGCCGCAGCTATTATTTCCTATTACACTACTTATATGGGAAGGTTTGTGCCAACGAAGCCGAGACTCCTTTCATTTTCGACTATTGATTATCCATTTCCTTAGGGTTATTTTGACGGGGCCGAACAGAAAAGAATGTGTGGTGCTGGAGCCATGTTATACCTCTCTCACTCTGTATCATTTCACTTATCAACTGCTACTAGTTTCAGTACTAACACGCGGTCCAAGTTGATTGCCTTATGGACCCTCCTCTGGTTTGCACATTACATCTCTTTGTGTTCCTTTTCTATTTTTGGAGATTCCAAATGTATTATTGACTGGGTGGACAAGGGAGCTCATCTCGTTTCCTTACTTCTAAAGCACTAGAAGAGCAGAGTGGGAGAGCTGCTATTTGCTTTTGATTCTGTACATTTCTGTCATATCTACACGAAAAACAATGTGATTGCGGGCAGGTTGTCTCGAAGATCTCTGGGAGTTATGAACAGCCTCTTCTTATGTGAAGAATACAGAGAGGGCATTCTAATGAACTCCCACCTGATGAAGTTCTTTTGATTTTTCTTGTGATTTTCTGTAGCTGAGATCTGTTGTCTTATGTCTCAGTATGGTGGGTACCATACGCTTTTCTAGCATTTATGCGATGCTGCACATCCTGCTTGGCTTCCTCTATGTTTTTTTCTGCTCTGTATCGGTGTTTAAGGGGATATATTGCTTCTCTTATCTTTATGATTGTGGTCAATTTTGTATGGCATTTTTCTGGAACAATCTAAATTTTTGTAGATCACTTCTTGTGGTCGGCTTTTGACTTTAATATAAAAAATGATTTTTTCCATGTGAAAAGAAAAGATAAGGTATGGCATTTTTACATATACCGTATATGTAAACACGTTATGATATTTGTAACTCGTTAAAAGATTATGTTAAAATCTTGTATCACTAATGTCAACGTTGGATCATAATATTTATATATATTAATTATATGGAAAGTAGTTATATGTGTTTAAAATGATAGGATCATTTTAATGCATTATAAAGATAATTCAAAACATGTTATGATAATTGTAACTCATAGATTAAAAGATTATGTTAAAATCTTGTATCACTCATGTCAACGTTCGATCATAATATTTATATATATATATTGTATGGAAAGTAGTTATATGTTTCTAAAATGATAGGATCATTTTAATGGAGGGAAATTACATCTTATCATGCATTGCAATGTTGAAATTATGGATATATATATATATATATAATTAAAGGTGCACATGAATTGTATTTATGTATATTGCTTGTAATTATAATTTATATGTATTCAATGCATGAACACTATCATCTATTTATTTAATGAGTGGATCATAATATGTACCATAGGTACAATAACTTATGTTAATAAAGGTTTGATACAACCATGTTTTCCTAAGGAGTCGTGAGATTATGATTTGTCCTTGCAATGCTTTGGTGAATTAAAGGGTATCTATGGTTTATACTTCGCAACATTGGTTTATTGGTGATTCGTGTTAAATGATAAAGCATCGCCTTGCTCTCAAGTCCCTCCTCGTAAATGTCTACATCGACAACCCTTCCTCCCAAGGAGGTCACAAGATCCTAGGACGTGATATATGTTTTCCATTTATAAAATGGAAAGGTTTGCTTTGCGAAAGTCATGATACTTGTGTTAGCTAGTTGTACAAACTAGTATTCTAAAGTTTAAAGCACTTTAGTACTTGTTGTTAGTCGATTAGATAAATAGAGCACGGGAATTTAACATAGTATAGTTGTGTAGATTGTTTATGATTGTATTAGAGTATCAAAAAAAAGTTGTTACAATATTTGGGTACGTTATAATGTGGTATCAGAGCTAATGTTGCAGCATTCAGTTTTATTTGGGCTCAAAATAAAATAGAGGTTTTCTCATGAACTAACAACTGGGTTTGTGTTTGCAAATAAAGGAAACCAACAAGGTGATGATCAAGGAAGTTGAATCCCTCGCCTTGATTCATTCTTTTCTTAAAAGATAAATTGTAGGCAGATATCCAAACTCTTATTGCATTCTCTTATGTGAATTTGAATATGACAGATTGCAGTATAGGTGAAGGAAAGTCCCAAGGTAAAATGAATCAGTATTAAACTGTTTTTCTTTACTTTGTCATGATTATCACACGATGAACATAATATGGTTATGAAATTTGGGCATAGTAAGAGATGCATAGAACATAAAAATAATTCCTTGTGATTTTAACCATTATATTTAGGATTGATTTGATGAAATCCATATGGGTGCAAGTAAATCTTATATGGCTAGTTATAATAAAGTCTAAGGTTTTAATTGGTATCATTAATGGTTGTTGATGATAACTCATAACATGTAAAGCTAGAATTCCTATAGACGCTTGGAAAAAGGAAAAACATTGTTGGATTGTATTTCTTTCCTTTATATGTGATATATTCGAAGCATGAATGGGATTATGAAATGTCAGATGGAATAAAACTAGAGTTTTAATTCACATTGTTGTTTACATTTATTATTGTTACTAGACTCTTAAGTATAAATTAACTATGTTAGGTTGAGTAGTAAAACGCCCTGCACATAGAGAAGGATGATGACCATAATGTAAAGCATGCAATGAAATTAATGCACATGCACAAGACAGGTTGAAGGGATATCATTTCATGAGAATATTATGATTGGAAACGTAATGTTTCAAGTTATGAATTATAATAAGGGTGTATATGGACTACCTAGGCCAATGAATAACTGCTAACTTAAATAGATAAGCAAGTCTATGATTGTTGATAATTGAAAGTTGACTAAATGATTTGATAAACTCGAAAATCATTGAAATAAATTTTATTTCGAAGATTGTCTCAATATGAGTTGACTATAAATGATTGATTAATAGTTGATCAATGAATATGTGAACTTATTGTTAATATGATAATCGTATGATGTTGTGACTAACTATCTGTCAAGTTGTAATAGATTCATAGGACTTGGTGATGGCAATAAAAAGAGAAGCCATGATGAGAACCAAGTTTATGCATTGCAAGAAATTAAATGTTGCGATTGACAGTCAAAGCTAATTAATATGGTTGATCTATGAATGGGGAAAGACAATATCGAGAAGGAAAACAACAAGTGGTGCAATTGATGATTCATCCCAAACATGTTAATCTAATTTTCCTGGACTCAAGCAAGAGAGATTGAGTGGAAAATAAAGTAGTTTTATTGGACTCAAGCAAGAGAGCTTGAGTGGAAAATAAAGAAATTTTCCTGCATTCAAGCATGAGATATTGAATGGAAAAGAAATAAATTTAGGCCTACAATGAATGATGAAAGAATTCTAATCGAATATTATTATTAACCAAGCATTGTTGTGAATTTAAATTCTTACATCGTGATGTGAATTATTGAGAGAATTTTTCAATTGTTGCTTTGTCCGTAATGGATTCTTTGCTCAGCTCAAGGGTAGTAGCAATGATGAAAGAGAAATAAACATCATTTTCCTATTATTGGGTGGAATGTTGCATCCATGCATTCAAACAACCATGATTTTATTCGAGATAAGTAATCCGTTAATTGTTGTCTTTATTATTCATACATGCTTGAAGTGTATATGTGATGTTGTATTGCGAGTCATTGAAGTTAGGATGGTGATTATCATTATGGTGATATTATGGGTCTAACAAAATGTCAAATAAGGGTTCTTAGCATTTATGCATATACATATAGTTTGACTAATCTAGATTTATGGAAAGGACAATAGTGATTACATCTCAAATGTATTGACATGGTTAATATGGAATGTATAGATAGATATGGTCAATCTGAAACATTTATTGACCGACGTTAAAATTTTTGAGGAAGTGAACATAACTAATTATACCTTTAAGAATTAATAGTTTAGGATTAAAGAGGTACATTGTACAATACATTGAATGATTAACCATAACCAAAGTGTCAATGTAGGTGAACGTAATGATGATGACTAGTTCTTGGTTAGTTTGCAATTTCTATAATACTCCTTTGAAAAGAATCATTATATGTAGTTAATGGACCATTAGTTAACTGAATATACAATATGTATTGTATTTGGTGAAATACATGTATGGTTACAATATTAATCATTACTTGTTAGTTGTTGTTGGGTCAAGAGAGGAGACTGTCCATATGCGAGTGTAGAGAACTTTAAAAAATTTCTCTATGACGTGAGTTTCATGAAATAACGGGTTGGGTTAGAAGTTTGATAATCTTACAAAAGCTAGTTGATTAATGGTTGAAGGACATAAATAAGAATTACACAATAATTTTAATTGTTAGAAGGTGAGAAAAAATTAATATAAATTAAATTTATGACAAAAATTTAATACAAAACATTGTATATGTTTGTGGGTATTCGATAAAATACTATAGTGCCTACAAAGAAAATATTTGTCCTAGTATTATAGAAAAGTGACCTGTTTTATATGGATATGAGACATGATGTTTCATCCTTAATAAGAATTAGTAACTTAGTTGTATTTTGAATATATGTTTAAGAGGTTGAAGTTATCATCAATGATTAACGAATTCAATGGGAAATCTAACTATAGTAACAACAAAAGTGATATATATTGAAAATGTAGGGTCTCCACCATTGATTAAAGTCATAAACCACAAATTGATAAAGGATAGTAGTCTCCTTTTTATATGAATGAAATTATAAAATTATTCAAATGATTCATCAGACTACATCGTTATAGTATAACCTTTAGGAGTCATTATAAAGTTAAGATAATCAATAAGACTAAAAAAAAAATTGTGCTATGTCCCCTCATTGATTTCACTGGATTGAGTTCCTAACCCAATCAATCCTTTGGGTTGAGGAGAAAATTTAATACACTTGGGGTTAATTTTGAAAGTTAAGGAATTAATTAATTATGAGGTGTTAATTTTATTTTCTTAAGTTTGAGATGCACTTAATGGAAGTTTTTTTTCAATAATAAATATTTATTTTAGTGAAATAAAGTGGATAATGATTCACAAGGGAACATTAGTGGATAAGATTTGACCAACAGATAGCTTGCAAAAGAAGAAAAGATGAAAGTAGTTAAAGCTCGGATAACGGGAAAAAGAAAGGAAAAGCTGGCACAAGGCAAAAAAAACAGTAAAGCTCAGGAAAAACAGAATAAAGCAGAAAATAAAATAAAAATAGAAAGCATGAAAAGGCAGAAAAGCAGGAAAAATAAGGATAAGAAAGAAAAGTAGGAAAAAATTGTCAAACGAAAAATAAGCCGGATAGAAAAGCAAAAGCAGGATAAAGCAAAAGTAGAAAGCAAAGAAAAAAGAAAATCTTGAAAGAAATTTATCCTTATCCACTCCATGAGGGCACATTATCCTATATGAATTTCTCAACCTGTCACCTTGATTCTATAAAATAAGGAGTGCACACCACTTTTCGATCTTTTGATAGTTTGAGAATTGAATGAAGAGCTATTTTTCCTCTTTGACTTGGGAGATGTGCCCCTAGTCCAAGTTGGGATATGTGCCCCTACTTCTTATGAGAGGATGATGACATCTAGTCTTCATCATTGAGTTTATTGGAGGTGTTGAATTCTGATCCATTGGTTGGTGTTCGCGTTGTGCAGTTCAACTCCTCCATTCAATAGAAACAATGTTGAAGGGCTGAAATGGAGATTCTAGTTTCAAATTTTATAAACATTTATGGACCTTAAGACCTATTCCATTATGTATGTAGCATCGTTTCTAGTAGGAAACACTTTTTTTTCATCAGGAAAGGTGTATGGATGAGCAAGTGATGGCCATTTTACTAGATCCGGGGATTCCAACTGAAAAGAACGCACCATTGCTTGTCTATCTAGCTTGGTGAATGCAAACTGTGAGAAACCATGAAGCTTTGTGCGCCTTCCATGAGCATTCGTCTATTTTGCGTTCATCATTATTGTAGATCCAGTAGAGAACTCATCTATTCTTCTCTATTTCGAAGTCATCCATATTCAATATTGTAAATTTTCTTTGTATTTGAGATTCATTAAGAAGACTGGGATTGTAATACCTTCAATTGTTGTTCAAAAATATCCAATTTAGTTTATTGATGTTATTATATTCCAAACTAAGTTAAATTGTGCTTCAAAATATAAATTTGAAATCCGTGGAGGTTGTTTGTATGTCATTTCATCAAGACTAGCTCATTAGCCCATGTATTTTGACTAGTTCTGTAGTAATTGTCAATTGAAGCTCACTGAGTGTTAATTTCCTATTCTATCAGTCATATGAGATTACTGAGACCCTACCAAATACCATCCAATTCCTTACCTTATAATTTGTATCCCTCTCAAACTATTTGGGAGAGCCTGGAAATCATCTAGCTAAATAATTCAACCTAGCGCACTTCCTACTTTTTCCTCCAAACTCAGCCAAACACTTCCTAAGTCTCAGGAACTATTTTCCAGCCACAAGTTAAGGTATTAATGTCTAGTATCCATACTCTGGTTGAGTTCAATTGTAGTGACTGAGTTTATTTTGCATATACTAGTGTGCCCAGGAAGCCTTGTGGATACTTCGGCGGTAGCTGTTGTCAAAGCATAAATGGCCCTAGTAAATTATACATAGGACTCTAAAGCTATACTTGATTATGATATATTTGTTGTTGCACACTCATTAACACATTTTTCAGATCCGAAAGTGTACATAAGGTTTAGTTACTTCCATTACTACACCAGAAGCAGTGAAGGTTCCACATAATTCTTGGGGATATTGTCGCTGGTCATTTGGCTTGTCCAAATGTTCTGCCCAAGTGTGATGCACTCCCGGATATGAAATTGTCGAAGTAACAACCTTGAGTCCACCTCCATTTTAGTCTTGTAAGTGTTTCAATCCTATCCTCTATGTTTCCAAGATGTCATATTTTAGTTAGTGTGCCTAAATAGGGGTTTCGGTACATTGCAGTGGTATTAGAGCACGGTCCTCTATGCCTGTGCATTGTGACCATTAGTCATTTGAAGAAAAGTTTGCAAGATGAGGCTAGTTCCAGTTGTTGAATGTGATCATTGTGAGAAGTATGAAGGATATTATTTCATATACATATATGGAGGTTTGTGTATGTCACGAGAGGAGGATGAATTCTTCTTTGAACCAATATACAAAAATGACAAAAGGCTTGATCCACCAATGGCTATCCTTGAGGAGGAATTAGCAAGAAGTTTAGATGCAAGTGCCCACATGCCTCACTAATATCAGGAGTAAATAGCTTTGGGTGAGAATATCTATGTAGTTATTCCCTTCAAATATGATTTCACTTGCAAGCATGGATTGTGGCCTCGGAATGTTGATGAGGATTCTTTTGGGAGAAGCAAACCATCCATAGAGGAACCAAGGTGTTCCACCTCTTTGAGTAAAGAAGAAGAAGGAACCAAAGGTGAAGCTTCATCAAAGTCATTTTCATATTCAAACATCATACAAATATTTGGTTTATATTCAAGTAGACTCTCCAAAATTTGTGATCATAGTACCACTCAAGATGGAGAAGCCTCAAGTTTCCTGGAATAGGATGTCAATGAAGTAGAAGCACCCAAAAATAAAGGAGAAGGTATGCACATAGATTTGCTTGAATCAAATGAAGAGGTGAAGAAGAGTGAACCACAAGTTGTAGATGTGAGTTTTACTATGGAATCCAATGAGGAAGAGAATGCTTCCACCAATATACTTCCATAATAATATGAAGAGGCACCATGCAAAACTGAAGAACCAACAATGCATCATCAGGTTGTTGGCACTGTGGGAGGTGAATTCACTTCCAACATCCTTGTTGGTGATTTCCATATCACTGCAAGGGGGGTTGTAGATGGGAGAAGTTCAATTGAAATAAATGATAGTGATCCATGTTTTGGAGCAGATCTAGAAGAAGGGAAGAAATCATCCTCTCATACATCACCATTTGAGCTTCATTGTGAGGTTGATGAATTATAAGAAGAAGAGGATGTTTGTCCTCAAGAGCCACACTTCCTTGTAGGGCCATTGAAGATGAGAAAAACATATATTAGGAAGGCCCCGAGCATTCTACATGGCACTTATGGGTTGGTGTCACACTTTTGTTGGAGAATGGAGGATAAATCTTCCATTGAATACTTGGAGAATATTTGAAAAGCAACGACATACATAAGATGTGCATTTTTGTAGTTGCTTTCTGATAGAGATAATCTTCTTGAGCTTGTGAAGATGTATCATAGTGCCTCACTAGAATACGAAGAGGAAAGTGAAAATATCACTCATGATTTGGTGTCTACATATGATTCTTTGAGGAGCACTCAAGAGGCCCTTCAATAATCAAGGTTAAATATTGAGCAGCTTCATAGATAGATGAGAATGCCACATCCCCCATCTTGCATGGAAAATTATTATGTGCACATGGAAGGAGACACTTTTTTGATGGAGGAACCTCATGTGGATGATATACATGAGAAAATTTCTGATTTGCAAGTGTTTTTGAAGGGATATGATATTGAAGATATTGTCCAAGCACCTGTTTTGAAGAATGTTGAGGAGGACTCAACTATGGGAGAGATAGTTGAGGAAACGTCATTTGAATCACCTAGAATATGTGCTTATTTATCCAATGATCAGGTAGATGAGTACATTATAGAGATGGATATCCAAGGGTGACCTAGTCTTTCTCACATTGGTAAGATATTATTTGACACCTCATTCATTGGGAAAACTTGTGAGCAAGAAGAGAAACCCAAAATACGTGCTCTTTGGAAGGAAAATGTCATGTTGGAGGTTGGTCGAGTGCTAGACGTGCATCAAGAGGATTGTGAACTACCCTTATGGGAGAAAGAAATGTTTTTAGAGGAGTTATATACATTCACTCCACTTGGAACAACCAATAAGGGTATTGATTCATCCATGGATGGGGTGGAAAACTACATCTCAGAGATTGATGCACGTGTAGGTAAGATTTTTGTTTACACCAGTAGAATGTTAAATGATGCCTCTCTTACTTTCCAATCATATGATCAACAACATATGTATCTTTTATTATCACAAGATGCATTCAGTATGAAGAGTGGGACTTGTAATTTGAAATTGATTTAGTGGGATGGAGCATATGGCAATGATGCTCAAGAAGAGTTTCTCTTCTAATTGGAAATATTCATAAAAATTCCAATTTGGGTGTAGAATCCTGGAATCCTAGCTTGGAGTGATGGATTGTTCTTAATGTCAGAGAAGCATAGGAATTTTGATCATGGCATTAGTTTGTTTTGTAGTTTAGTAGCTAGAAATAGAGAACAACCCAACAATATTTTGTAGGATTTTATCCATATGGAGCAATGGTTTAGTTTCCTGCATAGGAAACCATATGATGGAATCATGGCCTTATTGTTATCTTGATTGGTGGTTTGGGAGTCTACAAAAGGCTCTTTGTGTTGAAACTAGAAAGTGTATAGGTAAGATTAGGAGACACTTCCCACTTCTCAGATTCATTTGGGACCCTAGGATCATTCTTGGTATCAACTATTCCAACTGGAAATATTATGTAGTAGTATGTGGGACAGAGACACCTCTTGAGAGGAGTAAATTATAGAGGCTCAAGTACCTTCAAAAAATTGATCTCCACCTTAATCTGTTATAATATTAAAAAAAATATCTAGACTTAGGATATAAATTATTATTCATTTTAATACTTTCCTAGGCGTTTGAATAGCCTCAGTTGGCCCCATATTCCCTTTTTAGCCTCGAACTTTTCATGATTATCCACATGAGCACCCTCAAAAATATTTTGGATAGTCTCGTCCTTATTTTATGACTATGCATAATTGGTAAGAGTGCATTCCTTCTTTTACACAGCTTTGTTGTTCCTTTTCTACTCTTTCGTGGATAAGGATAAAGCTAGATGCTTTTATGGACTCGCCAAGCTATCTAGTTTTAGGTTTTTGTATTCTAGGGGGTTGCATTGGTTACCGGAAGCACATTATACTAATATAGGGAAAGATTCATATGCATACATACATCAAATAATCATATAAGAGTAAGTGGCACAGTAGCAACAAGCCTTATATTAATATAACCAAAGCAAAGTACAATATCAGTGAAAAGATCTCTGGTATGATGTTGTCTCTACTACCTATTTATACAAGTTACAGACGGTTATTCAGTTGCAGTTAATGATCGGTCAATTACATCACCGATGGCTTCGAGCCAACCATATTCGTGGGAGGACATAGTCGACTGGTCAATTAGGATCCTCCAACATCTCCCCCACTAATAAAGTGATTCTTCATCCCGAAGAGATGAAAAGCATAACTAGGGAGGAATAAAAATGAAAGTTGGTGTTGCCTGTCTTGTATGAGTAAGTGTAAACAGTTGATGAGTTTTAACTGATGTGAACTACTACCATGACTGGAAATGGGTTGTCAAGAAAGGATTGGAAATGCACCCATGTAGATAGAAGCAGCTGACATCATGATCTGGTCCTGGACAATATTGCTATGTTGAGTCTGTTATTGAAAAATATCCGCCAAGTGTTGCAATCATGTGATATATCGACAAAGTAGGCTCATATTGTGTCAGAGAAGAAAGTGTCCAAGAAAACAATTACTTGGATTGTTAATCTTCTCATGGCTGCTCTAGCTTGCAAATCAATCATCTATGGTGAGGGGATCTACGTGAATGTGACTGGTGGAAAGGAATATACAAACAAATCCTAGTCTTGGGACTTCTAGGGAGCTTGAAATTCCCATATATCATTGGGTGGAGGGGAGTTTCCAGAGGGGAGACATCAAAATTCTCATATATCATGAAAAGAGATGAGGAATACCCTTATAACTAGACTATTTTTTATAGAACAACAAATGGAAAGGAACAGGGGTGATGAATACCAATTCCATGGCCTCCCAAGGTTTCACGGTGACATAAGCGGGGTAAGATTAGCCTTTTATAGCGTAGATTGTGAATGTCTAACGAAGTGGTGACTTGACAAGGATAAGACAGATGAAGAAACAACAAACGTCGAAGTATGGTGGGGGATGGCTACATATATGACATGCAACGACTACAAATTTTCTAGAGAGATAGTACGTGTATCGGTCATATTGATACCTTAGAAGTGAGATGGATGCTATCATGGCGGTAGTTTACATGATGATATATGAAGTGGCGATGACTCTGATGGCGCTAATAATGATTGTTGGCTTGTGAAACTTGTGTGAAGATAATATTCGAATTGTGCTTCAAGTGATGGTCTGTGTGGGATACATTACAATCAGTCAATCCAATGGTGGTTCTAAACGACGCAACATATTTCTGATGGTCGATGTTGAGTATATTTTCTGCTACATTTGTATAGTACTTAGTTTCTAAGTCATAACGGTCGACCCAATGATGATACAACCCTTTAGTCGACGTCATACACGACCTAAGATTTGTACCACTTCAATCTAGCACCATTGAGAACTTTGGTGAAGACTTTTCCCTACAGTGCTCTCAGTTGGACAAAGCCATTATGATTTATTTCTTCAAAAACATATGAACCAAGCCATGTTGTATGTAGTATCTACGATTTTCTTTTAATCCAACTATAATATAGTAAGACTAGGTCACCGACTGATATATTTTTGTTTTGGATGTTGCGATCATGCCATGCCTTCTGCTGTTGTTTTTGAATCTCTTGATGCTAAATGGAAATTTGACGATGTTCTTCTAGCTTTGAGAGGTCGACGTGTATGTTATATGTAGCTTTAGTGATATAGAAATGAAGTAAATCTGCAATGAGGGGGCCTTGCTGCTTGAAATGTAACGGGAGACCAATTTGAAAGGAATGAGGCCAGTCGAATGTTTGTATGTTGTTCTATGTTCCCATAGGATTGTTGGTAACATATCATCCCTCTCATCTTTCTCAGTATTACCGATATTTGTTAGGCCTTTAGTTAATGTTTTATTGAATTCTTCAATTGATCCATTGGACTGCAGATGGTATGAAGTACTCTTCTAATGATCAATCATGAATTCATTAAATAATACAAATATTGTCTTATTCAGAAAGTATGTCCCTCTATCATTGATAAGAGTCAAGGGGCAACCAAATCTTGTGACGATATTCTCATATATTAACTTTGCGGCTATCTCATTAGAACAGGCTTTGACAACTTTAGTTTCCACCCGTTTTGTAACATATTCAACTATGGTAATAATATAATGAGCTCAAGTTCATTAGCAAGGTATGAAAATGGTCCAATAAAGTCAATTTCCCATATTTCGAATGTTAGACCAGGATTGACAGGTATCAATGGAATTTCGTTCTTTGGTAACGATCGGCATAGTATTTGGCATTTGTCACATTTATTTACTTGATTTCTGCAGTCTTTGTATAACATGGGCCACCAGATACCAGATTGTAAAATTTTCCTTGCAGTCGTATCGACGTGAAAATGTCCTCCAGCAGGTCCACTATGGGATTCATTAATAATATATTGGATCTAATTCTCTAGCGTGCATCATCTGAGTACATCATTGGTTCCAAGTTTATATAGATATTCATTTATGAGAGTATAAGTTACAACGTCCATTGCAAGTATCTTTCATTTATTTTCCTACATTCCTGGAGGTGCTTGTCCTTGTTCTAGGAATTCTGCTATGTCCTACAACTTTGAAGGGATAGACTCAACATGAAATAGATGGGCGTCTGGTAATTCGTCATCGATACCATTAGGATATTCTCCTATATCGACCCATGATAGATGGTCAGGTCCATCATTGATTTTCCCTGGTCAAACAATGATTTCAAATTCAAACACTTGAAACAAAAGTAACCATCGATAGAGTCGACCATGGTAAAGAATTTTGTTAACTAGATACTTGAGAACTTGATGGTCTATATAAAATTTAAATGGATTTTCTCAAAGTTAATGCCGATATTTTTGAAGTGCAAAAACCATGCCTATAGGTTCTCTCTCTGTTGTGTAATAGTTTCTTTCAACCTTATTTAATTTTCGAATGGCGTATGCATTCGGGTGGTTCATCCCTTTTTCTGTTGGTTGAGTCAGAATTGAACCGATTGCGATGCCCGATGCATCAATATGAAAATGGAACTGAATCGACTAGTTTGGAAATTGTACGATTGATGCCTCTACAAGTTTTCTTTTAAGTCGGTCGAACAACTCTGCACATTCTTATGACATCTGAAGTATTGATTTTCTTTAAGTAACTCTTCCAAAGGATATGTCATATCATAATAGTGCTTGATGATTTTCCTGCAGTACCATGTATGACCAAGAAGTATGCAAACTTGTTTAGGATTCACTAGAGGTTTCAAATTGAGGATGACTTTTATCTTGGCATAATTGACTTTAATCCCTTCCTTACGAACAATATGTCTGAGTAGAATGCCAATTCGAGTATAAAACATGCATTTTTTTTTATTTTTAGGATAGGTGGATCTATGGGCAGTGTTCTAGCATTAGTTCAAGATACTGGATATGATATTTTAGTAATGAATATATTGTCCAGTCCTTGAAATAGACTCCCATGGTTTTCTATATATAATCTTGAAATGCTTTTAGCACTATCCTAGAAAATACAGTTGGTGCATGATTTCTTAAGTCCAAATGGCATGACTTTATAAGAAAAGGATCCAAATTCACATACAAATTTCATTTTATGTTGGTCTTCTTCTGCAATAGGTACCTGATTATATCCAGAAAATCCATCAGTGAAATAGTATATTTCATGTCGTGCAAATTCATTAATGATTTCATCGGCAAATGGTGTGGGGAATGGATCTGTTAGTGTGACTTTGTTTAATCCTCTGAAGTCGAAACAAATTTGTATCTTGGTAGGATCATGCTTCTTTGGATGAACAACCATGGTACTATCCCATTCATATTGATCAACTGGGTAAATAAATCTTGTAGCGAGCATGTTCTCAATTTCCTTTTTGAATATGTCCTTATATTTGTGCACCAATTTATAAGGTCGGTTCTTGACTAATTTGGCGTCGGGCTTTATTTCAATATTCATTTTTCCCACTTATTGGACAAGTCCATCTCATGTGTATATATCTTTGTATTCTTTCAATAAGTTGGTAATATTGGCTATTTTATTATTAGACCAATAATCTCCAATTTTTTCCAACTTTTCTCAGTCGTCGTTTGATATGTCGACTTTTCTTAGCTTCATTTCTACATCCATCCATTCTGGTGCTCTTTGTTCATTGATATTACGTTCCCATTCTTTAAATTCTGTAAAATCAAAGGAAATTTTTTTCACAGTAAGTGATTTAGGTTCTTCTTTTCCTGTTGTATTGATGTTCATTATGTTAATTTTTTAGCATCAATTCAATATGATCTAGGATCTTAACTAAGAGAATAACATGTACAAGATATCTACAGCATATCAACCATGGACACAATAATTCAATCACACAAGAGACACAGAGTTTCACCAGGGAAAACCAAGAAGGTGAAAAACCTCACAACTTCCTTAGAGATAGATAGAGCAATGGTACAACCCAAGCATGAGAGATAGTATTCTCCTCGCAACTACTCCTTCCTCACATGTGCGCCACTCTCCAATGAGTGTGTGAGTGAATAATAGAATGATCAAATAGAGTGCCTCCCACACTCTATTTATACTTGACTTGACTTGCCTAATAACCTTTACTAGGTCGGCCTCAACTTAACCACATAACATAATGTTGACAGGGCCGACCCCCAATAGGGTGGTCTAATAACCCTTTAACCCATATGACTTATACAGAGCCAACCCCATCAAGGTGGTCTAATAACCCATCAAGTATAAGTTATGACATTTACAATATAAATGACAACACTTCCATATAGAGGAATAATAACATCTCTATAGGAATACAATATACATATGTGAAATACATTCCGAAGTTACAAATACATCAAAACTCCCTCTTAACTAGGAAGGTATTTCTCGACACAGATCTGCTAGCACAAGTTTTCTTCTCTGGATCATCGTCCTCGAATCATCGTCATCGTCATTGCTGTTGCTATCTCAATCAATCTCAAATCTAATCGTCATAGGAAGTTCTGCAGAGCCAGTCCTTTTTCATACTGGATGTAGGCCCACCACCTATAGGTCTTCATCATCAGTGGCCATACTATTGAACCTAGGACTGATTACTTGCGTCAACTAAACCTAGCGCAGACTATAGGTTCTTTTACATGTTGACCTTCACAAAACCTACTCATAGCATCCCAGGATATTATGAGCACACCGCTCTACCTGTCTGGATCTCGATAGAGCATCCCAGGTTGTTACGAGCACACTGCTCTACCTGTCTGTATTTTAAAGGATCTTTTCTATGTGAACTTTCACAAAACCTACTCAGAGCATCCCAGGATGTTATGAGCACACTGCTCTACCTGTCTGGATCTCGATAGAGCATCCCAGGCTGTTATGAGCACACCACTCTACCTGTCCGGATTTTAAAGGATATTTTATATGTGAAACCGTAGCAAAAAATACTCAGAGCATCCCAGGATGTTACGAGCACACCACTCTACCTGTCTGGATCTCGATAGAGCATCCTAGGTTGTTATGAGCACATGCTCTACCTGTCCATATTTTAAAGGATCTTTTCTATGTGAACTTTCACAAAACCTACTCATAGCATCCCAGGATGTTACGAGCACACTTCTCTACCTGTCTGGATCTTGATAGAGCATCCCAGGTTGTTATGAGCACACTGCTCTACCTGTCTGGATTTTAAAGGATCTTTTCTATGTGAAACCGTAGAAAAACCTACTCAGAGCATCCCAGGGTGTTACGAGCACACCTCTCTACCTATCTGGATCTCGATAGAGCATCCTAGGTCATTACGAGCACACCGCTCTACCTGTCCATATTTTAAAGGATATTTTCTATGCTACCTGCACAACCTGTCCACGGCCACAGAGTATCAACCCGATACTCACCATAAATCATCCTGATGTACATCATCACATGATCAACCTGATCATCGTCATAGCATCAACCTGATGCATATCATATGAGAAACATCTTGAAGCTTGTCATATGTGATCATCATGATCATCATCATAGCATCAACTTGATGCATATCATCTGGAGCAACATAGTAAAGCTCGTCATCTGTGATCATCCTGATCATCATCATAGCATCAACCTGATGCATGTCATCTGCAGCAACATCTTGAACCTCGTCATATGTGATCATCCTGATCAAACAATGCATCTGCCTGATGCATACCAAGTATCTACCTGATACTTATCAACATACATGATCTACCTGATCATACACATATCCACCTGATACATATGCAAATACATGATCCACCTGATCATACAATGTATCTACCTGAGACATATCATCATACATGATCTACCTGATCATACAAGTATCCACCTGATACATGTGCAAATACATGATCCACCTAATCATACAATGTATCTACCTTATACATATCATCATACATGATCTACCTGATCATACAAGTATCCACCTAATACATATGCAAATACATGATCGACCTGATTATACAATGTATCTACTTGATACATATCATCATAAATGATCTACCTGATCATACATATACAAATACATGATCCACCTGATACATATACAAACACATGATCCTCCTGATCATATCAATGCATTCACCTGATACATATACACATACATGATCCAACTAATCATACAAAGCATCCAACATGATGCATATACAAATACATGATCAAACTGATCAAAGCATCCAACATGATGAATATACAAATACATGATCAAACTGATCAAAGCATCCAACATGATGCATATACAAATACATGATCAAACTTATCAAAGCATCCAACATGATGCATATACAAAGTAGTAACTAGAACATCATCCTGATGCTTATCATCCATCGCTTACATCCACAGCCATGGGAAGGATCCTCCTCTCACCATGCTTGGAATGGCTCCTACAAATATGTCCATCACTTCTTCCTCGAACTGTTGTTAACCTGAACATCACCAAGCCTCTCTCTGAAGTACTCAAACTTCACTCTGGCTAGTGGTTTCGTCAACACATCTGCAACCTACTCATCTGTCGCAACATACAGAAGCTTCACTGCTCCTCTCTGCACCATATCCCTGATATAGTGATAATTGATCTCAATCTGCTTCGACCTGTCGTGAAACACCGGGTTCTTAGACAACTTCACACAACTCTGGTTTTCACAAAAGATACTAGTAGCATCCAACAGGAGATCAAATAACTCATATAGTAGCTTCCGGAGCCATACTGCCTCACAACTAGTCGAACAAGCTGTGACATATTCTTCTTCAACTTTTCTCAGTGCCATACAGGACTGCTTCCTGCTAAACAAGGAGATCATACCAGATCCCAGACTGAAGGAGCACCTCGAAGTGCTCTTCCGATCAATGGAACTGCCTGCCCAATCCGAATCAACATAACCCTCCAGGTTAAACTTCTGATTCACATCATACTTGAGCCCATAGTTAACTGTACCCTTCAGGTACCTCAGAATATGCTTTACAGCAACCAGGTGAACACCTCTCGGATCCGTCAGGAACTGGCTCAATGTGTTCACCGCAAAGCAAATATCTAGTCTCGTATTCGTCAGGTACATCAAGGACCCAATCATCTGATGATACATAGTGATATCAACTGGATCAGATGAAGCATCACACATAAGCTTCAGGTTCGATGCAATAGGTTTTGGTTATGGCCTTGCATCCCATCATCCCGAACCTCTTTAGGATCTCTATTACATACTTCCCTTATCCAAGGAAGATTCCATCTGCACTCTGCCACACCTCCATGCCTAGAAAGTAGTGCATCATCCTGAATTCCTTCATCTTGAACTCGGCAGCAAGCTTCCTCTTGGTATCGCCAATCAACTCATCCTCACCTGTTACAAACAGGTCATCCACATACAATAGTAGTATCACAGGATTGTCATCCTCAACCTTGTAGTAAAGGTTGGAATCTTCTTTACTCTTGGTAAATCCCAAACTGGATAGAAAGGTATCTATCCTACCATACCAAGTTCTGGGAGCTTGCTTCAAGCCATACAAGGATTTCTTCAGCTTGCACACATATGACTCCCTTTCATATGTCTCAAAACCGAGTGGCTTCTCCACATACACTTCCTCTTTGACTACACCATTCAAGACAGTTGTGTTGGCATCCATCTGGTGTATCTTCCACTTCATCACTGCAGCCAAAGCAAGTACTAATCTGATGGAAGTGTACTTGGCTACAGGTGAAAAAGTCTCTTCATAGTCAATCCCTCTTTCTGGGAGAAGCCACGAGCTACAAACCTCGCGTTGTATTTCCCCATACTACCATCTTCATCATACTTGATCTTATAGATCCACTTGGAAGTCACACCAAACTTCCCCTCAGGTCTTGGGACCACATCCCAAACATGATCGATTGGTACTTCTCGACCATGGAATCCTTTTACTATATCCTGTATCCTGGGAACTTCTGATTCTTCAATATGTTCATAGATAGTTTGAACTTTGTTGTTGGAACAAATGTTGTAGTCCTTCTTTTGTAGGTGATCGTATACGATCTTTCCTACAAAACAAGTTAAATTGCATGATTAGAAACATCTCATAGTTTTTAGAACAAATTCTTACACATAAAGAAATATGTCATACAGTCATGCAATTATTTTACCCAATGCTTCAATACAACATTTATCCATATCCCTTAACTTTCTAGATGCCTTCCAATCTCTACTAGAACATTGTTAAGGGTGTGCACAACTCCCAACATGTCAGCAAAGAGGTTTCATTCTAGATAAGTAGCAATGGAATGTTGTACAGTTCCATAGGCCACTTACCCATCACATGCATATTAGTAGTATATTGTTCATTAATTCAATTATTCTAATATGCATAATACACACCCTAAGTCTAGGAACATAAGAATATACATCATTGAACAATATTATTTAAAAAAGCAAATATGCAAGAAATGACAATTCAAATACTTATCTTTGTTTGGTTTGTAGGGTGGACTCCCTCTCAATATTTGCTTCCTTGCAGGAACTACTGGAGTGTGCTCCCTCATGATCTTTGCTTCTTGGATTACCTGTCCTTGAACTTATATCCATCCTCGATCACTTATGCATACTTACTAGTACCATCACTGTGTTATCCTCGAGGTCTCATACATACATTCATTAGTATAATATCAATACTATCAAAACACAATAATCTTAAACATGTATAGTCATGATCATTTCAAACGCAGATAATAAGCATTAGAATTCAATGTTTTAGGGAAGACTTCTCTTACTCATGCATATTCATATTTGACCATAGAACTCTTCTGGTTAGTCATATCATCAATCAAGGTAAGAGACATAATATGCATAAACCCTAGATTACTTAAATTTCTAACTTCATAAATAATCATTATTATAAGAGATCCTAACACAAGGTAGGATTCTAGCTTGATATAGGAAAAACATACCTAGATTAGCATGCTAGCTAGTTATGTCTAACATACCCTCATAATGTCTTCTTGTTCTCTTCAATGACTTGTGCTAGTAACCTGCATATCTCATAGGTTAACCATTATAGAACCAAGTTATACATACCTCGTAAGTAGATATTCTATGTGATCCATGACAATGGATGAATCTTTGTCTTCATGTCATCATGGTCATATGTTCTTTGAACTATAACATGATTTGTCTTTCTTGATGTACATTTCATATTAGCGGACAACATCAACCTCATACAACACCACAATGCATTAGTACAATCATAAGTGTCAAAACCCTAATCAATGAATATCTTCTATCATGCATTCATATTTTTATTAAGGTGATACAACAAATCTAAAACTAATCAAGATTGTAATAATCTTAATGAAGACGAACATATCATAAACTTAATCATGAACAGATTTCGAAACATACCCATAAGTCATACCTGTCGAGTTTGCTTGTAATATTCTTTAGCCTCATCTCCCTCTGAAACTGGAACTTCTTCACTTATGCAGGTGACCAATCCATTATCTTCTAGGATTAACCCAATCCACTTGATTTGCAGAAACTGGATCTGGAGTTGGATAGGGTTTGTCAGGAAAACCCTAAAAATTCAAACTTTGAATTTCAAACTTCTGAAATGATAGAAATATGTGCCTTGATGTGCTGATCAACCTGGTATACTCAGAATTTGAAAATTGCAAAGTTTCAGCACTCAAATTTGCTTTTCAATCTTCTGGATTCATTGGGGAGGACCCTGAATTAGGGTTTGAGGTTCCCGGAGCTTCACCCAACCAAATAGTTTGATCCAAAGCTCTAAACTTTTATTTTTACAAGGATCTTCCAGCTATGGTCACATATTTCAAAAATTCCCATTTTTGCAGAAGCCCTAATTTTCTACTTTTCTGATCAAATTCTCGAACTAGGGTTTGATCAAGCTCGGCCTTCTACCCAACCAAAAATTCGATATTGGTCTCTAAATTTTGATTTTGATGAGGAGCATCTACCTGTGGTCTCCGATACAAAAATTCCAACATTCTCCAAAACCCTAAATTCCCGGAGCCATGAAAAAAGGTGCTCAAAATCCAATTATGTTTTGACAGAAATATGCACTTGATTGTTTCTGGTGTAACTTCGAAATTTCAGATCTACAGGGCCTAAAAATGTTTTCTGTGGTATCCTAACCTATTATATTTCCAACCCCATAGGTATGACCTCAAATGGATTCTCTGAGAGAGATTTATGCCAACTGTCGCAACGTGACCTGTTTATGGGATAAAACAGGAGAGCGAACTTGTACGGAGTGCCATGTGTCACTGGTTCAATTTTGGCCTTTAAAAATCGTACTTGTGAAATTACATTCCATTCCCTATCTGCCACGTTTTATGAAATTTCATTTGGAGCTTCCTAGCCCATGTTGTGACCTTTTTTCCAAGGTCACCGGTTTGTTACTGAGATCTGGAAGAGGCAGAAACCCTATATTGTACAGATCATAAATATGAAAGTACAACGAATTAGAGGCTCTCCTTTGGACACAATGTACATGGGGATCTTATTTTCTACCTGTAATATTTTCAGATCCTGAAACCTCACAGAAATTAATTTATAGCGAAATTTCTACGATGACTATTTTTTTCTATATCAAGCCCTAGCTTCACAAGTGCAACAAGTGTCATAAATGCCATACCATGCCTTCTTTTAGGATAGGTCTAATACCATGTTAATTTTTGAGCATCAATTCAATATGATATAGGATCTTAACTGAGAGAATAACATGTACAACATATCAATCATGGACACAATAATGCAAGCACACAAAAGACACGGAGTTTCACCGGGGAAAACAAAGAAGGTGAAAAACCCCGCAACTTCCTCAGAGAAATAGTCTTCTCCTAGCAGATACTCCTCCTTCCTCACATGTGCAATGATACAACCCAATCATGAGAGATAGTCTTCTCCTAGCAGATATTCCTCCTTCCTCACATGTGCACCACTCTCCAATGAGTGTGTGACTGAATAATAGAATGATCAAATAGAGTGCCTCCCACACTCTATTTATACTTGACTTGACTTGCCTAATAACCTTTACTAGGTCGGCCTCAACTTAACCACATAACATAATGTTGACAGGGCCAACACCCAGTAGGGTGTTCTAATAACCCTTTAACCCATATGACTTATACAGAGCCGACCCCATCAAGGTGGTCTAATAACCCATCAAGTATAAGTTATGACATTTTCAATATAAATGACGACACTTCCATATAGAGGAATAATAACATCTCTATAGGAATACAATATACATATGTGAAATACATTCCGAAGTTACAAATACATCAACACATTACCGTATTTACGGGGTTTTGGACTTGCGGATGTCGTATTTTCCATTGGAAACTATTTCCTAGTGTTTTATCGTTTTAAGCTCACGTCGTGTTGTTCGAAAAATTTCTCTTGTGCTAATAATGTTGTAGGTCAGTTGAAGTCATGCAACTGTAGGAAATGTAATATTCTCATCTGTCGGCTGAAGGAAATTTTTGATTTGGTTGATTTCTCCTCGTACATTTTCTTCTTCTGGTGTGATGGAAAAAATTTGAATAAAATTTTCTTTAAGTTCTGGCCAATTGAAGGCATCTCCTCGAGATTCTTGCATATTGTACCATTTTTTGGGTAGATCTTCAATAGCATTTGGAAAAATATGAGGGTATAATCTTTCATCCCAATATCCATCTCATTTCCATTTAGTTTCGCATAATTTAATATGTTGGGTTGGGTCCCGGCCTTGCATGAATTTGGGTATTATAATTTGTGTTGTAATCTTTATCCCTCCAAATTGTTTAATGAAATTAGTAAAATCACTATTCCATGTTTGTAGACAATACTAATGTGTATTCCACCATCTGGATGCTTGACCAGTGAATGTTTCAACCAAATTATGAAGTTTATCTTGGTCACCAACATTTTTAGAAACTTCTTCAATGTGAACAGTCGGGTATTCTCGTTCTTTATATCTCAGTGGTGGCACATCTGTCGATTCCTTCTTTGTGGGGATCATGGTAAGATATTCTCTAATTTTATTTTCAAAAATATTTGGAACGATGGACATAATAAAACATTGTCGTACTTTTTTTTGAGGTATGGCTTCAAAAAACCAGCATTCCCGAGCTTTTTCTTCATAATTTTCAATTTTTCAATCATATAATTTTGATTTAGAATTATATCCAATAGGCAAGGGAGTCCCCAATCACAGTTCTCCGTGATTGCTAGGTTCGACAGAATCTTCAGGTTTGTGGAAAATTTGATACAAGCGATGGATGTCATCATCACGATCATTGGGTTCTGCCAAGGTTTTTCCTTCAAATGGGTTGATAGGAACGATTAATTTTTTCCCATCTCCTTTAAACTTGATTTGTTCTTTCTCTAATGAAATGGAAGCTTTCATTTGGCGTCTCCATGGTCGTCCAAAAAATGATGGGAAATATTTTGCCCCTTCCCTTGGGTCAATGATTTCAAATTCAATATGTGTACTGATTCCCATGGTAGAAGTTTCGACATTTCTCCATACACAAATGGATTTGATCGGCGCTTGGTCAGCTAACTTGAGATACATTCCTGAGTCTTCCAGTCATGGTTGACCAATACTTTCCCATTTCGATCTACTCATGATATTTTCTTATGATCTGAAGTCGAGGACAACTTGTGAAATTTGAAATCCATCGAATTCCAAGTCATGAGGGGATCCATATTAGCTTTGTCTTTTTTATTCAGACTACATAACATTTTAGTAATTTTTTCATTTGATCCATTATGTATGATTAGGTGCATTAATTCGATCAACTTTGCCACAGATTCCTCTTTTTTTAATAGATGAATCAAGTCATGAAGTATTTTTCTTTTATTTTCTTCCTTATTTTCATCAGAGGCTAGTTGTGAGAATATTTCTAAAGAATTTTTATATATATATTTTTTCTTGGAGGGATTAGTATAATCTTGTTGTTAACTGTGTAGTCAGGTGACATGATGGTTATCGCTCCCATTCTTTGTGCCTCGTCATGTAATTAAATGGATATTTTTAGTATTAGATGCTTGATTTTTAGAGACACACGATAAAATATTAATTTTTATTTTATTTTATTCAAAGAATATAACATGACAAGGCACTCCTAAATATTGTTCTCACTGACTCCCCACTTGGTACAAAATTTTAATTCGGTCTTGTCCTTCCATGTACAGTTGAGACTTAAATGTTCCTCACTAAAGCATACATAGCAGCATGGTCGAAGCCGACCTGATGGTCGGTACTCCTGATTATTGTAGTTTTTTCCTCGACCATTATATCTGCCTTGTCAGTTGTTTCCATAGTTGCACTGGTCGGTATTTCGATTATCCCATCCTCGTTTATTGATTGTTTCTGTTGGATAGTCAGTGTGGTCATTTTCTTTTTCTTTCAAGTTCTTTATGCATTATGCAGTCGAGTGCCGTGTCATTCGACAAATTCCACAACATTTTGGATTCACATTATTGGCATTGTAAGGAAATTTTGTTGTCGTGTGGGGCTCAAATATTTCACATATATCGTAGAAATATGTCTTCTGCATTGTTTGGAAATTTTTTGTCTTCCTTTCTTTAGGAAAGATGTTCAGTCATTCTCTGGAAGTCTCATTTCTCTTTGTTGCACATTGTAATTATTTTTATAGATTCTTCTATCATCATAAGGACAAGTTTCCTTCGTGTGCCCTTCATTGGAGCATTTTGTGCACCATATATCATTGTGCCGTAGTTTCAAATGTTGCATCGATTTTTCCATTTGCTCAATTCTATCTTGTAATTCTCGATCAATGGTGCGACTTGAATGATTGGAATTTGATTCAATTCTCAGTGCTTTCTTGAGGTAATATTTATAGATTGTGTAATCATGCATCAATAATGGACTTTTGATTTTCTCAGCTAGAACATCGACAAAGAATTGAATGATTACAACATGGTCGAATTTGGTGGGCATTTGGCTTAGGATATGTTTAAATCGTCAATCATACTCCAGAACAGATTCACCTAGTATCTATTTGATTTGATTCAAATGGAATCCTACCAAATGATTTGAATCATCAACCCTGAATTGGTATAGAAAGGCATCTTTGATCTAATTCTTTTTTCCTGACCTTCCTCCGAAAAATTCATGTACCCCGTGAATGCAAAATTTCTAAGGCCTCCTGCAAACTGAGCAATTTGCTAATTTTTCTCATCAGTTAAATTAGCTTGCCATAGGGCCTCACATACAAACCAATGATTTATGGGATATCCATCTAATTTGAAAATCGAAGTGTTAACTGGAATACTTACATCCATGTTACTACTTCTATGAGACTTCAAGCTTATTGATTGATTATGGAAATAACTTACTACTAACTGACTACTGGTGCTTTCTGATGAATGTCACTTCTGCCAAGACAAGCGTATCTCTTCTATAGACTCTTCTGCATCCGGTCGAGAATCAGACGAGTTAGTAGTTTCAATCAACAAGGTTTCTAGAAGGGGGGTACCTCATTTTGTTCTGAATAAAATAAATTGAAAGAATGTCTCCCAAACTCATGAGTGAAGGTAATCCAATTACCTTTCTCTAGTTGCTAGATTATCAATCTATCTGCAATTCGACCACATTGGTCTATTGGGAATAGTCCCATGTCACACTCAATGATCTATTTAATAGTCATTCTAGTCATCAAGATCATAGGAACAAAACTAATGGGAGTTCCGTCATCTGGAACGGTGATGCACATCTTCTGGGGGGTCAAAACCATTGCGTTTGACTGATCTGCGGATGTCGGTGCCTCACCTTCTTCATCAACTGGTCAACTTTCCCTCGACTTAGGTATGAATTTTGATGGCTCGATCATCTCTTCCAAATTCTTCAAGCCTCTCTTATGATGTAATGGGCTGGAAATATCCCTCAATTGGTCGATGTCTGTATCTCTTCTCTCTTTCTAGTTTTTGAATGTATGTTGTTTTCTTATGGATGACTGGATATTTACTTCGATGCGGAGGACTCAAATTCTTACAGGCCTTCATTATTCCTTCAACTAGCCTCCAACTTCTTTATTCATAGCACATTTTCAACGACCCCCCCATTTCCAACCCAAATTTTATTGACCGATGGATACAGAGTCAGCAATGGGCATCATTTTCTCAAAAGTATTCCCACTGTCGATCGTTTATGAACCGTTCCCACTCTTTTTTATTTTTCTCCCAATTAGTCATTAGGGATTCTTTTGTGGGTGGTCAGGGTTCGACGATGTGTGCGGCACCGTGGTCAATCAAAAATTTGTATAACATGCTGGGAACAGAGCAGAAAAAACTCTCATGGAGGTCAGTGCAAAAATCGCGTCGAATTTTATTAGCATACACTCTGAATTCAATGGCTTGATCTTCACAATAGTCTTTGCATATTTTCTCGAACCATTCACACATATTTGTTCTTTTGCCGTTAATAATCTTTTGTATCGGCAATTTTTCCTTCTGAGCATCCAGTTTGGGCATGAGCAGCTACTAAGAAATTCTTTACTTCACCAAGAATAGAGTCTAAAAATTTCTCATGGGATTTGGTGAAGAACTTTCTGCCTTGCTTTTTCTAACGTGATTGTGTTTCATCGTGCATAATTTTGAATGCAAATCGTTAGTTTTATGTCCCACCACTCTCTAATGTCTTTGTCTGTTAGTATCTGCACATCTTTCTCATTTATTAAGGATATGTACTACCGAAAATGGAACCTGTGTTGTAGTATAGGGGGTTGCATCGGTTACCAGCAGCACATTATACTAATATAAAGAAAGAGTCACATGCATACATACATCACATAATCATATAAGAGTAAGTGGGACAGCAGCAACAAGCCTTATATTAATATAACCAAAGCAAAGTACAATATCAATGCAAGTATCTCTGTTATTATGTCGTCTCTATAGCCTATTTATATAGGTTATAGATAGTTATTCAGTTACAGTTAACGGTTGATCAATTATGCGACCAACAGCTTCGGGCCGACCATAGTCGATGGAGGACCTAGTTGACTAGTCGAGTAGGATCCTCCAACATAGTCCAACACATCCTCCATCTTTTTCTCTCCAAAATCCATAATCTTACTGCTTTTTCATCACTCATTATCTTCCATATATGATTTAGCTAATTCGTGAGATGCTTGACTGAGTTGGAAAGTGATGGTGTAATTATTGGGGGGTTTTAGCTTTTATTAAGCCTGCTTTTATGTGATCTTTATGAATTTCCTTTAGTGAATTTGATTTTCTCTCCTAGATATGTATTATTTATTGTACTCTTATTGTTCAATAAGATCATGATGTGTTTTTACTCAATTGAGTTTCTTTTTCTCATGTGTTTTGCCCAAATTTTCTTCCTTCTTTGCATTCTTGCAAAACTAATTGTGAGGTTTCTTCAATGAACTAAATTTAGGTTATTAAAAATTCTCACATGGTATCAAAGCATGATTGAGCTTACATATTTTTCCTCCTGAGGTTTTTTTGCAGGTACAACAACTTCATGGGTTCGAAATCATTTCCTTATCTTACTCCATTCAATTATGTTGAGTGGAAGCCAAAGATGGTTGCATCTCTCAAGAGACAATGTATTTATGATGTGTCTATTGGTGTTGTGATCAAAACTAAGTCCTTTTAAGATAATAATGAATGGATAAATGACTATGACAAAAAATTCGGAGCTATGTGCTTGGCCATGTCTCCAAATATGCATTATCTCATAGATTCTGTTGAGTATCCATTTGAGCTATGGAGCAATCTAAATAGATCTTTTGGACTGAAAAAAGAAGAAGCTAATTCCTAGAGTGAATCTAGAACCTCATAATTTTCTCTCCCTCCTGATGTATCGGCCTCATTTCTCCTCGCAAAAGTTGTTCAAAGAAAAGAAGACGAAATTGCAAAATTTTATTCAATACATACAGTTGTTGAAGATGAAGACTTCCATCTCTCTCTCATGTTCTCCTATGAGTCTTCTATTTTGGATTCTAAGAATGATAAGACAGCTCATGCTCTAAAATATAAAGAGGAATTTGATTCATCTCTTTCACATGAGTCTACTTGTGTGTAGAATGGTGATCTACTAAAGGTTTTCGAAGATATATCAAAATTTGGGAGTGATGCATTCACCCTCATTGATTACATGCTTCCTATGTACTTCTACCTAATTTCTAGCACTGGTTCTCATAGTTTCACTAAAGATGGAGGACACTACCATTCACTTGGGTTCAAGTCTCCAGAATATTTTGGTGATTTTGGTTTTGATCTCACCCCTGCTGGTTCAAAGGAGATATCAAGGGACCATCTATCAATTCTTGGAGCTAAGTTTAACTTTGATTGATCCAACTTTCAAGTTTGAAGAGAAATCATATCTAATTGGATGTGATCCTGCCTTATTTGGTTCGAAATTCAAGTTTAAGGATGATCTTCATATTCTTGGATTTGTTGATACCATGTTTGGTTCAATGTGAAAGTCTCAGGAGCTTCTAGATTCACTTGCTTCCATTTGTGGAGAAATCAAGCACATGTTTTCCGATCAGGATCATCTTCTACCAAAGAGGAAAATACCTCCTGACAACTAATCAAGCATCACACCTACTTGATTTTAGAGTAGTTAATTTTTGGTGTGTTTTCATATCCATATTTTGAGGGAGGGTTTTGTTCCCATGAGGTTTCTCTTGCTTCCTCGGTTTACATGGATAGATAATAATGGGGTGACCATAATCCTTTGTTGCTTGGGATGTAATCATATTTTACTCACTCTAAGTCAGGATTAAGGGGGTGTATTATAATATTAAAAACAAACATCTAGACTTAGGATATAAAGTACTTTCCTAGGTGTTTGACTAGGTAGTTGGCCCCATATTTACTTTTTAGGCTTGCACTTATTATCATTATACACATGAGCAACCTCAAAAATATTCTTGATATATTATCCCTTCTTTTATGACTATCCAGAATTGGTAAGAGCGCATTCCTACTTTTACACAGTTTTTTGCTACTTTTTTTGTTTTTCCGTGGATAAGGATAAAGTTAGGCGCTTTTATGGACTTGGCAAGATGTCTAGTTTTAGGCCAACACATCCTCCATATTTTTCTCTCCAAAATACATCATTTTATTTATTGTTCATCACTCATTAGTTTCCATATATGATTTATCTAATTCATGAGATCCTTGATTGAGTTGGAAAGTGATGTTACCACTATTGGGGGTATTTAGCTTTTAGTAAGCCTTCTTTTCTGTGAGATTTTCGAATTTCCTTTAGTCCATTCAATTTTCTCTCATAGATATGTATTATTTATTGTACTCTTATTATTCAATAAGACCATGATGTATTTTTACTTAATTGATTTTATTTTTCTCATGTGTTTTGCTCAAATTTTCTTCCTTCTTTGCATTCTTACAAAACTAATTAGGAGGTTTCTTCAGTGAACTAGATTCAGGCTATGACAAATTCTCACATAATCCTCATCATCAGATTCATATGGATGAATCATTTCTATAGAAGAAATCTCCTTTGTCCAATGTGACTATTTGGGATTCACATACATGAGCATTAGTTTGGATAGTGCACCTATGGCTTCACTATCTTACATAAGTAGATCATACAACAAGCAATTTGGTAAACTTGTAATTGTTCCTTTTGATGACCTTCTGGTTCATTCTAGGATGTTGGGAAAGCATTCTTTTGGTTTGGTAGCTATGTCAAATACTTGGTAAAAGCAGTCATTGCATATCCATTTGTCTAGACATGAATTTGGAAGGATTGAGGGTTGACATCTTGATTCCATGGTTGAGCTTAGTAAATTTGGTGCCTACATGAAGAGGATTCGGTCTACTCTTGTTTGGATGAAATCCATAGATGTAAAGAAGTGGTAGGATGGTGCACTATGTAGAGATTCGTTGCAGTTCAAAACACATGTGGATGACCATGTAAGGAAAGGAGTCTCCTGTTAGGATGATAGCTCCAATAGAGTTTTCAAAGGGATGAAGAAAATGATGCATGATTCTTCCATGTTTTCCCCACCAGGTTTTGCTCCACCATTTTTGCATAAAGTTTATGATTCCCAATGAATTTTAGGAATGGTTCCGAGGACGAATAGACACCCCAGGTGTTGCAGCCACATCATAAACATTATTCAATCACAAACATAGAGGTTTTAGTCATCATGTATGCATTGGCTAAATGCATAAAGTGCTTAAGGGAAAGAAATCTTGAGATTGAAATTGACCATAATGGTTCAAGTTCAATATTGAAACATGAGGAGCTCATTGTATGGCAACAAAAATGGGTTGATATGAGTTATTGGGTTGATTGAAGCATGTGAAAGGGTGTGGCATAGTCAAATTCAATTGATATATTGCAAATCAATTTTCCATGGAGTATTTCAAAAGTAGGTTCATTCATGACTTGATGGAGAGGATGACCAATACAATCTTTTCAAAAGGGTCACATGTGATTGAGATGAGATTCAAATGGTTTTTGAAGCATGCTTGAAGAATTTTGTGGAAAAACGTACAAGTGCTTCATCATCCATCATCTTCACTTGCTTGAGGACAAGCAAATTTTTGGAGGGGAGGACTATAATGTCCCCATTCTGGTAGCACTATGGTTCTCCACTAAACCATTCAATTCCCATGGGTCCTAGTGGAGAAATTAAATTAATTAATAAGGGATTTAAATTTTGACCAAAGTTACTTTATGTAATTAAATAACTTATGGTGGATCACATTTTTGTTATAATTAATATTTCTAATAAATGTTTACGAGTTTTCAATTGCCTAGGAGGATCAAGAGGGAGCATAGGATAAGGATAAGTCATGTGAGTTGTACTTAGAAAAAATATAGAAATAAAGAAGCCAAAAGAAGAAACAAAATCCAAAAGTAGAAAAAGCAACAGAAAAGCAAAGAGGACAGAAGTTTCATGATTTTGGAAGATAAGGCTCAGTAAACATTAGTAAAAGCAAGAAATCAATCAAAAGGCTCTCAGAAAGATACAAAGGATAATTTTAGTCAGTGAGGGAAAATTCATGTAGGCATGTGGGTCATATGCTAGTTCAACTTACTAAAGAAGCATCCAAGCCACATATAATTCAAATTTCCAAGAAGGCAAGCTCTAGAAGGAAGGATAAAAATCCATCAAAGGTTAATAAAAGGAGGATGATCACTCCTATTCACTTATTTTTTAATTTTGAGTATTCATCTTGAGATATATGTGCATCTCAGAGGATGGGGCGGTGTACCCCTTTCCAACATTGGTGACGTGCCCCTTTGCATTCATTGATCTAGTTGAGAGATTGAGAGATCCTTCTGTTGGATTTTGAGGAAGAGGACATACAATCCTTTTCATGGATATTATTGCAGCCATTTAATTTATTTTCAGTTTTTATCTGAGTTCCAGAATAGTGTGGTCAAGTTACAATTTGATGAGGAATGATACTAGTAGCAGTAGTATTCCAATGAAGTGAATTTTGGCCAGTGAAGAATGAGAATCGAAGGTTTGTGCCCCTTGTGAGATATTGCAGCTTTTCATGTTCCTCCATTGAGTTGTAATATTGTGTAATCCTACTCATGGCTCTGATCCAGTAGTGAAAAATCACTTTCTTACTCTTATATGTTCTATTACTACTTTTATGTTGTAAAATATCAAAGATAATGGACATTCTGTAAGTTTGGCTTAAATAGACTATATTTGCGACTCCAAAATTATGATTAAATATTGCTACTGTTCAAAGGAATATTTTTGGATTAATATATGATGTTTATTCCAGAATTTGTGACCACTTAGTGTTGTTTGTAAATCACAACTTTCACTGATTGCGCTATGGTAGAGAAATTTGACTAGTTTTATGTTTTGAAGATATTAACAATCAATTGTGCTTCTAAAATATGATCTGAAGGTCCATATAGATTAATCATAGGTATTTGATTCCATCCCTACTCATAGAACATAATTTAGGGATCCTTGTTGATGTCTTAGTTGTGCAGGTGCTAGAATGGTGTCCAAGGAAAACAACAGGGAATGAAAACCCAGCCAAAGGCTTCAGTTAACCCTACGCAAGAGTTACCCTATCCTCGAGCTGTTTGGGATGGTTAACACCCACGGATACAAAGGCCTCCGCTGGCACTTGCGGTTTTGATCCAAAATGGATTTGTCCTACAGAGATGTAAGACAAAGGTATCCAAACTCTAAAAGTTGATCTAAGTCTTATGTTAATCCTATCTAGAATGAAGTCTAAACTAAGTCAGATATAATCTAACAGAGTGGAAGTTTTGTGTGCAGGGTAACTTGGTTTGTAAATTAATAAGTTAATTTAGCAAGCTTAACAGAAATGCAAAACCAAATGGTTAACTTATTACTTCAAAGCATTATCAAATAATGAAAATTATTGACAACAATTTAAAGATTCAGTGCATCCAATGTTATCATGTTGTTCCTTTTTTTAATTGAAAAATTAACCTGAACTATGATATGAACTGCATATCATTTGTAAAGAAATAAATAAACATGTTGCATAAAGAAATTCATTCAACACGTTCATACATTCAGATCATCAATAGTGATAAACCAAAATCTCAGATCTAGGAATGTTAATTGTTTACAAATTAATAAACAATTACGGATAATAAACTCAGAGCAATCATCAAACTGATCAAATAAACTTGAAAAGTGAATAAGAAATTCATATGGAGAAACTTTACTGTATTAACAAAACTGTAAGAAATTACAGTGTCTGGAAAAACAGGGTGTGTCCAATAACTCCTTGCTGATTCGACCTCTAAAGTCCATCAAACTTGGCAACGTCTCCTCAGTTCTGGAAGAGAAATCTTTCCGTCTTTGTTGAGCACTTTCCCCCTTTCCAGATCATTGAAGGTAGGTATTTCTACAGAGAAAATTATAGAAAAGATAAGAACCATTCCCCAAATTCCTCAACTAACTAGCTGAGTTGTTTCATTTGACAGATTCGTCCATGAGACAAATCTAGGAAAATCCATTTTGAAGAACCTGTCGTATCTCCCAAATAGAGCACTTTCTGAGGATTCTACTCATTAACAAACTAATTGGGCACCTTCTGCACAAAACCCATGTCTCGGAGTTTCCAGATTCAACTTTATCACTCCCGAAATCACATCCAAAAATCGTTGCTTTCGACTGGGCACATTTTTATCATTTCAAATCTGGGATGCAAATTCATCAATTTGATTCCTCTAAATCCAAAACAACACCTACACAATCCAGAATATAAATTAAAATATCATTCTACATCCAATCAAAGAAATCTAGATTAATAACAACCCATTTGCAAATAAAAATAAAAATAAACAAATTCTTATGCAAATCCGAAATTGACTATTCATGCAGATTTTTGGGGTGGTTAAGCTAGTCATTTGGAGAAAATAATCTTCCCAAATCATTCCTCATCCTTCCATATTTCCAATGAGCTATCACGAGCTCGATTTGGACTTATAAATCTCAAGATACGGCTCTTGGAAGTTAAGACTTAGAAGCCGTTGATTTTTATTTCAGGATGAATTGTAGCCATTGATTTAACAATTAAATCCATAATCCATATTAATTATTTTCCAAATGAATAATCCAAAATCCATTTTCCCACCAAAATCGGAAATTACATGTCGGGAGAGAAAATGGAATTAAAAAAAATGACTTAAACAAATTAAAATCGAGAAAACCAAAATTAAAACCAAATTAAAACCCTAAGTGGAAAATTAAGTTACTGAAAATTACGGACCTGAAAATTTAAGTAAAATATAACCTAAAAAAAACTTAGGGTCCGGAATAATGCGGAGTGAAAATGTGGAAAACGCATCCTAAATTTCGGGTTGTGGGTTGCGAGAATATCTAAAATGTAAAAATTGAAACCAAAGTTCCGCATCCCGAAATTTCAAGTTTTGGGTTGCCGAAACATTATAAATGTAAAAAATTAAAATTTAATTAAAATATAACCTAAGAAAAACTTAGGGTCTGATGCGGGAGTGAAAATGTGGAAAACGCATCCGAAATTTTGGGTTGCAAGTTGCAGGAATATCTAAAATGTAAAAATTGAAACCAAAGTTCCGCATCCTGAAATTTCAAGTTTCGGGTTGGGGAAACATTATAAATATAAAAAATTAAAATCAAAATTTTCGCATTCCGCATCCCGAAATTTCAGGTTCGGGTTGCGAGTTGCGGAAACATTATTTTTTAAAATAAGAAAATAAAAAATCTAAAAAAATTTACAACATGAACGAAAATCCAATATAAGGAAACCCTAAACCTAGAAGTAAAAATAAATAAAAAAACCATTTACAAATGTGTTCTTAGGATAAATAAAAAAACCATTTACAAATCTGTTCTTAGGAAAATGATTGTTGGAAACAAGTTACATATATAGGAGATGAATCGCTCCTATAATATAGGAGAGTTAATTAATTCCATAAATAGGTTTCTAACACTATCATTTTCCAAGAATAGAACAACAAGAAAATAGTAACAATATTTCATTTTGCACAATAATTAAATGGGAATTCTTTTAAATTGCAAAATGAAAAAAATATAAGTTATATTTTCAAAACCAAATTAGCTTATTGAGAATGAATGACTTATCCATGATCAAACTAATTTACATTTGTGAATGTTGAATTTTAATGCCATTAATTTTCAAATAATTATAAAACCAAATCTCATAGAAATTAGGGAAATAAGAACTCAAACAAACTAAAACATGTGTTCTTTTAATTTTCATAACATCAAAATGTGTATAAGTTTAATATATGGATTTAATGAAATGCACAGACTATGTTAATGAAAGTCAAAGCATGAACATGAATATTAAAATATCTCAATAAGCTTAATTTTAAACACTAAAAATATTAAACTAACATAAGCAAACAAACCCAAAGACTAAAATTATTTACAATATTTACATCATGATTCTAGGCATGCAAAAGTTTAATAAAACTCCATCAAGCTCAAATACCATACTAATGCAATATCCAAAATCATGAGAGAAGAAACCATAAGATCGATCAAAATCCCAAAATGAAGGTAATCAACCAGCCATCATCTCAAATAATCAGTTTGTGCAGCGAACACCAAATCTAGGCGGGGCATGTGAGGAACAACATAGTAAATTAACCACCAAGATCACGGAACCAAATCAAATGAGTCAAAAGCAAATAACTAAAATGTAAATGACCCAAATAAACACTCAAATCTTGTAGCGTAACCTCATCCGCCGGATCAAGACAACTCAATGGTTGGGATTAAACCTCGCGAATGCGGGGTCAAGTTATTTTTCACACCGTTTATTCATGATTCCTGAAAGTCGCAACCCGAAACTTGCGAATTGCGGGTTTTAGAAATGGAAGCAATCTAAAAAATATAAAACTTTTCCCGCATCCCGCAACCCGACACTTTCGGGTTGCGGGGTTCGGGAACACACAATGCAACTAAAGGTAAAACATATTTCCAAAATCCGAAAGCCGCAATTGCGGGTTTCGGGATGGCGGAAATAAGTGACAAATTACTCAAAATTTAAGGTTTCCCGCAAACCAAAAACATTTAGAATTTTTTCAGAAAAACATGACAACCAAGCCAGGCAAAGGTACAGGTAAAAGATCAAAGAAATAGGTTTCATGAATCTTGTGTTTCGGAAACACTTTCCCAAATACCTTTGCGCTTATTCAAAAATGGGGCTCCCGTGCTTCATCTAAGCATGGGATCTGTTGTGGCCACAACAATCCTCTAATGCCATTCGAATATGTTTGAAAATTGTCACTTTATCTAGTCCAAGTCTTTTTCTTTGCAACTAGTTACTTTTTTCATTGTTAGATATTTTTTTCCAAGTTAATTTGAGACCATATCAGGTTGGGGACAATTAAATCAATATACCTAAGTTTTATTTACTTCCAGTATTGCACCAAAAGAAGTGGAGGTTCCACATAATTCCTAGGGATATTGCCTCCAATCATTTGGCTTGTCCAAATGGTTTTCCTAGGTGTGATGCACTCTCGAATATGCAATTGTCGAAATAAGAACCTTGATTCGACCTCCATTTCGGTATTGTAAGTGTTTCAATCATAACCTTTGTGTGTCCAAGCTGACATATTTGAGTTAGTGTGCCTAAATAGGGGTTTGGGTACATTATAGAATCCCAGGGACAACAACAATGGAGCCATCAAGCTTCACCTGTCTACCAATCATTTGCAACATCAGCCGTTAGGTCACCATTTCTAGCCATATTTAATCTGATGGATTTATATCGGATCACCAATGTCCCTATTCTACATTTGAATGGGTGGTCAACCATACCTACCAAACTACTCTCGGACATACCCAACTTCAATAGATGACCATGGGAAGATCCATCAAATCACGTGATGACATTCCATCTATGGTGTTCATCCAATTCCCTAGTTGATGATAGCATTAGGTTATGGTTGTTTTAGCGGACCCTCATGGGAACCGCTACAAAATGGTACATCGAGTTACCTCGCAACACATTCATGGATTTTTCATCTTTAGCCATGGCATTTTTGACACATTTTCAATTTCCTGTCTGTTACGAGACAAGTAAAAGACTTTTGACTTCACTTAGGAAGTCCACTTCTAATCATATATCTAATCATATCCATGAGTGGAGGAGGCACCGAAGGATTATAGAAGCAAAAATACTAGATCAATTTTAAAAAATTGGTTCGTAAAATCACTATTTCCAAATATGTATCCATGTAAGGATCCATGACTGAAGACCAACTCATTTAGAGTGCCCAACAGATGGATTTGATTTATTAACAATTAGAGACACTTTATGATTTAATTCGCCATGTTGCGATACCTACGTCTGATCAAGCTATGCCACCACAAGGACCTCATGTCGATGGTGTGATCGGTTCCATCAACCAACTTGAACAGATTACCTATAAAATGGGACAAATATTTTTTCAGACTTCAAAACCTACAACTATCCAGGCAAAGAAGCAAACTGCAACTCCCACCCAAACTTTGGAGATTTTTACAGTCCGAGCTACAAACCCAAAAGGAAAAAAAGAAGAAACAACAGAAGAAGCAAAATAATAATCCTGGGATAGGATATGCACCCATGGTAAACAATCTAATTGAGGGAAATAAGGAGAAATGGAAAAACAAGTACCCTTGAAATATTTTCTAAGGAGACCATCCTACTCACCAATGCCCTCATATGGATAGAATTCATTGCATGTTGGATTAAAGAGGAGGGAAACAAACACATATAGTCCTAACCCAACCCTTCCCATAGAAACAACAAATGGTTGGTACAGTGCTAGCACCTCTACCAGGAGGAAACCAGGAAAAATCCCGCAAGGGGGAAATCCCGTCAATGCTAACATCTTCATGATTTTTGAACATGAGATAAACATTCAAACAAGGGCTCATTCTTACGATGCACCATCTAATGGTTCAGAAAAATCCGAATCGCAACCTAGTAGTTCTCTAACAATTGAGAAACCAACTATAAAATATAATTAATAATAAATAAATATCAATATAATTATCAACATTAATATAAATTAATATTATTAATTATTAATTATTAATTATTAAATAAGAAATAATTAATTAAAATTATGAAAAAAAGTCAAAAGTCACGCCCTTTATTGAAAAAATGCAAAATGGATTATATAATCCCAAACAAATGTAATTGTAAAATCATCTATGATATTAACATTTATTCTTCTTTATCCTTTATAGATTATTTATACTATTTACATTCGGTTTTTACCTAGAAGTCAGAATTATCAGCTTTCAGCTTTAGTGGTATGAGAGCCCCTTCTTTATCAGCTTTAGTGGTATGAGATCCCCTTCATTGGAAAATATCTAATTCCGGATTTTAGCCATCACTGATAATTTCTCTCATTTGGTCTTTGACAATAAAAATCACACCATCTACCAACGCCATTCCTGCATCCCATTACTCCACGGCCACACTGTGCAACCCACACCCTCGCAATCTACATCTTATGCTTCACCCTCCTCTTCCCTTGCACAAATATCCTCCATGTCGACACCCTCATACACCCATCACTCCCTTATCTGCTTATCCCATCGCTCACACCTCTTCCTCACAAAGCCCTATGCACCTTTTATCACTGCATTTTCCTCCACCACAAATCCACGTTCAATCAGCCAAACCCCTACGCATTTCCTTCCCCATCCCAACGCTCTTCCCTCCATCATTTATCTATTTCTCTTGCCCGCAGCTTCCTACCCTCCGAGTCACACCTCGTCCTGCACTCGTCTCTCCCCCACTTTCGCATTGTCTCCAGCATTGCTCTCACTACTATATTTTGACCCAAAATACGACGGCGCGTATAAGTATGCTTGATACCTGAAATGATATATTTTGGAGAAATTGGACAACTGAAAACACATTTCTTTGGCAAAATATTCATCAAACCTAAGGGGTTTTGTTCCAGGTCTATCTAGGTATAGGAAAATTCCTAACATTGCTTCAGTTACCTCCGAACTAGTGTCTGACCCTAAAATTTGACTTAATAGGGTTACAGCGGCAGCAATAACTGGTAAACAAAGTTTAGATGAAAAAGGAACAGACAGGTTCTCCACTGGTTTCAACAAAACCTTCTGATACATTCGTTATTTATCCTCACTAGAAACTTTCTTGTAAATCTGGGATATTTCAGCTTAATTAAAAGAGATAGAATTTGAAATGAAATCAGCAGAATATTTTAGGGTTTCCCTAAGGGTTTGAGGGTCTAGTTTGCAGATAATTTGGTCACCCTGGTAATTCATAATTACTCCCTCTGAGGTTGAAAAATTTTCAGCACATAAGGATACAAATTCCGGGCAACTAGGTAAAGGATACAATGATGTAGAAGGGATCAAAGTACTGTACAATTTGGTATGGAACTCGGAATTGACAAGGGAAGCAGTACTGAGGTCATTGTGACTGGTAATGATATCAATGGGTTTTGAAATTGGGTCATATACATCCCAAAAATGGTCAGAAATCAGGTCTTCAGAGGAATCTAAGGTTTTTACAGTGGTAAACATGGTGAAAGCAGGTAATTCAACAGAGGAATACTCTGAAATTGTGTACCTGAGGGTAAGGGCTGACTGTAGTTACTCACAGTTCAAATGTTGATAGAATATTTGGTATCTGTAGCAGTCGAGCCAATCGAACCTTGACATCTGATCAAAAATGGTGGAAACAGTCTTTCAGCGGTCTTTGACGATAACATGTACGGTGGATCCACCTTAGTTAGTGCCTAGACCTGTGAGTTAGTGCCTAGACCTGTGAGTTAGAAGAAATGGCGGAAACAGTCTTTCAGCGGTCTTAATAATTTAATACCCTAGACCGCTAATACCTACGAGTTATCATGTTAATCTATACCGCAGCAGAAAATAGGATATCGTACATTTATGTACGGGTATCCATTTTCTGCTTCCACTCACCGACAACCACGTAGCACCCGCCACATCTCAGCGGAAAATGGATACCCGTACAGAAATGTACGATATCCTATTTTCCACTCCGCTATTTTTTTTAAAAAATGTTTACAGCCTGTCGCTTAACCGACACCTATCTTATTGTCGGTTAACCGACACCTAGAACATCTACAACATGTCGGTTAACCGACCCCTAGAACATCTAGCGACTGTCGGTTAACCGACACCTATAACATCCAATAACTGACGGTTAACCGACACCTACAACATCTATGGACTGTCGGTTAACCGACACCTATAACATCTACATGCCATCGGTTAACCGCCGCCGTGGAGCATTTGATCGACAGCAAGAAGCCGTCGGTTTGTTTTTTTAAATTGTTCTAGGCGTTGCTTGATTTGCGTCGGTTAACCGACACCTCGCCTAGGCGTCGGTTAACCGACGGGATTATTAATCGTCGTTGGAACGACGGCTTGGAGGGATGTCGGATAACCGACGACAATCCAGTGACGCCTAAAAAAAATCATAGTGTCATACATGCGACAGGGAAATGTCGAAAATCCGACAATACAGCCGTCGGATTTTGGGTCAAAATGTTGTAGTGTCTCCAGCCTGCACGTCTTCCACCACATAGTGCCACCCTTCACGCTTGCACATCATCTACTTCGTCCAACATCCCTCCTGCATTTCTAGTTTCCGCTCTAGTTTTCTCTCCCTACCGGCACCCTCCATTCCTTCGTATCTCTCTCCATTCTCCCATTCCCACTCCCCACCTGTGTGGCCCCCACACGGCATAGTCACCATGCCCATGCACACCGCACCGCACCGCACACCACCATTGTTCACTCATTTATCATATTGCGACCCGCCGTCCATGTTGTTGTCCCTCCTCATGCCACTACACCCTTACTCACCCCTCACTATTCTCACTGACTCCTGCTCACTCCCACTTCTCTGTTGGAAATATCATAATTAATGAGCTAATAGCGTATCAGATATGTGTTGGCTCTGTCAGACCCCAGTCGGTCATTTTGCCAGTCTGCAATGTCTGATAGACAATCAGTTTGCAACCAATCCAAGTCATGACAAGTTAGTATTTAAGAAGCCACATTTGTATTCGAGAAGATCAAATTTCTTAGGTAGAAATTAATTGCAGTGTTTATTGCAACCCTGTAACTTCGAAGAGAAGCTAAACCTAAGTTTTTGTATAAATAGATATCTCCCACGGAATATTAGTAAGAGATGAAGAGATAGGGATAAGAGTGAAGAAGAATAAGTGAAAATCATGAAGTAATTCAAGAGCCCAAGCTCTGTGTAAATGGTGAAATATTGAAGTTAATATCATCTCTCTATAAGTGCACAAAGTTACTTTGTCTTACTGAGTAATATATATAAGTCTATAGATTCGCATATTCATTCTCAAGAATGTTAAATGTTGTGTTGTGCACATCTTCTTCATATTTAGTTGTGTAAATGTTGTTTACATTTACGCACAGTAAATCAAATCAAGAATTCCCAAGTATTTCACGATGGTGAATGCCCTAGTTTAACTTGCAGTAACTTCTACATATATTCCGGTTCTTATGTTTTAGCATAAAGTTCATTATACAAAGTTTATTTAAGCTTGAGTTGTGTGCACTTAGAAAGGTATGAAGGTATGCAAAGTTAACCGCACAGTTAACCTTTGTAAAAGTGAAAAGTGTGTGCAAAAGTAATTTGTATGAAGTGCGCAAAGTCAGGTTCCACAAAGATTAGAGAAGTGCGCATTTATGCAAAGTAAAGTATTGCGCAAAGTCAAGATTTGTGCATTTGCGCAAAGTTCAACTGTGCAGTAGAAAGTAAAATCATGCAGTTAACCTTTGCACAGTAAGAAAGTGGAATCGCGTAGTAGAAACACACAGTTACCACGCACAGTAAAAGGTGAATCACGCAACTCATATTTGGGAACTTATTTTGTGAAGTAAAGTGTTTTATAAAAAGTGGAAGAAAATATAAAGCAAAGCATTTGCTAAGACAGTCCCATAGCAAAAGAAAAATAAATATTCATGCATTGCACAGTAAATTTTTAATTGTTTGCGCGTCCCCCTTTTTCCTTCATTTGGTATCAGAGCTTGGTTTATAGAAAGTAGAATTTGTATTTACATAAGGGAAAAGTGATTAAGAATGGATTCCACTTAGGGTAATGTGAAAAACCCTATATTTTCTGGTAAAAATTATGAATATTGGTCTCTAACAATGAAGGCTTTGTTTAGAGGTCAAGATGTATGGGACATAGTCCAGAATGGTTATGCAGAACCAGCAAATGCATCAAGATACAACAATCTCACACAAGCTGAGAAGGATGTCCTCAGGGAACATAGGAAGAAAGATGGAAAGGCGTTGTTCCACATACATCAAGAAACACATGAGTCCATACTCCCAAGAGTAGCAGCAGCGCAGTCAGCAAAGGAAGCATGGGACACGCTGGAAACAACATATCAAGGATTGAATAAGGTAAAGATTGCTAAACTTCAGATTCTGAGAATATATTTTGAATCTCTGTCTATGAAAAACACAGAGTCAGTAGACTCATTTTATACTCGTGTTATTGTTCTGGTTAATCAAATAAAGTCTTATGGAGAAACTCTAACTGATCAAAGAGTTGTTGAAAAGGTTCTTAGAGTTCTTCCAAAGGAATTTGAATCTTTGGTAGTAACCCTAGAAGAAAACAAAGATTTGTCCACATTTACTATTGATGAGTTGCAAGCCTCATTACTCAATCATGAACATAGAATCAGCGGTTCAGATACATCGCTGGAAGGTGCATTCGCAGCACAGTCATCCAAAAGCCGTGGAAGAGGCAGAGGAAGATCAAACTCTAGAGGCAGAGGACCAAGTTTGTTCAGAGGAGGTCGCAGCAGCAGCCCTACGCATCGCACTCGTAGAGGCCAGAATTAGACTCCCAGTCAGTTAGGAGGATAGAGGTATGACAAATCAAAAATTCAATGTCATTACTGTAATAAGTATGGTCACTTCAAATATGAATGCAAGAAGAAGCAGTATGACCAAGAAAAGCAAGGTGAAGCTCAGACAAGCAACAACAATGCTCCGAATAGCTCGTTGTTCTTAGCATGCACATATCCATTGGAATGCAATGTTGTCCAAGAAAGTCCAAATGACATATGGTATTTAGACTCAGGATGTAGCAATCATACGACTGGTAATTTAAGTTTATTTTCCAGTCTAGATAAATTAATTCAAACTGATGTAACACTTGGAAACAATTTTCAAGTCATTGCTTTGGGTAAGGGTACTGTTGATATTCTAACAAAATAGGGGGAGCAGAAATTCATGCCTGATGTGTATTATGTTCAAGGTTTGAAGCATAACCTGATGAGCATTGGACAACTGATGGAAAAAGGTTACAAAGTTCATATGGTAGGTAAGCGATGTGTGATCAAGGACATATACCCCAGCAATAAGTTAATTGTTGAAGTGTAGATGATAAGCAGCCGCTTGTTTCCTTTAAGGATAAGACCCATCATAAGAGGAAAAACAACTGAAGTTGTTCATGAAAGACAAAATGAAAATTTTGGATCTGCGTTCAGTGTAGAGAGCAAACAAGCAGAAATTCATTGCGCAGAGGAAGAAAAGGACAGCGCAATGCAAGTTGCGTTTCAAACAGAAATGAAGGATGAATCCTGGTTATGGCATTTCAGATTTGGACATCTGAATTTTGGTGGGATGAAGCTACTGTACATGAAGGACATGGTGAAAGGATTTCCATTGATCGAAAGACCTGAGAGAATTTGTGAAGGCTGTATTTTTGGAAAACAACACAGAGAGACTTTTCCAGTCGGAAAGTCATACAGAGTGCGCACACCACTTGAAATAGTGCACTCTGACATTTGTGGACCGATGCAAACACTGTCCATGGGAGGATTCACTTATCTTCTCACATTCATAGATGATTTCACAAGAAAAACATGGTTTTATTTTCTAAAACATAAATTTGATGCATTTGATTTTTTTCAGCAGTTCAAGGCACTCGTGGAGAAGCAGAGTGGTTACAACATTAAGATATTGATAATAGATAGAGGTGGCGAGTATGTTTTGAATAATTTCTTAAACTTTTGCAAAAATCATGGCATACAGAAGCAATTCATTGCGCAATATACACCACAGCATAATGGTATCGCAGAGAGGAAGAACATAACCATTATGGAGATGGCACACAATATGTTGGTAGCCGTGCATCTGTCAAATGAATATTGGGCTGAAGCTATGGCAACTGCAGTATGCATCATGAATTGATGTCCGACGAAGAACGTGAAGAAGAAGGTTATGCAGGAACCATGGATAGGTATGAAACATGGTGTTTCGCATTTAATTTTTTTTGGTTGTGTAGCATACGCGCATGTTCCAGATGATCTAAGAAGAAAATTAGACAAAAAGGGACAAAAATGTATTTTTATTGGATATTGTGAAGACACAAAAGCATACAAGTTGTATGATCCTATTGCAAGGAAAGTCATCATCAGTCGCGATGTTCAATTTGTGGAAAATGAAGCATGGGATGGAACAGTAGAGAAGAATGTGAAAATCATTTCACGTGTTGAACATGATGATAGCGCAGAAGATGTGGATGAGACTCCGCATGTAAATTAGAATTGCGCAGCTCCATCTACTCCAAGGATTGGGCAGCATGCTCCAGCACAAGCAACTCCAACACAAGGCGCAGCTCAAGCTACTCCGACAAGCACACCAAGTGCGTAGCAAACTCCATCAAGCAGTGCGCGCAGCACACACAGTTCAACACCAGCAACTCCATCTAGGACAAGAATTCTACGCGATATATATGAGACGGGTACACCTAATTCATTTTCATGTCTTGCATTATTTTCTCAAGTTAATGATCCTCTAACATTTGAAGAAGTTGTTGAAGATAAAGTTTGGGTGCAAGCCATGGATGAAGAAATAGAATGCATTGAAAAGAATCAAACATGGGAACTAGTTGATGTTCCTAATGACAAGGATGTGATGAGCGTAAAATGGATCTATAAGACAAAGCAAGATGCTGATGGAAATGTGCAGAATCACAAGGCAATATTGGTAGCAAGAGGCTTCACTCAACAGCCCGGCATTGACTGCAATGAAACTTTTGCACCTGTAGCGCAAATGGACACTACCAGAACAATCTTGGCCATCGCAGCACAAAATAAATGGCCTGTTTATCAAATGGATGTCAAGTCCACATTCCTAAATGGTTATTTGGAGGAAGAAGTATACGTAGAGCAGCCACAAGGCTATGAAGTTCCAGGACAAGGACACAGAGCATACAGACTGAAAAAGGCACTATATGGTTTGAAGCAAGCTCGTAGAGCTTGGTACAGTCGCATTGACTCATATCTCATTCAGAATGGATTTCACAGAAGTGAATGCGAGAAAACACTGTACACAAAGATCAACAAGGAAGGTAATAAGCTAATTGTCTACATGTATGTAGATGATTTAATATTCACTAGTGATTTTGGCATAGAAGAATTTAGAACAGTCATGGAAAGTGAATTCGAAATGACTAATTTGGGGCTTATGAAGTATTTTCTGGGCATTGAAGTCCAGCAAACTTAAAATGGGATATTTATATCTCTGACAAAGTATGCAAGTGATGTATTGAACAGATTTAAGATGCTAAATTGCAAGACAGCTCCAACATCAGTGATAACAGGTTTGAAATTGAGCAAGGATGATGATGGATCCATTGTAGATCCTACTCTGTTTAAAAGGCTTGTTTGAAGCCTTATGTATCTTACAACAACAAGGTCAGACATCATGTATGGTGTCAGTTTAATCTCAAGATTCATGGAGTCACCAAAAGAATCGCATTGGCAAGCAGGTAAAAGAATTCTGAGGTATGTAAGTGGAACAAAAGACTTTGGTATTTTGTATTCAAACTCAGAAAATTTCAAACTCATTGGATACACTGACAGCGATAATGGAGGCAGCATGGATGATAGAAAAAGCACATATGGGAATTCATTTCATGTAGGAACAGGTGTTGTATCATGGGATTCAAAGAAACATCCCATAGTAATTTTCTCTTCAGTAGAAGCAGAGTATGTTGCAGCTACAAGCGTTGCATGTCAAGCAGTTTGGATGAGGAGGATGTTAAGTGATTTGTCACAGAACCAGCAAGAACCCACAATCATTTACTGTGACAACAATTCAGCTATCACACTATCAAAGAGTCATGTGTTTCACAAGAGAACCAAGCACATTGACGCAAGGTATCACTTCATCAGAGAATTGATCAACAACAAGGAAATCTATTTAGAATTTTGCAGGTCTAAAGATCAAGTTGTAGACATATTTACAAAACCATTGGCAAAGGACCCATTCTAATTTCTGCGAAGTTGTTTGGGAGTGACAAGTTCTACACAGTGAACTATGTCATGAACAGAGCATGTTTCAGCTCTGAAATATTTTGTAAAATTTTAATTTTTGTTTAACGATCCCCATCCGCTCATAATTAAGGGGGAGTGTTGGAAATATCATAATTAATGAGATGATAGCGTATCATATATGCCCGGCTCTCTCAGACCCCAGTCAGTCATTCTGTCAGTCTGCAATGTCTGACAGTCAGTCAGTTTGCAGCCAATCCCAGTCACAACAAGTTAGTATTTAAAAAGCCACATTTGTATTCGGGAAGATCAGATTTCTTAGGTAGAAATTAATTGCAGTGTTTATTGCAACCCTGTAACTTCAAAGAGAAGCTAAACCTAAGTTTTTGTATAAATAGATATCTCCCACAGAAGATTAGTAAGAGATGAAGAGATAGGGATAACAGTGAAGAAGAAGAAGTGAAAATCGTGAAGTAATTCAAGAGACCAAGCTCTGTGTAAATGGTGAATGATTGAAGTTAATATCATCTCTCTGTAAGTGTGCAAAGTTACTTTGTCTTACTGAGTAATATATATAAGTCTATAGTTTCGCATATTCATTCTCGAGAATGTTAAATGTTGTGTTGCGCACATCTTCTTCATATTTAGTTGTGTGAATGTTGTTTACATTTACGCACAGTAAATCAAATCAAGAATTCCCAAGTATTTCACGGTGGTGAATGCCCTAGTTTAACGTGCAGTAACTTCTACATATATTCCGGTTCTTATGTTTTAGCATAAAGTTCATTATACAAAGTTTATTTAAGTTTGAGTTGTGCGCACTTAGAAAGGTATGTAAAGTTAACCGCGTAGTTAACCTTTGTAAAAGTGAAAAGTGTGTGCAAAATTAATTTGTATGAAGTGCGCAAAGTCAGGTTCCGCAAAGATTAGAGAAGTGTGCATTTATGCAAAGTAAAGTATTGCACAAAGTCAAGATTTGTGCATTTGCGCAAAGTTCAACTGCGCAGTAGAAAGTAGAATTTTGCAATTAACCTTTGCATAGTAAGAAAGTGGAATCGCGCAGTTAACGCGTGCAGTAAAAGGTGAATCACGCAACTCATATCCACGCACTTATTTTGTGAAGTAAATTGTTTTATAAAAAGTGGAAGAAAATATAAAGCAAAGTATTTGTTAGGACATACACGGTCCCATAGCAAAAGAAAAAGAAATATTCATGTATTGCGCAGTAAATTTTTAATTGTCTGCACGTGCCCCTTTTCCCTTCAGTATCCCTCCTTCCGCGGGCCTTCACTCCCACTTGCTAAAACCTCACTCCACGTCTCCCCCTCCCCTGTCTCTCTCTCTCTCTCTCAACCGTTCACTCCTCCTGCACTCATACCCTGTTTCCACTCTAGCATTCTCCACCTCGTCTCTCACTCTGCACTCTTATCTGATCTCTATTCGTTTCTCCTCCACGACCATCTCTCCAAGCTCCACAAACCGTAATTTTGAATCATTGGAAAAATCAAATATTATTGTAATAGTCCAAATAAAAAAAATTATTATAATAGTATAATACAATATTATTACATTTAATAATAATTTTTATTATAATATATATAAATTATTACTAATATTAATTTTTTTAATAATAGTAAAAGCATATTTTGGGGAAAATTTAATTCTTGAAGAGTATATATAGTATACTATACAAAATAAAAGATGTCCCTTGATATAGCTTGGGAAAAGAAGCAAAATAAAATGGAGTCTCAAGGTGAAAAAAAGGAAGATTCCTGAAGACTTACTCAAAAGTAGTCAGTGACCTACTAAAAATTGAGGGAACTATTAAAGGAAAAGGTATTAGCATTGTTATTTGTCCAACTATAAAGGAAAATCACATTAGTGTCGGCTTGGAAAATCAATTATTAATCCCAAAATCAAGTATAATCGAAAAGAGATATAATTATGATGAGAAGCAATATGAAATTACAATCTTACAACTAACAATTGATGAGTACAAGTTCACATCCCAATTCAATGTTATGACTATATATTTAAATGATGTTGACATAATTCTAGGTTCACCCTGTATGGAAACATTGCGATCAGTCATCTTAAATATGAATAAATTTTTTTTAACGTTTTCATATAAGAAGAAGAAAGTTACACTACAGGACGTTTCAATGAAGTCAGATTCAGAGGTTGTGTCGTCTGAAGCCTTCAAATTCACAAGAAGATCAAAAATCAAGATAGAAGATGCAGGAAGAATTAGACAAAGCGTCATGGACAAAGAATAAGAGATCTCTTGTTTAAAAGATCATAATCAGAAGTTGTTTCTTCAAATCAAGAAGGCGAAAGATAAGGCACTGTACCATCAAAAGATAGAGGAGGAAAATCGAGATCTTTAGAAGAAATTATTAGAAAACATTGAAGAAAATAGTAACCTTAAGAAGCATAAAACTCTAATGGATCAAATTCAAAAGCTTAAGGACGATGCGAAATCGCAAGAAGAAACGATCAGGAATCTTAAGAATGATAAATATTTGTTTGAAAACAAGTTGGCGAAAATTCAGAAGAGGACATCAAAACCTTTGGGATTAAAAAACCAAGTTGAGGAAAAGGAATCAAATAGAAATCCAGTCATCGATACAGTTTAAAAACAAGTGAATCCAGCAAAAAAACAAACAACAAGAACTTCTTATTGACACCCCAATTATAAACGTCATTATGACCAACAACAGTGTCAAAATGAACATAAACATAAGATTTATGTTGTTGGACAAGCAAGAACATCAAATCAACATACTAAGCAATGAACGAGGAAACCCATCCCACAAAGCGATCAAGTAGATACGATAAAAATAGATCTCAGACGGACCACATCAAAGATGATGTGACAGTTCTCCTTTGGAATTTGTAACTTGTATCGTATCATTTCATCAAGTGTCGCAAATACTAAAAGAAAGGATCTAGAGATGACGGTTCAAGTAGAAAAATAAGACATTACGATGCGACAGTTCTCCTTTGGAATTCGTAACTCGTATCATCTCATTTCATCAAGTGTCAAAAATACTAAAAGAAAGGATCTAGAGATGACGGTTCAAGCAGAAAAATCAAACATTACCCTTTCCTTCAATTAAGCTTTGAGGACAAAGCTTCCCTTAAGGGGAAGACAAATAACAACTAATTAATAATAAATAAATATCAATATAATTATTAATATTACTATAAATTAATATTATTAATTATTAATATTAATATAAATTAATATTATTAATTATTAATTATTAAATAAGAAATAATTAACTAAAATTATGAAAAAAAGTCAAAAGTCATGCCCTTTATTGAAAAGGTGCAAAATGGATTATATAATCCCAAACAAATGTAATTCTAAAATCATCTCTCATATTAACATTTATTCTTCTATATCCTTTATGGATTATTTATACTATTTACACTGGGTTTTTTATCCGCTTCACCAACTATTGGCATAGTACCTAGAACTCTCAAAGGGGTATTCCATAGAACAACCCACAATCCTAATTTGCGAGCTGCTCAAAACTAGAACATGGTTGAATATTTATCTCAAGGTCCTTGTTCCATGTCCACCTTGGACTTTTTTCAAATTTGTCCTACTCAAAGAAAGGAACTATTGTCTGCTATCTGAACTATTGATCTGTATGATACCAATTTGATCACATTCGATTTAGAAGAGTCAACATGTAGGCTTCCATCACAGATCACATTTCATATTAAGGTGACTTCACATGGTAAGAACATTTTTCAAACCGTTGTGGATGAAGGAGCTTCCACTTGTGTCATGTCACTATCCTCTTGGAAATCATTAGTATCACCCACCTTAGTACCATCCCACGTCACCATACTCAAAGCATTTGATGGACATTCTTTCCCTCCTCACGGACTGATCATGGCTTTCCCAGTTGAACTAGAAGGTAAAATGGTCAAAGTAGATGTTAAGGTAGTGGATTAGCCCATAGATTACAATTTTCTATTTGGACGTAGTTGTATACATGCAATGACGGCGGTAGTGTCTTCAGTATTCTGAGTAATTCAGTTCCCCCACCAAGGGAAGATTGTTACAATGGATGAGTTAGACTACTACACACCGAAAACTAGTATCCACTGGAATGTACCTTTTGTTGGGGATTTAAAAATGGTGATTCAGGATATTGGGGTAGGAATGTTCAAAGATGCGTACCTTATGGGAACCTTCATTATTCCACAACAAGTATCCACCCATCAAACTTCTCCATTTTTCACCATTACATCATAATTTTATGTTCCATTAAAAAAAATTCTAAGTCCATACTAGCAGTTAGCTCCACCTCATCAAAGGGGGCCTCAAAGAAGGACACCTTTATCCAAAATAACAATGGAAAAACACCAAATTCTATGTAATATGATGAAATTTTGGGTAGTGTACCCCTAATTTCCATAGATATTTCATACCAAGTTATCCAAATAGATTCGATAGACTTGGATCAAAATCCTTCCCCAGTGGAGGAATATTATCCATACACATCACTATATGGGCCATCAATACTCCTAGTACTCATGACCCCTTGGATCAAAAATTTTCATCAGACAAATCAATCCTTGAATTTATGAACATCTCTGAATGACCGTGGGAGGATATGCATCATCGGTAATCATTTCTTCCTAAGATAGATTCATTAAATGTCAAACTTTAAAAATTGTTACCTCTTTGACGATATGGAAATGTACCAATGTCCTGTCCAAACACACAATGTGTTTTCAGAAGGAAATTTGAAAAATATTTTGAAAACAATTACTATTGATATATCAATTAAGCCTGGCATTATCGAAAATATCAATATAGGTGTCAATTTCTCTTTGGAGGAAATCACACAATATACTGCTCTATTCAAAGAGTTATGTGATGTGTTCGCTTGGTCTTAAGAATAAATGTTGGTCATCGATCCTAGTATAGTTGAGCATGATATTGAAACCTATGACAATGTTAAACTTGTGTGATAGAAGTTATGGTTGGTTAATCCTAATAAATTAGCTTCCATAAAAGAAGAAGTTGAAAAGCTCTCAAAAGATGGCTGCATATACCATGTTCCTTTAACTGAATGGGTATCCAATCCTATTCCTATTTATAAGAAGCAAGGGACAATATGTGTTTGTAATGACTTTAGGGATCTCAATTTGTCTTGTCCAAAAGATAATTATCCCACACCCTTTATCGACTAGATTATAGACGAGTGTGGCGATAACAAAATATTTTTATTTATGGATGGATTCTCCATTTACAACCAAATACAGATTAAAAAAGAATACCAACACAAAAAAACTTTCATATGCCCAACTTTTGCATATCAAAAAAATGCCATTCAACCTTAAAAACACCAGTGCCACTTTTTAGATATCCATGTCATATGTATTGCATGATATTAATAAAATCATAGAGGTTTACCATTATGACTTGGGAGCTAAATCTAAGGGAAGAGTAGAATATAGTACACATCTACATGTTGTATTCATATTCTTGTGGACTCTGGGAGATTAGTTGGTTTCATAGTATCAAAACAAGGGATTGTGGTGGATCCCCTCAAGGTTGAGGCAATGTTACAATTTCCTTCCCTAAAAATAATTAGACAACTTCAAAGCCTACAAGGGAAATCAAACTTCTTGAGAATATTTGTCGCCAATTTTGTCGAACTAGCTAAAGATTTCATGCGTCTCCTCAAAAAATATGCACCATTCATATGGGATAACCAAGGTTAATGCTCATTTGAGACAGTAATGAAATCCTTGGTATCAGCCCAGGTACTTAGTCCTTTGGACTATAGTAGATATTTTCAGTTATATTTTGCATCATCTAGTTCCACCAAAGGAATGGTATTGGTAAAGGAAGACGATTCATCACAAAAACGTGTTATTTACTATATTAGCAAGGACCTTGCAGGTCCTGAATTCAAATATTCCTGGGTTGAGAAGTTGACCTTGGCAGTGATTCAAACTGTCCAAAGACTTAGACATTATATACTTCAAAGGAAAAGGACCATAGTTGCTGAAATGAATCCCATGAAACACATTTTGTCCCTCCATATCATTGGGGTAAAGTATTCAAAATGGATAGTAACTTTGAAAGAATTTGATCTCGATTTCATAAATGTTAAAGCAAAGAAGTCAATAGCATTTGCGGAACTAATGTTTGAGTTAACGTGCAATAAAAAGGAACTCGTATGTGTTGAACCCTAGGTAGACGAACATTTATTTCTCATCGCAACATCCAATCCTTGGTATAGGGAATTTATCATATATCTCCAAACCCAAAGGATTGATCCTCAGTTTTTTAGTATTGAACGACGTCGCATTTGACACCAAGCACAAAGATACCTAATCATAAGGGATACTTTGTACCATCTAAGAGTAGACTTGATATTAAGATGTTGTTTAATACATGAGGAAGATAAGCAAGTTTCAAATGATTTCCATGCGGGAGCATGTGACGGTCATATTTTTGGGTGGGAAACTAACCAGAAAATATTACGTGTAGGATACTTTTGGCCCACAATCTTTAAGGATTGCATCAATGCTATCAAAAAGTGTCACGCTTGCCAAATTTAAAAAAGAAAAATGTGTGGACATCCTGCTCCGTTACACCCTGTAGTAACCGTGGATCCATTTTCAAAATGGGCCATTGATTATATGACAATCAACTTTCCTTCAGTTGATGTCCACCACTACATCATAGTAGCGGTGGACTACTTTACCAAGTGGGCTAAGGCGATGCCCACATTCGATAACATGAGAAAAGCTGCATCATATTTTCTATTCAATCATGTGATAACGAGGTTTGGTGTACCCAAGGAGATCGTCACTGATAACAGAAGAAATTTTAGGAATTCCTTCATGGATGAACTTACCACCAGATTAGGGTTGTGGTAGGAATTTTCCTCACCATATTACCCTCAATGCAACGGACACATATAATCCATCAACAAGGTTTTGAAAACCATGTTGCACCAAACGGTTACTAAGAACAAGACTAACTAACACTTGATGTTATTTTCCACTCTTTGGGCATAATGCACCACAACTAAAATTGCAACTGGTTTCACTCCTTTCCAGTTTGTTTATGGTTAAGAAGTAGTGTTGTTGATTGAATGTAAAATACCATCCTTAAAACTGACAATCGAACTCCTACCTAACACTTCTGTAGAAGAAGAATGACTCATCCATCTTCATTGTCTTGATAAAACTAGAAGGGAGGCCTATTTAAATGCAGAATCACGAAAGAAAAGGGTCAAGGCCCAATATGAAAAATCAGCCCATCCCCGAGTCTTTTCTGAAGGCGATTTAGATTTAGTTTATGAAAAATACCAAGATAAAATAGGGAAAGGGTAATTTGTACCAAATTTGTTTGGCCCCCTTGTTGTCAAAACTGTGTTAAAATGCGGAGCTTACGAGCTAGTCAATGATGATGGGAAACCCTTATCTCAGATCAGAAATTGTCTCTATCTGAATAAATACGTTGCGTAGGCACTAATGCCTCAGAACATTTGTTGTATTTTTTGTATAGACTTTTGTACAATAGTTGTTTTATGCACACACTTATCTTGCTTGGCATTGTCACTTTAGTATATGACACAAGAAACCTTCACATATTTGGGATATGCAGATGGCGCCAACCGTAGTTCTTAGAACATTGCTTCAGCCGCATGGGTGATCTACACAGCTAGAAACCAAGTTCTAAGTTCAGGAGGCATTTTTCTCAGATATTCAACCAATAATGTTGCAAAATACAACGTATTCATTGAGCTTCTTGTCGAGGCTGATACCCTTGATATCCAATGAATAACCATCAAGGAAAATGGTAAAAAATGATTTTTCTACTTATCTTGTACTCATACATGTATAACTGTATCCATTTGAATGATAGGATAATGCATACTCATATTCTCCAATTTTGTATTTTTTAGATATCAAATGCACAATTTGAACCGGTTTCTAACTAAATAGTTGGGTAGTGGACTAGTTTTGATCACAAGACTTAGAGAAGACTTTTTGATCACAATACATTGACAATTCGAACTATTTGAATCATGTAGTTTGAGATAGACCACGATTCATGGTGATTTATGATTTTGTCATTTTTCACAAGATTCAACATTAAGTAACCCTCATTGCCCCTTTGGCCATTATACCAAATTAGATAACCACAATTACTTGGTATTATTTCACCATCCGTCAACACATAGTCATGCTTCATATAGCAAACCGATGGAGGGAACATCTGTAAGAGTATACATAACTAGCTCAACCCTTGTTTGTGATATGTGTCTTTTCCTTGACTTGACTCATGCCCTTGAAATATATGCATACGCCCATGCAACACTCATTCCCTCCCATGTACTATAAAATTATTTATTCTTTTTATGAGCTAATAAATGAAAAAGGTATAAAAATTAAAAATTAAAAAATGGATTAGTGAATCATTTCATATTTCATCCTTAAGAGAACGGAAACAATTAGTCCTTTTCTCCCTTGAACATGACACATATACTTGCATCAGTTACAAGTACACCATCTAAATTTTCCTTAGGAAACTGTACTAGCATTTTGAATAGATCTCCACTGATGGGTTATCCTTCTTGTCATTTAAGGAGCTTTTGTTAATGCATCTAGCATTATTAGATTTCAATAAGGTCGTTTACTTGAGTCTTATGTTGTCAAGTGTCACTATGTGTCGTTTTATGTGTTCAAGGGAAGTTAAAATAGTGTCGGCCATTCCTCAAATATTCCTAACCAATCATGTCGACCTTCCTTGTGTCAGTATATATTTTTTGATCTTACAGATCTTCCAAATCATATCAGACTATTGGTCTCTATTTCATATCAGTTGATGTGGGATGCATTAATTCCCTCCTTCGAATTTATTCCTATCGACGCCAAATCGTCATCTAGGAAATGGATCTAGGAACCCTGAAGTACTTGGATCTTGTAGTCATTAGTGGCAAGTTTCCTTGCAAATGACAGTGGGTATACATCAATGACCCCTAATTATTTGATTCTACAAGTGTTTGACTTTGTAAAATCTATTCACACTTGCTAGTTTGTAATCAGTACCTTGGAGTCTATCATCATTATCAATGCGTCTTTTCGCATTTGTTAATGGTATACATCAATGAGCAGTAATCAGATGGTGTTTTATTATGCTCGACATCAACTCATATATTCACATGATATAAACTTGTACTATCATCGGTTTGTATTGAATACCTTGGGAAAATAGTTGCGTCACTCATTGATGCACTTCCCGAGTTGTGCACAATTAAACTACCATGAAGATATTGTACTCATCAAAGTGCACATTTTTATTTACGAAAATTTAATTTTGACATGGATCCAATGTGTATATTTCATATCCATGCTTATTTGCTTCTAATAATTGGTATACCCACCTTAGGAAGATATTGTATATTTGAGAAATTTCCTTTTGTAACTTGCTAGTGCTTTTCCAACTCCCACGCCCATGATCCTACTCCTTTTCCATCCTGCCTAGATCACTAAAGAGTATAATAATTGAAGAGATAATGTATTTTGGCCCTCAACATCTCTTTGGACCTCACACATTAGGGGGCATATATTAACAATGAAATTCAAACCCTTGATTAGTGAAGGTTGGAAGCACATTTTCCCATTCACCCGCAACATGAAGACAGAACATAAAGTATAATAAGACAATCCTTGCTTATCAGACCATTGCTTCCATAATTGAAAGGATTGAGTGAAGACATAGGTAGACTAAAGAGGCAAGGTTCAATAATTGAACTACCCACTTGAAGGACCAGATCCAATCTCAACTAGTTCAAAGTGGGAAGAAATGCATGGTATATGCATTAAATGTTCCTAAAATTATGGATTTGTGACATAAGAAGCCTGAGAAAACTATAGAAAGTGGGTTTTTATGAAAATAATCAAAATTTGGGAAAAATATATTATCCCACATTAAATTTTGATTCCTAACTTCACAATTATCAATGTTATGAAAAAAGGCATTTTGGGGAAATTAAAATATAGAAAGTGAGAACAAGGTTATGATGTGGGATTGAAGGAAAATGATTTTTCTACTAGAAAGGTATTTGGTCATCAAAGGGCATGGATGGTAGAGGAGTGGATCAAAGCAAGGGATAATGATGGCATATTCAAGGAAAGGTTGTAAGTATCACTCTCCTTTGAATTTATATGAAGAAATTCAGTTTTCCCCCCATTTTTTAATTCATATTTTCCTTCCAAGTTGTTTGCGAATTCAAAATTGGCAGTTAGTTTCAATATTTTTCAAGTTATTGTTGGTAGAAGTAGAGGTAAGCATGAATTATAGTGGTAAGGATGCACGGTAATATGCTGGTAATGGAGTCCTAAAGGCTTTCAAAGCTCAAGCATCAAGGATATTCACCAATTGGCACGCTTCAAGAGGTAATTTCCTCCCTTCCCTCTTTCTCAAACTCATGAAAATTGCATTGATTCTTAGGAAAATAAGATAATTACCTTCACTTCACCAACTCACAGCAATGGGAGGGATATCCATGGAATTCAACTATATAATTCTTTATGGTGTTAATTTAATTGTTAAAAATTAGGCTCAAGCACAACTTCTTTTAGAGGAAAATCCACCCCACTAGTATGATCTTTAGCATTCACTTGTATCCCTATCCATGTTCCTAGTTCTAATATCATCAATCATGTTCCTTCACTTCTATGTCTTTTTTCTAGAATCCCTTATATAATTGAACCCTTATCCTTTAACCATTTATTGGCCAATTCTCCTTTCTTTCTTAGTTTCATTGGGCCTTGCAGCCATATGGGCCACCCCTTGGCTCCACCTACACACTCAACACTATATTTACTCCCTCCACTCCTCCAGCATTCATGTAGCCTGCAAACCCTAATATCCATGTTTCTCCACTCCTCCACCCTTCACGCAGCTGCAAAATCCCTCTTTCACGCTGCTCCAAAACCCCAGCCTTCACGCAGCTACAAGGGGCATCCACATACAACCTCTTCAACGCACAACTCTCTGGATCGAGACTACTCTACGTCATGCCCAACTTTCTCTCCTTTCTTCCCATGCTCATTACCTCCATCATGGCAGTCATCCACATGCTGCCCATCTGCGCACACTCTCCCTCCAGCCACCACGCCTTCCCTTGCATCCATTCTTCTTCTACTTGTTGTGCCCTACTCCCTCCATCCTCCACGCATCCCTAGAAGCCATCCTTCATGATGCCCATCTACACGCTACTCCATCCATCCTCCACGCATCCCTGATAGCCATCGTCCACAGTGCCCATCTGCGCACACTACTCCCTCCTGCCATCACGCTTTCCCTTCCCTCCATTCACTCACTAGCTGTTGTGCCCTAGCTCCTCCATCCTACGCATCACTTTCCTCCATCCTTACGCTTCCATTTTTGCGCCAAAGCTCATCCAACATTCACGTTTTCTCTAGCCCCCATTTCTGAACAGTAAAACGACTTGCCCCATGGGAGAATGGGAGGCGCCATACCTAAGGAGGGTGTCTAGCATGATCAGTTCCCACTAACTATTGCATGCATCTCTCTAGATCATGGTAGATCAATTGGTATCGGAGACCAAGATACGAAGGAGGAGAATGATATGTAGTAAGGGTTTTCTTAACATCTTTTTTTTTTCTTTTCTTTCTGAGTCTTCATGATTTCTAATATATCTCACACCCTTCTTAGGGTTTCCTACAGTTGATGGTGGATTCACAGATCTTGCCCAAGGTGCTCATAGTTCTCCACCATAAGAGAGGATATTCATAGATCTTCATACCCACATATCTCTCCCTCTAGCCAAGCCTTATTTCATAAGCTTATAGCACCCCCCATGTGATTTTCGCCCTCTGTACTCAACATAGAGCATACACTAGATTTATCTCAAAAGAATATTTTTTGGCCTCCAATCCTTCATACTCCATAAGATGCATCCTAGAAGATATCCATTGGTTGTTGAGTCTGATTCAAATTCCTCTAATCCAGTCCAAGACCTCGCATTTTCTCTCAATGAGTTAATGAGGATGCAGCAATAGACCAACCCATATCCATTCTGGTTAGATACTTGGTTCCATCTACCTAAGTTCGTTGGCCAAACCAATGGAGAAGCTATGGATTCATGGATCCGCGGCCTTTCCACATATTTCAGGACTTGCACAGGCCTTACCGAAGAGATAAAGCTAGAAATTGCAGCGTTATAGTTGGAAGGAATTGCGCAAACTTCGTTGGACACAGAGCACGAAAAGACCACCTTGGTAATAGACATTGGAGCCTCAACATAGGCTTCTTCTTCTCAACCGATCAGCACTTGGGCTCACATGTGTGAAGCATTGAGAGATCATTTTTATCCACCCGGGTATCTTCAATCTTTATGGATCCACTAACACCAACTCCTCCAACTACCTAGACAAGGGGTACAAGCCTATATCGAATATTTCTCCAAACTTCGACTTCTGCTCCACATTCCATATCCAAAAGAGGTATTAATCCTTAAATTTAATTCTAGTTTATTGGTTTAGTTTCGTAGAGAAGTTGAGTTATTTGAAAATTCTACATTAGATAAATATTTTCAAAGAGCATTGGCAGTTGAAAGGAATATAGCTCCTCAAGGTCGTACTCATCAATCCCGTCCCAACCAGAATCCCTCTCCTTCACAAACTTCTACACCCAATACTTCATCTCACATTCCCTCCACTCGTCCTATGAACCAAAATGCTAATACACAGTGGTGTTCCTTCCACAATACTAATTCCCACAACACTTCAGAATGTCGTGTTTTACAATCCCTCAAGACCAACACAACTCTCTGCACAGAAGCTACTTCATCCCAACTTGTAGATGAAATTGAGGAGGTTTCTGTTGAGATTCCTACTGAAGTAGATCCCTCATCGATCTTAATGACATTTGAAGATTGCAACTCATCTACCCTACCCCTCTTTACTCATAACTGCCAAATCAAAAAATCCTTAGCCTTGCTCATCATGGACAACGAAAGCCATAAAAATTTGGTTTCACAAAAGCTAGTGCAACTCCTCCATCTACCCACCACTAGCCATATCATGTAAGATGGGTCCAAAAGGATGGTCCCCGTCTTCTAGTTTCTCATCGATGCTTGATAACATTCTCCATCGGTCAATTTAAAGACTCTGTACTCTGTGATGTATCAGCATTAGATTGTGCTGACTTACTTCTCGGCCTCCCTTACCAGGACCAACAAAATGCCATTTATACAACCAAATATCGCTAGTATAAACTTACCAAGGATGGCCACACCTATATCCTTACTGCAGCCCCACCCAAACCCAATCCAACAAAACAAAAAATCCCTCATGTCCATCTCAACCAATGTGTATCTCTTTGTTTGGTACGCCCCATTCAACCAAACCACACCCCTCATCCCATCCCAAAAGACATGTCTCCTCTCCTCCAATAATTTTATGATGTATTCCAACACCCTACAGGACTCCCTCCCCATCACCACATAAACCATTCTATTAACCTCATCCCGGGTGCTTCTCTACCCAAGGCACCTACATACTGCCTTGTCCCACGAGAAACAAAGGAAGTTGAAAAGAAGCTGACTGAACTAATCAAATCAGGACACATCCAACCATCATCTTCTCCTTTTGCTTCCCTATCCTTTGTAATCCTCAAGAAAGACACCCTATAAATGCCCCTTGTCATTGATTATCAGGACCTTAACAAATCCACGATACAGATCTGCTACTGCCTACCCCAAATTGAGGAGTTACTTGACACCCCACAAGGTGCTAAATGGTTCACTAAGTGGTATTTGACAGCAAGATACCATCAGGTTCGAATGCACCCAACATATGTTTGGTTCAGACAACATTTAATACCAAGTTTGGTCTTTTCGAGGATAAGGTCATGTCGTTTGGCCTAACTCAAGCCCCTGCCACCTTCATGAGGCTTATCAATGATTTTTTCAAGAAGCACTTGGGTCGCATTGTGATTATCTACTTAGATGACATTACGATCTTCAGTAAGTCATGGGAACCCAACCTTGAGCATGTTCGTCAAGAACACCAGTTGTAGGTTAAAGAAAAGAAGTAATATGTTGGCCAGCACTCAGTTCCTTACTTGGGATTTCTTGTCAAATCAGAAGGTATTCAACCTGATCTTTCCCGCATCAAAGCATTGAAACAATGGACAACACCTTCTACGACCAACAAATTAAAAATCTTCCTTGGTGGCATAAACTTTCCTCGTAAGTTTGTTCTACATTTCTCTCAAATTACTCATCCGTTGTATCATCTATCCAAGAGAAATCCCCCCTTTGCTTGTAATAAAGAAGCCACCAGCCACTTTGTTCATCTCAAAGAAGCTCTATGTTCTTCACCAGTACTGAGTTTTCCAGACCTCTCTCCACCATTGAGATTGAGTCAGATGCCTCGCAGTATGCTCTTGGCGTAGTTCTTAAACATGGAGGACATCCCGTTTCTTACCACTCGGAATCTCTTTCGGATGCTAGGAGAAACTATAGCACCTATGACAAGAACTTCTACAGCCTATTGCAAGCTCTCAGGAAATGTTGCCATTATCTGTTGGCATGCAAAGGACAAACTCCAGCTTACACGAAGTGGGTGACATCTGAGATGAGGCAACATCTATTCCTTCATTTTCTCATGGAAGTAGGGGAGGCTTCCAGATCTAAACAGGGAGGAATTGGGCCACCCCTTGGTTCCACTTGCACACTTAGCACTATATTTTTTTCCTCCACTCCTTCAGCATTCATGTAGCCTGCAAACCCTAATCTCCAAGTTGCTCCACTACTCCACCCTTCATGCAGCTGCAAACTCCCTCTTTCACGCTGCTCCAAAACCCCATCCTTCACGCACCTGCAAGGGGCATCCGCATGCAGCCCCTTTGGCGCCCAACTTTATGTATCGAGGATTCTTTACCTCATGCCCAGCTTTATCTCCCTTATTCCCACCCTCATTCTTCCTATGCTCATTACCTCCATCCTGGAAGCCATCCTCACGCTGCCCATATGTGCACACTCTCCCTCCAGCCACCACGCCTTCCCTTACATCCATTCTTCTGCTTCTTGTCGCGCCCTACTCCCTCCATCCTCCACACATCCCTGGCATCCATCCTTCACGTTGCCCATCTGCACCTTACTCCCTCCATCCTCCACGCATCCTTGGCAGCTTTCCTTCACGATTCCCATCTGCGCACTACTCCCTCCATTAATCATGCCTTCCCTTGCCTCCATTCACTTGCTACTTGCTGCGCCCTAGCTCCTCCATCCTATGCATTCCTTGCCTCCATCCTTACGCTGCCATTTTTGCACCCCAACTCATCCAACATTCACGTTTTCTCTAGCCCCCATTTCTAAATAGTAAAACAACTTGCCCCATTGGAGAATGGGAGGCACCATACCTCAGGAGGGTGTCTAGCTAAACTGATGAGCAGTTACCACTAAGTGCTGCATGCAGCTCTCTGGATCATGACAGATCACCATCCCTCATTACTTCCTTTATTGCACTAAGAGTAACGAGGTGATTTACAATCTATTATGGTGGAGATGTTTTCATGTAACCCAACATAATGTTATGTAATGTTACAAGATATAAAAAGTAATTAAAAAATTCCATGCGCTAATTAAAAAAAACTAGCATATATCCATATTAAAACCATGTGTATATTTTTTTTGGACATGAACAAAAAAAAATTACACCTCAAAAAATTGGACTTCTCTCGGTTGTTGATAGATCTAGGTTTAGTATGGTTTTATTCGTGTTATTGATATCCCTCTACAAAATTCTCACTCCTATTTTTACTACTCGCATCTAATTAAGCCAACACCCCGATCCATGATATTTACACTCCTTAGAACCCATTCATTCATTTCATTAGTTTACACTCCCTCCATGGTATTGATTCTTCTAATCTCTTGACATTTCCATCGCCACTCCAACCACCCCCATGATGTGGGATTTTATACTATGATGACAATGGTCTCAAATGGTACCATACCTTCCTCTACCAATAAATTTTTTATCCAAGTTAAGTTTTCCTTCCACTAGTCTCCTACATGCACCCTTCATCAATTCTCCATCGACCTTTCAATAGGACTAGTATGTATTTATAAAAAAACACCACAACAAACCACCTATCATTTTCTTCACCCATAAAACAATTGTACAAGTTATTAGATTATCTACTCATTTTAGTGCACCTAAGTTTTGAATTTTACATTCCAATATATCCATTTTCTTCTAGGTGTAATTTATTGTTCCTCAAATTGTTGTATCCATTGATATAGGCTCACAAGAAATACCACCAAGAAGATATCATACTCATATGTACCAACATCACCATACAATACTATATGGTTTCAATGTTCATATTCATATCTATGTAACTCAACTACATCTCTAATAAACCCTTCAAACCAAGTTTCAAAGCAATCTTCTAGCTAATATTTTCAAAATGTCCATATTGTCCTGCAATTGTTTTGTCCCTTCTAATAGGTCCCAACAATGGAACCATTTATTGTTTATGTTTGGTAGAATAGGGTCTACTTAGTTGTCCAACAAATATTTTGTGTAGAATTTCTTGCCCAAAGTATGTGTCAAGATAAAAGTTAAGGATTTAAGTTGTAGGGTGAGTATTTCACCATTCGTCCTTATTATCCATATACAACAACACTTTTGATCCACAACTTATGCACACACACAATATATTTATATTCATTCCACTTTTAACACATTCACCATAATAGAAAGTAGAGAGAGATACTTGTATGCCAATCATCTATATAAAAAACATAATAGCATGCCAAATTCTATCAAAATTTTTTGTTGTGGTTCTTTCATATTGCTTGGATCGTAAGCCAAATGGCCAAGGGTGGGGCTAAAACAAAGTTCAATTGGGTTGATCCATAATAGAAAACATTTGAGGATGTGAAACAACCCCTTATTCAACACCAATACTCACTCTACCAGACCTGCAATAGTCCTTCAAGATTAATACCAAAGCTTCAAATTATGTTGTTGATTCAATACTCACTTAACATGGACATATGGTTGCTTATCATAGTGAAACAATATCCAATGCAGTTCAGAGGTTACTTACCTATGACAAGGATATGTTCTCCATTGTAATTTCTGAAGGTTTCACACTAATGGAATCATTACATTTTGGGGAAGGAGACAATTACCAACACTAACAAAAATATCCTTGTGTTATTGCAAATGTAGGGAATTACAGAATGACTATCATTGGAAGTGGTACATATGCCTTCAATAGTTGGACACTTGAACATCAAGTACAAGAAGGGTATCTCAAATCACTTTGTGGAATTTCTTATCCAACATGTAAGTGAAATGATAACCGTAGTACCCAACTCTTATGGAGATGATACCTCTATGTGGCCCTAATTATATGCCTACAACCCTAACTTCATTATGATGTATTGGACCCTAGGAGCAGGTAAAATAAACTTAGAATTTCATCTCAAAGATGAAATTTAATGTCATCTTGACTATCTCTGTGTTCCTTCAAGTGAGCTTGAGAAGTTTTTTTGGGAGGATCATTACAATTCGGTGATAGGGTATTTCAACATAGAGAAGGAAATCGTAGAGTTGCAAAATTACTTCTACTATCCAATGTGATGATAAATTGTTAACAACTATATCAAATCATTCATCACATGTTCCATCCCCAAATATACCATCAAGAAGTAGGGTTTGTACTCTGCTTTACCTACCTCAAATAGACCTTGGAAATCCATCTCCATGGCCTACATGTTTGTCCTACCTTCAACCAAGCTTGAACACGACTGTGTTTTTGTGGTTATTGATTATTTATTTAAGATTCTACAAATCCAAATATCCAACAACATGGGATGAGATCTTCCTTGTGTTCAACATAGATACAATAGACCCTTCATATCTCTATTGGACACAATCATTTTCACATATTTTTGAGGTTCCAACCATTTTCTCCAATTGACTTAGCTCTTCCCATTGCATATACAAAGGAATACTCCTCCCATACATAGACCAAGGTTGATAAGGCAACCGATTTTATTGAATGGATAAAGCACGCCAAATTATAAATTCATGATATTCTATAAAATTTCAATGCCAAGTACAAGCAATTCCATGATAAACATAGAGTTCCACACAATTTTTATGTGAGAGATAAGGTATGGTTAATTTCACATAAAATGAGACTCCATAAGAATCTATGTCCATTCCGACACAAGCCTTACACCATCACCAAGCTCATGGGTGAGAATATTTTTGAATTACATTTTCCCTTCTTCCTTGGATTTCCCTTGTATTTAATGTGGATTTGCTTTGACCATAATTTTCACCTCTCTTTGATACATCGGGGATAACCGATCATTTGGACACTGTCATAGTCACTTGATTACATTAAGTAAGTGACAATTGAACAACTCATAAACACCAAGGTTAAGGACACCCACCAACAAAACATCCAACTATATTTCATCATCAAAGCAAGGCATCACCTTCACTAGGGAAATTGACCCACCACGAGTTAGATTCATCAAAAGTTTCCCCTTCTTATGGAGGAACTTGACTCAATGGGAACCATTTATTCCTAATGGAGGATGACTAATCTTAGTGGATACTAGAGGCCATCCACTTGTTTGATTAACTCAGAATGGTTCCACGTCTTAGTAATTTCACTATAATTTTTTGTCCCAAACTTCTATTACAGTTTTTAGGCATTTCCCTTACATTTTTTGCAATTGATTTAAGCAACGAAATATTTAATTGTGTGGATTTCAAAACACATATACCACGAATTAAGTGTTATATAATGATCTAGAAATTTACCTAAACAAAGTTTCTATGCAAAATTTGTGGACGCTCAGGAGTTGATGTATCAACTATCCTCCTCCAAGTTGACATTCATTTTGCCACGTCACTTTCGAGGATTAGGATTTGGATATTTAGGATTTTTGCATCTTAGGGATTCATGCTTTATATTAAAATGTTCCTTTTTCCTTTAGTAATGTCTTCTTGTGAATAAAATTAGATGATGCAACTCTCTTTAAAGATAGGCTACCACCATTCTGGCTAGTTTTTCTTGTTTTACAATTTACAATCGTTTATATTTAATTCATTAATAGAACTTGGGTTTCACTCTATTACTATACTCATTTTAATATCTTTGTGTGTGTTTCGATTTATATTTATACGTTCATTTAGTTGTCAATATAATCCAATTCATGGATTCTTGTCAAACTCCACCACACATGACCCTATGTGCATCACTTATTTTATAGCTAGGCAATCTACTAAAATACTTTTGGTAGAATTTCCCACCATCAATATTTCTTTATAGAAGATTAGTATTTGTATCTCTACATATATGCATTATATAATTACACTGATAGGTATTTATATTTTAGAATTTGGGGCGGACTACCATCTATGCTTTTGCTAGATTGGAGGATGGGACAAATGTACCGTCGATATTGATTTTATGGGCATCGTTCAAAATTTAAAATAAACAATAATATATATATATATATATATATATATAATATCTCGTAGTTGATGCATGAATAACTTGTAGCTTATGCATGGATAACAAGTTGTGACAAACAACCTATTTAACTAAAGAAGGTCACGGGTAGCTGAGGCATAGAAAAAAGGTGATTACAACGAAGCATGGAAAACAAGTAACATATAACTTGTTCATGGTACTTAACTTCTAACCTATCGGTGTTCATATGCAAGTTCATATGTGTTATATAACACATGCTTTATATGCATTATATAACACATATCACATGTGTTATGTTATTTTCAAATTTAAGGTGAAATAAGTGTTATCATGAATAGCTTGGGAAGTTGGTAGAATAAATTTTACTAATTTTAAAGAAATATTTTTTTCAAGAATTACTATTAAATTTTATTTTTTTAATTTTCTTAAATTTTCTTAATGACAAATATCATGATTCAAAATATCAGTGTTATACTATTTTTGATAAACTCATCATTAAAAAAACATTATCATTATAAAAAATACTATTTACAATAATAATGAAATTTTACAAACACAACTTTTATAAAAAATACTTTTAAATAATTACACAAAGTTTATATAGTTATATGCATGCATTATATAACACATATCACATCTGTTATGTTATTTTCAAATTTAAGGTGAAATAAGCGTTATCATGAATGTATAGAAACCTAACCTTGTAGCTTGGGAAGTTGGTAGAATAAATTTGACTAATTTTAAAGAATTTGTTTTTTCAAAAAATGATTATTATTTTTATTTCTAATTTTTTTTTAAAATTTCTTAATTTTTCTTAATTACAAATATCATGATTCAAAATATTAGTGTTATATTGTTTTTGATAAACTCATCGTTAAAAAAACATTATCATTATAAAATACACTATTTACAATAATAATACAATTTTACAAACACAACTTTTATAAAAAAATACTTTTAAATAATTACACAAAGTTTATAAATAATTACACAAAGTTTATATATATATAAAAGTACCTTTAATTGTTTTATTTTTCTTCAAACAATGATCCAAGTGATCATATTAAGTATTAATTTTTCATTTTAAATTATTTTTTATTTACTTATCATATAAGTGTGTTTTAGATAAAGGTTCTTTATACTGAAAAGGAATATAGTATTGTTTTACCCATTGATGCCATGGTATAAGAGAATACAAGTACAATACATGAAAGCAACCTTGGGTGCTTAGGGAGAAACAGGAAGCCATAAAAAGCTAGTGGGGCAATGAAGCCTAATGTCATACATACATGACCAAACATAATTAATGCGCTCACCAAAAGTACAATCATTAGGTTTCATTGTCGCTATACATTTTGAATAGCATTCAGATGTTTGAAAATTTAATATAATTTCAAGAGACCTTAGCACTCATGGTCCCTAATAGATGTAATCACTCATGTTTGAAAAATATTCTCATGCCACCATCATGATCTTCATAAATTAAAGCAAAGAAAATTACCACAGGAAAAGGAGAAAAGGTGAGGATAAGAGAAGTAGAAATAGAAAGAGTCCCAAGGAAAAAGTAAGGATAAGAGAAGGTGGAGTTTGACCTAAACTGAAGTTGTACACTTTGAAATTGTTTATCCATTCTGCATACTTTTAGAATATGTCAAAAGTATGAAAGTCCAGTCACCCATGTTTCACACCATTGCTTTGTTTTTTAACCAGAAAGGAGAGATAAGAAATTCCAAAACTGTGGATGCCAGATTTTCCACCTTGTTCGAGGATCCAAATGAACAGAAAAAGGCCACTGTCTATGCTCTCCAGAGAGTTTACACCATTACATTTCTGCTTTGAAGCTATTAAAGTATTATATTATACCGCCTATCAAAGACACACTTTATGTATTATATTATCAAGTATCTTTCACGTGTGGTTGTGGCTTCTCTTTTTGGTTTTAATAGAATTTGCAAATGGCCAAGATTCCATTGATGACGATCAATGGCTGCACTACTTCCTATAAAATCTTTTCTCAGGCTATGAATGCGTTAATCAAATAGACCTTTGGATGTTTTGGTAATTGCTTTCTACTGTACAGACTAATGTGGTGTACAGCACAACCGTTCCATGCTTTTTAATTCTTTGCTTTTGGCCTTTGGCAGGCATTCGGATGTATTAATACAAAGCCTGTTCCCCATAATATGGACACTGGGTGCATCAAGGGATTTCTCCATTACATTGTTAATTGGTTTATAATATGGTAGAGGGAAAAATGCAGGCTGGAATGTCTCCAAAAATGACAATCACCGCTGACCTAACGGGATTCTGTGAACGTGCGCACTCGACGTCCAAAGCCACCACTAACCAGTGATTATATGTTAATGCAAAGCCACCAGATTGGTTTTTCCAACTGTCCTCATTATCTGGGAATATCAGTCAACTTCTAAGAACATTAACCATCGTTTGTCGCTATATGGTGTTTTAGCTCCAGTTTCCGGCCACGAAATGTTGTAATCATTTTTTTCGATATCTGCAATGAAAAAATATTTCTTAGGGTTTAGCATGTTTGGAATTGACCTAGATTCTCCCATTTAAATTATAAACAATTTAGAATCAGATTTTGCATATCTATCATTCACGAGATTCCGGCAAAGTGAGACGTCGTAATTGTTGCATAGTCTTCATTCCTTTGCTTCGCATCCCGTGGGAATTAAAAGGTTTCGTACTCTGCGTTTAGACAGTTCAGTACTTCATATTAAAGGTGACTCGTATATGCTCGTAGGTGATGGCCCGATGGGCCAAAAAAATCAACAGAAAGGCAAATTGATTAAGAAATATCTTGCTCGCACTTTTCGTTAAACCTTTCTTAATTAAAATATGGTTGTACTTAATTAAAAAATTAAACCTTTACTTTTATACTTCAGAGAAACTTTTCACTAAACAAACCTTAGTTAATTTATTTATGCACTTCTTAAAAAAGCCCAGATTTATATCATGTTTTTAGATAATAATTACAACTTTTAGCATGGTTGAAAGTTTATAGATCTATGCAATCAATGTTTTTGAAAGATTAAATATTTTTGAAAGACTGAATATGTTAAGTGTAATTTTTATTAAGTTTGGCGCTTTAAAAATAAATTGTATAATGAGGTAAAGTTTGTATAAATAACTATATAATTATTAATGATTAATACAATGTATAAATTTACAGTTTTGAGGTTTAGAGGGATTAAATATTTTGTGAAAGTTTCAACATATTAATTGAGATGTATTTTTTATTTAATTTTTTTAGTTGTATATTTTAAAATAGTTTTGTATAATGGTTTTGTAGTAAGACTTACTTATTTTTAATTGATTAAGAACTAAAAAAATTAAAATAAAAAAATATATATATTAATCATCCAAGATTATATAGATCATCTACTAATTATTTAATAATAATACTTACATTTGTAAAGCAAGAACCATTTTAGTTTTATAATTTTGCACACTTATACATAGTTTTAAATGCAACAAATTGCTCTCTATGCAATACCTTAGGCATATCACATCAAATTCATTTATTGCAAATATCAAGAAAAAAAATAAAATGCAATAAAAGGCTTATCTAAAAGATTTGATTATTCTCTTGACTTGATAAATTCTAAATTAAAATAAATATATGTTGATTTATTCTATAATAATGATTTTTTTTACCAAACTCTTTTTTCAATTTAATTTTCTAACATTTTTAAATGTAATTAAATGTGTTACTAGACATACCATGAACTTTGATGTGCTTATGTCTTTAAATGTATATTTCATGAGAGAAGTATATATATATATAATTTTTCTAATAAGTTAAGATGAATATATCTTTATATAAATCATTTATATGAGGTAACTAATTTTTAATAATATATGGATTGAAATAGTAAAAGAAATATTAAAGAATTTCATTGACATTGATATTTTTAATAATATTATTATACATTTTGTTTTTATTTTTATAAATATTATATGATTTTAATCTCTTCTATATTAAGTTTTTAAATTATATATATATATATATATATATATATATATATATATAATTATAATTTTGAGTCATTACATTTAATTTAATTTTAGATTAATTAATTGTTTTATACACGTATCTAGATTATTATGTCTAAAAAGAATTCAATCATCTTAGATATTTTCAAACCACCCAAATAATGAAAATAAATAAATAAAAGTTTTGTTAAAAAACTTAAAAATTTCATATCACTTAATTCCATATGTAAAAACAATCAATCTTATGATCTTAACCAAAATAATGATAAAGACATACAATCAATCAAAGCAATTAAAGGTCATCGTATAATGGCGATGGTGATCAACATTAAGTGCATCCAATGTATGGCATAAAACGTCGTATGTTCTTCTCTATCATCATTTTTAAATCATGAAGATTTAATCCCACACCGGTAAGTGGGATTATGGAATTTGATATGTTCATAGTTTGGTTTAGTTTGGTTTGTGAGAATAAGTTTTTTTAGATGTTATTGAATTTCAATATAAGGTTTAGAGAATAAGTTTTTTTAAATGTTAATGAATTTTAATATTAGGTCTTTTTAGATTTTAGGGTTTGATAATTATCTTATTTGCAGAGTAATTTGTTTTATTATTTTTATATTATGTAATCTCTTCTTCACTTGTATGTCAAATTATTATGATTTTCATTGGATTAAAGAATCTTTGTTAGGTTTTGGGTGTTGCTTTCAAACATTACATAATCCAAGTGAACTTGTGTTTTTGGTTTGGGGGTGTTTACCTTTCTTCACAATTTAGGGGTTGGTTCATTCTTAGACTTTGATTAACTAGTCTCTCTCTTGTGCATAGGTACTCATAGTTCCTTACAAGCTAGTCTTCATAGATTTCCCATCCTGTTTTGGGGAAATGTTAATGGGACATTTATGGAATTCAGAGTATTCTTCCCACAGTTACCAAATTCATCCAAATTGTGATGAAGAATTCAAAAATTTTATTCAATTTGATCATTAATTCATGTAGTTTGAATTCGATACAATATGGATTTCTCTCATTTATGACTTGGAGCTTGGATTACACTATTATATGCATCACGGGACTCAACTTGTTTAGGCATTCAATGAAACACCAAGTAGGAAACTTAGCTTGGTTGGAGATGAAATAAGGTAGGTGAATGGTGGCCCTATTGTTTACATCTAGAAATTTGTTTGTCTCAAGTAGCTATGTGTCTTATTGATCTTATGCTATGTCTTTCTTGGAAAGGAATGGTGAATTGTTCCTAATATATATGTTCTTCAATAATATTGTGTTTGAATGATGGGTAGTATGAGGGTGACTCGGTTGATAAGGATAATGAGAAATGAAGAGCCATATCTTTTTTTTTTATAATATGTGTATTTAGAAAATTCAGGAATATGTGAAGAAACTTACCAAAGATACAATAATTCTTAATTAATTACTAAATTGCAAACTCTCAAAACTACATTTTTCTATATCTATCTCACCACATGCTAGGGATTACTTTTTCTTTAGTATCTAATCTTGTTTGGCACATATGTTAGATTACATCACCAATTATAGTGGTCAATAGAGTAGCAATGGTCCAATGCCATAATTCAAACTTCATTTTATTCACTAAAAAATTTTCTCCTTAAAATTTTCCATATTAAATTTTAAACAACTAAAATTTGTTCTAAGCCATTAATGATAACAAGACCTTAATATTTTAATTAATAACCACAATACACAATCATAAGATTTGAGAATGTAATGGTAATAGATACACTCATTTTTTAAAAACACAAATTCAACTTTTGGAAAAAAAATGTAAATAGCTCAATTATATAATGTGAGTCTTACTAAAGGCTCTCAATATGTCATTCACATTTGTGTTTGGAACTTAAGAAGAAAGTATACAACAATTATTTATGTCATTTACATTTGTGTTTGAAACTTAAGAGGAAGAAAGTATTCAAAGTGTTATTTAAAGTCGTTGACCTAGAAAATAAGTATGGCAACAGTCAAATGTAAAATAAGATGAAACTCATACTAAGTATATCTTTTATTAAAATATATTAATTATGTTTTGCAAAATTGTATTTATTTTAAATATTTTCTTTTAAAATATATACTTATAGCTTTTATAGTTTTTACAAAGAAAAATATATACTTATAGCTTTTATAGTTTTTTCAAATTCTTTTTTAAAGGATTTTTATTTTTTTAAATCCATATTGTTTGATAAAAATGTTAGTTTTTAAATTTATCCAACACCACAACAACTAAACATTGCTTTTAATACAATCAATATTAATATTATTGAATAGTTTACAATAATAATCGACAAAAACATACAGACACAAAACCAAAACATGAGGATGCAATAAAGCTGTTGTGAACTTTCATTCGAATGAAAGTTATTGATCGAAAACAAACGAACTTTGCGTGAAAAAGACAAAGTAATCTCATTGAGCAAGATAGTTTAGTTGACCTGTGACTGCTTAAACTATAGAAAAATAATCACATTAACATGATTAAATGTACCATAGGGAAGAGTAATTCTACCTTTAGATCAAATAAAAGCCAACGGTTAACCTTTTTCTACAACGTTTTGAAATAAAGTAGTTGACTTAAACGTTAAAATATTCCCTATTCTTACTGGATCCCAACTTAAAATGGATCAACGAGCAGCGAGATCCCAACTTAAAATGGATCAACGTGCAGTGGGCTGCTGTAATTCAGGATACTTTGAGAAAAATTGTTTGACAGACATTCGTAGGACACATAATTTTGCTTGGATTTTAACTATGATATAAACTGATCTATGTTCTTACAATTTGGATAATGAAAAGAATCCGTTTGATCTCGGTTCTCGGTTCTTACAATTTGGACAATGGAAGGAATCCGTCTGTTAATGCTGCTGTTGCACGGACGTTTTCATGATGAAGTTTTTGAAGAATGCTTGTATATAGTAAATTAGGTTTTCAGAGTTAGTGTCCGGAGACAGCTGGTTTTATATATACGCCTGCGGGTTTACTGACAAATCCTTTCTACAGTGCTTAACTGACAAATCCTTTCTACAGTGCTTAGGACATAGAATTGCCAGGGAATGGTCAGCGTCCGCCCGTGGGAAAAAGCAGATACGACGACTATGCGGGAGGTGGCGAAATTATTGCGATATTGTTAATGAACGTCTCTCTACATTGCATTTGAACGTTCATAATGCTTCGGAGGATTATTATAGAGAAAATGGCAAGTACGATTAGATTATATTCATCCACTTGGATAGGATTTTATTGTATAAATCTTGTCAGTCTTCATTAATGCTCTGGCCATGTCTCAGTCGTTATTATTTAGATTCATACTCGAGTGCTATCATCCACAGTCATCAATGCATGGGATATACTGCGTTCAATCAATTTTGTCTTGTTTTGTTGCAGTGTTTATCAGTCTTGGGGAACATCGAGTATTCTCAGAGTCAGGGTCTTTGGCGTATCCCGGGAGGAAACGATAGAATGGAACACATAAAGTCTGGTACAAAATAATTTTGGTCTTGCGCCGACAGTCGGTAAATATCATTTCAAATAATCATTGTTGTTTGACAATTAACAAAAGAATAAAAATAATAGAATCCGATATCTACCCGCAAAATCTCAGTAGAGTTCTGGTTTTTTTTATTTAAGATTTGACTCAATAAAGCGCCTGGATGGATTTTTAAATTCATAATTAATGATGAAAAAATTCCTTTAAAGCCAAGGATCTTACATTGACCCATCAATTCCTTAATGCCCAGTGATCTTACAGGCGTGGAGAAATAATTTCTTCATTTACCTTCAATCTTGAGAAAAAAATGTTTTCTATTGAATCAAAACTCTTGATATTGGCGATCATCTTTTGAAAATATATTTTGTGATTAAATCACTGTTTATTTTACAAAAAAATCTGACTGGAATGAAAAAGCAATCCCTGCAATAATTCAATCGACATAAACCAAATAGGTTGAAATTAAATATACAGAAACAACATTTGATACATAGAAAGTAATTAATATATAGAAACACTTGTTATTATATTAACTTAGATCCATTGAGTGGAGCCGCTGAACCATAGAATTCTAGTGGCAGGTCCACAGCTTTTTTACATATACACCTGTTAACTATATTTTACACAGGCTTTTAGAATCATGAAATTACATGCATATCACAGAAATTAAATTATCCTGGTAATATCTGATACATATTGGTCAATCATATTCCAACCTCAGTGTTCTTAGTGAAATATATAAGCATCTAAGAACATCCAAGTCCAATCCCAGGCTTACGAACTGTTTTAAGAATCTGCACCACCTCACGCATGGTGGGTCGCAGTGTAGGAGAAACTGAGGTACAGCGGATTGCTAGATTCATAGCACGCATCATCTCTGCTTGATAAACCGGTGTAGACTCTGATAGAACTGGATCGATCAAGCGGTTACAATCCCAATCCCCGTAAAGTGCATGTGCCCAGTCTACAATATTTGCATACTCTCCAAATTCTGGCTCGATTGGCCTTCTTCCTGTTAACATCTCTATCAGGAGAACGCCAAAGCTATACACATCCGTTTTCTCTGTGAATTCCTTTGCATATATATACTCTGTGAAAAGAAAAAAATCAGTAAAGCCAATAACATTTTGCATGAAGAAAAGTGCATTTACATGGAAAAATAATCCATTGTGTTATTTCTCTAACCCTAATAAACTAAATTAAGTACCAGTCATAATAATAAAACTATAAACCAACAATATCTATGTGAATCTATCCTTTAAGCATCCTAAATTCATGCTTTTAAAATAATGCATTGCTAATATTTAAGATGGTGATGAAAAATAGAAGTATAGCCATTGAGAAACCCATGAACTGAAAATTTATTTAACCTGGAGCAACATAGCCGGAGGAAAGATATCCTTTGGAATCCTTTGAAGATGACGGTCCAGTGGAGAATTTGATATTAGGGCTGAGATGAGCTCCATAGTCTGCATCCAGAAATATTTTGGTTGACGTAACGTTCCCGTGCAGAATCCCAGGGCTGCATTCATGGTGCAAATATGCCAAAGCCTTTGCAGTTCCAGAAGCGATCTTCAGTCGTCTTCGCCAATCGAGATTTTTGAACCCAACGCCTTCATGAAGAAGCCCATGCAGATTGCCCTTCTCCATATACTCATAAACAATTAGCAGCCCACTGCCGGTGGCATTTTTGCAATATCCAAGTAATTTCACCACATGTGGATGGTGCAATTTGCCCAAGTACTGGATATGATCTGGATCAAAGCCAAATGCTAACTCCTTGACAGCTAACAGCTTTCCTTTCTTGGTGAATCCTCTGTATACTGTCCCACTGCTTCCCTTAGCGATAGCATTCTCTTCTCTCATGGCATTGATAACTTCTTCGACTGAAAATGCAGGATGTTTCTTATTAAACGAAACAAGTTCCAAAGCATGGGTGCCGCAATCGGGAGACGAAACTTCTGCAGATTCGACCTTTTTAAGCTGCTGCGATCGGCTTCTGAGACGAAGTGTCCAGTATGTGATTGCAAAACAGATAGCAATGAATGCCAGCACAGAAACAGCAATAGAGGCATTCAAACCAGGCCTCCAACTCAAGTCTGGGCATTTTTTCACACCTGGGCTTACTCCACAGACCCCGTCGTTACCATCGACAGCTGTAGAATTAATCTCTACAAATGCTCCAGTAAGAGGCAATGGCCCGTGTAGGTTATTGTGGGAGATGTTAACGAAAACCAGCGACTCCACAGAACCAAGATCAGATGGGACTTTTCCAGTAAGAAAATTTGATGAAAGATCAAGAGACCCCAATACTGGCATCCTGGCTATTTTTTCCGGAATTTCTCCCACCAGCCTGTTGTTGCTCAGATCTATGTCGACTAATTTAAGACAATTGCTAATCTCTTCAGGAATCCTGCCTTCTAACAGATTTCCAGTCAGATGCAACTGAGCAAGCTCGGTCAGGTCTCCCATCTCCGAGGGAATCTGTCCACTGAATCTGTTATTTGACAGATCTAGGGTTTCGAGCTTCGGAAGCTTTCCCATGGAGGGTGGCAGCCTGCCAGTCAACCGGTTTCTTTGAAGCTGAAGCATTTGCAGGGAAGGCATACGCCAAGGAATTCGATCAACGGTTCCGCTCAAGTTGTTCGAAGAAATGTCGAGATAATAAACGAGAGGGAGCTGGGTAAAACCGACCGGGAAGTCACCGGCAAGATAATTTTCCTCGAGGCGCACTCGCCGCAGGCTTTGACAATTCGCCAGGCTTTCTGGAATGGGTCCGCTGAGAAAGTTCTTGAACAGTATAAGCTTGTAAAGGCGTTTCGAGTTGCAGAGGCCAGCCGGTATCGAACCCTGGAGCAGATTCCCCGAGAGATCCAATGCTGATAGATTGTTCCTCGTGCCCAGTTCTGCAGGTATATTACCCCGGAACCTGTTGGCCCACAGGGCAAGAATATCAAGCTGCGGCAGCGAGGCGAGAGAGGACGGGATTCGACCCGTGAGATAGTTGGCAAATAAATTCAAAACCTGCAGACTTTGTAGATTCAGAATCCTTTCATCAATTTCGCCATTGAGGGCATTGTCGCTGAGATCCAAAGAAACCAGCTTTGTGAGATTGTAGATGGACATGGGTAATGAACCCGAGAGCTTATTCTGATACAGAAAGAGCTCCTCTAGACTAGTAAGATTACCGATAGAATCAGGGATTTTTCCCGTGAGATTATTGTATACAAGGTCCAGATGAGTGAGAGAAGCAATTTCTCCTATTTCAGAAGGAATTTCACCAACGAGCTGATTGTAGCCTAGATAGAGCCATTCCAGTCTCTGGAGCTTCTTCAAAGCAGAAGGAATTTTGCCCGTCAGCTCGTTTCCTGCAAGTGTCAAGTACACTAAGCTTGTCACATTAGAAATCTGAGGAGGAATAGTCCCTTCTATACAATTACCGCCCAAATCAAGATAAGTGAGACTGGGGTACAGCCCAATATCAGAAGGAATGACTCCAGATATCATATTATTGTAGAGATCCAAGACCTCCAGCATTCTCAGACTCGACAGGCCAACAGGAATCGCCCCAGAAAAATTGTTGCCACGCAGAATGAGTTTCCTCAGACTCGAGCAATTTGCGAATTCAGCCAGAACCGAGCCCGAGAAATTGTTGCTAGACAAATTCAGAACACGAAGAGCCTGCAACTCTGCAATGGCCGAAGACAAGGTGCCAGTTAAATTCTTGCCATGCAGATTGACGGCAATCACTGGCCCTTGCAGCTGCGATTTGCAGGTGATGCCAGTCCACGTGCATGGTGTCGAGTCATTCTTTTTCCAGTCAGAAAGAGAATTAAGTGGATCCTTCACCATGGCTTTGAATTTGAGCAAGGCATCAACTTCCCCATTAGCCTTCACTGATATCCCTGCAAACAGCCATACCCAACTCACACAAACTAACACAATGATTCTTAGAATTCCCATGCCCAGCATATCCATGTAGCCTGATCTCAATTATCTCAATGCACAATTCTTGGCTATCTTGGCATGCGAAATAGATATAGATATCCTCGTGCCAACTCCTGACTAATGAACACAAAGAACTACTGCGACAGCCCACCCATTTATACTGCGTAAATTCATTAAAAGTTCAAAAGTACACGCGTTGTGCATCCCAGTGGAGAAAAGCATAGAGAATTTCGAGCATTTTAAGGGGCAAACAGGAAGAAAAAGGCAGTGGGGGGTGTGTGGATGGGGTGGCCCCCCAGCCCTTCTCCCCACGTTGGGGCATCAATCCTGCTGTACTCCTCCTACACTCCACTAACCTTTTTCCATCCAAATAATCGTAAAATCTCAATTAAAACAGATCATAGCTCGCAGACTAATCATAAAATCTCAATGTAAACACACCAGCTGCAAAAATAACATTTGCACAAAAACGCCCGATATAAAACAACATTATATTCTGCCACAATCAGGCCTGCTTTTTTATCTGTCTCCGTGCGCGCGTGCTGCAGACGGCCCCATCCATAGACATTGATAGCCATGCCTGGCCCCCTCATTCCTTCCATCCGTTTTTATTATTATGAAGATTCGCACTGATCATCTCGCCATGTCACACAACCCTAATCCCTCATATGAAATATAAAAACCCTAACTATTCTCGTTGATTGAAACCCTATTATAAATCTAAGCTCAACGGTCTATTTGGTCTAGTTTGATCGATTTGATGGGCGGTGCTTCCCTAATTTCAGCTGGCGTGTTTTCTTTTCCAGCAGCTTTAGCAAAAGTAAGGAACGAACAACAAAATAAATGAGAAAGAATGCATTTGTTTACGTTACTAATGACTCATTCAAGGAGAATATATGGGAATATGTATGTAAATCACTTTCTAGAACATCGACACAGCGGGTATGTCGGTGCTGATCCATCCTTATCTTGCTCCCCCAAAGAGTTCATTCAGTCTCCATCACGGTCCCTCCCATAGCTTCTCCATAGCCCACAACTCCATTGCCGGAGCTATCCTCAAGAAGCACAGATTTCGGAATTTGTTTACCCTAGAAAGGGATGGATGTCTTAGCCTAGATTCTGTGGTTTAAATTATTAAAATGTATTAACATTTATGTAAAGTAATTAAAATTGAAAAACACAACAGATTTTTTTAAATATAATAAAAAAATTATAATTCTTTTTATATATTTATGTTAAATTTATATATTAAAGATTAGAGACATGCATTTTAAAAAAAAAATTAAAATTGGTAAATATATAATATTAAAAAGCAAAGTATAAAAAATGAGATTGGATGTTTGAAATGCTATAAATGTAATACTACCACAATGGTGAGGACGATTGTCTAAATTCATATGGAGGATTATTTTCAAAAATAATTTTATCGAAAGAGACGCTTAAGAATAATGACTTAAAAGTTATTTGTATATATGTTAATATATTATTTGTGTATATGATAATGTATTATTTGTGTATATGATAATGTATTATTTGTATATATGTTAATATATTATTTGTGTATATGATAATGTATTATTTGTGTATATGATAATGTATTATTTGTATGGTGATTTTTAAAATTATATGATGAGAAATTGCATTACATAATATAGTTTAATTTTTTTGAATAGCATATATGTTAGTGTTTTGGAGAGATTTTTAAGTACAAAATTGTGAATTTTATAATATGATTTAATTTTTTATATACAACTATCAAATTAGAGAGAGGGTATTTTTTATATAATATTAGATATAAGAATACATTATGAAACCCAAAAATCTTATGGAAAAATGTACAATTGAGATTAATGACTATTCATGAATTTTATATCTTGAATTCTCTTATGGAAAAAGGCAATTAAGATTGATTCCAATTGGAATTAGTTTGAACCTAGTATTTTTATGGGAAAAGGCCATTGAGACTTTAGGCTTATTTTATAGTATCCAACTCAACAAACATAAGAAAACCAACCATGTTATAGAAAGGTAATTGATATTTACACCTATACATGAATATAATACTAAGAAAAATTATCGAAATCTCAATTGAGGGACCAATGCTTACAGGAAAATATGGGTTACAAGATTTTATAGAATATGTTAATTGAGATAGATGCATATTTACAGATATCAAACCCACCGAGACTATCTATAAATATCATATCCAATAGTGTCATGGAATGAAAGAAGAAATAGAGGTTATGAGTGTAACACCCATAGCAATCTTATGAAAAGAGGTAACTGAGATTGATGCATATACAAAAATACCAAACCAAAGGTATTACGGGAAGAGATAGTTGAGATATGTGTATTTGCAAATATGGTTCCCACTCAAGGGTCTTATGGAAAGACTAGTTCCACGGGGTATTCACTTAGTGAAGCTAAGCCATAGCACCTTCATTCATATGATATTAAAGAATACCCCTAATTTCACTAGATATTGATAAATACCTACCAAAATCATTTTGTTGAGGCCCCCTCCCAATGCATACTTCCAATTAAAAAAACACTATTTTTACGAGATATTCCCTAGAAACTCATTTTTATACACCCAATACCTATAAACCCCCCATGCCCTACTCGCCCCCCAATATCTACAATATATTGATTTTTTTGTTACAATTTAAACCCCCCCATTTATGAATGAACATGATAAGATATTGATCAACATGGTAAATCCATTATGACTAGTTCACGCCATTGCATATTTGTAAATATAAAAGACAGCCCATTCTTATGGAAAGGTGCAATTGAGATTGATGCCTCCTTGTGGTGACAATTGAGATTATCAATACCTATCCATAAATATGGAACTTGGAAATCTTATGGAAAGAGGACATTGAGACTGATGTCGATTTCTTATATGAGATTGTATGGAAAGTGGAAATTGAGATTGGTGATTATTTACAAATTGTAAGAAAGGCATCAAATAGATTATGGAAAGAGGCAAGGTTAAGGTTGTTTCCTATCCAAAATTATAAAACCAATGACCTTATGGAAAGAAGCAATTAATGTTGATTCCCCATAGTGGTGTTTAGCAAAGAGACAATTGAGACTAATTCCTATCAATGGATATCAAATTTGGTGACCTTATGAAAAGAGGAAATTGAGATTTTTCCTATCTGTGAATATCAGGACTTGAAGTATTATGCATTAATGAAACCCCACTTTGTTAAGAAAAGAAGTAATTGAGAAAGACACACATTTGAATGTACAAGACACATTAGTCTTATGGTACCCAACAGTTATGTCCCCTCCCATCGATCCGTTGCAAGGGAGGAAACATGAACAAAGATACCGAGCTTGTTTGACAATCTCAGCCCCATTCATTAGTAATAAATTCATTGTTATATAAAAGCTTATGCGTGCAGATCATTCTTAATAAACACGACGAAATTACACACTATCCACACACCATTTCATCATGCCTTCAACATATAAACAATAGTCATTAATTAAAACATTGCAGAGCACATAATTAACATAACTCAAACCACAAAGAATACTTATCTTGAAATGTAGTGTAGAATCATACTCAATATAAACACAATGGAATAATCATAATAACACACACGCAGAAGGGAATACATCAGCCTATTTCTTCTAGGAATAATAATGAAACAATCATACAATAATCAATCCCATCGTCATGCTATGCACAAGCTTCATATCAACAATATTAAGAGAATCCTAGAGAATCATTTCATTTCATTAACATGAATAATTAATATTCAGAACAAAGCACAGAGTGATCACAATTTAAACCACAAACAATACTTATCTGTAAGATGAAACTGTCCAACAACTGGCTATGTGAGAGCAACATTCCACCCAACCATAGATCTCTGTCCAGCCTATATTCTTTCAGCTGAGAGATCACCCCTGAGTTGGGATGTGTATCCACTAAGGAGGAACTAAACAGGCTCAGTCACAGCCATGGTTTCACTCAAACACTCATGCTAAGCCAACACAAAGTTAGGTTTATCAAGCATGCAATAAGAAAAGGAGGAGGATGTTAAGCCAATGAGTTCAACCACAGAGCTACAGACATCTCAAGCTAAATTCAAGCAATACAATCCCCTGTTCAAACATTCACACTTGGATTTCTCACAATTCTATCATCAACTAACTCAATCCCGTCACTGGATTTCTAGGCTATAAAAACTGGGTTTTCCAATGGATTTCGGGGTAGCTAATGCTCTTAATTTAACCCCAAGGTTCATATCTATGGATCCCCCATTCGATTTCACCGTCAATACCAAATTCTGGGTGTTTATGTCACTTCAAAACGTGGGTTCTTGCAAAGTTGCGATTTTTGTTTTTTCTCACTGCTAGGCATGTGTAATGGGTGAAAACTGAAGTTGGGATGCTCAACCATGTAATGGAATGAGTAAGAACCAATTCCCATGAGGTAGAGTGACTTGTGGGTCAAGGAAACAGAGCCCATACCCTGCCATACGAATTTCTAGGCTGTCCATGCTCCATTGAAGCCATGGACTGATTTCTTCAATAACTTTCTTACACAGATTTAACTGCGAGCAAAGAAAGTCAAATGGGTTCTCAAAATGACATTTGGAACCATATGGTTCAATCCCACAACCCCCTCACCACTCCCTAGTGGATACACATGGCCCCTTCTCATTAGTTGCTTCCATAGCCAATTTTGGTATTTTATTTCATGATGTTTATTTACATTATTTTTACAATGTTCCATGGCTAAATAACACATGGGTAACATAATATATAATACTTTCCTTTTAAATCAAATTCGATCATCCACGAGCGGGGCCTTGGCCTTGAGCTCCACACCAGGAAAACATACATTACATATATACAATATTTACATTAAAAGATAATATATCCTAAGGGTCAAAATGGGGTATTACACCAACCATCTTATGAAAAATTTAGTCTAGATTGATACTTAGTTGAGATAGATGATGCCTATATGCAAATATGAGACCTTTTGTAGTCTTGTAGAAGCACACAATATTATAAAATGTGGCAACCAAGATAAACTCATATCTACAAATATCAAATCCACATATATCTATCCCTATCTATGAATATAAGACCCAATAGTGTTGCAGATATTATAGAAAAAGGCAATTGAGGTTGATTCCTAGTAGAAAATATCAAACTGGATGGTCAATGGTTGAGATTGATGCATATTCCAGAATGCGAAATCTAAGGTCTTATGGAAAGAGGAAATAGAAATTAATTCATATTCGTGAATATTGTACCAACGTGATGACCTTATGGAAAGACATGTGGTTGATACTTGTGCCTATTCACAAAAATCAAATTTGGCTACATTACAAAAATAATAAATTAGGATTAAGGTTTTTGACAATCTCATGGAAATACAATTGAGATTGATTCATATCCATGAATATCAAACTTCATGATGTTATGCAAATATGAATTTGAGATTTATCATTATAAACAATATTATGGAAAGAGGAAACTGAGATTGAAACATATTTGCAAATAACTAGAAAGCCACTACATAGTCTTATGGAAATATGAAGTTAAAAGATTAATTCCTATCTTCAAATATAAAACTTGGTGATATTCTCAAAATATGAAATTGAGATTGATGCCTCTCAACAATCTTATGGAAAGAGGCGATTGAGATATTGAGATATGAGTTGTATAGAAAAAAGGATATTGAGATTGATGACACTTAATGGTATTTTGCAAACATATAATTGAGATTGATACCCCTCAATGGTCTGATGAAAATCGGATGTAATTGAAATTACTGCTTATATGCGAATAACAAACCTAACAATCCCATGGAAAGAGGAAAGTGAGGTTGATGCGTATCTGTCAATATCAAACCTACATAATGATCTTATACAAAGAGTTATTTGAGATTGATATTTATTCATGAATATCAAGCCTAGCCATCTTATGGAAATAAGAAATTGAAATTGATTCTACCTAATGATCTTATGGAAATATGAACTTGAGATTGATTCCACCTAATGATCTTATGGAAATATGAACTTGAGATTGATTCCTATGTAAAATAATTCAAACCTAGTGGTCTTGTGTGAAGAGATAATTTATATTGATTACAAATAGTTTTCTAGAAATAGGTACTTGAGATTGGTGCCTATGCAATCTTATGCAAGGAGGCAATTAAGATTCATACCTCCTCTCAATGGCGACTTCACTAAATAATAAAACATATGTGGTGACATTTGTATCATGAAGGTTCAAATCCCTCCAAGAACACATTCTTTTTCACTAATGGTCTAGTATGTTTTTCCAAACAAGTTTCCTAAATACCTTTTGGCAATGACACTTGAGATTGATGCTTATTCATGAATATCAAACTTGTTTTTTATCTTATGGGAAGAGGAAATTGAGATTATAATTAATATAGATATCATTTGATGATCTTATTAAAATAGTAGCTCAAATTAATACTCGCATATATCCATGTTAACCCTAGATAAAGCACTGAAGGGATCAAATCCTTTGAACTTTGATAATTTAAGAAGAATCTAGCATGGTTGTAGTCTCACTCAACTCAATAAAAGTCATAAATCAAAACTTACGCAATATGTAAATTATAATTTTCTATTATAATATATATATATATATATATATATATATATATAATTTTCACTTAGAAACCAAAAGACAATGAATATTTATTACTTTCATTAATAACTATATTTGACTAGCATATAATATTGTTATTATTATTTGTTTTAATTATTATATATTTTCTTAAAATGACATATAATGATGTAAGAAAATTTAGATTTAACATTTTTTTGATATAGTCCTAAATTTAGATTTTTTCTTTTAAACTTCTCTATTTATAAAGTTAATCTATTTTAAATTATTTTAAACATCCAATACAAAATAAGGTAAACCACTATAAATATACAACCTTAAAACTTTACAACAAATTATTAATATTCCAAAAATAAAATATTTATTCATAATTCCAAAGTTATCATGGAAATGTGCATACATTTTGACCACCATCAAGCAAGCATGTTTACAAAAGCAAGCCTTTATTAATAATGCCACATACATTTGACCACCATCAAGCATACCCCATTTACAAAAGCAAAACCTTTAATGAGCATTTAGAAAAGCAAGACTTTATTAGTAAAGCCTATACATTTTGTACAACCCATTTACAGAATTTATTAATAATTGAAAAGTTACCTATGTTAGGTACATGGAATGCCCATACAAAGCACAAGTATATCATCAAGGATCTTAGTCTTTGTACTTAAGTGTAAGTGTACAAGAAAAGTCCAAACCGAGGACAATTACCTGACATGAAGTAAGACTTATCCCATTAGAGCATGAGAGTGTAAACCATATACTTTCCAGGGTCTTAGAAGAATTTGAGCCTAGTCTTTGTACTTGTAAATGAATCCATTAGGCTATATCAAGCAGCTCGTGAACGCACGGAAGACACTATCTACAAAAATTGTATTGAAGGTGGTGTCACCAAAAGTTTGTACATTGTCGTTAAGATATTACACAGAAACATCATTCATATTTCCAAAGCAAAATTGTATTCGAAGGTAGTGTCACCAAATTTTTTGTATAAGCGTATTAAGTTATGATGAATAAACATAGTTCATATTATGAAATGTCATTGTGAACTCTAAACACTTAATTCTAATATTTATGATTCTACTGTATGTTTTCTTAATTCTAATATTTATGATTCTGCTGTATGTTATCATAACATTTATTACTTTACTACAAAGTACTTATAACTCTGCCAAATAACATTACTATATCATTCATATTTGTTTTCATTCCATCGTGTACCATAGTCTTATTATTCTCATAAACATTCAAATTTATATACGTTATTATCTTGACTCGAATGACTCAATATTCTGTTTGAAACCCTTAGATTATATTTCGAAGGTTGGCTTAAGTATTGACTTTAATATACCTTTGTTGTGCATTATATCGAAAAACTAGAAAGTTGGGTCATCTTTTAGAAAGTTAAATGTAAAGAGGTCAACATACCTTCACACCGAAACACACCCCCTTCTAGATATCTATTTGTAATGATAGCATACACGCATGGGGAGTATTAAAACCTAAAGTAATGTAAGTATGGAACATTTCATGGTTCTTTTTAGGCCAACTTAAAAGTTGCTTTTAAGTTCAAGACCCACAAAATGGCTTAAAAAAATATGCTCTCTTTGACTTTCAATTGGTGGGATTTGAAGATTTTCTAAAGGATTTTCTAAAGTACATAACAAAATCACATCACATAAAAACAAATGGTTTTACTTTATTTTATTTTAAAAGTTGTATTTAAATATTTGCATTGATAAATGAAAACCTTATTTTTAATATTAGAAAAAAAGTTGAACCTTCTCTCTCAATAGAAAGTTGAATACTTGAAACACTTTTGTGGATGAAAGGACTAAAAGAACTCACTTTATTACATGGGACTAATTTTAATTTATGAAAAGATATGGTTTTACTTTATTTTATTTTAAAAGTCGTATTTGAATATTTGCATTGATAAATGAAAACCTTATTTTTAATATTAGAAAAAAAGTTAAACCTTCTCTATCAATAGAAAGTTGAATACTTGAAACATTTTTGTGGATGAAAGGATTAAAAGAACTCACTTTAATACATGGGACTGATTTTAATTTATGAAAAAATAGTTATTCTAAGGTCAAAGTTGAATATGAGTAGGATACTTAAAAAAGTATAATGACTTTTTAGCTTTGATGACATGTTCTAAATTGTTCTAATAGAGCTTGATTACTTTTGATTGACTTGTTTTAAATAATAAATTTAGATAAGGGAAGAATGCAAAGGCAAACCGAAATATAATAAAATAACAATCATAATGAAATACAATATATAATATTAACAATAATAAAGAAGTAAACATAATGATGATATACAATATTTTTTAAAGATAATAATGATATAGAATATTAAATTATATATAATATTAAAATAAGAAATAAAAAACATAATAATATATATCATATTAAAAATATCTTTAAATGAGAATAATGATATACAATATAAAATTATATATATAATATTAAAAATATTAAGTAAGCAAATACAATAATGATATACAATATTGTAAATATATTTTCTAATTTTTTATAATGTTCCATTATATTAATAATTTGGAAATGTGTTTATATAGATGCTTTTCTTTCAATTGTGTGTGTTATGATGTCGTATGTATAATAATTATGAAGCAAAGGTGGTATATAAAACATATTTAGATTAATTTTTTTTCTAATTTGAAATATAGTTTTATATGTAAATCTTTAGGTTGATGTTGTAACATCCTTCTTTCCTCACTTTGATATTAACATCATTAATAATGTTTATGTCATGCTTTGTAGATTATCTTTAACTTGTGATTGTGTTCACAACACTTACAAAAATTTCCTGGTGGGTATTTGTTTCCTTCTAATTGTTATCATAATAATTACAAGTCAGTTGTGGGTGCTCTTTAGCTTATGAGAGTTGTAAAATGCAAGCACATACATAGTTGTGTGTTGGTGCATGTACCCTACACAATTAGAGGTGATCTAATAAGCCGAAATACGCAATGGGATCCGGCTAGATTAACACTTGCACCTTATGCTTCATTTATGTTGACTTGATGCACCACAAATGATGTAGGGTAAATGTACCATATGAAATCTTTGAACCATTGTGTGGTGGTTCATGCACTCTGCACCATGAGTGATGGATTATGTAACTTGATGATTACGAGTTCTAGTTAAACTGATTTTGGACCTTATGATTCCTTAAGGTTGATTTGATGCATTGTGCATGGAGTATCGTACATGCCTTGGCACACATGTATGTATCATTGTATGTTGGTTCTTGTACCTTGCTCCATGAATGGTGTATTTAAGAAACCTACATGCAATTTGACATTCAATAAGATTACCAATTAAACCTCATGGTGATTTCATGTTGTGAGGACACACTATGATCAATGTGGGGGTATATGCACTTGCACACAATATTGTACCATTTTGCTTCAATGTGTGCATCCAACACCATTTGTAATGTGTCTAGTCAACTTCAAGCATGGGGGGTTCACTAAGTAGGAAACATTATATCATATCAGTTCATATTATGAGGTTTACAATTATAAAAAAATGAAGTAATAAATTGCTTAGTATATAGGGGTCTATGGGTATTTTTAATACACTAAAACCCATAAATATTGGGGAGGGGGTTAGAATTAAGTGTCAATGGGTTGAATTAGGTATTGGGAGGTATGAATGGATATAACTTTTCATGTCAAGGTGGTGTGGATATGATTGTGCGTGCATTCAAAATAATGTTTGTATATGTACAACATATATGTGAAGGTGGTGTGAACTTGGTCATATGTGAAGTCATACTTGTGCTTAAATAGGTTTTCTCTATAATATGTGAAAGTGATGTGAAGTCTTTTGCAACAACTATGTGTGAAACCAAGCTACATTCAATGGTTTTTTCGACGTATGAAAATATCTACTCCCACCAAGAGTCCAAGAAGATCTCATTTTTAATCCTATAATATTCCAAGGTTTATAAAGGTTATGCGATGTCACCATAATAGCAATATAAATAAAAAATGAGTTTTAAAACTATCATGGACAAAATGGATATATAGGATAAGGGTATTTTAATTGGAATAATATATTGGGAATGGGGTTCAACAAACATATTTATAGAAGTATTCCTTAATATTTAATGTAATTAGGAGTATTATGTAATATCCCATGAATGTAGGTGCTATGCCATAAGTTAACTAAATGAAACCCTCAAGACTTCAAATCACCCCACACAACTGGATTTTGTGTCTCATTCCAGGCTTATTCGATTTTTTTTTTGTGTTGAACTAGTGTGGCTTGCAATGTTAGTCAAATGTTTGTAGTGTAAGGTTGCTTAAGCGACGTTACATCTATCGAACAAACGTTGGATACAACATGTTTTTTTTCCATTTTTATTCCACAAAAATGTGTATTTTACATTGGTTAAACATAAAAAAGTGATGTTCCTTAACATCGATGAAACATCTAATAAGCTACATTCCAAACATATAACTCACATTGGTCAAATGCCCAATATGCTACATTGCAAATGTCAAACGATTTTTTGTCGAACATTCGATAAGGTACATTGAAAATGTGGAATGCACTTCATTTGAATGTCCAATAAGATATGTTGAAAATGTGGAATGAACATTGGTCAAACACCCGATAAGCTACATTGAAAACGTGGAGCAAAATTCAGTCGAATGTCTGATAAGCTACGTTACAAACGTGGAATGAATGTTGCTCAAGTGTCCGATAATCCATGTCTATAATTTCCTTGAACAAAAAAAACGTGGATGTAACATCAATCTAACAGCGGATGAACATCGATTATCTTGTAAAGAATCGACATTAGACTTATGTGATCGATGTTCAACCCACATTGCTTATACATCAAACTAACATTGGGTACATATTTCAAACATGTAACGAACTTCGGTTAAACATCCAATAAGCCATGCTTATAAATGGCTTGAAAAAAAAAATGTGGGTGTAATGTCTAAGGGTTGTCAAATGAATGTTTATTAACTTGTGAAGAATCAACGTAAGAGATATGCTACAGATATTCAACCCACACCTGATCCGGATTTATGTGGGAACGAAATGAAAGAGCATATACATAATCATATACATAGATATATTTCAAATAACACAATGATACAGTAAACACATATTCTATTAAATAATGGAAATAGAACAGACTGTAAAATAAAAGTGGTTAGAATGGTAGTAGCTATCTCTAAGAAGAGATGTGCCCGCTATGCTCATTCGTTCCAGGCTTAATACAAAAAGAGGCTGAAAGGGCCTATTTATCATAAGAATGAGGGAAAGAATCCCAAACATCCAGAAACCTAACCCTAGAATACGAACCATCATTAAGTTTGTGGCCCCAAGGTGGTTAGTTGAACAGTCAACTTCCTGGGGTCATAACTTTTGCATACAATCTTCGTTTGGGGCGTTTGGTAGCCCATTGGAAAGGTCTATTCGAGATTTACAACTTTTGAATGTAGTCAAATGAATGTTGTTCGAAACCATTTGGCCTGCCAAATCGCCAAAAAAGGTCGTTTGGGGCCTCAAAACAGCCCTAGAAGTTTAGGACCTGAAAAACCGTAGAAAAATTACTAGAAAATTATTGAAATGGGAAACTGTTTTGAGCCAGTGGAATAGGTGGCTGGCCACTGATATCCATATGTATCATTCCTCCCCACCTAGGAAGAAATGGTATCCATTGCGTTAAATCCCTTATCACATGCCGAACTGTGTGTTGAGTTGAGCTCCTGGTGTGGCGTTTGCTGAAGTGAAAAGGCTGCCTTACATTGACATCTGTAGAGGGTTGTAATTGTTGTTGATGGATGCGCTAGAGTGTTTCAACAGTTTTGGTTGTCGTGGTATCCTTGGTCTGCATTCGTGTGGATGGTTTCTTTTTGGAGGAGCACCTTGAATGCGTGGCCTTGCACTGTAGAGGTACCTGAATAGGCGATGCTGCACTGAATTTGTGTTCTTCTTGTTTCTATTGCGTAGAGGGATAATGTGCAATGGTTGTGTATCTCTCTACGATATGATGTTCTTCTTCATTGGAAATTGTGAATAGGGAAAATTTCCCAATGTGGGAGATTATCTTCCTACCCTGCTTGGTTGGGGTAGGTGCAACTATCTCTAGTATCCGATAGAGTTGTCCCCCCAAAGTGACAATGAAACTGCGAGGTCATGATTCATATATAGCATGATGCTTCCACATATATGGCTATCCTAAAAGAAAATCACATACTTCAAGTGGGGCCACATCACACAATACCTCATCTTTGAAGGGCTTGATGATGTATGGTAGGTGACATTGATGACTGACGTAGATCCCTCATCCTTGGTTTAGCCATCCAATGGTGCATGGTTGAGGGTGTGGTGTTATTCGTAGTTCCAAACTCTTGATGGCTTATGCTAAGATCAGGTTCTTTTGGCTGTCGTTGTCCACAAAACAATGTAGGGGAATTCCCTTCACCCACATCTGTGAGTGGAAGAGGCGCTCCTCTACCTCCAACTCTTTAGGATCCTTTGGTTGAATCTGTGTGGTAGAAACAATGACATTGGGTTCTACATCAATGATCTGCTTCCCTTTGTCTATGGCTGTGACATTAGGTTCTGAATCAGAATCGGATCTGGGATTTGATTTTGAAGCTTTGATTTCTGCCACCAATGATTTTTTTGAGCGACATTCATCAGTGTTGTTCCAGGGGATTTTGTGGAACTCGCACCACTTCCCTGTGTCTGTTAAGATCCTAGTGAACGAACTTAACTAACACCTAGGGGTTTTGGTGTAACGGTTTGTATCATTTTGTATTAGAGCCTCCACCCAGGTTCAGTCACAGAGAGGGTGGAAATGTCGGCATTGCAGTGTTTGCTCGAGGCTCTTACGACGCAAAGGGGACACCACCGTACGGGCGCACATCCAGCCCAGAGTCTGGACTGCGGAGCGTGGTGGGATGTTAAGATCCTAGTGGACGACCTTCACTAACACCTCGGGGTTTTGGTGTAACGGTTTGTATCAGTGTCCTTCTTTGTCTTTCCATTACCCATCTTTGCTTGTGGTTGAGACTGGTTGTCCCTTCCATGTCCCATGTTCTATGAGCTTGAGTTTCACTTTCCTTGCTTCTGCGCAGGTCCGAAGTCGCGCTTGTTCTTTTGCTGAAATTTATGCTCAATTTTAACAACATATCAATAGGCGGATCAGAGTGAAGAGATGTCCAGGAAATCCATCTATGTTCGTATGTACCGGTGTAGGCCACTGCAATATTTCAGTACTAGGTGTCGCTTAGAGTCCTTGACACCCAGCTTTGTGCGCAAGGTATGAAAGTTGTTGGTGTACTCCAACATCGTTTGGTCCCTGTCTTGACACAGAATGGTCCATTATGTGTACTGGTGATCATAGTTTCCCACAGGATAATATTGTTCCTTGGCGACATCTATAAAAGAGGCCCAAGTGGGAATGGCATCAAACAATCCATACCCGTCTAATGAGTTTTGATCACAATAAGTTTCCCACCAATTTTTGACATGGGGGACAGCCTTAAGGAGCGCAAAGATGATATTTTCCCTGTCGAAAAAAATGTGGACAGATAAATACCCTTTTAGTAAATTCAACCATTTATCTAGGGCATTGACATCGATCTGGCATTCAAATAAAGGGATATCAAAATTAACTTGCACCTTGAAGGGATTTGCATCTCCAAAATGGCTTCTCGTTGAAGGTGTATTCGCCGTTGTTGACATGCATCGAAGGATCTGGGTGAAATTATCCATCATCTCGTTCCTCTGTCGTGCGAGGGATTCCTCGAGAAACAACTTGATAGGATCTCCTACTTCGTCATCTCTCTTTTCTTTCTCCATGGGAGGGTGTTTGGGGCGAAGAGAGTGGTATTCCCCAATTGAAACTAGTTCGAGACCGAACTCTCTATATCCGGACCTCAATGGGGACATGCACCAAGAAACAATCAAAGAGCAGATTGCTCTGATACCACTGATCCATATTTATGTGCAAACGAAATGAAAGAGCAGATACATAATCATATAAATAGATATATTGCAAAGAAAAGAGTGACACAGTAAACGAATATTCTATTAAATAGTGGAAATATAACCGACCGTAAAATAAAAGCAGCTAGAATGGTAGTATCTATCTCTGAGAAGAGATGTGCCCACTATGCTCATTTGTGCCAAGATGAATACAAAAAGAGGACGAAAGGGCCTATTTATCATAATCACGAGGGAAAGAATCCCAAAAATCCAAAAAACTAACCCTAGAATATGAATCGTCATAAAGTTTGCGGCCCCAAGGTGGTTAGTTGAATGGTCAACTTCCCGGGGTCATAACTTTTGCATACGATCTTCGTTTGGGGCGCTTGGTAGCCCGTTGGAAAGGTCTATCTAAGATATACAATTTTTTGGGGGGATTGATGATTGTGGTTGGCAATATTTTGTCTTGCAAAATAACAAAAAAATGTCATTTAGGGCCTCAAAACGGCCTTGGAAGTTTAGGACCCGAAAAACCGTAGAAAAATTACTAGAAAATTGCCGAAATGGGAAACTGTTTTGAGCAAATATAATAGGTGGGCGGCCACTGATATACATATGGATCATTCCTCCCCCCTTAGGAAACAATGGTATCCATTACGTCAAATCCCTTATCATATGTCAAACTTTGTGTTGAGTTGAGCTCCTGGTGCGGCGTTTGCTGAAGTGAAAAGGCTGCCTTACTTTGACATCTGTAGAGGGTTGTAATTGTTGTTGATAAATGCGCTAAAGCTATTCAATAGTTTTGGTTGTCGTGGTATCCTTGGTCTGCATCAGTGTGGATGGTTTCTTTTTGGAGGAGCACGTTGAATGCGTGGCCTTGCACTGTAGAGGTACCTAAATAGGCGACACTGCACTGACTTTGTGCTCTTCTTGTTTCTACTGAGTAGAGGGATAATGTGGAGAGGTTGCGGATGTATCTGTGATTTTATGATCTTCTTCAGTGGAAAATGTGAATAGGGAAAATTTCTCAGTGTGGGAGATTATCTTTCTGCCCTACTTGGTTGGGGTAGGTGCAACTATCTCTTGTATCCGATAGAGTTGTCCTCCCAAAGTGACAATGACAATGCGAGGTCATGATTCATATATAGCATGACGCTTCCACATATATGGTTGTCCTAAAAGAACATCACATACCTCAAGTGGGGCCACATCACACAATAACTCATACTTGAAGGGCTTGATGTTGTATGGTAGGTGACATTGATGAGTAACATGGATTGCTCATCCTTGGCTTATCCATCAAATGGTGTATGGTTGAGGGTGTGATGTTATTGGTAGTTCCAATCTCTTGATGTATTCTATTGAGATCAAGTTCTTTTGGCCGTCGCTATCCACAACAAAATGTAGGGGAATTCCCTTCACCCACATCTGTGAGCAGAAGAGGTGCTCCTCTGCCTCCAACTCTTCAGGTTCCTCTGGTTGAATCTATGTGGTAGAAACAATGACACTGGTTTCTGCATCAATGATCTACTTCTCTTTGTCTGCGGTTGTGACATTGGGTTCTGAATCAGAATCAAAACTGGGATCTGATTTTGAAGATTTGATCTCCACCACCAATGATTGTTTTGAGCGACATTCATCACTGTTGTGCTAGGGGATTTTGTGAAACTCGCACCATGTCCCTTTGTCCTTCTTTGTCTTTCCATTACCCTTCTTCACTTATGGTTGGGACTGGTTGTCCCTTCCCTATCCCATGTTATGCGAGCCAGAGTTCCCTTTGCCTTGCTTATGCATAGGTCCGAAGTCGCGCTTGTTCATTTGTTGAAATTTCTACTCAATTTTAACAACACATCGATAGGAGGATCTGAGTGAAGAGATGTTGAGCAAATCCATCTATGTTCGTATGTACCGGTGTGGGCCACTGCAATAGTTTAGTACTAAGTGTCGCTTGGAGTCCTTGATACCCAGCTTTGTGCGCAAGGTATGAAAGTTGTTGGTGTACTCTGACACCATTTGGTCCCTCTCTTGACGCAGAATGGTCCATTTTATGTATTGGTCATCATAGTTTCTCATAGGGTAATATTGTTCCTTGACGACATATATAAAAGAGGCCCAAGTGGGATTGGCATCAAACAATCCAGACTCATCTGATGAGTTTTTCTCACAATAAGGTTCCCACCAATTTTTGACATGGGGGACAGCCTTGAGGAGCGAAAGATGATCTTTTCCCTATCGAAAAAATTGTGGACAGAGAAATACCCTTCTAGTAGATAACCATTTATCTAACGCATCCTCATCGATCTGGATGTCAAATAAAGGGATATCAAAATTAACTTGTACCTTGAAGGGCGTTGCATCTCCGAACTGGCTGCCTGTTGAAGGTGTATTCACCGTCGTCGACGTGAGTCGAAGCATATGAGTGAAATTATGCATCATCTCATTCCTCTGTCGCGCAAGGGCTTCCTCGATCAACAACTTGATAGGATCTCCTACTCCACCATCTCTCTTTTCGTACACCATGGGAGCCCGTTTGGGGCGGCGAGAGTGGTCTTCACCAACTGAAACTAGTTCGAGACCCAACTCTCTATATCCTGACCTCGTTGGGGACATGCACCGAGAAAAAATCAAAGAGAAGATTGCTCTGATACCACTGATCCGAAATTATGTGGGAACAAAATGAAAGAGAAGATACATAATCATATACATAGATATATTTAAAAGAACATAGTGATATGGTAAAGACATAGTCTATTAAATAGAGAAAATAGAACAAACTATAAAATAAAAGCGGCTAGAGTGGTAGTAGCTATCTCTGAGAAGATATGTGCCTGCTATGCTCATTCGTGCCAAGATGAATCCAAAAAGAGACCGAAAGGGCCTATTTATCATAAGCATGAGGGAAAGAATCCAAAACATCCAAAAACTTAACCCTAGAATATGAACCGTCATAAAGTTTGCGGCCCCAAGGTGGTTAGTCGAACAGTCAACATCCCGGGGTCATAATTAGTGCATACGATCTCCGTTTGGGGTGCTCGGTAGCCCGTTGGAAAGGTCTATCTGAGATTTACAACTTTCAACTAGGGTCAAGTGAAAGCCTATGGTAACCACTCAGCTCCCCAAATAGCCAAAACAGGTCGTTTAGGGCCTCAAAAATGCCCTGGAAGTTTAGGACCCAAAAAACCGTAGACAAATTACTAGAAAATTGCCGAAATGGGAAACTGTTTTGAGCCAGTAGAAAAGGTGGATGGCCACCGATATCCATCTGGATCATTCCTCCCCCCTTAGGAAGCAATGGTCTCCATTAGGTCAAATCCTTTATCATATGTGGAACTATGTGCTGAGTTAATCTCCTGGTGCAGTGTTTGCTAAAGTGAAAAGGCTGCCTTACTTTGACATCTGCAAAGGGTTGTAATTTTTGTTCATCGATGTATTGGAATTGTTTAATAGTTTTGGTTGCTGTTGTATCCTTGGTCTGCACTATTGTGGATGGTTTCTGTTTGGAGGATAACCTTGAATGTGTGGCATTTCACTGTAGACATACCCAAATAGGTGATGCTGAACTGAATTTGTGTTCTTCTTGTTTCTGCTGAGTAGAGGGATAATGTGCAGAGGCTGTGGATGTCTCTACGATCTGATGTTCTCCTTCAAGGGTAATTGTGAAAAGGGAAAATTTCCCAGTGTGGGATATTATCTTCCTACCCTGCTTGGTTGGGGTACGTGCAACTATCTCTTGTATCCGATAGAGTTCTCCTCCCAATGTGACAATGACACTACGAGGACATGATTCATATACAACATGATGCTTCCACATATATGGATGTCCTAAAAGAACATCACATACTTCAAGTGGGGCCACATCACACAATACCTCATCTTTGAAGGGCTTGATGTTGTATGGTAGTTGACATTAATGACTGACATGGATCCCTCATCCTTGGCTTAGCCATCCAATGGTGTATGGTTGAGGGTGTTGTTTTATTGGTAGTTCCAATCTCTTGATGGCTTCTACTTATATTAGGTTCTTTTGGATTCCATTGTCCACAAAACAATGTAGGGGAATTCCCTTCACCCACATCTGTGAGTGGAAGAGGCGCTCCCCTCCCTCCGACTCTTCAGGTTCCTCTCGTTGAATTTGTGTGGTAGCAACAATGACACTAGGTTCTGCATCAATGATCCACTTCCCTTTGTCCGTGGCTGTGACATTGGGTTCTGAATCAGAATCGGATCTGGGATCTGATTCTGAAGCTTTGATCTCTGCCACCAATGATTTCTTTGAGCGACATTCATCAGTGTTGTGCTAGGGTATTTTGTGGAACTCCCGGTGTCCTTCTTTGTCTTTCCATTAACCTTCTTCACTTGTGGTTGGGACTGGTTGTCCCTTCCCTCTCCCGTGTTCTGCAAGCCATATTTTCCCTTGCCTTGCTTCTATGCAGGTCCGAAGTTGCGCTTGTTCTTTTGAATAAATTTCTTCTCAATTTTAACAGCATATCGATAGGTGGATCCGAGTGAAGAGATGTCCACGAAATCCATCTATGTTCATATGTGTCGGTGTAGGACACTACGATATTTCAATACCATGTGTCGCTTCGATCCCTTGATACCCAGCTTTGTGCGTAAGCTATGAAATTGGTTGGTGTACTCCAATACCATTTGTTCCCTCTCTTGACGCAGAATGGTCCATTTTGTGTACTCGTCATCATAGTTTTCCACAGGGTAAATTGTTCCTTGACGGAATTGTTTGAATATTCTAACCATCATTTTTTATATTTGCATGCCTGCATGCATCCAGTGATCATGCATGCATCTGCATGAATTCAGTCATTAGTATGGCAGTCTCCCCAACACCTGGCGCCTATGTTTAGCCCCCTAAAGACTGTTTTTATCCCTCGGGATCCCTCCTACATACCTAGTGTGCCTTGTTTTTCTCACCTGGATGATATATGCGTCCTACTACACTACTTGGATCACTAATAGTCAGTTGCAACATTTGTTGACTACTTTATTAATTTATTTCTCAGTTTAACTTCCTCTAGCTTCTGGTTGTCTATATTGGAGTGCTACTTGACCTACTCACAACCTCATCAACCTCATGCGCCTTCCTTGGAGTCTCCATCCCTTGATTTGTGCTCACATGACTCAGTTAGACTTAGTTAGACTCATTTGACTGACCTTTGACCATTTGTGACTACTACATTGATTGGATGATGTCTCCAATTCAAGCCACACATTGAGGAGAATTCGAATGACCTTAGGAGGAATTATAATCCATTTGATTGTATTAATTTATTATTCACTTTTCACAGTTCCAGCTTATAGTTGATGTATGATACAATAGTTTTTGTCATTTCTTGTGTTAATGAGTGATTATTGATTCAACAATTCTTCTTCTCTTCTCTGCTATTCTTTAGTGATTTTTAGTGAGTTTTTCTCCAGCTGTGTGATCTCTCCTGTAAAATATCACATGGTATCAGATCTGGAATCAGCTATTCGAATTGCAATAGCAATAGTTGCAACAATTCTTTAAGCAGCTCTCTTTCATTGAGCACCAGAAGCCTATCGATTTCCAAAGCAATTCTTGGTGCAATTGTCTTGAATTCATTGGAGCAATCCAGTGAGGTATATCTAGGTGTGAAGGATCCAGTCACATGCTCTCATTGTCCTAAGGAAATGTTCAATTTGAACTATAGAAGCAGATATCCATTTACAATTCTCATTGTTTTGCAAGTTATCTCCATCATTCAAATTCAACTTCAACAACTACCAATGGATCTAAAACTGAATTCATTCAACTATTTCGAATGAAGTCCAAGATGGACATATTCATGAAGTCCAAGAGCCTCTCTAGAGTTTTGAATGGGACTGCAATCGAACCCACTAGTGCAGTAGAGAAATCCAAGTACTTAGACAAATTTGATGAAGCAGTAGGACTACTTCTCCTTCGCATTTCTAAAGACCTCCATTTTCATGTCATAGATCTAGAAACTCCGAAAGAGGTTTGGGACAAGCTCGAATCTCTTCTTGGACAAAAATATGACTTGAAAGGTCATAAATTGGAAAATGAGCTCATCTCCTTGAGCCTAAGCAATTTCGAAACCATCACTGAGTTTCTCAACAAGTTCAAAAACTTGATTTCACAATTGAAGAGATATGGGATAGAGAAGGAAGAGAAGCAACTCATCCTTTCCATACTATCAAAACTAGGCCTTTACTGTTCAATATTTGTCTCCACCTTTCAAACAACAAAGTTGTCCATCCTAAAATGAAAGTTTCCCAGTCTTGAAGACTTCATCTAGTCTCTCACATTTGAGGAGGAGAAGTTAGTTCATATGGGAATGATAAAACCCAAATTTGATTAAGCTCTTGAAGACACTAAGATGAAGAGAGCAAATGGAAAGGGTAAGCACAAATCATTTGACAAAAACTCGAATGAGCAGAAGAAGGAGACAGATCCAAATCATTCAGAAGAAGTTTCAAATCCTAAGAAATACAAGAAAACTCGGAAGGGGAAATCCAAATACACATATTGCAATAGAGGATTCCATCCAAAGAGTTCATGTATGAAGAAGACCATATATCTCATGGCTTCACTTCTTGAAAAGAATAATCTTCCAGTACCTGCATGCCCTAGAAAGGAAGAAGGTGAGCCATCAAGATCAAAGGACAAAGAGAGATGCCATGTCCTCATGGAAGGTGCATCAACACAATCCTCCTTCATCATAGATTCACGAGCATCAAGACACATGTCTTCCTCCAAAGATTTCTTTACTGGTTTCGAATCCACTATCAGACCTTCCATCGTGTTGGGGAATGATTCTAAGGTCTCCTATGATGGGTGTTAAGACCAAAACCGACCCCCAAGGATGAAAGAGGGTAATCGTGGGTAACCACTAACCAATCTTTGGTTTACGCTTCTGATCAAACATAAACAGAGAGGGCTCTCTCTATAAGCACAAAGAATACTGGAAATCTTCAAAGGTGTCAATCAACGAAAACATACACCAGCATTCAACATTAAAGATATCGAATTACGATAACATACAGAAGATCAGATTTCTATTTGTGGGACAAAGAACGATTTAAGAGCTATTTGGTTGAAAATGCATGGATTTCATTTGGGGCGATGGAGTCACATTTAACTGGTTCTGCAAACATTATTCACAAACATTTAGCGAATGCATTCACAAGGGCAAGGTAGCAAGCAACTGATAGTCAAAGAGCTTTAATTTGTGGAACATAAGAGAGAAGAAACAGTCCATCAATGTAAGGCATCTAACAAGGATGAATCCTACATCAACTTTAGCAGAATATATTTGGTGAAACACTTGGAATAAGCTAAGGAGAGCATAATCTCTATGAATTCTACTTAACTGTCACCCTTATCCAAGCATGAAGGAAATATAACAGAATGGAATAAAAAAAGATAGAAACACATTTGCACATGGGAAAAAGAAAGGTACAGACTACCAGACCGATTACACAGGAATCCTTGTCCAAAACCACAGGCATCAAGCTCTGCAAATTTTATTAAATAGCTCCAAGAAAATGTATTACAAACTGATAATCAAAATACAAATAGTTTCTCATAATATTTTTCAACCCTTGTGTCTCTGATTACAATTGTATATATAGGTGGCCTTGAGCTCTAGACTCGTCTCCTTCTCACCAGAAATTAGTTACAACCAATTGACACCTATCTAACAGAGAAAACAAACATCGTTTGTTGTTTCTATCCTTAAACAAATATTTACAAGGAAGATTTTAACTGCCATTTATAATTACATAGATTCCTCTCTACAGAATCCAAGTATTTAAAAAAAAGTACAAAAATACAAAAATGTAGCTGCTGCCAGCCGACTTGCTTTTATGAGCTCTTCAATTCCTGGATACATATACGCTAGATGCTTTTCTGTTTCCCCTACACCATTTTCACGCTACCAGTTTTAACTTTGCTTTTCCATATTTCTCGACCTGCTTCCAGTGTTCGGGCGAAGGTAAATCTTGAGAAGCGAGCTCTTTGAGTAATATTCTCAGTTCAGTGTGCTCAGTATATGAATAACCCTCATGAAGAGTTCTAGCCTCTCTGAAAGTTGCTTCCAGTTCAAAATCACCCTTCAGTGCATCAGCTAATGCGCCACCTATCAAAGGAGCATCACTGTCAAGGATACCATCTTCACTCACTCAGTGGTCCCACAACTTAGCTCTGTATTCAGATTTTGTGAGCATGGTTCCATCTTCATCCCAGAAGGGAGGCATCCCATTTACGAACAAAGGATCAAAGACTGCTGTAAAGAGTCGCGTTTGGGTTGATATGATATCAATTCCTGACTGAACAACCTAGACTTGCTGGTGTTTATTAATCACCTTCTTAGCTATTAAAATTATTGACACTCTGTCCTAGATGTCTATAGCTGCAATTTGCTCATCTGATAGGCCACCTAATAATTCAACTGCATTCTGGGCATGTTCCAGAGGCTTTTTGTTCAGCCTTTCTTTCGCCATTGTCACACCCTGTTGAGCCAATTTTACTACCAATCATTTATCCAATATAAAATTTAGGTATGGCCTTAGATCATCATCCTATTTTATGATGTCATCCCATATGATTCTCCTAGCCTCCAGTAGCACCTTCTACCCTATTACCTGTTCCTTCAAGTTATCAAGTCCAGACTATGCATCCTGGTACTTGGTTTCCCAAGCCTCCCTTTTTTTTTTGTAGCATCCTTCAAAACTCCCAAATTGGCAACCTGTTTCTCTAATTTGACCAGTCCAGCATCTTCAGGGTTGGCCTCAGCTATCCAACTTACCAAGGAAAAGTCCCCAACCGCAACAGAGGTAGAGGCCTCTTGTCCCACTGCTCCTTCACTTGTCTTCATCTTCCTCTCTAGCTCCTCAAACCGGGCCTTCCATGAGTCTGCACATATCTCTATAAAAGCTATATCAAACTTCATTTTCTTTTCCCTTTCCTCAAGCTCCACCAACTTTTCCTTACAGTCTAACAACTCTCCTTTCCATTTCTCTTTCTCCTCTTCCAGCTCCGTTATTTCAGAACTACTTGCCAATTGAGTGGCAGGGATTTTCAATTTCTTTTTTAATGTCAGGATCTCTTCATCCTTCCCATTTAGCAATTCCTCGACATTTTTCTTTCTGTCCTCCTCAGTCTCATTTTCCAGCAGTTGCATTTGGTGCTTCTTTGCCTGTGTTCTCAAGGACTTGTTTTCTGCTTTCTCGAGCCCCAACTGATTCTGGATCTTGGACTTAAAGGTATGCACTTTAGATAACTGTATCAAAACCTTCAGCAACCTATTGTAGATGACTTCCCCTGTCTCTTTGTGTAAATTAATGATATCAGGGATGGGGATGTCTTCCAGATTTAGTTTCACCTCTGTAGCTTTTCTCTTTGTAGCCATGGCCAGGTTCAATGTGTTCTAGGCCAGATTTCGGCTAGTAACTAAGGCCACATTTTTCTTTCCCATTTTCCTTACTTCAGAATATAATTTGGCTTCTGCTGCTATGTTGTCAGCATTTTCATCATAACCTTCCAACAACTGGTTCCTGGTGATAACTGCTCCTATAGGCTCTTTGGGCGGTTTTCCAAACACGTGCTCCTTTACCTCATAATGAGGGATGAGAAACTTGACCTCTTTTTCTTAGCTTTCTCTTCTTGTATCTTCACTACTTGCTGACCTTCTCCCTCCAGCTTCTTCCTTTTAGCAGCTCTCTCGGGATCACTATCTACATCCATAGGGCTAACAACCCCCAAATAAGTGGCCTTTTCCCGAAGAAGAAATTTTGGAGTTTGAGAGACATTTGGATCATCAACCTCCACCGATCATTGATCCACATATTCCAACCAATTGGATTTCTCAGGCATTCTAGGCATCTCAACATGATCATATCCTTTTCTGCTAGCTGCTCTCCTTCTTTTCGATATTATGTGATGTGGATCATAGTTCAATGCAGCTTGGGATGGGAGTCCTAGGTCTTTCGCAACCCTTTCTACTACTGAGAGGGCCATCTTGTACTTGATCACAAAGGAACCCATGGTCCAAGGGAAATTTATGTCAAATGACGTCTTGATATTTATGAAATGTTCTCGTTCATCTGTCAGCTTCTGCCTTATAAACTCCAGATGGAACAATCAGGGTGTTAGAAATGCAGGGAGTACATATGGTGGATGTGAAAAACCATAGACTATAATTATGGTTCCATGTTATAGCAAAAACCAGTCTCCAATCCTTTTTTCCATAGGGGGTTGTAGCAAGTCCTTCATCTCCGGAAGCACTCTAGGAAAACCTTTATGAAAAAAGGCATGATACACCCGCGCTATCAATGCATTCATGAAAGGCATGTAATATGAATACATTTCTTTGGTAATTTTGAGTCCAGGTATCTGCAGGCTGTCTTCAACTACCACTAGGAACATCTTCAGCAAATAAGACTAAAATTTGAATGACCTTGTCTTAGGGAAATCAATCAACTGAGAATGGATACTCTCAGCTAGGGCATCATCAAACCTCAAGCATGTTGTTTGGACAAAAGAAGAAGTGTATGTTTTCTCTATAGGGTAGGAACTCAAGACGAACATTAAACTAACTAATGTTTCTGAAACCTCCTAGTCACTATCCAACCCAAAAAACTGGGCTATCATGGAGATTACCCATTTGGACTCTTCTTTGAACAGTCTGACCTCGTTGGGGAAGGGTGAACCTGGGAAGAAAGCATTCGGTACTAGAGCATCATGGTAAAAACTCTGTTTGAGTTCCTCAAGGGATAGACGAAATTACTGAACCAGGTCTTCCATTCAGTATTTTAGGGCTTTCTGACAAAATTAATCAGGGATGGCTAAGGACTTTGTAACAGTCGAGGCTTTTATTGAGTAGAGGGCTTTAGTGCCAAAGGCGTTTAGGATTACTTTCTGCTCGGCAGAATAATTTGTGGCACACCACTCGACGAATTCGGGACAGTTGGGGGTCTGGGTAGTGGTGAACAAATGAAAGAAGGATTGATAAACTTTGTGGACATCTATCCTCCTACCCCTTATAACCTCCAACCTTTCTTTGGCCATATCCATGGAGATGTTTTCCAATATGGTGTCATATATGTCACCATATTTGTCCTCCCACCGGGGACTGGTGAATGGGGATTCAGCACCAGGGGGATCTCCTACTGCTGCCTTTCAAACAATTTCATATAAAACAAGAAAAGACAAAACTAACCTGGTGGTCCGACACCTGGACAATCCTCCTGGACTTTTGGTTGGTTGGTCGACTTTGCGGGATCAGGATCGTTTGCTTTCCGACGTATCTGATATAGGTGGAATCCATGTCTCTGCACCACTCTGGATTTTATAACATTGGATGCCTTATCGTCCTTCCAAGTGTGGTGATGGTAAATCCATATCCACCGTTGATCTTTTCGCACCCAAAACTCGGTGGTTTGATGGTTTTAATTTCACCAAACACACCGATTTGAGATGCGGTTAAATCACCAGTGAGAAAAATCAATGTGGTGATCTCGGGCCTTTGATTTTTCCCTTGAAAAATTTGTGTCGTTGATAGTTGTACGATACATAACTCGACCGCGGTGATTTGAAACATAACATGCTACATGTTTGTTGGATTAGCATGGGGACTATGCACCGTAGATATTTCTATACGTTGATCTTCGTCGTCGATTGGTCTCATCACTTTCCCATCGATTACCACCTACTCATTATGCTATATTGCCTACATCTTCGCTCGCATAGCGGGCTTGGGACCGTCGATCTTCGAGGCATTCAATCTCAGCTGTCATTGCCTACTTAGCTTATTTCCGGCGCATTTATCCTGTTTTTTTACACTATGACCTCTAACAACTACAAGCTCCTTGGTCTAAGGGGATGTAGTCCGAGAGCCGATTATCCATTCGGGTCTTGATGTTTCATGAGGTCTTTCCTTCCACACCAAAAGCTACCATATCTTTCAGCACAATTTGATTGCTAACAACTGGCTCCAACGATGATCCTATCCTACCTGCGAGGTAGCAAAGAATGCCCGTAGACTAAGTGCCTGATCCATTGGGCGGATCCCAACCCTGTCCACTGTAACTTGTAATCTGTCTTTCATCCGAAAACCGCAACTGAAAAAATATCACTGTACATATTGGAAAACTGCATGCTGAGCAAACTTATTCCTACTACCTATCTTACGTTATTGAAATTAATGAGAATGCTTGGCCTTCAAGCTTATTTATATACAACCGATTTTCCTACCCTACTTGCTGAGATTAAGGACCAACTCAGGTGATCATATATTCCCAATGAAGCCAGTCAAGCAAATGACTCCCAGATTGAAATTCGAATTTAGCCTCTCCAACCTGAAAAAAGAACTCAGCAAATGATAACCCCAACTGAAAATATTTTTCCATCCCTGCTTTCCTAAACGACATAGCCTCCATCTTCTCTGATGATTCCAGCAATTTAGCAAAAGGATCTTCAATAAAATGGAAGAGTCCTACATCTTTATGACCAATCATGAGAGACTCTTCAACGGGTTCTTTCTAATTGTTCCCATTATCTATGTCACAACAAGGCCAATCAAATTGCAATCCTACTCGCCATCTGCCAAACTAAGTTTCATAAAGATTTTGAAAAGCGTATTCATTTTCTTTGTCAAGAGGTATTGGACAATCAAACATATGTACATCAGCTTGATAGAACTAAAGCTCTTCTTGGGTTTCAATCAAAATGGTATCATGACCTTCAAGTGTATTAAAGAAAAAATTCCTTCTAGGCAACAAGAATCTGAAGTCAGATTACATGGAGAAGAGCTCATATGACTATTCTGATCTTCTTCTGAATCATATGATGACTGGAAAAACTGAAGAAAATTTTCATCCCTCTCAAGAGCATAGATATGAAGGTCATCACCAATTTTATCCAAAATGTCAGAATTTGGAACTTGCTCTCTTCTATCAAACACAGTGGAAATATCATTAAATTTTTCAATACAATTAAGCGCAACAAACTCTTCTTGATAGAACATTTTTGAATGTGGAAGAGGGATTTGATTTTCTGTTTGGTACTTCTCTTCCCTATGGAAAATTTCCGCTGCTTGGGATTTATCACACACTTGCCTCTCCTTTTTATCCTCACTCTCAAAAAAGAATTGGAAGCTTTCCATTTTCGACTTTTGTTTTTTATTAGAAGCTTTGATTATTTGTTTTATCAATTCCAATGAGGCATAACAAAGGGGTAAGCAATAACCTTCAGCATGTTTATTTTCAGAGGTTTGGTCATGGACAGTGACCATAGTTTCTTCAATAATGGTCCTGGAACTTGTAAAGTTTTCAGCTGACTCAATACTCGAGCAGTCTTCTTCATAATCATCATACTCATCATACTTAGGTGGACTAAAATTATTTCTAATATCATTACCACCAGAAATTTTAGCAGGGTGATTGTCATTTTCCTTAATCGAATAAAAATTACCTTCTTCTGGTACATCACCAGGCTGATCATCTCTCTGCACATCCTGATGAGTCAAGTTTTTAGGTATTTGATAACCTTTTTTCCAGCAGTGAAACTCAAGCAATGGTGATGAAACATACTCATTTGTGGGGGAAAATGTTTTACTTTAATTATTTAATGAAATTGTTTTATGATTATTCTTGGATGTTAGAATGCATATCAAATACACTAATCATATGGAAATCAAGCATGATTGAGCAGGTTCAGGGTCATTCAAGGATGGACGTGTAGAAGATAAAAGGATCACCAAGCTCGACGCCATGTTTCCTGATTTATAGAGGACACACTCCCACTTTCAAGAGGAATCGACATTTAGACAACTAGTTAGGATCAACATTAAATCATATAAATATAGGCCTCTCGGGTAGCGAGAGGCCCCTGCTGTTATTTTGAGAAAAACATTGTTTTAACGTTTTCTGCCTTATCGATACTGCGAAGTATAGACCTTTGTTTTGAC